>CM062820.1:1306529635-1307169514 GCA_031772625.1 Pinus tabuliformis
AGATATAAACTTGTTCTCTGAGACATAACATTCATTGATCAATCAACAAATAAAACAAAAGAGAAAAGTTATGCAAAAACACTCTCCAAAGGTGGGAACTAACCCTAGGAGGATCACCGTAGCCTTGAATGAGACATATTTCACTTCATAGCATTGTCCCTAAGCCAGGGGTGCTTTGTAGCGCACCGTGTCCCTCACAAGCCTGTGCTGGTGACAATGAACCATTTCAAGAGGCAATTTGACACCGCTTTGACCAAATTTTCAATGCAAAGAGTTGAATTACAATCTATGAACACAAATAAGGTCTGCAAGGATGTCCTAGGAGGTGGATAAGCTACTAGCAAAGAGGATCTTCCCCAGCGGAGTTGCCAATTTTTTTTAATAATTTGGTATCTACGGATAAATACTAATTCCCTAGATAAGTAACCATTTCTAGAACAACAGTTTAAAGAACTTTAGCCTTTTCCTATAAGCAATAGATAAGACAAAGAAGATGAGAAGACCTACTTGTAGTTCTGCTTTCCTCTTATCTCCTTTGTATCGATCCTGTCACTCCTTCCCGTGCTTAACACGCTTGAGAAGTACCTATAAACACAAACAAAAGACAAAGAATCGATCAAAGAAAAAGATATATTGAATACAAGTGAATGAAATCAGATACATTTCACACATATAAGCATCATATACCAATACAAACATATGGTAAAAAGGTTCAAATACTTTATTGAATAGAAGAAGGAATTACAAACATCATGTCTGATTCAAATTCATTCCTCCAGCTTGGATCCCATCCACATCGCATCAAAATCATGACAAACTTGTAGCATTACAATATTTGCTTCAAATCCAAATCTCAAAGCAACATTATCTCCTTACAATTCAAAATAATCTAGGCCCTGATCACTTAAATGAGTGGTCAATTTATAGGAAGATGAAGAAGGTTTTGTCATAAATGGTGGCATTGAATGGCCTTTCATACTTAGAATTAGTTCCATGGAGGAAGGGATGAGAGGATAGGATGCATCTTAACTCATTCCTCATTCATTGTCGAGCTCATAGGAGTTGATAAGTGAGGGAACCTTCTAGATGACTCCAAAAGATAAGAATATTCCCCAAACCCTATGTGAATTTTGCTCAATCTCGCCCAACGCAGGTGAAAGGAAGCCTAAGTGCTCTGTAGAGCACCCTGGCATGGACTTAACTACTCTGCAGCGCAACCTTACATGGTCCTACCTGCATTGATCCCTCTAGAGGCTATTTCTGGATGTCTTCAAGTCATGAAACTGTCTGGGAAGGAGGCATTCAAAGGGGTGACTTGTTTAGGGCATGTAGCAACTGAAATTAGGGTTTGATGAGCCCTAAAACACTGATCTGGATGATATGATTGATGTGCCCAAATGGATCTGTAATAGGAGTATTAGTTATTTTCTCTGACTTGATTCATGATTATGTTGAGGTATATATGAATGATTTCAAAATGTATGGAAATTATTTTGAATAAGCTTTAGAGAAACTTTAAAAAGTCCTTATTAGTTGTCAAGAAACTAACCTTTCTTTGAGTAATGAAAAATGTATTATGATGTGTAATGAACATATTTCTTTGGGCACCGCATTTCAAGTTTAGGAATTAAAGTTGACTCAGCAAAGATTGAAGTCATTAGCAAAATTGCGATACCTAAATCTCTAAAGGATGTAAGAATTTTTCTTGGATTTACAAGATATTATAAAAGACTCATAGAAATTTTCACAAAAATAGCTTTGCCACTTTTCAAATTGCTTACTAAAGATTGTGAATTTTATTGAGATTCTTCATTTCAATTATCTTTTGATTCATTAAAACAAAAACTTTCTGAAGAATCTGTCTTAAGAGGACCAAATTTTTCCCTCCCATTTCATATCTCTACATATTCTTTAGATACAACTTTAGGGGGTTGTACTTGGACAAAAAGATCAATAGACCCCTTATGAAATTTATTACATAAGTAAAATTTAACTTTTGCAGAGTTGAATTATGTAATTAATGAAAAGGAGCTTTTAGCAGTAGTCCATGCCATCAATAAATTTAGGAATTATGTCACTAGATACAAAACTTTTATTCATATTGGTCATTCTACCATTAGATACCTGATGAAGAAACCTACAAATAATGTTAAAATTACGAGATGTCTTTTATTGTTATAGGAATTCAACATCCCCATATTGGATAAAATTGGAAATAAAAACACATTTGTTATCTTTATTTCTAGAATAAAAAATACTAATACAATAGTTCCTATAGAATATTATTTTCCTAATGAACGTATTTTCATAATTTCCACTAAATCTTGGTTTGTAGATCTGCTAACTATTTGGCAATAAGAAAGTTTCCACCATAACTATCTTCCAAAAAAAAGAAAACAAAAAGTTATCAAATCTAATGCACCTTACTGTTCGATAGAAGGGGAGTTATATCAAATTGGATTGGACCTAATTATCAGGATATGTGCACAAGAAGATGAAGCACTGAATATATTAAAAGCATGCCATGGAGGACATTTTTTTGATATAAGAAATACATATAAAGTCATTTTCTTTGGATATTATCGGCCTACCCTTTTTAAGATGCCAAATAGTATGTAAGAAGATGTCATAGTTGTCAAAGAATGGGAAGACTTGTTCAAATAAATGAAACTCCTCTACAACCTCATCTACTGATAGAGTCGTTTGAAAAATGGGCTATATATTTTGTAGGTCCAAATAATCCAACATGCAAGAAGAAAATGGATATTCTTATATGTATTGATTATACCACTATATGGGTAGAGGCTAAACCTTTAAATTTTGTTGCTGAGAATGTTGTTGTAACATTTTTCTTTGAGGATATAATTACACATTTTTGTGTCCCAAGATAAATTATTACAGATCAAGGTGCATAGTTCACATCCAAGCTTGTTCAGAACATTGTGAAAAAATATAAAATCAACATCAAAAGTATACCCCATATCATCCACAAGCAAATGGATAATTAGAGTCAACAAATAAAGTTCTTGAAGCTATTATGAAAAATATAGTTCATCTACACCAGAAAGACTAAGTAGATAGAATTCCAAAAGCGCCACTTTGGGCATACCAAACCACATGGAAAAAATGCCAATGGACACACACCATATGAACTTGTTTATGGAAAAAAAGTTCTACTTCCCGTGTAATTCCAAGTGGAGACATTCAAAACAATAGAAATATTGGGGCTAGTTCTCTTTGAATCCCAAAATCAAAGGTTAGCATAGTTGAATGAACTGTATGAAATTAGACAAGGTGACATTCAAAGAAAAAATATCATCCAAAACAAATGAACCAGGTGGCATGTAAAATTCATCAAATTGAAGAAGTTCAAACTAGGTGATCGGGATCACTTCTTTGATTCAAAATTCAAATATTTTTAGTCGAAGTTCCAAACTCATTGTTTAACATTTATGAAATAGAAGCAATTTTTGAAAATGGATCAGTTAGAATAAAAATTATTGATGAAGAAGGAGCAAAATTTCTTGTTAATGGGAATATATTAAAATTTTATCATAATCCCTTAACAATAGAAGAATTTATTCAAAATTTGCAGTAGAATTCAGAGATGAAAATGGTGGAAAAAGGAGATCACACTCTCCTTCCACCAAATTTGATTCAGTTTCTTTTTTCTTTCTTTCTTTAAAAAAAAGTATAGTTATGAAAAATAGGATGCTAGCATAACTATATAGAGATCCTAATTGAAAACCAAGTTTTTAGCAATCAAGATTCTCCCCTGTTATTTTTCTTCAAAATTTGTAAAGTTTGATTTATATTTTCAACATGAAGACCTTTTTTTCTTTGAATAATATCAGGAAAATTATTATCAGCAACATCAATAATTTCTCTTGTAGAGATCCATATCAGGTTTTTATTATAAGTTTAATATCTTCAGTTTGATAAATTTATGTAGGTAGAAGAATTTTAGTAGCCATCCAGTTTTACCAAAGATCCAAGCAACAATCATAGCTCAATTTCTACATCATCAACAACTTAAAGGAGAAACAAATTCCAAACATCCTAAAAGGTAACAAAGGAAACACATTTTGTTTGTTTTTAATAAAGTTAAACTATCAAACTTAGGATATTTGTACATACATATTTTAACCTAAGCTCACTAAGAGGCCCATTCAAAAGCCTCGCTAATAAATAATGGAAAAATATACTCCATATTTTCTAGACCCTCGAATAATTTCATACCCAATTCCATTTATTAAACCATTAAAAATAATACCAATGGAAAAATCATGAAATAATTATGATTTCATTGATAGATCACATCATGATTACAGGGATTGGATAGTCCTATCACCATTTTACCACCTTGTATATGACTCATGATCCACCACCTTTCCAATTTTCATTCCACTACTAATGTGTACCTCTTATCATCCACCATCATAACCCTTACCTATTTGTAGCAATTATTTGAGAGTTCCTTTTGATGCCTAGAATTCCTAAACACCAAGAGACCCTCTGAGTTGAATCAATTGGTGAGAAATTTCTTGAAGCATATCCAAAGTGCAGAAAGAAACTTAAGGAGTGTTGAATGGCTCAAGTTTTAAATTAAATTTTGAGGCCATGATGTGGAGGTGACAAGGGTTTTTTCCAAATCTTTTGATAGGGTCAAAGTTGAAATCAAAGACATTAGACTGAAAGTGACAGTCTTTTTTGGCGAAGGCCACAAAGCTACCAAGAACAGGGGATAATTGGTTTAAATATCAAAGAATAAGGGATGAATCATGGAATATTTTGCTTAAAAACCTTAAGATGGATGTCCCAAAGTGGATAAAAGTGATACGAGTGTCAAAATTCAAAAATAATTGGAAAAATATGTTTTACATCCTCCAAAAGTTCGTAAGATGCGAGGGAAGGTAAGGAATAGTATTGGTTTATCACTTTAGAGTTCTCATGCATTTTCATAAGGGGAAAGACGTAAATTTGGATTATCACCTGATTAACATAATTAAGAAAATGGATTTTAACATAAAAATAAATTACATACATATAGACAATAGCCTTTATCATTTTGTTTTAGTGAAAAATTTTGTTGAAGAGGAATTGAAACTGAAAAATGACAATTGGGAAAATTTTATGAGAAGAAATCATTTTAAACATTTATTAGAGGAGATAGAAAACAATAGATTGAAATGAATATGAAGAAGGGATAGGGTTGCAGTTCTAGAAATTTTGAACCATAATCTTGCAGAAGAAAATAAAAAAGTCTTGGAAACATCAACACATGCTAAACAAAGGAAATTGTGCCTATAGAACTAGAGGAACCCATACAGAGTTCAATGCCTAAATTTAATAATACCATTGAGAATTATGAGACCCTAGTTATTGTGTTTACAAAGCAAGGTGAATTATCAATATTGAAGAAAATAAAAAATAGGGTACATGACCAAAATGACAAACCAAGGCTCAGAAAAATATAGTTTTAAAGGAAAAAATGAAATTGAAAAAGATAGATGTCAAGACCGTAGAACAAACAAAGCATGATGCCACTATAAAAAATACTCTATAGAAAAAGGGTATTAATAGAAAAAATTCCAAGGGAGAAAATGATTCTGAAAAGAAAAAATAGGTATAGGAGGGTGACTAGAAGCCTGATATACTAAGGTAATGAGAATAGCCATGTTTCACCAAAAATATTGAAAATATCATAAGCATCCAAGACTGAATGCTTACTAGCAAAGTCAGGAGGAGAATGTCTAGAGGCTAATAAGATTCAACAATAAGCCTATGATTACATCAATTCCTTGGAACATGAGGTGCATAATGAAAGTGTATAACATTATTCTCTCAATAATGACATACCAACATGTCAAATTCATAGTTCATAACAATGTTATTTTCCATTTGACATTCCTATTGAGGAAGATGTAATAAAAGAATTAAAAGAAGAGGTAGCATAAGTTGAAGTTTTAGAAAGACACATAAAAAGAGATAATGAAATCCTTAAATATAAAAATCACAAGATGCTCAAAAGGATGTACCACTTGTACCATAAAAGTTCCAAGCTCAACAAAGCTAACATGGCACTACACTTAAAGATTAAAAGTTTGAAGGTAAAGACGTTGAAGAGGAAGTTGAGATGGTCCTTTTCAATGAAAAAGAAGGGAACCTGAAAAAAACTATACATTCTCATCTAGGCATCAGAGACCATACTCTGAATTTAGAAGTTGACAAAAATTTTCAAATTTCGTCAAGTGCATGAGGACATGCAATATCCTAAGTGTGGGGGAATGATGGGTCTAGAAGTTAGCATATTTTTATCAATCTACTACCGTAGTTTTGACCATATTTATCTTATAGAAACTATCATGATCATCATTTCTACATCATTTTGTCACATTCCATATGAACATTTTCCCTCTGAGTTGAAAAAGGTTACACAAAGGTAATGAGTCCATTATTCTACAATTTTATTTTTTTTCTTTATTAAAACAGGATAATATTCTAACATTGTAGAAATTGATAAATTGTGTAGCTCTCTTGTGAAATTATAGTAGATTCAATGGTTAGGATATCTCTTGAAGTAGTGAAGTCAAACTAAGCACATGGACAAGTGGAAAAATATGACAATATGGTGAATCAAATAAGTGGTTGAGTCATCACTATGGACGAAGTCAAAGCCACAGTCAACTCATCATGTGGCATAAGCACAGTAACAAAGTTTATTAGGACTATTATGTGGCAAAAAAAACATCAAGAAAGCATGATATCTTCATGGAATTAAGCAATGCTACAGAATAACACATTTATAGACTATGTGTTCACATGTACTCCTTGGATCATAATCGACACATGGGAAATTGAATTCAAAATCATCAGTAAAAAGTTTAGTTACCTTCTACTTTTTGATCACTAGCATTTTAATTCAAAAGTTGTTATTTCAAAAACACTATATATTGATCTGGATGGGAAGAGCAATGACAATAGACAAATACTTGAGCTTTGAATGAATGTATAACTTATTGACATTAATATAATGTCATAATTTTGATATGTTGTCCAAATTTTATGTATTTATGAATAATTAAGATCACTTAGAGAGTAGCTTCATGTGTTTTTATAAGCTCATGCGATCACCTTGAGGGCCCCTTTGTGGACATATGATGTTGCCTATACTATAAATCTCTCACTATCTCACAATTCATTTATTTCCATATAAATTTGATTCTATGTTTTATTACAACTCTATTTTAGGTACTCTACTTCAGTTTCTAATTGTTGCTCTATTATTTTCAATATTATAAAAGAGTTCTTGAAAAACTAAAACATTACATTTGTAGCACTTTCATTTATGCATTGAACGATTTCAATAAACTAGATTTATAGTTCATATTCATGCTCTTGTAGACTAGGATTTATAAAGCTTTCATAGATTAAGTTTATATGCTTTCATATTAGATAAATTTCAATTCTTTTGTAGACTAAATTTACCTTCTCACTTAAAATAAATTTGTATGCTTTCATAGGTTAGTTTTACATGCCTTCATAGATTAGCTTTATAAGTTTTCTAATATAAAAATTCCATGCTTTCATATAGTAGAATTACTTTCTTTCTAGATTAAGATATATTTATATGCTTCTTAGAGTAAAGATAGATTCATGTGCTTTCATAGAATATATCTATATGCTTTTGTAGAATAATTTTACATGCTTTTATAGAATAATATTTACATGTCTTCTTAGAATAAACTTATATTCACTAGACTAAATTTCGATGCTTTCTTAGAATATGTGTTTATTTGTTTTCTTAGAATAATATTATTATTACTTTCGTAGAATGATGCTTTCTTTCATGTTGATTTATTTCCAATAGAATTAGAAGCTAAATTCCTAGAATATACTTTGTTGTATACTTCGTAAGTTTACCTACCTAGATTAACAATTTAATGTAGCAAAATTTAAAGCATAATTAAATTGACGACAAGCTCGATGAATAGTTTTATTCAAAGGGTGATATTCAAAGGATTTCTTTGGTTGCATGCTTAGAAAAATGGAAGCAAGACTATGGAGGGGCCCCACACGATTGTTTGATCTTGCCAATTGTGAGGGGAAGGTTGTTGGGCACAACACATGATTGACTATAGTCAAATGTGGTTGGTTGTGGGTAAATATGGTTGATCATGGTTGTGAATATTTAGCTATATATGATTATAGTTTACCATGTTGGTCATGGTTAACCGTGTTTGGCATGTTTACCATGTAGACAACTCAAACATGTTTGACCATGGTTGGTTACATGTTGGCCATGCTAACCATGACCAAACCTCATTTGACCATCTTTACTACAATTGGACATGTTATCTATGGTTAACCATTGATGAACATGTTGACTATGTTTAATTGTGATCAACCATGGTTGACCAACATAAGTATGTATTTCCATGGTGACCATGGTTGACTGTAGTTGAGCTAGTTTTGGTTGAACTTGTTGACCATGTTTAACCATGGTTGAGCTTGTTTGTCCATATTTGACTAAGGTCAACTATGATAGAATGTGGTCAACATGGTTAACCATAGTTGTCAATATTTAATTATACATGACTATGGTTGACCATTTAGGCCACTTAACCATGTTTGAAAATGGATTATTACATTGGCTACATGTTGACCACATCCCTAAGCATAGTTTGACCATGTTCATTGGGGTTGAACATGTAGTCTATGGTTAACCATGGATGGACATGTAGATTAAGTTTGACCATGGTAAACCTTAGGAAACCAAATTTGACCATGTTACCATTGATAAACATCATTAACCATTATAGATAAATATTTCTTTTGACATATTTGACAATGATATTTGTTTGGGACATTGCAATCCCATTTTTTGTTTCTTAAATTATGATATCATGTTTTGCTTGTCATAGTGCCACAAGGATTTTGTTTATCACATTGCAATGTTGAGTTTTTTTCAACACATTGCAGCAATGATTCTAATCCATGGCATTGTGGAAATGATTTTAATTCACCACATCGTGGCATCATTTTTTGTTCATCACATTACAATATTCATCTTTTTTTGTCAACATGCATCTTGAATTTTTGTTCATCGCATTTGCTATTGATTTTTTTCATCACATTATGATAATGAGTTTTTCTCATTACATTACAAGATAAATTCTTGCCAACATAGATTATAATTCACCACATTGTGATGTCGTTTTTTTCATCACATTTCAACATCAATTTTTGTTCTTCACATTGCAACAATTATTTTTGTTCGTCACATTATGGCATCAATTCTTTTGCTTCGTCGCGAGACATTAATTTTTTGTTTATCACATTTCAACTTTGGGTTTTTTTTCATCACAATGTGACTTGGATTTTTTTTAACATTGTGATGATGATATTTGTTCATCACATTGCAATATCAATTTTAGTTCCCTAAAAATTTCATTCATCACATTGAGACATCGATTATTGTTCATCACATTACAGTGTAGATTTTTGTTTGTCACACTATAGCATTGATTATTGTTAATCACATTGTAAACCTATTTTTGGTTCATCATAATTCGACATTGATTCGTGTTCTTCACATTATGACATTTGTTTTCTCCATCACATTATGATGTACTTTTATTCATCATATTGGGTTCTTGATTTATGTTTATAACAATTTGATGTCCTTGTTCCTCGCATGAGGTCTACCTTCTTCCTCACGTATTGAGCCTGATAAATTCTTTATTTGTTTCTATAGTTAGATTATGCCCTTGCAATAACTAGTTTTTTTATCAAAATTTTATCATGTCATGCTCTTATTATTCTTTCATTATCACAAAGTGATAGTAAGAATGTTTCAACAAAGTGTCATGTTCATCACATTGTGGCATTGATGAAAGGTTATGTTATATTGTGATGCATTATGACATTTATCTTATTTTAAGATCAATTTATTTTTTAGATTATAAAATTGCTTTAAAAAAATCAAATAGCAATGTTTAATATTTTTGACTTATGTTTTACACCTTAATATATTTTTTACTTGCAATATTCCTCAAAAAGCCATCTCAAAAAGCCATCTTTGAGTGAAATGCCCTTAAATGATCATGGTGCATTAAGATATTCCTTACTGATTTTGTTGCATTGTGACATTAATAACAAGTTGGGAAATATCTCGGCATCACATAAGGTGAAAATATCATAATATAGAAATACATAGGAAATAAAGACATTAAAAAGTAAGACATCAAACAAATTAAATATTATGGTGTGTTGACATATTAAAAAGGTGATAAGATGATTAACTACCCATAAAATATTTGAATGTATAAATATTTATATTTAAATGAAGAGTAAATAATAATATATTTTTATATTTATTCTTTTCCTTAATCCAGGGGATAGATTAAAAACAAAAATAACATTTTCATTGCAAAAATATTAAAGTTTTACTATTCCATTAATTGGAGCAATCTTCTCTTACGACAACTTGATGTTACAATCTACATCATTACCTCTTGCAAATGTAGTAATGCATTGTAACTTGAAAAATGATGGGATACAAATATATTAATGTATTGTAATATATTAATGTATTTTGGGATATAATTTATAATTAATAAAAAAAAATGTTTTAAAATTATTTATGTTTTGATTATTTAAAACTACATGAAATTAAGGAGAACTTATTAAACTAAATAATTGAAAATATGAAATTAAATAATGAAAAATTATATATATTTAATTAATAATATATTGAATTAAAGAATAAAAAATTATATATGCTAAATTAAATATATGAAAATTATATTAAATGAAAAAATACATTAATATTGAAAACTATTACAAACTAAATAATAAAATAAGTGTTGTTTGGGAGTTTAATTTTTATTTAGAAGTTGGAAAAATATATAGTCAAATTTAATATAATATGTATATTTTTGTTAAAAGCCTTAATTATTTACTCATAGTTAAAGTAAAATAAATGTTTTTTTAAAGTTATATGGAAATATTTATATTGCCATAAATCTGATTTTATATTGATAGCAATCATGTCTCAAAATTTTTTTGGAAACTTATAAACTAATAGAATGTCTATAACTTGTTTTATTGTTCCATATTTAGCTAAAAAAAAAATACAAGATATACTTAATAACATACTAACTAATTAGCCCATTGAAAATTTAATGCAATTAATGAAAATTTAATGCAATTAATGCAATAAATTTGTTGAACTTAATAAAAGAAAATTAATGCAATAAATTTGTTGAACTTAATAAAAGAAAATATGTACACATATAGTTTAATAAGCAACATGACTGCATAATAGAATTGACAATCGATATTGGAAGCAGTACGCCTACAATGGCAGGAATATAGTCCTTTCTACATTCTCTTAAAAGTTCGTATTCCAATTTAGAAACCCTAGTGTAAGCTTTATCGGCAACCAAACAAAGATTCAGATGGAACCTGCAAATTCTTATGTGTAGCCCTTCTACCCAACACTATTGTAAGCTCTGGTTCGTGTTACAGCCCTGTCCAAGAAATGAGAAATCCATACCCATGGCCGTCGAATTGCCCCACATTCGAGCATCGAGCCCAATCTCTCGTCCATAAAAGGTTGTCGGTATAGAATTGCATAACGAATAACCCTAACTAGGGAAAGTTGCAAATGACTTGAGAATTAAAGTAAAAAACGTTAAATTTTATGAGAATCAAGTTTATATGAATAGATTCAAATTGTAAATTAGATATAGACATCCTTGTAATAATTATATCTATCCATACTGTCATATTATCCTGTGTGTGTCGTGAAAAAAATCTGTATAAGATCATTAGCTTTAACAAAAAACAATTAAATTTATTTATTTTTTTATTTTTTTGTGTAATTTTTCACTTTTTTCTTTATTTTTTTAATGGCTAATTCAATAATATTAACATATATTATTATAATATTTAGTTAGTATAATATTAGGATAATATTGTATATTTCTATATTATATTATATAGTTTATAATAATTAGTTATATATATATATAAAAGAATGACTACAATTTTCTTAATGGAATCAATAATTGTGTACATATAATGGTCACTATTTTACGAAGTAGAACAACATTTTCATAAATGGCACAAGGACTAGCTTACAATGTGTCTCCAAGACTTGAACCCATGCAACTGGGGACAAAAAACATGTGCCCTACCTCTCAAGATAAGTTCCTTCGAAAATGTGATATATATAACTATTAATAATTATTATGCACTATAATAATTATGAATATTTTACCAACATTTGAACCTTGTCCTTATGGTATTGGACTTTGACACCTTCCTAATTCCTTAGGGAGGAGATATGATTGTAATGATGATGTTGAAGCATCGATTTGTGAGGAAACAATGTCTCTCCTCCCCTTCAACCAATTGATTCTCAATTTTTTTTGCTAGAGAATTAATTCATGCTTCCTTCGTTCTTGAAGTTGTGTGAGTGTAGACACCATCCCTTATAATCTTGTCCAATCTTCCCTACTGAATGGATTCTTGTTGTATATGCTCCATTTGAGCTTCAAGATTCCACTTGTCCTATAAGATATTTCTGATTTTCTCTATGTTCCATGTTTTGAGCTGATTTTTGACATGTTCAAATTTCTCTATAGGAGGAAGATGTAAGAGCCTTCAATATCAACTATTTTTTCCAGCCAATCCTTGATGAAAAATTGAAAGTGTAGATGTTGGAGCTAAAATTTCTCTAGGGAAAAAGGCATATTTCTTGGGAGAGATTTAATCTCAATATCTAGTTTGTACATGCCCTTTTTCATTGTACCTTGTATACGTAAATACAACTGTGTGAATCCCAGACATATGTAAATTTATGTGAAAATAAGTTAGTGGCTAGTGAATCCAAATCTCTAAGGGGAGGGTTGGTGTATGATAATTGGATTACCTTTGTGTGCTTGTTTTGTCTCTTAAGGTGTGCCATGAGTAGGCTCATACCAACCTCATTTAAATTCTTTGAATACCACTTGACATGAGGACCATCCTGTGCTAACATAGATTCAAGTTTTGGAGTGGGTAGCATGGTGTTGACGATGCTCGACCCACCAACATGTCAAGGGATATCCCAGGTAAGAATTCCCAACTAGACCTCAGACCATTTGGTGTAGGAGTCCCAACAGTGGGTCGTATGGTATCGCCTTGATTGTGGTTTCACACGGAGGCAAGTAAGATGTCCCTGTTGGTAGCAAGGGTGTGACAATTGTAGCAAACCAAGGAAGGTGTATGAACGGTTCTAACACGAAGGGTGATGTGAGTGTGCCTCTTGGAAACCTGTGAAAGCACGTGGCTAAGAAGGGAACACACGAGCAAAGATGCATCACAAATTGGAAAGCAAGTAAAATGACAATCCAAAGTGATGGTTAAACCAACAACACATTTCAGTAAGATTCATACATACATATATAGAAAATAGGCATACATGCATGCGTAAGCAAACAGATGCATATATCATTTAGAGTAAAAAAGATAGCTGAAATACAATATGACATATGCATGAAACATGTTAGCTTTGTTATATTAAGAAGTGTAAGTTCCAGTAATACAATACATCCATGAGCAATCACTAGTTTCGACAACGGAATATTACAGTCACTACCGCCTACTCCTCCAAAGAGATATACTAGCTTTGGGCAGTGGAGAAGCCAAGGCTCATTACAATACTGTCCAAGCTTTCTCTAAGATACTCCTATTGGAAGCTTGGCTGACCAAAAGCCTCTACAATGAGTTATGAGGGACTATTTATAGCAAAGGGTGGGGTGACCCTTGACATTCTCCTTTGTGATTGTTCATCTATCCTCATGACTCTTTAACTACTATATGACTGTTACATTCAACTATCAACACTTGAACTCCCACTTGACAAGGCATTACATTACAATGCACATGTGCCCATGTGAGACAAAATGGATTGAGCAAGCCATGCAAGACATCACTGGCACTCAGACCATTGTGGTGAGATGAACTCTTTGACATCCTTGTGATGGTGAAGGTGGTGATTGTGATTCCAAGCCTAGTCGTCCGTGATGGTGTCCATGCGCTCAATGGTGATAACTTGCTGAAGTGAAATCTTACCTCCATTTCATCCCGGTACACTGATATGGCTCCTCCATCCAAATTGTCTAATAGCATGTGCATGGTCATCTTGGGTGCGACTAGACCAACAACATGTTGATGCATAATGTCTACGTTGATCTCCAAGCATGTGTCAGTGGCTGTGTGCATCAACTTGTCAAAATACACGTTCAGCCCCAGTCAGAATCAGTTCTTGTCTTTGTCTCGGTGAGTGTGCCAAACGGGTGGGATCGCATGTGTGTGCATAATGACATGCATGTTGTTGAATTCCCTTGCATGCGATCAACAAAACTGCTTACCTTGTCTGCTTCATGTCAGATGTTGGGATGGATCTATAACTTTTGTGGGTGCAATTTCATCTGTTTGTGCATGTTGTGCCCCCTATTGTGCCTATTCCTACTGCAATTCATTCTCTTGTCTATGCAACTCCTATTCTTCCTTGAGTTGCTTCTTCAACACATGCAACTCCTTATCTATTTCTCTCTCTGCCTTCTGGCGATATTCGTGTCATGCTATCAGGTTATAGCCTCAATATCCAAAGCTTCTTTCGTCATGAGTGGATTTGCTTTGAACTTGTAGCTTTGCTCTGCCTTTATGCTGTCAACAACCCTCCTCTTGCATTTGTTGCATGCAGGTGTGCTGCCTTCTGTTGTTGCTGATGGCACTTCTCACTGTGATGTTGCTGCCATCTTATATGGATGTCCTTGTCTACAAACAACTTGATGTCTTCATAGGTAGGCAAGCTCATAGACACTTTCTTAGCTGCAAACCCTGTTGTGCTCTCAACGGTGTCCTTTGACTCTGCTCTCTTGGAGGCCATTGTACTTATGCTGTTGAGAGATAGATAAAAACATGTGATGCCTGGAGACATAGCAACACTCATGGCAAGAAATTTGTCAGTGAAATACCAAAACAAACTTGAGGACTGACTTGCAACATACTTGTGTGATTGATCGTGAAGGTTGCGCAATTTCCGTCAGGATGTCGGGAGACTGACTGCCAAAACTGCACAAGGCATAGTCCGGGTGATCCAAAATGGATCTTGATAGACTTCTAAGTCTAATAATTCCTCACAGAGGAAAATGAAAGTCCAACGATGCTCCCAAAAATAGCCCCATTGCAGAGATCATTTCATTCTGAATCTACTACAACTTGAATAGGCTAAAATGGACTTTGGATGTAGAAGTTATCGTAGAAAGAAGTTGCCCTTTGTTCCTTGGAAAAAGAGGCAAAATCTTCAAAAATGGAAAAAAAAAAAACTCTTATAAAGGGAAATCGCATCGGAGATGTGTTGAGAGGAGGACTTAACGCGGAGGCGGAAGGAACCTTTGACTATGACCTTCGACTTATCGCATCGGAGGTAAGCCTTCGCCCGATGATGGGACCCCCGGCCAATGCGACATGCGACTGCGATGATCGGTGGATCGACATCGACGACGCCACAAGGTAAAGGAAGGACCCCCGGGGCTATGCGACATGCGATTGCAATATATCGCATCGCATCATCGCATCACAACGATATAAAGGGGTGATAACATGCAACTTGTGATCACCAGACCCAACGGTTTTTGTAAGCGCAGTTTATAAATTTTGACTTCCGATAAAAGGGTATTTGTTGGGTTTTTTGTGTATTAGAGGATTTCGATAGAAAAGCCGAAATACAAAGGAAAATGCCCCGAAGCGATAAAGCCAGACCCAAAAGGAATTTTAGAAGTAGCCCCATATTATTTGAGTTCTGTAAGCAGGATTTCAGGCGGGCCTTAGGTGGTAAGTGGTATTGGGCTGGTTCCACCCGATCCCATACAATGGCTGACGCATGGCTGGTGGTGGAGAGAGAAAGCACCTTTTCAGGCAAGTAACCTCCGTACTCCTAAGCCACTTGAAAATGAATATCAACTGTTGGATCGGAGATCACACAGATCAATGGTGGGGCTTTTGATAGCGATCGAAGGTGGACCCGATATGATTATAGGGTGGATGTGATAATATTTGAAGTCTGATAGAAAGCATTTTGATGGGTTTTTCAGTGTTTTCCCGTGTATTTGGGGTTTTGCCCAATCCACCTATGCGATGCGATATGCTGCCTAATGGCGAGCTCGATAGGGTTTTTAGGGATGATTTGATGGAATTTCACGTCTGGAATTCATGCCCAATAGTGTATTTTCCAGTAACTCTCTATGTATTGGATTTTTCTCTATTTTCAGTTTTTTGCCTGGAAAACGGCCCCGATCCCTTGTAACAGCTCCTGATCATCATGCCATGCTGCAAGAGGGCGTTTTTTTGCAGGTAATGATGCATTTGAAGCCACAGAGCCCTAGAGCCAGATGACAGTTGAACGGAAAATGCACAGAGAAACCGCAGGGCCGCAGAGGGATGATAACACGTGGAGAAATGGCTGGGGAAGCCAGAGAGCTGAGAAAATGCCTCAAAGGAGCCAGAGAGCACAATTGAGAGGATAGGCAGGCATAAGCAGGCATTGAAGAGAGCTGAGAGAGTTTTGGAGTCACTTGGTGGTCAAGTGAACCAGAGAGCACAATTGATAGGGAGGAAAGCTGAAAAATGTTGTTGGAAGGTTGCTGGGAGGTCTAGTGAAACATTGATGCATGCAGAGGCCGAAAGAGAGCTTAGAGAAGCCAGAGTCGAGAGCCAAGAGCTAGAGTGAGAGCCAGAGCCAAAGCTAGAGTCAGAGCTAGAGCTAGAGCCATGAGCCAGAGCTAGAGCTAGAGTCAAGAGCCAAAGCGAGAGCCAGAGCCAGAAACCCTGAGAGCTTCAGAGACAGGGATGAGATGGTGTTCTTTGTTTTGTGTAATAAAATGGATTTGAGTGTGGAGCTTGTAAAAGGACTTTACCATAATCCCAGAGAGGCTAGTCGAGTTGACTAGAGCTCAAGGAGACGTAGCCCAAGAGTTTTCGGTGAACTCCAAATTAATATTGCTGTTATGTGTGTTGTTTTGTTGTTGCATCTTGCTGCTATGTGTTATTGCTTATTTGCTACTTTACTTACTGTCATCTGTATTTTATATTAGCATAAGCAAGTGAACTTAAAGCACATAACCGGTTTTTAAAACAAACATAGGCGTACACCTATTTTCAAGAATTATTAATTCCGCATTTGGTTAATCACTAGATCTTGGGCACATTTAAGCTTTGGAAGTGGGAGAGGTTCTTGTAAGCTTGAAAAGAAGTCTTTAAAGCCCCATTTTCAAATCAGGTGGTATCAGAGCTTGAGATTGATTAACCCCACCTTCAAAGAAGGTTATATTAGAATGCTGATTGACAGAGCAAATATTGCTTGTCTGAGAGGTGTTTGGGCAGTCAAGGATTGATTGTATGCTTGTTTGCAGACTGAATATTGTTTGAGTTTGCAGAGGTGAAGTGAAAGCTATTGATATCTCAGTCTAGGAAGGACAAGAAGGAAGAAGGGTTGAATGCATTCTTCTTATCCCAAAGGAACTCAAAGAAATCCTTGAAGCACAAGAGGTTTGTTGCAAAAGGTTGCTTGAATAAGCTCTTTATTAAACTTGTTTGAAGTTCTTTTGTTCATTGGCATAATGACAACTTCTATGTAAGTGAGTCCTCAAATTCCTCCTTCATCACAAAAGTCTTTGATGAAGACATGAAGCAAGACTTGGCCACCATGATGGATATGGTGAGAGAAATGTATGAGGATGGAAGGAAGAGCAACATAATTAGAGAGTAGTTGAATTCTGTGGAGGAAGAGAAGTAGTTGCTTTTTGACAAATTGCAAGAAATGGAGAGGCAACTTCATATTGCAAATATGAACCTGAAAAGGATGCATGAGTTGGAGTCACAACTCTTTGTTGCCAAAGAAGCCTTAGTCAAGTATCAGCTTGAAGAAGAGGTAAAAAATTCCTATTTGTCTTCAAATTCTTCTAAGAATGCTTATATTGGTTCTTTTGAAAAGCATTCCACAGGCGTAGGTGCCAAGCTAATGTCCAAGATGGGTTATGAAGGAAAAGGCTTGGGTAAACATGCACAAGGTATTGTTGAGCCAATAATGGTTGAGGAAAGGCCTAAGTATTTTGGTCCTGGCTATGGACAGTCTTATGGAGAAAG
The DNA here is from genome assembly GCA_031772625.1 of Pinus tabuliformis. Taxonomy (NCBI): domain Eukaryota; kingdom Viridiplantae; phylum Streptophyta; class Pinopsida; order Pinales; family Pinaceae; genus Pinus; species Pinus tabuliformis. Next base: position 1,306,547,837 of record CM062820.1, read on the forward strand.
TTCCAAAGCTGCCATGAAGGCCATTGAAACAGTTCCAAGAAGGAGTTTCATTTCAGATCCTCTACCTCAAGAGTGTGAAGATTGTATTCAGGAGGAATGCAATAGCTTGAAACATCATTTGTAGGATGCAGGTGTTTAGAAGCACACACTTGAACCAGAGAGTTGTGGAGACTCTAACAACCTTGAAGAGGTTGATGGTGTTCCAAAGGAAGCCACTTCTTCATTTGCTTCACCTCCTCATGAAGGCAATAAAGGTGAAAGAGAAAGGTATAAATCTGGTTCTAATCATCTTCCATTTGATTTTGCAAAGCATGATAAATTTCCATGTAGATATGGGAAAATAATTGCATGTTCCTTTTGTGGTTTGGATAACCATAATGTTTCTAGATGTTGGAAGAGAATGGCCACATACAGGAAAATTTTGAAGGAAAGGAAGCAAGAAGCCAAAGGTCCATTGGACAAGGCAAATCATGCTATCAAGAGGATGCACATGCAATGCACTTACTGCCATAAGCATGGGCATCTTCTTGAAAAGTGTTGGACTCTGAATCCAACAATGCTTCCACAAAAGCTGAAGAAAGTGGAAAGAGAAGATGGCAGAAATGGAAAGGAAGTTCCCATGGATGATGTGTTTCAAGATGATTCACATGTTGATGCTGATGTGCAGAAAAAGGAAGAACCTTTGAAAAGGATTTCTGAGAAATGGTTAGAGTTCTTATCCAATTAAGATTGCATGTCTATTGATGCATCTATTTGCATTTATTTGTTAATGAGGATGCAAGTTGCAGGATTTTACTGAGAAGGTGAATGGAGAAGTTGAGTAGGAGACTCACTTTGTTGCTGCAACATTATATTTCATTTCAGCTTTGAAAGTACAGTGTGCTTAAGCGAAAGTTGAAAGATGAAATGCATGCATGAGCTTGATATGCATGAACATAGGGATGCTGATGATTTCCTTGTATTTGAACATGTATGTGTAATTAACTTGTAGGGTTGATTGCTTTGACATGAATGTGATGCAATGTTGACTTGAGAGAAGTTAACTTGGTCTCCAAGATGGAGATAATGATGAAGTGTTTCATATTTTGAAAAAGAATCCTAATGGTCTTTTTCTACATGCTTGACTTGAAGGGTCATTTGTTTTAAAGGCATGTTTTATGGGCTTGTTTTCTAGTCCATCATTTGTATGCAGATGTAATACATGGAGGTGTTCACAAGATGTTAAATCTGTTTCTTTTGTTGAAGCAGGAGTTTAGTCCATCCAGTTGTTGTCTGTGTTTCTGTTGTTGTTAACTGCTTTTGTTGACAGCTTTTCAAACAGGTACAAATGAGAATTTTGTGAAGCAGATGCACTTCGCATTTTTTTGAGCCACCTTGGATCAATGATCAAGGCAGAAAAGTTCAAACTACCTTCTGTGACCATCTCAGCAGGAGTTCTGCAGGAAGGTAAGGAGGAAGACAGTTCTTCTCAGGAGGACCAACACATCCAGGAAGAAGAGTGGTCAGAAAATTTGGCTCAGAGGCACTATGAAAGGCAAGTGTATGAAGGTTGAAAGAAGAGGGTGTTGCTACTATCATTTACTATTCAGATCAATATATCAGTCTTTTGGAGACCAAAGGTTCTTTAGTGGGAAGGCGTGATCCAAAATGGATTTTGATAGACTTCTAAGTCTAAATTATTCCTCACAGTTGAAAATGAAAGTCCAAGGATGCTCCTAGAAATAGCCCCATTGCAGAGATCATTTCATTCTGAATTTGCTGCAACTTGAAAGGGCTAAAATGGGTTTCGGATGTAGAAGTTATCACAGAAAGAAGTTTCCCTTTGCTCTTCGGAAAAAGAGGCAAAATCTTCAAAAATGGAAAAAAAACCCTTATAAAGGGAAATTGCATCAGAGATGGGTCGAGAGGAGGACTTAACACAGAGGCAGAAGGAACCTCCAACTCTGACCTTCGACTTATTGCATCGGAGGTAAGCCTTCACTCGATGACGGACCCCGGGCCAATGCGACATGCAACTGCGATGATCGACGGATCGGTGTTGGTGATGCCATGAGGTAAAGGAAGGACCCCCAGTGTTGTGCGACATGCGATTACGATATATCGCATCGCATCAGTGCATCGCAGCGATATAAAGGGGCGATAACATGCGACTTGCGATCGTCAGACCCGATGGATTTTATAAGCGTAGTTTATAAATTTTGAGTTTCGATAAAAGGGTATTTGTCAGGTTTTCTGTGTATTAGCGGATTTCGATAGAAAATTCGAAATAAAAAGGAAAATGCCCTGAAGCAATAAAGTCGAACCTGAAAGGAATTATAGAAGTGGCGCTATATTTTTTGAGTTCCGTAAGTGGGATTTCGGGTGGGCCTTAGGTGGTAAGTGGTATTGGGCTGGCTCCGCCCGATCCCATACAATGGCTGACGCATGGCTGGCGGAGGAGAGAGAGAAACTGCCTTTTCGGTCAGGTAACCTCCGTACTCCTAAGCAACCTGAAAATGAATATCAACCGTTGGATTGGAGATCACACAAATCAATGGTGGGGCTTGCGATAGCGACTATAGGCAGACCCGATATGATTATAGGGTAGATGAAATAATATTTGAAGTTTGATAGAAAGCATTTTGATGGTTTTTTCAGTGTTTTCCCGTGTATTCGGGTCTTGCCCAATCCACCTATGCAATGTGATATGCTACCTAATGGCGGACCCGATAGGGATTTTAGGGACAATTTGATGGAATTTCACATCCAGAATTCATTCCCGACAGTGTATGTTCCAGTAACTCTCTGTGTATTAGATTTTTTTCCATTTTCAGCTTTTTGCCTGGAAAACGGCCCCGATCCCTTGTAACAGTTCCTGATCATCATGCCACACTACAAGTGGGTGCTTTTGGCAAGCAATGATGTGTTTGAAGCCATAAAGCCCCAGATCCAGATGGAAGTCAAATAGACAACACGTAGAGAAGCCGCAAGGCCGTAGAGGGATGATAACACGCAGAGAAAGGGCTAGGAAAGCCAGAGAGTCGAGAAAATGCCTCAAAGGAGCTAGAGAGTATGATTGAGAGGATAAGAAGGCATAAGAAGGTAGCGCAGAGAGCTGAGAGAGTTTTGGAGTCACTTGGAGGTCAAGTAAACTAGAGAGCACGATCGACATGCAACAAAGCTGAAAAAGGTCACTGGAAGGTTGCTAAAGGTCACTGGGAGGTCTAGCAAACCATTGATGAACCCAGAGGCTAAGAGAGAGCTCAAAGAAGCTAGAGCCGAGAGCCAAGAGCCAGAGCCATAGCTAGAGCCAGAGCTAGAGCCAGAGCCACGAGCCAAAGCTAGAGCCAGAGCCAGAGCCGAGAACTAGAGCCAAAAAGCCTGAGAACTTCAGAGGCATGGATGAGATGGAGTTCTAATCCCATTGTTTCTGTGTAATACAGTGGAGTTGAGCATGGAGCTTGTAAAAGGACTTTTCCATAATCCCAGAGAGCCTAATCAAGTTGACTAGAGCTCAAGGAGATGTAGTCCAAGAGTTTTGGGTGAATTCCAAATTAATATTGTTGTTATGTGTGTTGTTTTACTGTTGCATCTTACTGCTATGTGTTATTGCTTATTTGCTGCTTTACTTACTATCATTTGTATTTTATATCAGCGTAAGCACATGAACTTAAAGCACATAACCGGTTTTTAAAACAAACATAAGGATACACCTATTTTCAAGCATTATTAATTCCACGTTTGGTTAATCACTAGATCTTGGGAACATTTAAGTTATGGGAGTGGGAGAGGTTCTTGTAAGCTTGAAAAGAAGCCTTTAGAGCCCCATTTTAAAATCATCGAGATGTTAGGAGGTTGACTAACTGTTGGAACTACACAATGCATAGTCCAGCCTGGCCTGCTGAGGACTGAAACTATGCAATGCACAATTTAAGTCAGCAGCGACATGCAACCAGTAAAGTGCATTACCCAGTTTCTGGGGCTAGTAGGACAATGCCTCCAAGAATTACGAAATTCAAGAGTGGGTGCCAGTGCTCGGCCAAACTTGCACAATTTTTGGAGGGAAGGTAGCAACTTCGCTTCGGAAAATGTGTAGTGCTAGCTGGGCAAGGCACGGTCCGAAACAAGGTAGCCTAGACTGCCCGACGAGCGATTGGAAACATGAGAATTCTAAATGCATGATGAGATGAGTACAAACAATAGTGAATGATCATACATGAAATAGTAATTGTAGGATTCAGGAAACAGGAAAGCATGCATGTGTGTGAAGTGAGTCACCACAACGACGAACGTTCATGCAAAAATAGTGTCATGCATGCGACAACAGTGAGATGCAAAAGAAAATTGAAAAAGTGCTCCTACAAGCTAACATACATCAAAATGATAGCAAGCACTCCATAAAATTAAGCAAACAACACTCACATGAATCGAAACACAAAAAGCGATAGAAACGCAGTGCAAGACATGAAAAGTGGGCTTACCCCGAAACAACTGAGCTGAATCTGTCGACGACTCCTAGATGCAATGTGGGATGTCAGAGCTGTAAGGTTGATGTGAGGAATTCTCCATGGAGTGTCTGGTTGACGAGTTTTGATAAAATCAAGGTTGTGACGCTCATGCCAAAAGTCTAGGAAAAGCAACACTTGGCGGGAGGTTTCTGAAATGATCCTTGCATGTAACCTCCAGCTGCTAAAAATAGGTCCCTGAATCAAGGGATGCCTTTGCATGCTGCCTTGGAAGAAGCAGTTCATGCATGCAAATCAATTTTTATCAGTCCCAGAGGGAACTGGTCAACATGAAGGCACATGCATCAGTCTGTAAGCCTGGGATGAAAATTTGCACAGTTTTTGGGCTGAGCAGAGATGGATTTCCTAGAGGGATTGCATAATTTTTGAGAGGAATAGGTGACTTTCTCCCAGGATTGTGCAATTTCTGGGCTGAGTAGCTGTCCTAGGTCAAACCTCGCAATTTTTTCAGGGAAGCTTGTCTGACAGCATTACGCAATTTCTGAGCTCAACAATCTACCTGGCTGGATTTGTGTAATTTTTGTTAGCTGTTGGGCTTGCTTTCCCAGAGGGATTGTGCAATTTATGGGAGCAACAAGTGACTGCTACCCATAATTGCGCAATTTCTGGGCTGAGCAGCTGTCCTGGGATGAATTGCGCAATTTTGAGAGGAAGACTAGTAGGAAGAATTGCGCAATTCTAGAGCCCAACTGGGTTTGCACAATTTCTAGAGGGAAGGCTGGTTCCCCTCTATAATTGCACAATTCTTAGAGGGAGCTACTCAACCAGCTACTGACACTAATACCAGAAAGAAGCCTGTGAAGGGGGTGGAACAAACTTGCATGCACAGGCTCACAAGACTCTATGAAACAATTAAAGTTGATGTGCTTGACACTGCAAGACATGCTGCTGAGGATGGTCGGTAGGGAGGCTCCAAAACAAAGCTAAGGAAAAATTTTGGAGGGTGGTTGTAGCCACTACAACACATGGGTGAAGGAAAATTCCCATTCATGTCCTCTTCCTCCTGGAACTTGGTTGGGAGAATGAAAGTTGTGGGAAAAACAATTGAGGGTCAATGGGAAGAGGTGGGTGGTCAAAGAAATGAAGGGTGAAGGAAAGAGAGTCATGTGGTGATAGGCCTCCAAATTAGACATAACTTAGTGCCCATATGACCATCCTTCAACACATTAAACCTCTTTTTTTTTGCATTAGATGACATATTTTTAGATTTAATATTTCCATTAGGAAGGTTTAGAGATAATTACATATTTGTGCCTAATATTATTTATTTTTGTAGAATATTGTGAGAATATTGGGCAGATTATGAAGATTTGAAGGATGAGATAATCTAGGGACTTACTCCCTGCTACAGGAGGATCAAGATTAGAGAATAAATGAACAAGATATGATGAAATTATTGCACAAATTTTGGAGCTCCAGTGATTGAGAAAATCTAGGAATGTGGTATGTGTCATTTAATGCAGATTCCTAGTGTTGGGAACCAGATCCACTATTTGAGGGATTTTGGAGCGGAAAGGTTCCTCCTTTCAAGGAGAATTACCCCCCATCAATTTGTATAAGTACCAATTCAAATTTTCCTCTAGAGGAATGTATTTATTAGTCTTCTTGTGGAGAAAACTTGTATTTTTGCAACTCCACTTTCATTTCTAGCAGGGATGTACTTGCATTGATTCAAATAATGAAGTTTGGTGACATTATTAGTTCCTAAAGCTTGGTCTATTTCATATGAATCTGAGTATCCTTGGGGCTTGGCCATCCTAAGAGCCTCAAAGCCATTTTTTATAATTTATTTTTCTTCTTTTCACTTCTTATTCACATGCATCTCTTATTTTGGTTTTTCCTATTTCTGCATTTAGTATTGATGCTTGTTTTGTTGTAGTATCCGGTTAAATGACTGAAGTAAGTTATTTTGTAGGTTATTTGTAGAGTCACGAGGATTATTACTCCTTATGAAAACTTTGAAAATTCATCTTCATCATTGAGCTACTTGGATTGGTTTACTAGTTCACAAATCTAGAATTTCTACAAGTCCCTTGTAGCAAAATAGAAGTAATTTTCTTCTACTTTTTAGAACATGTTAATGAGATTCATTTGAGTTGATTCCACTTGGATTATGTCATAAAAACATTCAAGTTAACAAAAAATTTACCCCAATTCATTTTCACTTGATTACGTTAGGCATTTGATAGGTTAACTAGCTCACTAGTTCTTGAATTTCAAATGTTTAGAGTAGTATTTTTCTGCTATTTTTTAGCATGTGTTAACAGAGGTATTTTTGAGTGATTCCACTTGGAATGGAGACCTAAGAAATCCTACTTAATAATAAAAAAAAATCATCCCATTTGAATTTTATTTACTTGCTAATCTAGAAATATTCTCGCTCATGTAGCATTATAGGCCTCCTTTAGCAATCACTTGTAGCAATCGCCTGTAGCATCAATTTCCTTCACCAGTTTTGATCCCCACACAAATTTGACTTAGTATAGATAAATAATGACCCCTAGTCTCTAAATACATGATTAGGGAGACCTAAGGACCACTCTAGACCCCTCCTTCCTCCACTACAAGCACAAAACAACAAATAGAGTTAGGAAGAAATTCTCACATTTGAAACTCTTCACTGCAAGTGAAGTAGTGTTAGTTTCTGAATTTTCTAGTTATGTGTTGTAGATTAACTTTCTATTTTCTAAGAAATTTGTAATTAGATTAATGATTTCCATTTTGCAAGTAGTATAATTGATTTGATGTTTTTGCAATTAGAGTAGCATGGTTTATTATTGTAACTAGTTTAGGTTATATTTTATGAAATTCACTTCATTATATCAATGAAATAAGAACACCTTGCATGTTGCACATAAAATGTCGACACCTCTTAAGTTTGTATGAACCCCGAGTTGATAATTTAAGTTGGTAGCCTTAGGAGTGGCAACATTCTTGTTGCAATACTGGGGCTTGTCACTTTTTGGCATCGGTTGTAGGGAGGTGTCAAAGTATACATTGTTTTCTACCATAGTTGATTCATTTCTTTTACTTTCGGCAAGAAAAAAATAATTCATTAGGCATATTTCATTTCAAAAACATAAAATTTCATTGCATTAGCATTCTTATTCAAAAAAAATAATTAAAAATACTTCTCCAACACCAACCTCCCCCCCCCCATTTGATCATGTGGTGTAGTAAGAATGAGATCACCATCAAATTTCGTAGGTATAAGAAGAAGAGGTGGCAGCGAAGATAGAATAAATGGATGGAGATGATAACAATGAAGAAGATCCTCTTGAATTTCGCTTTCAAAATACTGATATAAATGTTCATATGAAGAACATCCCTCCATATTTCCTTCGCAACTTCCACGGTATGAGGCCAAAGGATAAGGAAACCCTTCTCTTTGAATTTTAAATCCTTTGTAGAACCTATGGTTACTTACTAAAAACTCAAAAATTGATATTGTTTCTCGCAACATTGAAGGATAAATCTCTATTTGGTTCATGAGTTTAGGGACTAATTCAATAAGATCATGGAATGATATGCAAAATATATTTCTAGAAAAATATAAAGCTTATGATCTTAAAGAAGAAATATTTATAATGACTCAAAAAGAAGACGAGAGCCTTGAGGATCTAATAGAAAGATTCATGTATAATGTTAAGAGGGAAAAATTACATCATTTAAGATTTGACATACTAAAAACCCTCTTACTTAGAACAATTACAGATGATTGGATTGATCTTTTTGATCTCATGAGTAGAGGTGATGTATACCAATTATCATTCGAAGAAATTTGTGAAACATGCAAGCACATATCAAGAGGAAGTGCAAGAATAAGTAAATCAGCATCAAGATTGGTAAGTCATACTAAACTTGGAAATTTGCTTGATAACTTTAAAACATAAATTTTTAGCAATCTAAGTGAATAAGTAGAAATGTTAAGAATGCAAGATGAGAAAAAAGAAGATGTTGATATTTGTGTTGTACATGCATAATCACATGCTATTAAATATTGCCCTTCATTACCGATGTTGAAGGAAGCTTATCAACAGGACAATGGATCAATTCAACCACCAAAGCAACTATGTTATGTAGCTCCAAGAAGACCATGGAAGCCTAGTCAACCTAGTATGACGCAAGAAACTAATTCACAATTTCAAGGTTATGCATGTATCCATCTCAAAGTAATTGGAACACATCCTTTCATTGGAAACCTTGGCCATATCAACCCCAAAACCAATCTTGGCAACAAGGTTCGCAAGGGACTTATGGGAGAAATCCACAATATCCTAAATATTTTACTCAATATCCTCCATACCTAACTCCATGTTATCTCTACCATCCACCTCCACCACAACCACAACCCCAATCACATCCATCTCAAAGATCCACTCCACTTCAAATACCTGTACCACCATTTCCAAACCTACACAAGGAAGTAGCTCAACCCAATTACAATGCTGAGGTAAAATACCTCCAAACAATTCCTCTTGATCTAAATGGTATTCATATTATATCAAGAAGAGTATTTCAAAAAAGATATTCCCTCGATGGCATTGAAGTAAAACATTCAAAAAAACAAGATTCAAATGAGAAGACCAAAGAATCATGGGCTGCACTTCATGAAGAGAAGACATCAGAATGAGAGATTGAGAAAGCTCCCTCGTGTTTACCATCAGATCCTCCATGTGTTCAAGAGAATAATAAACAAAAAGAGGAATATTTGAATGTCATGGTACAATAATACATGAATAATGATTTAGATGAGCAAGTGAACCAAGGGAATCAAATCTATATTGAGGTTTGATTCCAGAAAATCAACAAGATGGAGCATCACTCTCTTCTTAAACAATGCTTGATATCATCAAAGTCAAATAATTTGGTCTCTAAAATTTAGGTACATGTCAAAGAATATAGTTCAAGCCTACACATGAGCTTATCTATCATCTTGATGGACACATTGCTCCATTGGAAGTATTCCTATACTTAAAAGAAATTTTGTTTTTTTCAAGTAGATTAGGATAGAAAAAAGGAATTAAAAATGAAAAAATAAGAGGAAAAATAAAATATCAGGTGAAAGCCTCCTTTCAGGCACCTAAGATTTGTTCATTGATTGAAAACCTCCATGAGGCAGTCAATGGGTTGGAAAAAGAGAAAAGAAGAGAAAACGAAAATATCTTAGGTGAAAGCCTCCTTTGAGGCGCCTAGGCAGACCTACTAGTTGAAAACCTCATTGAGGCAACCAACAGGCCTAAAAGAAAAAAACAAAAAAAAAAAAGAAAAAAATTATTTTCTACATGTATCTCTCTCTGATGAATGTAGGTTTTCTCCAACCTTTGCAAGCAACAAGAACAAGTTAGCACCAAAAGAAAAAATGATCAAAAACCTAGTCTAATAAAGTCAAACTTGAGCATTCTCTTCGTTTTCTCAGATGCACCAACACGACCAAGGCCATGCCAATCCATCACTCTCATCCATTCTCAACATCCACCCATCATTTCTAATCCGTTCCCATTCATTTTCCTCGCTTGCCTGAAATGCTACAGGAGGGTTATGTTTTGTTATAGGAGGCCAAAATACACTGAGCAACAATTTATGTTTACCATATCTTGAAAATTGTTCATTCATTGGTTGAGTTGTTTCATGGGGAGATTCATTTGGAAGATGGTAACATGCTCAAGCAATTTTAGAAAATTCCAGTGCACATGTTTCGAGAAATCAACCTCCATCACCTACAACCATTTTTAATTTTTCTCAATATTTGTGCATCGATTGGCCATGATAGTTTATGGGGAGGTGTATAAGGATGATTTAAATATGCTAAGAAAATTTCAAGTCAATATAGTCTACCATTTGAGATATATGGATAAAACAATTATGCTACAAGAGACTGTCTTGAAATGATACTGGAGGAGCCTGAAATGATACAAGAGGAGCCTGAAATGATACAGGAGGCATATCTGATTGGAAGAAGGGGTAAAAAGGTCATTTATTCTTTAGGGAAGGTTGAAAGAGGTTCCCCAACACCACTTTAATCACCCATCCACTCCATCTATCCAAAATTCATCTTCAAATTCAACTCTGCCATACATAAAAAACACAGAAAAAGCTCTGCTTTCAATTTTTCCACCACCTACACCACCTCTCAATGATTTTATTCCTCTCCTTGTACATTTTATGACTTATCCTTAGTTACATGAAATATAAGGTCTTAGAGAAGAATTAAGTAATTTATACAAGAGGGAAATTTCTCTTGAATCATATTGTATAGTCACATCAAAAGTCATCATCAATTTTCTTTCACCCATAGAGAAAACGATCCAGCCACCCTGAGCATCATGGAGCCATTTTTAAAGTTGAGAAAGGCAACACCCTCCTTAGGAAGTAGTCCATCCACTCCACCAGTAATAGATGGGACACTTGGAAGAAACTTGTAGACAATGATTTTATTAGTCAAAGGATCACCAATCTAAGAAGACTTGTGCAGAAGCAAACAAAGGAAACCAACACCATCAATATCATTGTATTATGAAGTCCAGCTCCAACATGAAAGCATCTATAGTAATTCGGCATCATAGGTAGGTATAGGCATGAAATATTCTTCACCTCTTCTCTTTAGTGTATTATGGTTAGAAATTTGTTGTCAATGCATGAGAGATGAGGTTTTATAAGTTAAGGATGGGTCAACAGTCTCGACCACCCTCAACCAGTTAAGTGCAGCTAACTCCCTCACTCATGCAATGTGGAAAAGCCAAATTAAGAAGGGTGATGATTACGAGGAGTGGGGACAATAGTTAAAAGAGGAAATTCATGCAAAGGCCAAGTCACCAAAGCACTCTGAGTCATTACCACAAAAGGGAATAAAAGTACAAGGCTCAAATTCACTTGCACAATTACTCATTCCCAAGAAACAATTGGAGAAACCCATCAAGGTACAAAAGGATGAGATAGATGCTACCAGGGGTTGCCTAGGGTGCTACAGAAGAGATACATGGTTGATTTGTAGGTGCCATAGGATTGAGCATAACTACTACAGGAGAAAAAAAATTCCTACATGAGAAGACAAAGTGCTATAGGAAGGTTATAGAGTTGCAAAAAGCCTAAAACCTTATATTTTAAGAGTGAAATCTAAGGGAAGTTTAAGTACACATTTTAATCTACCATCTATGGGAAAGAAACCTGCAAAACCTCTCATTCCTTCAACAATACATCCTATAACAAAATTCTGATAGCAGTTTGAGAATAAAAAAATTAATGTGAATGTTTCTTTTCAGTTAAGAAAAAATAAAAGGAAATGGAATTCTTTTTGAGTTGATTCTGAAGTTTTCCTTCCTCTAACCAATATGGATAAAAATTCCCTTTTACCCTTGTAGCATATTGGGAGTATTGGTTTGAAAAACTTTGGAAAATCACAGTGACAATAATGGAGAGTAGTTTCAATTGAAGAGATTCCATGGACTCATCAAGGATCATAATTATCAGATATTCTGTGGAGAATGTTCAATTTTTTTTATCATGGGTAAACATTGTGGACATTAACAAGGAGAATTTTTTGAAGACATAAGCGCAAGCCTAATTAGAACTTGGAGAAAGGGATGGATCTACAAAAGGAGCTGGAGAAGAAGAGGAAGAGGATGGAACGAGAGAAGATGTGCCACAAAATTTCGGAGGTAAGTTCAGATGTTAAGGAGGTCACCAGAGCCATGAATGAGGCAAAATTAGGTCACTAAGTTTCTCAGAGGATGAGCAGTCCTTTCAATAGGGGGTATGATGGGCCTCCAAATTAGACATAAATTAAGGCCCATCTGACCATCCTTCAACACATTAAACCTCTTTTTTTTTTTTTTTTTGCATTAGATAACATATATTTAGCTTTAATATTTTCATTAGGAAAGTTTATATATAATTGCATATTTGTACCTAATATTATTTACTTTTGTGGAATATTGTTAGAATATTGGGAAAATTATGAAGTTTTGGAGGATGAGATAATCTAGGGACTTGCTCCCTGCTACATGAGGATCAATATTGGAGAATAAATGGACAATATATGATGAAATTATTGCAAAAATGTTGGAGCACCAGTGATTGAGAAAATCTAGGAATGTGTTCTCTATCATTTAATGCAGATTCCTAGTGTTGGGAACTAGATCCACTATTTGAGGGATTTTGGAGGTGAAAGATTCCTCCTTTCAAGGAGAATTCTCCCCCTTCAAATTTATAAATACCAATTCAAATTTTCTTCTAGAGGTATGTATTTCTTTTTCTTCTTGTGGAGAAAACTTTAATTTTTGCAACTCCACTTTCATTTCTAGCAGGGATGTACTTGGATTGATTCAAATAATGATTTTTGGGGTCATTTTTAGCTTCTAGAGTTTGGTATCCTTCATAGGAATCTAAGTATCCTTGGGATTGGCCATTTTAGGAGCCTCATATCCCATTATTATAATTTTATTTTCTTCTTTTCACTTTTTATTCACATGCATATTTTATTATTTTTTTTCATATTTCTGCGTTTGGTATTGATGCTTCTTTTGTTGTAGGATTGTGTTAAATGATTGAAGTAAGATTTTTTTAAAGTTATTTACAGATTCAAAAGCATGATATATCATTATAAAAACCTTGAAAATTCATCTTCATCATTGAGATACTTGGATTGGTTTACCAGTTCACAAATCTAGAATTTGTGGACGTTCCTTGTAACAAAATAGTACTAAGTTTTTGCCATTTTTGAAAACATGTTAATAAGATTCATTTAATTCAACTCCACGTGTATTAGGTCATAAAAAAATTCAAGTTAATAAAAAAAACTTCCCAATGCATTTTCACTTGATTAGGTTAGGCATTTGATAGGTTAACTAGCTCACTAGTTCTTGAAATTACAATTTTTAGAGTAGTAATTTTCTGCTATTTTTTAGCATGTGTTAACAAGGGTATTTTGGAATGATTCCACTTGCAATGGAGACCTAAGACATCCTACTTAATAAAAAAAAATTCCATCCCATTTTAATTTTATTTAATTGGTCATTTATAAATATTCTCACTCATGTACCATTATAGGCCACCTGTAGCAATCTTGTGTAGCAAACCTATAACATCACTTTCCTTCACCAGTTTTGATCCCCACTACAACTTTGACTTAGTCTAGATGAATAATGACCCCTAGGCTCTAAATCCATGATTAAGGAGACCTAAGGACCACTCTATACTCGTCATTCCTCAACCACAAGCAAACAATAATAAATAGAGTTAAGAAGAAATTTTAACATTTGAAACTCTTCAATGCAAGTGAAGTAGACTTAGTTTCTAAATTTTTTGTTATGTGTTGTAGATTAAATTTATTCTTTCCAAGAAATTTACAATTAGATTAATTATTTCCATTTTTAAAGTAGAATGATTGGTTTTATTTGTTTTCAATTAGAGTAGCATGGTTTATTTCTGCAACTAGTTTAGGTTAGATTTTATGACATTCACTTCATTAGATCAATGAAAGAAGGACACCTTGCATGTTGCACATACAGTGTTGACACCTCTTAAGTTTGTATGAACCCTGGGTTGATAATTTAAGTTGGTATCCTTAGGAGTTGTAGCATTCTTGTTGCAATACTAGGGCTCATCATGTGGTACTAAGAGAAAGATGATTAGCACATAAGAGATCAAAGAGCACGTAGAACGCTGGAGGACAATAGTGAACACGAAATAGAAGGAAGTTTTGTGCAAAACCTTTAGAGAGTAACTCAATGTTGAGCATATGGCATGAAAAAAAGTAGAATAAATGTTGGCCATGATTGAACCTTGTGCTTTGTGAATTGGGAAAGTAATCACTGTGATTGTGTTGAGGGCTTAGACTATGTACCTAATTTTGATGACCAGTTGAAGGCTCAAAGGAGGATTGAACCACTTAGTGCTTGTTGAGTAAGCTGATAAACCTCTGCGTTCTTATTGAATGAGATGATAAACCTGTAAGTTCTTGTTGAATAAGTTGATAAACTCCTTGATCGCCTTTTGTATGGTTGATAAACCACTTGACAAGGAAGTTGAGTCACTATGGTGATTACTTCAATGAAGCAATTGCCAAACCACCTTAGTGCACTATTAGCCACTGTAATGCTTTCTATGAAAACATAATTGATAAACCAAATAGAAAGTGGATTTAGACTCCTCGAATTGAGAAATACCCAAGCTAGACCTTGGGTGAATCCTTGTGATTGAGCTCAGAGAGTAAGAGATTCATTATGGTGCTTATTTCTGGGAAGCAGTTGAAAAACCACCTAGATAGTTAACTACATCCCTTAAGAGATTTTCTAAGCCTTGGATGTGAACTTACCCGATTAAGCATCCCCTCAAACTTTGGATCATTCTTGGGGGTGATCCACTATAAGAAATATTATGATCTAGTTGTCCTATGGTTGGGTGGAGAGTTGAAGTCCCTCCAATTTCTAGCCAAAATTATTTACATAGATAAGTGTGAATAACTTATATAATTGGTTTTATGGAATGCAGAGATTCTTTTTATATGGTGCATGGTACTAGTTTTTGAATACATATGAATGTGTTGATTGCTTGAGTTGTAAGGCTTGTTGTTATGTTCATTGGAATGTATTCCTGAGTAAGCGTGAATTTTAATTCATACCTAAGAAATGTTGTTCTTTATTATGTTTATGCAGAATATGAGAAATTATGCATTTTGGTGCATTAAAATTCATCTATAAGGTTTGTGAATTATATTTGTATATAGTTTAACCTAATCCTTGCACTGGCTATTTTATCTAATTCAAGGTCATGGTCAAGGTGAAATCAAGCATATGGCCTTTCGCTATAGATCCTAGAAGTTGGTAGTCTAAGATGCCCCTTTTTTACCATACCACCACAGAAATGAAGCTTCAAGGCCTTAGGCCTTGGGTCATATATCACACTTTTTCTATCTCCTAACTACCAACACCGGTAGGCAGCATGTGATCCATTGGATAAAACTATACTAAAAAATGAAAGCTTTTGGAATGGCTCAAAAACAGAACAACGAGATACAACGCTTCATTCTGAATCTGGCACAACTCGTTCTATAGAAAACGAACGTCGTATACTACTGGAAATGACATTAGGCGAGTTTTGAGGTCTAAAACGGGCCCCTAAGAAAAATTTACAACCAAAATAAACTTTATAAGAACCAGTATGATTCAAGGTGATGATGTCAACAATGGGGGATGATTCAGCATTTTTGGAGTAAAAAAGTAAAAATATTAAAAAATAATAAAATAATAAAACTACTTTTTCAACACATATTTTCAACTTATCTCCCTAAGGTTTTACTCAAATTTTGAGCGGGAGTACTAATTGGATGCAAAATTTAATTCCTCATCTAAGGAGTACCCATGTTTCATACATTTGATGGACTCTACTACACAAAAAATGAGAAATACATGAAAAATCGTGATTGCAATCATGTTTTTCATGTATTTCTCATTTTCATGTAGTGGGGTCCATCAAAAGTATGCAACGTGGGTACTCCTTAGATGAGGAATCAAATTATACATCCAACAAGTGTTTCCACATGAAATTTGAGTAAACCCATAAGGAGATAAGTTGAAAAAATAGTTTTTTCTTTTTTCCCTCTAAAATTTGATGATGTAATCTAATCTTATTTTATTATTTCCACTATTATTTTATAATTTCCCTAGGAGACCCATTTTAGACCTAAAAAATCCCCTAATGGTTTTGATTGATTTGGAAAATAGGCAAATTTTGGCAAAAGTTTTTCCAGGCTGCCCAATTAGCAGTTCGTATAGCTATCAAGGCCTGCTGACTATGCAAAGTGACTGGGCTTCAGGAGCCAATGACAGCTCGGCACTTCACATTCTCTCATTGGTGCTGAATTGGCAATTTTTTATTGGTTGTTGTTGTGTGGTGACATGGACCAACTGGACGCCCCCACATGGCCTACCCAGAGGCCACCATGTGGCACATCGGTGGCCACTAAAATTTGGTAAGGTTGGATTGGAACCTTCGCTGGAGTCAAACACGAGACCATTTCCAAACTAACTGAGACATTAACCATTGAACCACTCATACGACTTGTTTAAATGTTGGTAGAAAATGTTATTTGAATTACGTATTAGGCGCATTTGGGGAGGGGGTCGTGCTAGGGCCTAGCCATTGGACACCCCAATAGCACAAGACCGCGGGCAAGGGCTAGGCCCTAAACTGTGCCCCGCGGAATTAACCACCACCATGTGACAATACACCATGGTTTATTTAACTACAACCGCCAACGGAAACCTTGGCCCTAACTGCAAGCTTTGCTCCACCATGTGAATGCGCTTGACCACTCACCTTAATTGTGAGACTACCTTAACTATTAGCTTAACTACCCACATAATTACACACATGTGAACAGATCCAAAAGATTGTGAGACATGACCACCAAGTGTAGGAGTTAAGGGTCTAGCCCCAGGGCACATGGGAACCCCACACGACCAGGAGAACTGGAGGAAATAGGGGCTAAACAACTCCCCCAAATTCTAGCACCCAACCTGGTCACATGGCCTTCATGTGGGAAACATTTTGGGAACTAGAGGCTTAAAGGCCATCTTATCCGCCCTACAATTTTGCCCACCAAGTGGGAATTGAGCCAGGTTTGGAGGAGAAGTTCTGCATTCGGGGCACCCATGCTTGGTTTGGGTTGAATTGTAGGGTGGTTAGTTGCAAAACTTGGGAAAAGGAGGAAAGATGCATAATTTTCTTATTTTTGGTCTTTTTAAGAGCAGAAAGGGGCTAGACAGGGATTTTTGATAGCTCTGACGCCATTGGAGCTGTTATGGAAGCCATTTGAGCATGGTAACATGATGTAATCACAATTGTTATTGGAATACTGATGTAGGCCCAAGTATTAGAAGCTGGACCAGGAGACGTAGCCCACGAGGGGTGAAATCCTTCATCACTTGTTGTTTTGTGTTTACTGTTATGGTGGTATTGTCTACAATTTTCTGCAATTTATGGTTTAAATCATGTTTTAATATGTGTATGAATTCAACTTAAAGTGTCATAAAAACTCATTCTATACAGTTTCAATTTTACAGAGTCCTCAAGCACATCAATATATAGATAAAGTTTGGTATCAGAGCTTAGGTTTTATTTGTTGTTGTGAGGATTTCATTGTTTGTAAGTGTTTTTGATGCTTACAAGGTTGAATCTCAAGAGAGGAGAAGGAAAGCTTGTGGGTACACGTTCTCAATTTGGGACAAGGACAAGGAGAGCACATTTGCCACAATCTCCACCACAAATTTCACCTCAAGTTGTTCCTAAAGCTTCAGTAAGAATGTATCTTGAAGGAGGTGCTAATAATATGTTAGAGGATGAGAAGGCTTTTAGAAAATCATTCTTTGACATGACCCACATGGTGAAAGTTCACTATGTAGAGAGAAATTCAAGATTGCAGCGTGAGAGCTCCAAGCCTCCGAAAGGAGAGGGTTTTTTTGGAGGAAAAAGAGGAGATGATGACAAGCCTTGAAAAGGGAATGGTGAAAAACCACCATCTTCTCCACCATCATCTTCACCTCCATCCTCACCTTCATCATAATCCTTTTCCACAACAACCCTTACACAAGAGGCTAGTGCAGAAAGCCCCTTAGAGAAAGAAGATGGTTAAGTTTGCAACTTTTATCCACATGATGATGAGGATGAGGTTCTATCAGCGCCAAAGTCTAAGGAGTTGAAAGAATAAAGACCAAGATTCTAAGAAGACACCTCAATAATTAGGAAATATTTTAAGAGCATCCTTTTCCCTCAGTTGAAAGATGAGGAAAATGGTAAGCATTTACATGCAGTTTATTTACATGAAAATGTTGATTTAAGCTCTTTTACAGACTTTGAGAAGCATAACAAAGGCATAGGAACAAAGATCTTGTCCAAGATGGGTTACAAGGGAGGAGGCCTTGGAGTGAACAATTAGGGCATTACCCATCCAATTGAGGCAAAGGGGAGACCTCGATATGAAGGTTTGGGCTATGTTGAAAAAGGAGGATGGTCTTTTAGTGATAGCTCTTGGGTATCATGTTCTTTTTTTCATAAGAGAGGACATGCTGAGGAAAATTTTTGGGATCTACATCCGGAATTGGTACCATATTGGTTTTTAAGGAAAAAGGAGGACATGAAATGCAAGACCTCTCCAAAGAGAGATGAGAAAGCTGAAGAAGAGACTAAGACAAGTTCTTCTTTCCATTCAAGTTCCACATGTAAGAAGCATGGTTCAAAGGATAACAAGGGAAGTTATAACCCTCACTGAAATAGTTTCTTTGATTTTGAGCCACATAATCAATTGAATAAAGTTTTATGGAACATGGTTCCATGCACTTTCTCTCATTAACCTAACCATAGTGTGAAGAAGTGTCAGCAAAGGAAAGAGTTGCTTGAATGTGGGAATAAAACAGGGAAGAAATAACCTCTTCTAAGTTCGAAGACAATGTCATCAAGAAGCATGCAAAAAATTTTTTGCAG
Organism: Pinus tabuliformis; assembly: GCA_031772625.1. Lineage (NCBI taxonomy): Eukaryota > Viridiplantae > Streptophyta > Pinopsida > Pinales > Pinaceae > Pinus > Pinus tabuliformis. Next base: position 1,306,566,823 of record CM062820.1, read on the forward strand.
CCATTGTAATATTAGTGGCCATTGGGTCGACGAGAAGTGTTGGAAATTGCATCCGCAACTTCATCCTAAGAAGGGCAAGCAAGACAAGGGAAGACAAGCTAAACATCGTCATGTCGACAGTGTTCGAGGTGAGAAGAAATTCAAGTTGATTAAGTTTCCTTTGATTGACAACCAAGGAGGGAATATGTTTGTTCCTTCAAGGGAAGTTTTCTTGTTCTGCAAATTATGGGAAATCATAGTAGAATGGTATCTACAACAATAAGATAGAGTCTCTAGAATCAAGGAAAAAGATCAGTTTTCATGAAAAGCTCAAATTGTTGAATTCAAGAAAATTTTAGTGGATTAAGCCTAGAAGGGGGAGGGGGTTGTACCCTCATCCAAATGTTCAGTAATAAAAAATATTTTGGAGGCCAAAATATTCCAATGGGAGGAGTGATCCGTTGGATTAAAAATATGCTCAAAAATGAAAGTTGTTGGAATGGCTCAAAAATGGAATGAATGGATAGATCTCGTCATTGAAAATTGGGTGCAACTTTTTTCTGGAAAACGAACATCGTATGCTCCCAGAAATGAGTTTTGATCGATTTTGCAAACATGCAAATTTTGTTAAAATTTTTCACAGGCTGCCCACTCAGTAGTCCGTATAGATGACTAAGCCTGCTGACTATGCAAGGTGACTGGACTTCAAGAGCCAATGGCTAATAGACACTTGGAATTCTCTCATTGGTGATGAGTTGGTGATTTTTGATTGGTTTTTGGTGTGTGGTGACATGGACCAATTAGAGGCCGCCACGTGGCCCAGCCAGAGGTTTCCATGTGGCACCTCAGTGACCACTAAGATTTTGGTAAGGTTAGATTAGCACCTCCACCAGAGTCGAAGACGAGACCACTACCAAACTAACCGAGCCATTAACATTGAAGTACAAATAGGATTTGTTTAAACGTTGGCAGAAAATTTTATTTGAATTACCTAATTGGCGCATTTAGGGAGGGGGTCGAGCTAGGGCCTATCCCTTGGCCACCCCAGTGCCACGAGAATGTGGCCCGCACCCAGTGGCATTAACCACCACCATGTGGCAATACATCATAGTTTATTTAACTGCAACCGCTAACGGAAACCTCGGCCCTAACCACAATCTCTACACCACCATGTGAGCGCACTTGACCGTCTGCCTTAACCGTTAACTTGCCTTAATCGTTAGCTTAACCGCCCACATAATTGTGCCCATGTGAATGGATCCGATAGATCATTATACATGACCACCGAGCGGAGGAGTTAAGGGGCCAGCCCCAGGGGCGAACCCCAGGGAACAAGAGGAGCCCACATGACCAAGATCATGGGAGAAAATAGGGGCTAGATAGAGCCCCCAAATTTTGGCACCCAACCTGGTCACATGGCCTCCATGTGGCCAAAAATTTGGGGACTGGGGGCTTAAAGGACACCTTATCCACCTTACAATTTCACTCGCCGAGCAAGAATTGAGCCAGGTTTGGAAGAGAAATTTCGCGTTTGGGGTGCCTGTGCTAGGATTGGGCCAAATTGTAGGGTGGTTAGTTGTAGAACTTGGGAAAAGGAGGAAGGAGGCATAATTTTCTCATTTTTTGGTCTTTTTGGGGGAAAAAAGAGGCTAAATAGGGATTTTTGATAGCTTTGAATCCACTGAAGCTATTATGGTAGCCATTTTAGCCCTGTAACTTGATGTAATCACTATTTTTATGAGCATAATGATATAGGCCCAAGCATTGGGAGTTGGACCTAGAGATGGATCCCAGGAGGGGTGAACTCCTTCATCACTTGTTGTTTTGTGTTTACTGTTATGGTGGTAGTGTCTACAATTTATGAGTTAAATTCATGTTTTAATAGGTGTGTGAATTTATCTTAAAGAGCCATAAAAACAAATTTTATACACTTGCAATTTTACATAATCCTCAAGCACATACATATACATATAGTAGGAGAGCTAAACCTTCTTGATATGAGGGTCAAATGAACATGGCGTGGGTGTTCGTGTAACCTTGATAGTGGAACCATGTTGTGAAGGTTAGAAATCAGCTATCGAATGTAATGTTATGATCCTTATGCGTTAAAAATGATAGAAACCGAATACTTGCAGTCCACTTTAAGAGGGAAAGCTCTTTTTACAATAATTACAATGTATAAGACAATATTTGATGATCCTAAGACTAGGTCTCCTTATTGTATATATATATATATATATATATATATATATATATATATATATATATATATATATATATATATATATATATATATATATATATATATATATATATATATATATGAGACAAAGGATACAATTATAATAAAATGGAACCATGAGGGTTTCTAGCCTACATAACAATATAACAATAGGAAAGTAATAATTCAATATATAGGGCTTAATAATGGATTTTTTGGTTAACATGGGGCTTATATAAGGCTTCACATACCCGTCCCCTTAAAAGAAGTGTTTTCCTCAACACTTGAATAGTTGTGGGTGTTTCTGCATGAAAAATGCATCTTCCCATCACACTTCTTCTGCTGGTAGGTTCTTCCATTTGATGAGATACTAAATAATTACTCGATTTCTTAGCTACTTAGTCCTTGTTTCCAAAAAAAAAAATTGGTTCCAATATTATTTTCCCTCCTTCATTAATACATGGTTGAAGAGTTTGGATTGGGATCTTATCATTGATTACTTTTTTTATGAAAGAAAAATGGAAGACTCCATGTACATGTAAAGATGGAGGCAACTCCAATTTGTAGGCCATACTTCTAATTCTTTGCAACACCTTATAGGGGCCATAAAACCTTGAAGATAATTTATTTCCCTTATTTTGTTAATTAAGGGGCATTTGTTTATATGGCTGAAATCTAACAAATATCCAATCCCCCACTTCAAATTACCTTTCACTATGATGTTTATATGTGTGCTATTTCATCATATATTGCACCATAACCAAGATTTCCTTCAATAGTTTGAGAACCTCTTGTTGGTGTTGGATGTGGCTAATATTTTTTTCCCTTTTTGTAGATAATTTCAAAGTCCAAACCCAACATATTTGTGACCCATTTTTGCTTCTCTTATAAAGATAGTCTTTTTTCTAAGAAGCATTTTAGACTATCATGATTTTATTTTACTTTGAAGTGGCTTCCTATTAGGTATGAATGCCATTTATTAATTGCATGTAGTATGACCAACATTTCTTTTTCAGATATGGGTTTAAGTTCTTTCCTTTCAATTCGCTACTTTCAAATGCAAGGTGCTTTCCTTCTTGTATCTAAATTACACCAATGCCATGGCCTGAGGAATCACCCTTGACAATGAATGTTTTTGTGAAGTCAGGTGTCTCGAAGATGAGATATGTACACATAGCCTCTTTAAGTTCTTCAAACACTTCAGTTGCTTCTTTAGCCTAAGAAAATTATTCCTTCTTGAACAATTTTGTTACACGTGCTACTATTTGACCATAATTCTTGAAAAATTTGTTGTAATATCTTATCAATCCTAAGAATCCTCTATGTGTTTTCAAGGTATTTGGGATTGGTCATTCCCTCGTAATCCACCTTGACACTCTCATCTGATACAATATGACCCAAATATTCCATTTTTTTAACCCCAAAGGAACACTTGGATGGTTTTCAATAAAAAATTTTCTCCCCCAATAGTGTTAAGACATTGTCAACATGTTTTACACACTCTTCCAAGATTTTTTGTAAATTAGCATGTCATTAAAAAATAGTGCTACAAATTTTCTAACAAAGGGTTTGAAAATAGAATTCATGAACCTTTGAAATGTTGAAGGTGCATTTGTAAGTTCAAAAGGACAAGCCAAAAAATCATAATGATCTTCATGTGTTTTAAAGAATATTTTGGGAATATCTTTTTGCCTCATTTTTATTTGATGATGTCCAAAACAAAGATCCAACTTAGTAAATAAAATTGTACCATGTAATTTATCTAACAATTCATCAATGACATGAATAGGAAACTTAAGGTTGATTTTCATTTTGTTGACTTGTCTATATTGTTTATTTTGGACACATATGCCACGAACCATCCTTTCTAATAACCATCACCACTGGTTAAGAGAGCACTCTGGCTAGGTTGAATGATGCCTAACTCTAACATTTCTTGAACTATTTTCTCAGCACTACTCTTTTGTGCATATGGATATCTATAAGGCTTAATGTTATGTGATACACTTCTAGGTAGTAACCTATACGTGGAATGATTTCCCCATAGATGAATTACTTCTAATTCTGACACGCCCACAACTATCAATAATCTTCAAGACACCACTTCCATAGTTGACAGTGGCTATGTCTACTACTTTGCAGGATCTTTGACTACACTCATTGCGGAAGAGAATTGCACCATGACTTCATGAGTGAAGCATTAGACAAGGGTTTTTCACCCACTAGCTCAACATTAGAGCCACCTTCTCTCCATACTTTCCATCACAAATTGAAACCATGTGAAGATTGGCAATAGTAGCTAGAAATAAGGGCACACAACATTGTAAATTCAAAGATATACACTTGTATTTTCAAAAATATACTTATGATCATTAGATTTCCAAGATATTCTAGAATTTACAGTTCATATAAAAATAGCTAGCTATCTCAACTTGTAAACCCCTTTTTACTACAACCTCTAATAAGCATTCATCAGGATACCACAATTCAAATATTTTACACCCTAGGCATATGAATATGGAAAAAATTGTTTCAATTGATCTTACCCCATAATGCTGCATCACCCAGTAGCTTGCAGTATGCCTCTTCTTCACAAGACCTTGATATTCTCCAATAGTAGGGTTAAAAAATGCCCATATGTACCCTATCTAGAAAAATATATACGTTGACTAGGAGTAATGATCAGATCCACCATGTTCCCATGGATCCACTCTTCCCCAAATTGGTATTTCTCTTCTTCATATGCCAGTGAAAGCACTCTAACAGAGGTTACATTTTTCACATGGTAAAAACAAATGTGTATATAGATGAAGAAAACACAACTAATTCTTCACAAACAACAATGAACAATTAACTAAATCTTTATCTAAACTATTATGTATCCTTTACTGTAACATGGATTATAGATGGAAGTTGTCATATTTTAGAGTTTTCTTGTGCCCAGACTTAAATCTAATACCATATTAACTTAGAGAAGATAGATATTAATGAAAACCTACACTTCAATTAATCATAGAGATAACTCAATCCATCTACACTTCAATAGCTTATTGGTATCTATAACAAAAACATGTACTAGTAGCAGATTCCTGTACAGTCAAACAATTCATAGTTTATGCTTTGAGCACCATTTGGGAGGGCTGCTTATGTCTTCTGAAGGTGTGCTTCCTTTGAATTATTTTAACCTATCATACATGTTGTCACTCACTACTTTATATAATTATCAGTTGCCCAGAGTGCAGAAAATTAGTGAAGTTTAAAGCCATTTCCCAAGCCACATAATCTCTCAAATATTAATTGGACCCTCTCCATTTTATAGTGCTTGGAAATATCTTTCCAAAGGTATATGGAAGTCCAAGAATGGACTTCTAGATCGAAAGATAGAGCATGTTGAAGTTACCCTTGGAAAGCCCAGAAAACAAAGAGAAAAAAACCAAAGGACAAAAGGAAATCGCATGTCACAGTACCATGGGCCGATCGCAATTGTAAATCGACGCTTTTACGAAGTGGAAATAAGGCATGCAGTGGAATCAGTGATCAACCAATTGCCGATATCACAAATTGGCTATCGGCAAGTTCGCGCAGAGTTGTGTATCACATATCGGGGTTTGGGGGCCCCACACATAGTGATCCTGCATATGGGCCTTGTCAAAGCCTCACATCCCACATATCGGCCATGTCAAAGCCCCGCATCTCGCAATCCTGCAGTCTTGTGATCCTACAGTCCAGTAGTCCCACAGTCCCACAGTCCCGTGATCCCGTAATCTTGCAATCCTGCAGTACCGCAGTCCCACAATCCCACAATCTTGTATACCTGCAGTCCTGCGTTTGGCCATCTTTAAGGAATTGCGGGGGTGAAACACGGTGATAGCTCAAATCGCCAATAATTCAGGCCCTCAACATTAAATTTTCGGGGAGGGGTCGATTCATTTAACGAAGGAAATGCATACAAAAATATGAATGGGCAACCCCCTTTCTCTCTCCTCCAAGGGGCCACATGGCACAATCCCATTAGCCTATATGTATGACATGGAAGTTGACGTCATCAATGATGTGGCAATACAGGCTGTGACAGATGGCACATAGATTCAACATTTTTTAGGGGTCCTATGGTGGCATTTCTAGGTGACACATGTCACCAATCATAAAGTGACACGTGGCAGTGATGATGTCAACCCTTGCAGATCGACGATCGATAGTTGCATAGGTTAAATAACTCATACATCAAGGTCTCTCCCAACCTGTGATTGTAGTATGCGGGGGATCCTCCCAGATGCGATGATTCATATGTTCTATTTTATAAGGAGTTCGTGTCCAGACAGTTTGCCCACACTATGGAAAAAAGTAAATGGGCCTTCCCCTCCTTCCGTGCGATTGTGATACTTCCAATGGGCCTGACTCTGCGAATCGGGCTTTATAGGGTTCATGGGGAAATAATAGTGGCAACCCTCAGAAAGTGCCAAAGTGTGAGATTTCTTATAACAAAGGGAAAGAAGCCCCCAGAAAGGAGCCTAAAGGCCTTAGCACTCGAGAACTCAACACTTGGTCGTAGCCCCTGGCCATATGAAGGAAATAGCAAAAAGGGGCTATACCAAAAGGGGTCTAAGAGGAAATCAGAACACACCTGTTTTGTAATATTTTAGTTGTAAAGGCCCGCACCTGAAAGAATTCTTGTTACATTGGAAACACATCCCTGGGCAGAACAAGAGCATGATATAGAGCTTTTAAGGACGGATGGGTCGGCAACTCCAACATTGAATAAGAGTATGGTGTGGTGGTGTACCAGTATGGGGGGCTCAGGAGCAGTTATGATCCGGATTTAAACAGGAACGCAATAAAATATAGAGATAACCATATACACAAAGATGTAGTGGAAATAATACTTCATTTCATTAATGGAATATTGAAATATGCTTACAAACAATAATGGAAATAAACCAGCTAGGGCAATGGTAGCTTATCTCTGAGAAGAGATGTGGTGGCTACATGCCTCTAAACTCTATTACAATGAGGCTCGAAGGTCTATTTATTGTTGAGAAACAATGGAAAACCCTTCACATTCCAAAACCTAACCCTAGAAGATGAAACGCCAAATTGTGGGCCCCGTTTCTGGGTAAGTTGGTACATCAACTTCCCGGGGTTGCGAATTGGTCATATTATCTCTGTTTGATGCACATGATAGCCCGTTGGAAAGATCTCTTCGAGGACTATGATGAAAAAGACAATATTTTGATAGAAAAATCATTGGTGGTATATTTACCAAAAAACGTTGTTTAGGGCCTCAAAACGGCTCCGGAAGTTTAGGACCCGAAAAACTGCTAAAAATAATAAACTGTACTACAATTTAGGAAACTGAAAAGACTGAAAGAGACAGTTGTGGGGGTCCAAATGGGATAGGTGGGTGGCCACCAACATCCACCTGGATCATTCCTCCCCCCTAGGAAGAAATGGTCCCCATTGCATTGAGTTCCTCCTTGAGATGAGGAAGCTTCTACTGAGCTGGATCTCTAGTGAGCTGTTTTGCAATCTCTGATGTGTCCAGAAATGGTGGGAAGCATGGTCGATGACGGTCCACATTGATCACTTGGTGTAAGCGAAGGGATGGAGGAATGCTATGCTTCAATGCATTGTTTCCCATAGCCTTGGTACTGGTGTAAGGACCATGTCAGAGTGGTCTAAGCTTCTGATGGGTTTTGGTAAGGCGTTCTTTCTGTCAATGCAACCAAACTTTGTTTCCCACCTGAGACTTGTGTGGTACCCCTGTGGGTGAGGAGAAGTTGTTCCTATGTTTTGTCCCGATCATATCCCTTTGCTGCTGCTGCATGGAGGAACCCTTCGCAAGGGTCATGGATGTAGCAATGATCTTCCCCTTACTTTGGGAGTGAATGAGACAAAAAATGAATTTCCTAGTCTGGGAGATGAGCTTGCTGCCTTTCTTGGCAGTGTTCAAAGTGGTAGCGGTAGGTGGGGCTACCTCGGGTATCCTGTATAATGAATTATCCAAAGAAATAATGACAACGCGAGGCCTTGACTCATACACAGCATGTCGCCTCCACAAGTATGGTTGGCCTAATAGTACATCACAAACATCCAGAGGTGTAACATCACACAATACCTTGTCTGTGAAGGGCTTGATGTTGTAGGGAAGGCGACACTGTTGGCGAACTTTGAGATCTCGTCCTTTGTGAAGCCACCTGATACTATACGGCTACGGGTGTGTTATAGTCGGTAGGCCCAACCGCTTCACGACCTCTGCTGAAATGAGGTTCTTTTGGCTGCCACTGTCGACAATGAATTGCAGCGGCGAACCCTTCACCCACATCTGTGAGTGGAAAAGACGTTCCCCCTCCTCTGGATCTTCGGGCTCATTTTTCTGGATCTTGGCAATGGCAATAGTGGCGCTGGGCTCCACATCAATGATCTGCTTCCCTTTGCCATTCCCCTTGTCAGGTTCTGGCTCAGGGTCAAAACATGCATCTGATTCGGAAGCCTTCAACTCGGCCACCAGCGACTGCTTGGTCTGACACTCACTTGTGTTATGAGTGGGACTCTTGTGGAACTCACACCACTTTCCTGTGTCCTTCTTCGGCTTCATGGTGTTGTTATTTTCTTGCGACTTTGAGGGGTTGTCTTGGGTCACCCCGCCTTGGCTTTGTCCTTTGAGCTTCAGATTTGCAGATCCAAAGTCTCGCTTCTTCTATTTGAACTTTTGCTCGATTTTGACAGTGTATCAGTATGCTGTGCCGAGTGAGGAGATGTTCAAGAACTCCATCTCTTCCTGGATATATCTGTGTAGGCAACCACGGTATTTGAGTACCAGATGCAGCTTAGAATCTTTGATACCTAATTGTGTGCGAAGGGTATGAAAAATGTTTGTGAACTCCAGCACATCTTGGTCTCGTCCCTGCCGCAGTGTGGTCCATTTGATGTATTTGTCCTCATAGCTTTTGACAAGGTAGTACTGCTCCTTGATGGCATCTCAGAAGTCATTCCAAGTGGGTGCGGCTGAAAATAGTGAGCCTGTACTTTCATCCTTCTGCTCGCAGTAGGTTTCCCACCAGTCCTTGACGTGGGGGGTTGCTTTGAGAAGAGTGAAAACAATCTTTTCCCGACTTGAAAATTCATGAACAGAAAAATACCCATCTAGCAGATTTAACCATTTATCTACGGCATCTACATCTATTTGACCCTCGAATATGGGGATTTAAAAATTAACTTGTACCTTAAAGGGTGTGGCATTTCCAGAGTAGTTGTTGGAAGCCGATGCGTCACCTCTGGGTATCCGCTGAAAGATTTGGGCAAAGTTGTCCATCATTGCGTTTCTTTGTCGCTCGTGGGCTTCTTCGAGCAAGATTTTGATAGGATCTCCTGCCCCCTCATTTTTCTTCTCATCCGCCATGGGAGGTCGTCGAGATTTGCGAGGCTGGTCTTGCAAAGGTTCGACCAGTTCAAGCCCTAACTCCTTATATCCCGACCTCGTTGGGGACATGCAAAGAAAAAACAGAGAAAAAGCAGACCGCTCTGATACCACTGATCCAGATTTAAACAGGAATGCAACAAAATACAGAGATAACCATATACACAAAGATGCAGCGGAAATAATACTTCATTTCATGAATGGAATACTGAAATATTCTTACAAAAAATAATGGAAATAAACCGGTTAGGGCGATGGTAGCTTATCTCTGAGAAGAGATGTGGTGGCTACATGCCTCTGAACTCCATTACAATGAGGCTCAAAGGACTATTTATTGTTGAGAAACAATGGAAAACCCTTCACATTCCAAAACCTAACCCTAGAAGATGAAACGCCAAATTGTGGGCCCCGTTTCTGGGTAAGTTGGTACATCAACTTCCTGGGGTCGCGAATTGGTCATATTATCTCCGTTTGACGCGCATTATAGCCCGTTGGAAAGATCTCTTTGACGACTACGATGGAAAAGGCAATATTTTGATACAAAAATTTCTAGTGGTAGATTTCCCAAAAAACGTCGTTTAGGGCCTCAAAACAGCTCCGGAAGTTTAGGACCCAAAAAACTGATAAAAATAGTAAATTGTACTACAATTTAGGAAATTTAAAATACTGAAAGAGACAGTTGTAGGGGTCCAAATTGGATAGGTGGGTGGCCACCAACATCCACCTGGATCAGGTTAATGATTTAGCATGGGGCTCCACTCAACTTCGGAGAAAGAGCTAATCAGACAGTTAAGCAAAAATGGAAAAAAAGTGGCTGAGTAGTAGAGGGATGCACACGACATAGATGTGGCTTGACTAGAGGCCATTCACAGGAACAACAGAAGGGACAATTCCTCCATCATCCTCCAGTTTTCTTTTTAGTTATGTAATTTCCATTTATTTCCAAGAAAGTATTGAATCCCAATTGTAATCGTTTTAGGCAATAACGCCTTACATAGGCTGAGACAACAAGTCTAGTAGATAGTTGGAGCTCTGGCTTAGATGTTTTGTTGCAACTGTAATCCAAGCTCCCCCTGTTCTTATAAATAGGGGGAAGAAACACCTTTGAGAGGTTCCAGAATTTCTTACTTGATGGTTCTGAACTCTGTGATACCAATTTGGCTCATAAATCTATAAGAGAATGACTTGTATTTTAGATTGTATTACTTTACATAGACATATATTTCATACTAAGAAAAGAAATGGTGGTGATCCCCCCTTCTATGTATTACAGTATGTTATTCTCTTGTTTAATTCTATTATGTTCATATTCTTCTCTGCATTCATGTTATAATAGCCGCTAGAAATGATTTCATGCTTCGTTATAGATCCATGTGTGTTGATTTATTAATGCATATGCTTGAATGAAGGGCTGAAATTATATCTTTAAACTACTCTATATGAATCATAGCACCCATCCTCTCTTTAGTCCATTATCTCTGCTTGTAACTCAAACAAGTGTAGAATTTCCCATTGCTTGTAGCTCTATGTGTTCACTATAGAATTCTGGATGTTTTGGGTTCTATATGATGAGTTATGCTTTCTCCTAATCCTCTCTCATTTACTCAACAAATCTTATTATGTTGTAATACCCTTTGAAATGATCAGCCTCCACTGTTCTTTTGAAAATAATACTTGGGGGGTGGGGGTTAATCAGTATTATCAAATTCTTTTCAATTTATACAAAGATTTGCAGATCTGACTAATGAAACTTGCGTATACCTCCCACACTTATAATTTAATTATTATTCAGATGTTGATCATAGAATCATATAACAGTAAGCAGGAATAGAAAAGTAGAGCAAACAGTCACACAAAAGAACACAAGATATAAGGTGGAAACCTAATGTGGGTGAAAACCACCTGCTGCAACATGTCTCTATCTTCTTTCAATTAGAAACTTCTTTTTACAATGATTTTGTACTGGTGTAGTCTTATACCAGTACGCAGGCTTCAACCTACAGAAGGCTACAACCTTCTTTCGTTCTCCGGACTCTTCTGGAAGGGAGCTACAACCCCCTTAGCTCTTGTACTAGTTGAGGTACTAGTACGTAGGTGTTGACCTATAGAAGACTTCTCTTTTTTTCCAGGGACCACGTTTCATAAATTTTCAGACTGGATCCATGAATATTAATCAAACATCAAATAGATCTGCAATCAACCAACTTCCTTGTACAAATACTAAATCAATAACTTCTCAGAACACAGTACCAGTAACTAGACACCAATTCAGAACCCTGAACACTGCAGTAATAGACAAAAGCAGCTAAAACATATTTCAAGAAAAGTCTGCAACTTCACCACTAGAAACCTGCGTACATACACAGTATTCACTTCCTTAACCTGTGGGTATCCGCGTCTCCACTGTGTCGAGCCTGCAAGTATCCGCGCCTGCACTGTGTCAACCCTGCGGGTATCCGCACCTGCGCTATGTCGAGCCTGTGTATATCCGCGCCTGCGCTATGTCGAGCCTGCGGGTATCCGTGCCTGCGCTGTGTCAAACCTACGGGTATAGATAATTTATCAGACTTCAATTATACCCCAGATTATCAAATTTACAGATCTGATCATGCGCCAAAGAGATCTTGACCCATCAGTAGATCTGTCTTGTAATGCTCAGGTTTCTCCTTGATTCAGGTCCAGCTATAACTCACCAACCAATCACCAGTATTATCTTGCTCTTCTCAAGATATTCAACACATCAGTCGCCACCAAGCCAAATGATCTCCTTTCCTTTTTATAGCCTAGGCCTTACTCAAACCATGGTCCAAAACCATAGATATCCAATACTACGGACCCAATACCTGGGTTCAATACTTTAGATGTAAAAACCACGGACCAAAACCATAGGTTTACAAATGTTGGACTAAATACCATGGACCAACCATAAGCTTTCCCACGTGCGCGCTTTTCTCTGCATGAAAGTGCATGAACTTTACGTACGCACTTTTTGTTCGGTACACCTGCGTATATGTCCACACCTTTTGTTCGGTGCACCTGTGTATGTCTACGGCTTTGTGAACAGGAACCTGCGGGTATCTCATTTTCTACTATTTTGAGAGCCTGAACTTGTGATCTACTATTTGAGTTAGTTGCCATCAAGGAAAACACTTATGTCATCGAGCCAAACCTATGCCAAACCTATGTCATAATGCCAACAATCTCCCCCTTCGGACTTGATGGCAACCCAAAGTCACTCAGAGTCTTTTCTCCCCCTTTGACATCAAGGGCAAAGGGTTATGCTCCCCCTGAGTACATGCTGAAATCTCTGCTCTGCTGTCCTGTCCAAGCTCCCCCTGACATATAGGCAAGATTTGCAAGAAGATGTTCTACAAAAGAAATATCACTTTATACATCATAACTGACCTCCCTATCACCAAAGACTCATACATACGACTCCCAACCAAGTGGGGATACATGATATAATAAGCATATTACATTATCCATCCCAGGCATAGTGGGGCAACCAAGATAGGTTGTTACATGACCTTGACAAAGAAATATAGAAACAAAATATCAACAACATCTGTCAATCATTATTCAGATCCATGTTCTCCTTCTGCACTTGCTCCTCCTGAAATCAAAACAACTAAAGAATTGAACCAAGATCTTCTATGATAATGCCAACAATGTATTATTAGAAGAATATATGCTCCCCTTGAACCTGTGCTAGATGGTCTCTGACAGAACCATATTGGATTCTTCTCATTCTTTCTTTTCTTCAAGTCGACTTTACCCACATAAACTAGCGTATGTATGCGTATACCCCATATGAAACTCACGTACAACCAACAATATCTGAAACAGACAAGATTCAACAGCAAGATGATGCATCAACTACCCCTAGATTTTGTCTGAGCTATACAAAGGTATCCCTGGGCAATGTTTTGGTGAGAATATCAGCAACTTGTTCCTTAGAGGGAACATACTGCAAATTGAGCTTTTTTTCAAGCACTTTTTCTCGAAGAAAATGATACTTGATCTGTATGTGCTTAGTCTTTGAATGCATGACAGGATTCTTTGAAATACTGATTTCACTTGTATTATCACAAGAAATGGAGATAGGTGGAGTACAAGTGATTTGAAGATCTTGCAATGTTTGCATCATCCAAAGGAGTTGTGTGCAGCAAGATGCAGTAGATAATGCAATAGAGCTTTGTTTCTTGCTGAACCAAGATACTAATCTAGGACCCATGAAGAATGCACCACCACTAGTTCTCTTCCTGTCATCCACGCTTCTTGCCCAATCCGCATCAGTGTATGCGTGAAGTGTGAGATCTATACCTCTAGGATACCATAAGCCATAGCTTTGAGTTCCTTGAAGATACTTGAGGAATCTATTAACTGCCTGAAGATGAGTTTCCTTTGGATTTGCCTCAAACCTTCCAACTATTCCCACTGCATGCATAATGTTTGGCCGGGTACCTGTTAGATAGAGTAGACTACCAATCATGGATCTATAGGTTGGTTGATGTACAACTGCCGATTTATCATTTGCGCTGAGGCTGCATCCTATCACCATAGGGGTACATACTGGTTTCGAATCCTCCATCCCATATTTCTTCAATATCTGCTTGAGATATTTGGTTTGTGATAGAAAAATGCCATCTTTGTTTTCTTGGACTTGTAAACCAAGAAAATATGTGAGCTCACCAAGAATGGACATTTCAAACTCTTTCTGCATCACCAAGGCAAAATTTTGACTCATGTCTTCTTCATTGCTACCAAAGATGATATCATCAACATACACAACAAGTATCAGCAACTTATCATTGTCAATTTTTATATATAGATTGTTATCAGTTGATCCTTTTATAAAACCTTGTTGATGGAGGTACTTATCCAACCGATAATACCACGCCCTTGGAGCTTGTTTAAGGCCATAGAGAGCCTTTTTGAGTCTGCATACAGGTTTTGGATCATTTCCAAGAATAAACCCATCTAGTTGTTCAATATATACTTCTTCATTTAAGTCTCCATTCAGAAATGTAGATTTTACGTCCATATGAAATACTTTGAACTTCTGAAAGCTAGAGAGAGTAAGCAACATTCTTATGGCCTCAAGTCTGGAAATTGGAGCAAAAGTTTCTTCAAATTCTATTCCTTCTTATTGCACATATCCTTTAGAAACAAGTCTTGCCTTGTTTCTAACCACATCCCCATTTTCATTCAGCTTATTTTTGAAAATCCATTTTGTCCCTATGACATTCTTATCTTTTGGTCTAGGAACCACCTCCCAAGTGTTATTCTCTTCAATCTGCTTGAGTTATTCTTCCATGGCCTTGACCCAACATTCATCTTTGCAAGCCTCTCTTACGTTCTGCAGTTCAGTGGAGGAGAGCAATGCTAGATAGCTTGAAGCTTTTGAAATGGTTCTTCTTGTTTGTACACCTGCCTCTCTCTGCCCCAAAATTTGAGATTCTAGATGATTCTTCTGAACATATTTGGATGGAGTCTTTTCTTCTATCCTTATCTGTTCTTCTGGTACCACATGGGTTTCTTCTTCGTCATGAATTTGATTTGATGTTGACGGATAATCTTTGCCATCTTCGAAATCTTTAGATTTTACCTGCCTAGGAGTGTTTCCTTCTTCATCAACCACTACATCAATACTTTCAACAATTTTACCAAGTCTTTTATTGTAACATTTGTAAGCTTTGCTGTGGGGAGAGTAGCCAAGTAAAATGCCTTCATCTGCTCTAGGTTCAAACTTGCCAAGATTTTCATCAGTCCTTTTAATGTAGCATTTGCTTCCAAAAATTTTGAAGTATTTTACCGTGGGAGTCTTACCGTACCAAAGTTCATGACGAGTCTGAGTGCTTTTTACTCGGACGTTTGTCTTCTTGAGAATAGTAATAGCGGCAAATGCAGCTTCACCCCAGAAGGTTGCGGGAGTTCTAGAATCATCAAGCATAGCACGAGCCATTTGTTGAACCATTCTGTTCATCCTTTCCACTACTCCATTTTGTTGAGAAGTCCTTGCAGCAAAAAATTCCCTTCTTATTCCATGTTCTTCACAAAAATCGAAAAATTCATCTGAGGTAAATTCCCCTCCTCGATCAGATCCGAGGCGTTTGATTCTGCGATCTGATTCGTTTTCAGCCAAAGCTTTGAATGACTTGAACTTTTCGAAAGCTTCATCTTTATACTTCATGAGTCCTATCTAACACATCCTTGAAAAGTCGTCAATGAACAATATGAAATACTCTTCTCCTCAAGGTGACCTCTTCCTAGTTGGACCACATATATTGGTGTGGACAAGTTCAAGTGGCCTGCTAGCTGATCCTTCCTTCTCAGGGAAATTAGTTCTGGTTTGCTTACCAAATTGACATGATTTGCATATTGTATTGTCTGGAATTCTGATGTCAGGAAGATCACGAACTCCCTGATATTTGCATGCTTTTCTTATCTAAGAGAAGCTAAGATGCCCCAGTCTTCTGTGCCATAGCCAGTGTTCATCATTCTTGCTTAAATAGCATTGTTGTTGTTCTCCCTTGAGTACGTATAAGTTATTTGGAGTTCTTATGCCTCTGATCATTGTTTTTCCTATATCAAGCTCACGAACAATACATCAATTTGATCGAAATATTACCTCACTTCCTTGATCACACATCTGACTAACACTCAATAGATTATGCTTTAAGCCATCAACATACATAACATTTCCAGCCTTGACCTTTTCTTTCAAACGAACAGAGCCTTTACCTTTTATGAATGCAGGGGTGTCATTTCCAAATGAGACCTTCTTTTCCTTTTCTAAGGCACTATATGACTGAAGTTTTTCTTTATTACTTGTCATATGTTTCGAGCATCCACTGTCGATGTACCATTGATTTTCCTGTCCTTCCACATATAAGGCTATCCCACATCTTTCCGGTTGCGTTTCTTTATTTTTCCATGTTTTGGAACTCAATGAAGCTTGCTCCTTCTGAGTTGTTTGCCGAAACCCGCTTCTGCATTCAGAGTCTTCATGGCCGAAGTTGTTACAGATAGAACATTCTATTTCATTTTCAAGAGAAGAGATGTTATTGTAGGTTATTTTCATGATTCCTGTCATACTCCTTTGTTTTTGAGCTTCCCTAGTCATGATGGTCTTGTAGGCAACACATTGAGCAGCTTTATGACCAAATTTATGACAAGAGAAACATTGGCCATTGAAGAAATTCCTGCGTTTATCAAATCTACCAACCATATGATTGTAATTTCCATCCATTCTTGAGCCAAATTGAGAATCATTTACCTGTGGTTGGTTGAGGCTTCTGTTCGTAGATTCCCCCCGATTTGCTTGATAATCTTTGATCATTCTTGAAGCAAATTGTCCTTGATTTACCTGGTGGTTTGCATTATGCTTTTGCTATCGATTGTCAACTTGTTCACTTCTCCTTGCTGCATCAAGATAACTTTTGGAGGTGGATGGTTTCTGCGCTTGCTTCTAAGCTTGAGATGCTTCTTCGCAATATTCGAGACCAGTCTTGATTAGAGGAGAATGCTGCACTTTGATAATCTCATTTAGAGTTTCAGATCCTTTAGCAAATCTGAGATTAAGGGCTTTTGTTTTCTCAATTTGTTTTCTAAGTCCCACAATTTCACATTCTAACTCTTCATTGTGTTTATCTTTTTTAGCAAGTTGGAATGTTAGAGTATCTATAATCATATTATTTTCCTCTAAACAAACTTTAAGTTTAGAAATTTCTTGATAAAGACCTTCTTCATTTATAGCATCCAAGAAATCATCATCTTCAAAAGCCATCAAAATTCTATCATCATTACCTTGTTCATCTCCATCACTATTTGACAATCCATCACTGTCTTCATGCGTGTAATAGCTATTCTTATTTACATTCTGTTTTCTATTCCATCTAACAGGTTCCTTACCTTTGTCTAGTTTATCTTTATGAGGACATTTTGCAGCATAATGACCAACTCTACCACAAGCAAAGCATTTGAAAGGCAGCTTACCTCTGAATCTTCCAGTTCCCCGTTGAAGGTTCTTGACAAAATTTGATTCTTCCTCTTCTTCTGACATATGTCCTGACTCATAGTAATCTCCTTTTCTTGAAGCTTTGAATGCAGCTTCTCTCCTATCTGATGGTCCTCCTTTTCTCATTTCGTAAGCAGTTAGAATTCCATGCAGCTGTGACATGGTAAGGCTCTGTAGATTCTGCTTTTCTTCTATGGCAGAAACTTTTGAATCAAACTTAGGAGACAAAGATCTTAGAACCATTTCAACCAAAACAACTTCTTTTATTTCTTCATCCAAGTTTTTCATACAATTTACGATCTCATCTATACGTAGGAAATAGCTAGCCACACTTTCATCATTATGCATTTTGAGACTTTCATATTAAATTCTGAGAGTTTGTAATTTTGCTCGTTTTACTTGTTCATCTCCTTCATAGCTCAGAACGATCTTGTCCCATATTTCTTTTGCACTTTTGAGCTGCATAACCTTGATGAATTTTGATTGAGATAGACTTCCTAATAGAGTATTGACAACTTTTGCATTTGTTTCATACTGCTTCTTACCAGCTGCATCTATAGGAGTTGCTGATGGAAATGTGTATCCTGTTTCCACAATATCCCAAACTTCTGTACCAAGAGATTGAAGATAGGTAGTGATTCTAACCTTCCAATAGATGAAGTTGCTCCCATAAAAAATCGGTGGCCTGATAGATGCTTCCTTTTCGTAGTTGCTCATGATGATAGATCTTCCTTCAAGCGATCAAGATTTTCCTGAAGGACCTGCTTTAATACCAATTTTTGAAAATAATATTGGGAGGGGGGTGAATCAGTATTATCAAATTCTTTTCAATTTATACAAAGATTTGTAGATCTGACTAATGAAACTTGCGTATACCTCCTAGACTTATAATTTAATTATTCTTCAGATGTTGATCATAGAATAATATAACAGTAAGTAGGAACAGAAAAGCAGAGCAGACAGTTACACAAAAGAACACAAAATATAAGGTGGAAACCCAATGTGGGTGAAAACCACCTGCTGCAATATGTCTCTATCTTCTTTCAATTAGAACTTCTTTTTACAATGATTCTGTACTGGTGCATTCTTATACCAATACGCAGGCTTCAACCTGAAGAAGGCTACAACCTTCTCTCGTTCTCCAGACTCTTCTGGAAGGGAGCTACAACCCCCTTAGCTCTTGTACTAGCTGAGTTACTAGTACGTAGGTGCTGACCTACAGAAGACTTCTCTTTTCTTCCAGGGACCACGTTTCATAAATTTTCAGACTGGATCCATGAATATCAATCAAACATCAAATATATCTGCAATCAACCAACTTCCTTGTACAAATACTGAATCAATAACTTCTCAGAACACAGTACCAGTAACGAGACGCCAATTTAGAACCCTGAACACTGCAATAATAGACAAAAGCAGCTAAAACATATTTCAAGAAAAGTCCGCAACTTCACCACTAGAAACTTGCGTACATACGCAGTATTCACTTCCTTAACCTACGGGTATCCGCGCCTCCGCTGTGTCGAGCCTGCAGGTATCCGCGCCTGTGCTGTGTCGAGCCTGCAGGTATCCGCGCCTGCGTTGTGTCGAGCCTGCGGGTATCTGCACCTGCGCTGTGTCGAGCCTACGGGTATCCATGCCTGCGCTGTGTCGAACCTGCGTATATCCGCGCCTGCACTGTGTCGAGCCTGCGGGTATCCGTGCCTGCGGGTATCCACGCCTGCGAGTATCCGCGCCTGCGGGTATAGATAATTTATCAGACTTCAATTATACCCCAGATTATCAGATTTACAGATCTGATCATATGCTAAAGAGATCTCGACCCATCAGTAGATCCGTCTTGTAATGCTCGGGTTTCTCCTTGATTGAGGTCCAGCTATAACTCACCAACCAATCACCAGTATTTCAGATCTTGCTCTTCTCAAGATATTCAACACATCAGTCGCCACCAAGCCAAATGATCTCCTTTCCTTTTTATAGCCTAGGCCTTACTCAAACCATGGTCCAGAACCATAGAGATCCAATACTAGGGACCCAATACCTGGGTTCAATACTTTAGATGCAAAAACCACAGACCAAAACCATAGGCTTACAAATGTCGGACTAAACACCATGGACCAACCATAAGATTTCCTACTGCACGCTTTTCTCTGCATGAAAGTGCGTGAACTTTACGTATGCACTTTTTGTTTGGTACACCTGCGTATATGTCCACAGCTTTTGTTCGACGCACCTGCGTATGTCCGTGGCTTTGTGAACAGGAACCTGTGGGTATCTCATTTTCTACTATTTTGAGAGCCTGAACTTGTGATCTACTATTTGAGTTAGTTGCCATCAAGGGAAACACTTATGTCATTGAGCCAAACCTGTGCCAAACCTGTGTCATAATGCAAACATGTTCTATGTGATACTTCTGGGAACTGTGTGTGTGAGGAAGTACCTGAAATACATAACTCATACCTTGGGAGGAATGAACCAATCCCTCTTAATATCTTTCATTACATGACAACTGGAGTGCTGCAAACCCCTCACATATAACTTGTCATGCACTCCTCTATTTAAGATTTCCTAGGCACTGGTCTACAATCAACCCAAAGGCTGTCTCTAGGAGGCTTTCTATCTCCCCTGCAACACTGGTGCCACAGTGTGCTAGATTTAGCTACAACAATACCCATGATAAGATTGAAAATTATATTTATGATGCCATACCCATTATAGGAGAATTTGAATTATTAGGATGTGTAATATTATATCATTACCCATTATGACATTGAGAATGACATATGCATGTCTCTTTCTAGATAGTGATGAGCATTATTTCTTCGTCAAATAACACTCTAAAGTGGAACGTATCATCACACTGCATCTTTCTTCATCTCATTTCCAATTCTCCTCTTATTATATACATTATACTGTAATAAGAGAAATTTTAAACAACGATCACATGTATATAGAAAAAAATTACATAACAATAACTTGCTAAAGACTGCTTAAGGCATGTATGCATAAACAATCAACTTTGCATTTCCTTAGCACAACAATCTAATAATAAGAGAGATTAACTTACGAATCTTATATATATATATATATAAGGGAGTCGTGTGTGTATGTATATATATACATATAAGGGGATGGATAATTTGACTCCAAAGATTCTGGATATAGCTTACACGGAGTATATATAGTCTTCAAAGGGTTCACACAATATCAAATTGACATGGAGTGTACAAAAGTGTTAAAAAGTTAACATGGTGTTATGGTGAATCACAAAATTGGAACGTATGAAATGAGATTAAATAATTGTTTATATTTAATTATCACTCAATGAGCTTAATTTTATTGTAAAAATATTTTGATGTACATGAGAAAAGTTAATTGTTTGACACGTCTATTAGATTTATAAATTATTTCAAAAACCGCAATCCACATAAGGATAATTTTAACTAACCTAAGTACTATTGTAAGTTAAACTTCAAATAGTACTTAGTTGTTTGTACTATTGCAAGTTAAATTTCCAACGGTACTTAATTGTTTGACATGTCTATTATATTTCGAAATTATTTCAAATATTTCATTGACATAAGAATGATTTTAATTAACCCAAATACTATTGCAACTTAAATTTCCCAATGGTACTTGGATGATACCATTTCTCTCAATTCCAAAATAAATATGATAACTACTCAACTAAAATTGGGTAAATATTAAACACCATGAAATACAATAACTCAATGATTAAGTCACTACCTTTTCATAATGTCCACAGTAGTATTCTCATCCACCTAGCGTTAACTTATTATATGATAGTTATATAATACTTAATTTTTACCCAAAATTATGCTTAGTAAATTTTCATGTTCTAGCAAATAAGTATTATACATGTTTGGAAAATCTCTTTATGCCAAGACAGTGGCAATAACTAATGATGTATGATCTCTCCATGTCAAATCATAAATCATATTTAAAAAATAATTATTGTTAAAGAAGTAATATGTTTTTTTTAAATAACAAAGAATTATTATTTAATACATTAACTTATATTTTTTTCGAGATTTAATTCATTAAAAAAAAACATTTTAAATACATAAATATAACAATTTAAAATTATAATTTATAATTTATAATTAAATTTGAAATAAATATGTTAAATAATTTTAATAAAAAAATTTAAAAATATTACCTCATTAAACTATTGCAGTTCTTTATAACATATATGTTATATCCAGATTCCAAACCCTAGATTTTTGCAATTCTTTGTGTCATATATTAAGATTCCAAAAGCTCACTTCCTTTTTAACTTGTACATTTTCACCATAATTGTAATGCCATTCAACATTGCAATTTATAAAAATATAAACTAGTAATTGCATCAAGAGGTACAAAGCAACTTTGAAAATTCAAGAAATCAAAAACATAAATACATTGGAAAAAATTGAAGTGTCGACCATGTTGAAATGGTCTCTAGGGTCAAACCCTGCCCCTAATGTGAAAGATGCAGATGAAAATTGCCCAGCTTTGTCGCAAGACCACAGTGTTCTGCCGAAGAACTTCTTGGCATCGTTGAATAGTCTCTTTCCATGCATAATCACCTCTCTAGATGTGTCTTTAGTAGATATGGTGAGAGAAAACACGTGGCCGATAAGTCTCATAGGTCAGCACATTGACTGTTCTGATGACATGGAAGAAAACCATTGGACCAAATGGAGAATTAGTGGTGCTGGAATAACAACTGTCTACCTAAGAAGTTGTTGTGCACACATCCACAAGGTGACCAGTAGACGAAAATGAGGCTCTCTCATTCGCTGTAGTGAACAACGTTTGGACATAAAAATGCCATACATAAAATTCCTTCTGCCTAATTAGATAAACATGGATGGACATTTTCAAAAGCTTTACTTGCTTCAATATTCTTCCAAGCTCCTCGATGTATCTGGTGTAAGATTGTAGAAGACAAGCCAGAAGAAACCAATCACACCTCATAGCGTGCCTTCTCAGAGGCTGTACACCATTAATGAACCAAAGCGATAAAACTAACGAGCAGGACAATTGTTTTCTCATACAAATATTTTCTAGATATTTGCAAAGGCTGAATACAACAAATCGTGCCCAATGAAAACACGAGTTGGAGAAAGTAACCCCGAGAGTGCAGAAAAAAGCGTTCGAATGGACATAGTAATGGATCCCTCTCCAGTACGAGACGACAATCGTGAGGAGGTTCAACTT
Organism: Pinus tabuliformis; assembly: GCA_031772625.1. Taxonomy (NCBI): domain Eukaryota; kingdom Viridiplantae; phylum Streptophyta; class Pinopsida; order Pinales; family Pinaceae; genus Pinus; species Pinus tabuliformis. The sequence goes on from CM062820.1 coordinate 1,306,589,683, forward strand.
TCGAACCGTGGGTTGAAAGAATGAAAATGCTCCAGTCTATGAGTAACAACGACAACAACCATTACCCGAGCGGCCATGGAGATTCTGAAGATGGGTGTGGTCTAGACATGATCATGTCACCTAAGGTTGTAGCGCTCGAGATTTTTTTTTGTTACTGTCTAGGTGACATTAAATGGCACAACGAATAAATATTTTCCGTGTCCTAAGAGAAACGTGGACAAACCCCACTGCAGCATGTTATCAGTACTTCAATAAAATACTTTTTAACGTAAAAGAAAACTACCATTGAAAATACAACGACATCGGGATAACGAATGGAAATCCATCGGACAGGTCAGATAATGACACATGGCAGTTTTTAATTAGCCGAAAGAAGACGAAAATGAGGCTCTCTCATTCGGCTGGAATGAATAGTGTTTAGACATTGAATGCCCATAGAGAAAATGCCTTCGGCGTAATAATAAAATTCCAATTATTTTCTTTGGAATAAAATAGCATTGTTAAAAATGTATCCAATAATGTAATAACTGAACACAGTATTTTTAGGATATTATACTTTGAAAGTGAACGCATCTTCTCTCTTTATGGATATTAAACCTTTGATTTAAAAAAAATTAATAAAATGAAACGATCCTTTTTAAAGACTTAACAATGATTACTGGTGCTTTTTGTAAGGTTAGCCAGCAACCACAGATGAGTTGGAAGAGTCTCTCAAGATGTGTAACAATGGTATCTTCAAATTCAGATGATTTATCTCTTCATTGAGATTGAAGAATCCCAACTTGAAGATATCGCTTTCAGAGACCCTGGTCTAGTTATGTGTCAGAACGTGACAAAAAGTACGTTGTTTGATGCTGCATATGCCACTTCATGTGGTTTAATCTAAATGGAGTTTCCATTCTTATTACGAAATCTTACTATACGATAGAAAAAGTTTCCCCTCCATTCCGAATCTTTCTCACAAGCTCCTTATATGGTGTTCACAAAGTAAAACTCATATGATTTGTGTAGTGTTTGTTCAACGTTGAAGTTGGCAGAAAATATAAATTAACAAAACCTTCCCATTGAAATTCGTGTTGGTTTTTAATTCATTTGACATTCAGTGGCATATTTTTGTTGATAAACGAAAATTCCATTAGTAGATTATTGAATTTCAATGCCCAAGAAATATTTCATGAGCTCTAGATTAATTATATCAAACTTTATTTTGAATTCTTCTAACATCATATTGTTTGTATAAAGCAAATTATCAACATAAAGGAAAAAAATAAGAAGTTTAACTTCATGGGTTTTGGTATATAGAGTTGGCTCATGACTACTTTTGCAAAAACCACATTTGATGATATAAGTGTTGCTGTGATTTTACCAAGCTCGGGTAGCTTGTTTCAAGCCATACAAGGATTTCTTCAACCTATACACATTATGCTCCTATCCTGGAACTTCAAAACTAGGAGGCTATTCCACATAAACTTCTTCTTACAATCATACCATTTAAGAAAGAATATTTTACATAAAGTTAATATACTTTCCATTTATGTCGAGATATCGTGGAAAAAATAGTTTCGATTGTGTCTAAGCTTGCTACTGGAGCAAAGGTTTCACCATAGTTGACACCAAATTGTTGTGAGAATCCTTTGGAAACCAATTGTTAGGTCCTTATAATAATAGTTTAGTCCCATTATTGTTATTGTTAATGTAGCCCCATATTGTTATTGTTTTGCCCCATGTAGGCCACTATTGCTATTATTGTGCCCTTACATTATTATTGTTAAGTAGGATTTGATTATATTGTAACCCCTTAGACTCCTATATATAGAAACAAGGTCTTTTCATTTGAATCATTCAAGAATTGTTCAATTATGTGATACAAAGAAATTTCCCCCCCTCAAATAGGCTAATTTTGAATTCGTTGATCTATCTCTTTTGTGATCTAGTTACATAACATTTGGTATAAGAGCTTTGAATTCAAGGGTTTTGTTGCTATAAATAGGCCATCTTGGAATTCACTATAAAAAGAAATATTCGAAGGTTCAAAAGCTGAAATTTTGACCACCTAATCGTGATGAACGTCCTATACAAATTTTAGATCTTGGTTCACTATATTTTTTGAGATATGGTCCGAAGAAGTTAGTGTTTGTGCATGCTTCAGAATTCCGTATCAAATAGGTGACCTTGGAAATATTATCATAACTTCCTCTACGAGCATAAGATTTCACTTTCATGAATAATGAGCAAAATTTTTTGTACTGTAGTATTTCATGTATCGTTTTCAGGGCCGAAGGTTGAAACAGTGACATGTGGCACCTCGTACAAGTTTGCTCTACTAAACTAGTCCATAATCATGACATCGTGGGATATTGGGCATAAATTTATCTTGAAGGATCCAAATTTTGTCTAACTTGTGGCATTGAAAATAAGACTAAGAGGGCTACCATACGACTGGATTTTAGATCTTGGAGAGCCGAAAGTACATAGATACAATAGTTCTAAAATCTAGCTCCAAAAAACAAGGAAAAAAGGTGTGTATATTTTCTTTTAATTTGCATAACTTTTGCTTGAAGAATCAATTTTAAGTGATTAAAAGGGAATATAGAAGAATAGATATAATTATTTCATTCCAATATTCCTTGGAAAAAAAACGAACACATCCAGTGAGCAACTAGAATTCTCTAATATGACATGTCATGAAGAAGTGGAAGAAATGCAACATGATATATCAAAGTTACAGGATCAAGTGCAATAAATTTCAAGAGAAACCAAAAATGAATTCAGAGTGATGAATTTTAAGATGTATGGTTTAGAGAAAAAAATAAAAGGAGAAAAATGTGGTTTAAAAGGGGATATGTAAGGTTTAAAAGCAAACATGGAAGGTATGAAGGAAGGTTTGACAAAGTTGTTGCAATAAAATCTTCCTAGTGGTGACAAGGTAATCCATGAAAATCATGATGAGGATAAAAGGAATATGAATTATGATTTTAGAGACTCCAATGTTGGGTTTAAGACACACCACATTCCAAAAATTGATTTGAGGAAGTTTGATGGAAAGGATCTCGTAACATGGATAGTCCTGATGGAGAAATATTTTGATCTTTAAGATGTGTAACACACACAAAAGTTATTGATGGATTTGTTCTCGTAAACCACTTGTCACTTCATCAATTTTTATGGAGGAAATGATAGCGCATTATGAGGATACAAAGAGCAACACCTTCTTTAGCCAATTGATAAATCTCAAACAAAAGGGTTCAATGGTGGAGCACATTGAGGACTTCCAAAAATTGCATATCAAGGTAACTAGTATTCCAAAGGAGCATAGGATTGATGTCTTCATAGGGGCTTTAAAGCATAACATCCAACATGAGGTTTGCCTTTGTGAACTTGATTCATTGGAGAAGGAATTCAAGGTGGAAATAAAAGTTAAAAGAAAAATTATGGTAACAAGGAAGTCTAGCACTCACAACTATAAATATGGAAGTGTTGTTGTTCCTAATGTTCCACAATCTAAAAGGTTGACACCACAACAATTGGAAGAAAAAAGAGAAATATGGCTTTGTTACAACTATGATACAAAATACACTAAAGGTCATAAGTGTGCTGAGAAGAAATTATTTTACATATATTGTGAGGAGGAGGAAGAAAAGCAACAAGAAACATCCAAAGAGGAGGATATATACGATGAACCAACTCAGATAAAAAAGAAATGAATCTAACCATATCTTGTAATGCATTGGCAGGAATTACCACTCCTCAAACTCTCAAGAGAGAAGGATATATCAAGAAGAAAAAGGTAATAGTGTTGATTGATTCAGGTAGTACCCATAATTTTATTCATTGTAAGATTGCCAATGAATTGAATTGTTTCCTATATCCAGCACTATAGTGTCAAGTGATGGTTGAAAATGGAGGAACTATAAATTTCTCTGGAAAGTGATATTATATCGAACTAATCATGGTTCAATATGTATTGAATAGTCCAATGCTTTCCATTCCAATGGGTGGTGCTGATGTTGTACTTGGAGTCCAATGATTACAATCTTTGAGGAAAATATCTTTTACAACTCCCCATATTCTTCCATATCATGTTCTGAACAAATTACTTGCACGAGAAAATTCTTATCAGATAGTGGGTGATGTTATGCATCAGAATAAATACAGAACATCAAATCTTTAAACCTGGATACCATGTTAGGTAGACAATATGACCCCAATAAGATTTCCAAGAGTTTCATTTCCATGGTCAAAATCAGGAAATTCATTCATGAAGATGATGGGTTTGATGATCTCTTTGAGTAAGTCGAGAAATTTTCACAAGTTTCTCATTTAGCATCACTAAATCTAGACCCAGAGGACCTCAGAGAACTCCACATATGCAAAAATAAAAGGCTCTAACAGGTCCCTTTGGACGTGTTACAAATTGAAGAAGTAAGACAACCTACTCCCAGCGTAAGCTTGGAGGAGAGTTCCAAGAACAATTCTCATGAGGAATCACAAGAAAATTCAGCTCAAGGTTCAAAATAATCTGCACATGAATCTTAGAATAAAGAAGGAATCCCCGAGGTAGACCTTGAACAGGATACAAAATAAAATCTTGAAGAAACGACCGAGAAGGTCTCAACTGAAAAAGACATGGAGACTGGTTCCCCACAGGTTGAAACAAAAAGGATCCCAATCATCAATATAGAACATGAGTGTGGGAAATTTAATAAAAAGCTCCAAACAGAGACTGATCTTGAAGGGAATTCTGGATTCCAGACTTCACAACACACTCAATAGATTATAAATGCAGAAGCGACAATACAAGAAATTGTAACTACTCAAGGTATTGAAGTCATCCCAGCACACCCAACTTTTGAAATTGTTTTAAAGGTTGAAGAAATACCGTCACTGGACATATTTTACAACCCTACACATAAGGATGTAGTAAAAAGGCAAAGAAATAAAATAAATTTAGATGTATCAGCAGCAATAGATCTTGGAAGTGAACCAATGGAGGTAGTGTGGAGAGACACCCCCACTGATCCATCCGAAAATCTTACAAAGCTACCGCAATTTGAAAGTGCTTATGCAACTACAACGATCAATAAGCCAAAAAAATTTCATCTTTTGCTTAAAGAAAAGGAAAGAAGAGTTCAGCTGCTTGAACAACAACTTGAGCAGGAAAGACAGAGCATGAATAGGCAAGTGGAAATACAACTGGCACAACTTCAATAAAATTTTGAACAAATGACAGTACAACATTAGACAGACATGGCAGAGAAGAACACACAGATTCACCAAATGCAGGCTATATTGGATGAATTCAAATAAAGTCCTAAAATAGATGAATTCATCAAAGAGACACTTGAATTAAATTCTCTTTTGGTACAACAACAGGAAATATTCTTTCAAAGAATCTCATTGATGAAACCTTATTGTGAATCAATTGACAAATTAAAAAATAAAGTAATTGATCAAAGATTAGAATATGAAGAGCTAAAGAAAAGGATAACATAATTCATTTCTTGGCAAGAATATGAAGAAGGAAAGAAGGTCAGTCTACCAAAGATCGAGGAGTCCCACAAAGACATCTTATTTATAGATTGGGACAGATAGTTAAAACAAATAGACAGAGCAGCAACAAGAGCGGCCAGTACAAAAAACAACATCATTGAGGTTGTTAATGAAAACCTCCACACTACCAATCTTATCAGAGAATGCAGGCCAGAAGCTCTCCCAGACATTAAAAAATTAGAAGAATAGTGGAAAGAAACTGCCCAAACAAATGTAGAAACAATCAAGCCATTGGATGACTCTGGTAAAGCCACATAGTCATTGGATGACTCTAAGTTGTTTAACTAATTCTTCTCAAAGGATGGTTCCACCTCTCGTTGATTATGTATTCACGACACAATTGAGATCTAGAGTTGGCAAGCCTCCCTAGGTTAAGCCAATGATAGACATCTACGAGCTCAAGGACTGAATGGATGAATAAGACCATTCAATTTGGAGAAGCTTGTCATCATTTATTTTTATTTTAGTTTTTTATTTTCACTTATTCTGAGGAAGGTTGTTTGAAACATCCTCAGATTTTTATGTAATAATATATTTTTGAAACATATGCACATTATTTAAACCTCTCTCGTGCATTTAAAGAGGGGTCTAGGATTTTATCAAAAACATTTTGCAAGAGATTGCACTTCTATACTTTTGTGAATGTTTTGATGAAATAATTGGAACATGATCTAATTTTCTTGGATATTGAAGCGTACTCAACTGAATTTGCATTTCTGTAATCTTAGAGTATATTTTATTGGAAAGAATCTAATCAATATCGCTGATCTCATGAGTAGGACCTTTCATATTTGGTACTTTTATCTTATGATTGTGTTTTATTGATGAATTAGCAGTACTCTTTCTTATATTGTGTTATGTAAGAAATATGAATTATAATTAAACATCAAAGCACTTTTGTATAAATGTTTCAGCTGTAATTTCTTATTGAATACATGATCAATTGATATATGTGATATATTTTTCATAATTATTTTACCTAGCTATTTACTCAAAATAATTATCTTTAAACGATTTCTTATCTTATAGAAATTGAATGATCTTTATTACCTTTTGCTTTAAGACATCTTTGTAGATCGCATGATTTGAGTAATTCCTGGGTATATAGTAAGATAATGTTAGAATAGATAGACGCATGTGTTTACTCCTTAAATAGACATTTTTATTAGATAATTTTCCATTATATCTTATATCAACCCAACATCATTATCACATCAAATCTTGCTAGGAAATTAGTCCCATGGTCCCATTATCCCTAGTCAGAGCCACCACAACAAATGGAAAAGGAGTTGTTTCCAAGGTCTGGACCGGGTGGTTATCCCCCATGTTGTCGCAACAGAATTCCGGGGCTTCAACATTTTGGCACTAGAAGGAGGGCCATGACCGTGAATCGAAAAAAGAACTGATTATAAAGTGAAAAACCATCTTAAGAGCCACTCCCCTTCTAGATCTCCTCCAACTTCTAGATCCTCATCTAGAGAAACAAACCCATGATCAAAAGTTGAGGAAACCTCTCCAAAATCTCCTAGTGAAATTCAAAAAATAATTTCTTTAGACTACGAACATAAATCTGCAGAAGTTCAGACTTTGATAGAGAAGTTAGAGAAAATCTCTATTTCAGATGAAAATCCTACAAGTTCTTAGTCATCTGAAGGAAGCATTTCCTTTTTTCTACAGCCAAGACAAATCTTGAATCGTTCTCAAAGCGAGAAGACTTGAATTCCTCGTTTTGAGTTTCCCATATCTTCTTTCCGAAAGAAAGCTAAGAAGACTGAATCACAATCATCCATTAGTGAGGTTTTGTCCAATTCACCACCTCAAACCCCTTCATTCCCTCCACTGATTCCAACAACTTCCATTCCAATTAACGGTACTATTTCTTCTAATCCAAGCACCCAACCCACCTGTTCTTCAACTCAAACTCCATCCACATCCTCATTCACTCAAACCCCTCTTATCATCTCATCCATTCAAAATTCGATGGCAGGATAACAACCTCCACCAAGAGTTCACCCATGGAATAATCTTGGTGCCGTAGCAATGGCATATCCTCTTCATCCTCTTCCAAAGAATCCTGAAAGATGGTTGTTGAAATTTAATCCTGATGATGGACTACCAGTAGAGGAACATCTCCATAACTATATGCTGGCCATTAATTTAAATGGAGTCAATGAAGAAGACTGCGTCGTTAGATTATTTCCATACACTCTTATAGGATCAACAAGATCCTGGTATTTTTCATTGCCTCCTCACCCCATAAATAGCTAGGATATGTTCAAAGAACAATTCCTAGCTAAGTTTGGAGATGACAGAGGAAAAGGTCAAAGACTTCAACTCTCGATTCAACAAACTACTCAATAAAATTCCAATTGTGTGAGCCCATGGTGTTGATGTGAAAATTGAGTGGTACATATCTTCCCTTCCTTCCAATATAGCCCTTTTTGTAGATAGAGAAAATTTGGCCACATTAGCCGAGAACATGAAGGAAGCTCTTTCTGTTGAGAAACACATAATTTCTCTTGAAAAGAAGACCTCTTAGGAAGACATAAAATCTGAAAAAGTTACTTTTAGAGATGACTCTAAAAAGAAAGCCTCGAAAGATTCTTCTAATCTTGAACGCCTTCAGAAAGTATTGAAAAACATGTCTAATGAAATGGTTGAAATGAAGAAACAAGTTGATGAATCCTCTTCTGCTAAAAAACCTTTCAGATCTTTTAGGAGGAATCAATCTTCTAGTTCTCAGCCACCAAATACCATATCTAATGTTGAGTCCGACTTAGAAGAAGAGGAAGAAGAGAACACTATGACCAACGAAGAAATAGAAGAAGAAGAAGTGATTGAACTAAATGGGATTTGGGACTTTATCCTTCCAAATGAAGAAGAACAAGAAGCTTTCCCTGTTAGTACTAGAATTAAAGGGTTTGCTGATACAACTTAGTCAAATCAAAAGCAAAAAACTTCAACTCTTGCTGCTAAGGAAAAAGCAATCAACAAAAAATCTTCTCCTAAGGCTTCACAGTCAAGTCCAGCTTCATCAAATATTCCATCTACATCAAAGACCCTCGTATTTACGGATACCATGGAGTATAACATTGTGGAAGACATGAAGAAGACTAGGGCTAATATTTCTCTACATGAACTTAGCAAGCTAAAACAACAACATTTTTTTGTTTGAGAATTAAATGCAGTTCCTACTTCGCCCCTACTTACTGCTGTTGTATCTCAAGCTGCTAAAGCCATGGGTAAACCCCCTACTCCTTCAAACAAGGTCGATCCTACAAATGATATCCTTATCGATGAATGATCTCTCTCACACACATCGCCTTTCCTCTTAACTTACGAAATTTTCAATAGAAACCTTCACAATTGTTTGATTGACTCAGGAGCTTCTTCTAATATAATGCCAACAACAATCTATGCTAAGTTGAATGTTACTCCTCAAAAATCTGTTGTTCACATAGTTCAACTTGACAGAACTAAGGTAGAGGTCATAGGGGAAATAAATTCAGTTAGCATTCAACTTTCCTCAAATCCAAAATTCTATTAAATAATCGATATATTAGTTGCTAAAATTACTGAATTCTGTGGTCTAATTCTAAGTAGAGTCTGGTCATAGAAACTCGATGTATATTTTTCTATAGACTGGTCCCACATGTGGTTGCCATATAATGGAAAGCCAAATCAAATTCTAGTTGACCGAGAGAAACATATGAAACACACAATGACTAAATTTGAAGGTGATAATGAGCCAGTAGCATTCAATAACAATATTATTGGAAACTATTGATCTGAGTCATTTTTAGGTAACTTTAAAGTGCATGAATCTCCCTTTTTGGATAATACTCTCATTGAAATTTTTTCACACATAGATGCTTCCAAGTGTAAAATTTTTGTAAATAAACCAATAGTTAATACTTTATTTTGGAATTTATATTTTGATGGTTCCAAATCTAATGATGGCGCAGGTGTTGGTTGCATTTTAATCATCCCAGAAGGTGAAAAAACCATGTTAGCTTGTAGATTAGAATTCGAATGTACAAATAATACTGCAGAATACGAGGCATTGGTTCAAGGATTGTACAAAGTAATTGGCCCCAACATCAAATATCTACAGGTTTTTGGAGATTCAAAAATCATCATTAAACTGGTAAGAAATACTATTCACTGCCTTTCTAGAAATCTTAAACATTATCAATCATTAGTCTAGGATCTTACCTCTCATTTTTTGGCATTTAATATTTATCCTGTACCTAGAATAGAAAATGCTAGTTCATATCTGTTAGCCAATGTAGCATCAAAACTTATACCATCTAAGGATTATAGTTTTGATAGGTTTTCCATTGAGTTAATTTTTACACCATCCATCCCTGACAATGTCACTAATTGGCGAGTCTTCAATAATGATTATGATATTGTAAATTTTCTAACATTAGAGGGGTCATATGATGACCAAATTATAGATGAAAATGAGCATGAACTTTAGTTAAAACATAAGGCCGGGGAAAATCAAATACCTAAATCTGTAATCAAATTAGGAGATCTTTATGATCTCAAAGATATATTTAAAAAGGTAACTAATGCCAAAATCCAAAGCTCAACCCTCAGATTTGAATTAGTAAACCTTGGAACCAATGACAAGCCTCAGAACATTAATCTAGGCCTTGGCCTATCCTCTAATGAAAGATCATCATTCATTCGATTATTGAAGAAATACAAAGGTATCTTTTCCTGGGATTATTCTGATCTCAAAAATTATGATACTTCTGTCATACATGACACCGTTCTTATGAGCTCTAATGTTAAACGAGTGTAGTAGAAGCTAAGGAAGATTTACTGTAACCTTGAGAGTAAAATCAAATCAGAGCTGAATAAACTCCTAAAGGCTAGAATCATATTTCATATTAGGAATTCAAAATGGGTGTCCAATTTAGTGCCTGTTAGAAAGAAGAATGGTGACATTCGCATATGCATAGATTTCATAAATTTGAATAAAGCATGTTAGAAAGACAATTTCCCTTTGCCAACCATGGAACAAGTGCTACAGTTAGTAACTAGTTCTAATCTCATGTCCCTTCTTGATGGGTTTTCAGGATATAACCAAATCCCAGTTTACTCAGATGATAGATTAAAAACCTCGTTCAAAACTAAATGGGGAACATATGCTTATGAGAAAATGCCTTTTGGTTTGTAGGCGCCAGATTTCAAAGAGCTATGGATATAGCCTTTAAAGGACTCATTAACAAATCAATTGTTATTTATCTAGATGATATCACTATCTATTCCAGGAAGAGAAGCAACCATTTGAACGACCTCAAGTAGATCTTTGAATGATGTAAAAAATATTGGATCTCTCTCAATCCAAAAAAGTCTTACTTTGCCTTAAGCAAAGGAAAGCTTTTAGGGTTTGTTGTATCAAAAAAGGGTATTTATATTGATCCATAAAGGATTAAAGAAATTGAGAAAATCCCCTTACCCCATAGTAAGAAATCCATACAGTCCTTCTTTGGTCAAATAAATTTTGTAAGAAGATTTGTCCCTAACTTTTCATAGATAGTTTTATCTTTACAGTCTATGATTAAGAAAAAATCAATTTTCAAGTGGGGTCACAACGAAAGAGAAGCATTTGATCTAATCAAACAAGCTATTATCAACGCTCCCTCCTTGACAACTCCCAATTTTTCCAATCATTTTATTTTATATACATTTGCATCAGAAACATCATAAGTTGACGTTTTGACTCAACTCAACGATTAGGAGATTGAAGCACCAATTTCATTCTTTAGTTCAAATCTACAAGGTGCCGAGTTAAATTACTATGTTGTGTAAAACCAAATCTTTGTTGTTTTTAAGTCAATAAATAACTTCACACCATTTATCCTTAAAAATCACACCAAAATCATAGTTCCATTCCCAGAAGTAAGGCAATTACTGGTGCAAAGAGAAGTAGGAGAAAAAAGGGCTAACTGGGTAATCACACTGCAAGAATATGATGTCGAAATCAAACTAGCCAAAATTGTTAGGGGTCAAGGTTTTTGCAGAATGTTAGCTAGAGCATCCAACTTACCAACACAAGAAGATTCAGGTGATGATATACAAATATCTGAGGTAAGCCTCAATGATACTGAATCTCAATATGCTGATATCATCTTTTATTTAAAAAATGGATATGCCCCTATGCAGCTCAGTTACAAAAGAAAAAGGGCTTTCAGATTAAAAGCAAAGAAATACGGGATTGTTAATTATTTTTTGTTTAGAAAGAATTATGATTATGTTTTACTAAGGTGCCTTGAAAAAACTAAGGCAGAAAAGGTTTTGCAGGAACTCCATGATGGACTAGCTGGTGGACATTTTGGAGGAGACATAACAACACATAAAATCCTGTATGCTAGCTATTACTGGTCAACCTTGTTCAAATATTCCCATGAATATGTAAGGAAGTGAAGAACATGTCAAATTGTTGCTGGAAGACAAAGGAAACCCACATTTCCATTACAGCCAATCAATATTGAACAACCATTTGAGCAATGGGGATTGGACATAATAGGTGAGATCATTCCTCACTCTTTAAAGCAACATAGATACATCCTTACAGCAACCGATTAATTCACTAAGTGGGTGGAAGAAATTCCACTAAAGGTAGCCAATTATGAAAACATTATCGAATTTATTGATCAATTTATTATTACAAGATTTGGCCTACCAATTGCCCTGCTATTTGACAATGCATCTTATTTCACAGGCAGTAATATGACAGAATTTTCTCTCAAAAGAGGTTTTAATCTTAAGGATTCCGCTAACTATTATCTTTAGGAAAATGGTTTAGCTGAATCAACCAATAAAAACCTCATAAGGATCATTAAACGAACTATTGATCAGAGTCAAAGAAACTGGAATAAATATTTAGCATTTTCTCTATGGGCAAATCAGATAACATAGAAAGCCTCAATAGGCACTTCTCCATTTAATCTTTTCTGTGGGAAAGCAGTTGTCATTCCTACAAATGTAGTTATTCCCTCTCTATCCCTAGTTCAACTTATTGAAGAAACTCCTTCTTCTTTGCAATTAAGGCAATCACAAATCCTCAAACTCGAAGAAGAAAGACAAAATCATACATGCCCATTGTTGAGTCCCAAACATGCATCTTCCCTATACACCTTTTTAGCCTTCTTTTCCAGTTACTTGAACCACCAAGCTGTCAAATCATTGCATATTAGTTTAAAAAGAGCTTATAAAATGGTTTCCTAACTATGTCTTGTGACTGCTGTTTGATTTAGATTTTTGCTCAGTCAGCTGCGGAATCTTGTCAGTTTCCGCAGCCAGCTCAACTTTCCACAGCCATTTTGTTGAAGTCTATGTTACAGGTGTCTACTGGAGAATCCGGCCACATGGCCAAGCTGCAAATGACGTGTACATGGAACGTGTCCCCTTGGTTCAGCCGAATCACTCACAAAAGGCCATAGTCAAGGATAGTCAAAGCGGTGGTCAAACTAAGAGTTTTGCAGTGGCAGGACTCTATTTTTCACCACGTGAAGACTTGCGTGGCAAATTCCTCAATCTTAGGAGGTGTGCTAACACCTGTGGATTTTTTCGTGAACCCAAATCCAACAGCCACCACTCCTTGGATTTAATTGTCATGGCTACCATATTGCTAGATCTTCGGACGTGGTTATTCACGTGTCTATTTAGCAGCGCAAAATTTAGGAAGTAGTTGTAGCATCCTCTGTTATAAATAACGTGTTATCATACGCTTGTTAGTTAGCTTGATATATGTAATTTTGACTGTTTTACGAGCCCACTGTGACATGCTCTATCTTTATCTTATGACTGCATTTTAATATATGAGAAGACAGTGTTCTTAAGTTCAATTTGTGACTGATTGCTGATTGGCCGAGGTTGCAGAGGGCCCTTGTACACCAAGGCTCTGTAACTACTATATATTTTCTTGCTTTCTTCCATTATGTTACTGTTTCCATAATCGTTTGCTTGTATATATTATGCTGTTTTTGATATTCATGTTAACTGCTATCCATATTTTCTTTTATGCTTTCTCATGATTGTTAACTGATCAGTGTTTTTCTTTCAGGTTCTTGTAGATAGCCCGGGCAATTTCACATAGCTTTTTAATGACTAATGACATGAAATCATCTTGTCCTTCTGCTGATTTATTTTCTGAGTTCTAATTCCAGCACTGTTTATTTCTTTCAGTTTTGTTTTGCTCATTTACTTTTATGCAATTTAGAAATCAGATTACTCAATTTGTTTATGATTACCTCCTATAGCCAAAGCAAGACTACTAGTGAGGGGTCAGAATATGAGTTGATGTGATATGATTTAGTTTACTTTTTTGCAAGTTAGTGATTAGATTACTCATGTCATTTTCAGTTGCCTCCTATAGCCAGAGCGAGACTACTGGTGAGGGATTGAAGTATGAATGTGTAGTTTGATCTTAGTTTCATTTTATGCAATTTAGATATCAGATTACTCAATTTGTTTATGATTACCTCCTATAGCCAGAGCGAGACTACTGGTGAGGGGTCAGAATATGAGTTGAAGTAGTATGATTTAGTTTACTTTGTTATAGTTTTTGAATTGCTTTAAGTTCAGTTTTTTTTTCTCTTTTTATACAGCAGCAAGGATACTGGGCTTCATTGTCACTAGCTCACTGTTTGGTACATTTTTATTTTCTTTTAGGAATTGATTTCATCACTGCAAGTTTTAAAACCTTTTTGAGAATTTTGAAGTTTGGAAATTATTTTAGAGGTCACCATTGCCTTGAACACTTATATCCATACTTGAATTTTGCCATCTCACATTAGGGAATCAACAAAAGATAAACCCAAAAACAAACCAAAAATCACAAACGACAAAGAATTAAGAAATCGGTTATCTTGCACATACAATGCACTTCACTTCAGCAGTTTACGACTCCCGGATTGACAAGTTATATAGCAATTTAGGACATACTAAATTAACCAAACATTTTGGCGTTGTTGCCGGGGAAGTGAAACTAGGTAGCCAATTTCTTAAAAAAAAAACAAGAAAATTTCAAGGAAGGTAAAAATTGATAACTTCTCAAAGTATGCTCTCCCCTTGCACCTAGTGTGATTTGGAGGATCAGAAAAGAGAGTTATTGGTTCAGTAATTTCTTGAGTATGCTCTCTTCTTTCACCTAGAGTGACCTGGAAGATCAGAAAGAGAATTATTAGCCCAAATTGAAGAAAAATAAAAAATGACATGCATAGAGCAATAGATTCTAGGGGAAGGTTTATAGCTAGGGCTAAGAGTTCGATTTTTACAACTCCATCTACTTCAAGGTATATAAAAGATACACCTCCATCATCTCCAACTCACACTCCTAGCGTTAGGATTCCTAGAATTCAAGAGGCAGTAGCTGAATTAGGAGACTCTCCCACACTATCCACCGAATCTGAGTTAGGAAAAGACCCTTTCTTTACTTCTACAGGAAAACACATTGTAATTGAGGAAGTAGAATCACCTGAAGAAGAAGAGGGAGAAATTCCTCCTTGTTCGCTATTAGTAGAAGAACCAGGGGATTCTGAAGTCTATAAGGAAACTATCATGACAGAGGAAGTAGTAAACAGATTTGGAGGAGGTAGAGGTAGAGGTAGAGGAGGAGGAGGAAACAATGGAGGAGGTAGAGGTAACAATGGGGGAAATAGGGATGGAGATAACTCATTTGGATTTCCTATAGTTGATGAGGAATCTCGAACAACAATGAAAAAAATCTCACCATTTGTCCTCCCAAACTTCTATGGGTTGTGAAGTGAGGATCCTGAAACATTTCTATTTGAGTTTGAAGTCGTGTGCCGAACTTATGATTATATGGAAGACTCTCAAAAACTCAAATTGTTTCCTTCAACATTGAAGGGAGCTGCTTCAAAATGGTTCATGGGATTAGTCACTCAATCTATTAGGACTTGGAATGATATGAAACAAACATTTTTGTATAGGTACCTGGACTATTGTATGCCCACCAATCATAAGGATGAGGTATTCAAAATGGTGCAAAAAGAAGATGAAAACTTGGAAGATTTACTTGAAAGATTTCGATACAACCTGAAAAGAGAAAAAATGAATATCTTAGATGAGGAAACCTTGAATGCCCTTCTATTAAAAGCCATTAGAGATGAATGGATAGATATTTTGAACATGATGGGAAAAGGAGATATATCTCAACTTCCACTTCATGATATAGCAGAGCTATGTGTCCATCTCTCAAGGGGAAAATCTAAAACTGGGAAAGGGCCTAGAGATCCTTCTCTCATTAGAGCAAACAAATCTGCAACTGGATCAGTAAGTAGGGCTGAGATTGGCAACATTCTTGATGAGTTCAAAACTGATATTTTAGGGAGTCTTAGTGAGCAACTAGACACACTTAAGATACAAAACAAGCAGAAAGCAGAAGCTGAAGCTTTGGCCATCTTCTGTATGAAATGTAGGAAGAAACATGCTCTAAGGGAATGCCCCTTGGATGCAAAAGTTGTAGAAACATGTGTGATTTGTTCAGAAAGCCATGAGACCAAGGATTGTCCTTCAATTCCTGGGCTCAAAGCTGTCTTTCAAGAAGATCCAAATTCAATTGAGTCTCTATGTTTTGTTTCAAGGAGACCTTGGTAGGGGCAACAATATCAAGGGTTTAACAACCCTACGAACTTTCAACCCCCACCAAATTGGAATCCTTGGCAACAACCTTGGTCCCAACCTAAAAATCCATTTCAATCATGGGAGATTTGCTCAATTTTATCAATATCCTCCATCTTTCCAAAATCAACAAGCTCCACAACTTCCAAATCAAAATCCACAACTTTCATTGCCATTTCAACAACAACAACCTTCTCAACAGAATCCAAATTCCCAACTCTTGCTTCCATTCCAACAGAAGACAAATCAACTACCTTCCCAGCCATTGCCAAACCCCAATAATAAAAGTTCTCAAAATTCTTACATGGTAGAAGAACAACAATTTCCTACTTATATGATTGTTCCTCTCAATGATGTACAACTCAGATCTGGTAGAGTTTTAGACAAGCCTTCTATAGATGCTCAAAAGCAAAGCACTTCTGAGGAAGATTCTCTTGAAGCCAATAAAGGTTCTGAAGCGTCTCTTCAAAACCCAAGCACTCAAAAAGAAAAAGAAAAAGAAAAAGAAAAAGAGTCAACCCCCACAACTCCTATAGTTGAGCAACCTGCATCTTCATCCACACCTCCTTTTCCTGAAAGATTACAAATTGACAAAGGGGTGGAAAAACAAATCTTGTTTCCTGAATATGATTTACTAGATGAATTAAAGAATGTCTGTATCAATATTCCCTTGTTGCAAGCCATTAGAGAAATTCCTATTCTAGCAAAAACAATAAAGGAGTTGAGTCTCAAAGGACTAGGAAGGAAACCAAGAGATACAAGAAGAATCCACCTGGTAGGAAAAATTGCAGATATCATGATGGGAAAATTACCATGTAGAAGTATGTAGATCCTGGTATTCCAATTGTCAAAACACATATCAATGGGGTAGAAATTCCAAATACTTTGATTGATTTAGGGGCTGCTATCAACATTATGAGTAGACAGACTATGGAACAGCTAAAACTTCCTAATCTTCTTTTTACACCTACTTTACTGCAGCTTGCAGATCGATCAATTATCAAACTATATGGTGTATTAGAAGACATTTCAGTCTCCTTAGATTCTTGGGAATATCTAGTAGATTTCACGATTTTAACTCCCAAAAGTAATCTAGTAGGGCACCCACTCATCTTAGGAAGACCTTGGCTAGCCACAGCTGATGCTTTTATCAGTTGTAGATCTGGGGATATGTATATTTCTGATGGTAATTCGACAAAGAAATTCAATTTGTATCCTCCAGCAAAAGCAATTACAGAAGTAGGAGATAATGAATGGGTCGATGATGAGGACACTATACAACCTGTCTTTACCATTTCTGAAATCAGTGAAGATAGTCAAATTCTGAGCACATTAGAAAATTTTGAAACATCTTCAGAATATGACCACACACAATTTCAGTTAGATTTTGACATTGAGTATTTATCATCTAGACAAATGTCTCTTTACTCTATGGAAGAGTTTGGTAGTTCCGCCATTGAGATATTTCCAGGTAAAACATTGAATATCAAGAAAAACTTGGAAAAATCACAAGGAGAGCTAACCAAAATCTTGCAAAAACATTCTACTGCATTTGCATGGGAGTATACTGATATGAAAGGTATTGACCCTAAGACTTGCATTCATCACATCTACATTGAGGAAAACAGTAGATCAATCACACAACCTCAAAGAAGGATGAATCCAAACCTTAGGGAGATAGTGAAAGAAGAGCTCCAAAAATTACTCAATGTAAACTTCATTTATCCAATTTCAGATAGCCGATGGGTTTCTCCTCTGGTTATAGTACCTAAAAATAATGGTAAATGGAGGGTATGCATTGATTACAGGGAATTGAATAAAGCAACTTTGAAGGATCACTTTCCTTTACCCTTTATCGATCAGGTATTAGATACTCTAGTAGGCAAAAAGTACTTTTCATTTTTGGATGGTTTTAGTGGCTATAATCAAATTCATGTAGCACCTGAAGGTCAAGATAAGACCACATTTACCTGTCCATGGGGAACTTTTGCTTACCGAGTGCTTCCTTTTGGATTATGTAATGCACCTGCAACATTTCAAAGGGCAGTACTAGGAATCTTTTCTGATCTAATCCATGATTGTGTAGAGGTTTATATGGATGATTTTACAGTTTATGGTGATTCATTTGAAGAGGCATTAGAGAATTTGGAAAAAGTCCTTATAAGGTGTAAAGAAACAAACCTTTCATTGAGTCATGAAAAATGCTTTATGATGTTTACTGAAGGTATTGTTTTGGGACATCATATTTTAGGGGATGGAATTAAAGTTGATAGATCAAAAGTTGAAGTCATCTCCAAGTTGCCTATTCCAAATTGTCAAAAAGATGTTAGAAGTTTTCTGGGATTTACTGGGTACTATAGAAGATTTATAGAAAATTTCACCAAAATAGCATCTCCACTCTTCAAATTACTTAAAAAAGACTGTGAACTAAATTGGGATCCTGATTGTCAATCAGCATTTGAAACTTTGAAAGCAAGAATATCTGAAGCACCCATTTTGAGAGGACCAAATTGGAAACTTCCTTTCCATATTTCTACAGATGCTTCAGATACAGCTCTAGGAGCTATGTTGGGTCAAAAGGATTTAGTTCCTTATGCCATTTACTATACCAGTAAAAGTTTGACTCCCACTGAGTTGAACTATACTATGACTGAAAAAGAGTTCTTAGCTGTTGTTCATGCAATCAATAAGTTTAGACATTATATAACAGGCTATGAAACTTTTGTCGATACTGGTCATTCTACAATTAGATATCTGATGAACAAACCTCTTACTAATGGCAGAGTTACAAGATGGCTCTTACTTTTACAAGAATTCAATATTACTGTGTTGGATAGACAAGGGAAACAAAATACAGTCGCTGATTTCTTGTCTAGGATCCAAAATACTAACGAAGATTCTCCTGTAGAGGATAAGTTTCCAGATGAATATTTATTTGCAGTAACTACTAAGACTCCTTGGTATGCAGATATTGCTAACTATTTGGTTATAGGGAAGCTAGCTCCACATCTATTTCCTAGTGAAAAAAGAAGAATTATTTAGGAGAGTTCAAAATATTCATGGATTTCTAGCGAATTGTTTAAAATAGGGCCAGATTGTGTGATCAGAAGATGTGTTCGGGAAGATGAAATGCTTGACATCCTTAAGGAATGTCATGATGAACCATTGGCCTTCCCTCTTCAAAGATACAAAAGAATATGTCAGAAGGTGTGACAGCTGCCAAAGAGTAGGGAAACCGACTCTTTCAAATGAAATGCCATTACAACCACAGGTACTGATTGAACCCTTTGAAAAATGGGCTTTAGATTTCATTGGACCCATTAATCCACCATCTAAACAGAAGAAGTATATATTGGTATGCACTGATTATGTCACTAAATGGGTAGAAGCCAAAGCACTACTTTCTGCTACTGAAAATTAAGTTGTTAATTTTCTTTATGAGGATATTTTTACTCGCTTTGGTGTCCCAAGAGAAATTGTGACAGATCAGGGAAGTCAATTTACATCCAACATGATGAAGAAGCTGATGGAAGAATACAAAATCAAGCACATAAAATCTACTCCTTACCATCCGCAAGCAAATGGCCAAGTAGAATCTACAAACAAAGTTATTGAGAACATCATCACCAAAACTGTCCATCTACACAGAAGAGATTGGGTAGAAAGGCTTCCTGAAGCCTTATGGGCCTACAGAACTACATGGAGGAATACAACAGGACATTCTCCCTATGAACTTGTTTATGGGAAAGAAGTCCCGCTCCCCATTGAGTTTCAAGTCAAAACTTTCAAGACGGCAGTTCAGTTGGGGATGGATCTATCATAAGCCCAAAAGCGCAGAATGGAGCAACTGAATGAGCTAGATGAGATCAGATAAGAAGAAATCCTAAGAACTGATCTAGTTCAACATCAAAGAGCTAAGTGGCATGACAGATACATCAAAGAGAAAAAGTTTCAAGAGGGAGATTGGGCATTACTATTTGATTCCAAGTTTAAAGACTTCAAAGGTAAATTTCAGACCCATTGGCTTGGGCCATATGAGATTGACAAAGTCTTTAGCAATGGAGCGGTAAGAATCAAGACCATTGATGAATTTCAAACTCCTCTTATTATGAATGGCCACAGATTGAAAATTTATCATAAGCCACTCTCAAAAGAGGAATTTGTCAAAATGTTTCAAGAAAATTCTGCAATAAGGCTGGTGAAGAAGAATCCTTCTTCCCCACCAGCCTAGCTTTTGTTCCTTTCTGTTCTTAAAAAAATAATAATAATAATAATAATAATAAAATAAAATTTTTGTATAAGCCTGAAAACCAATCACTGATTGGCAGTCTTATACAGAAAATGTAGAGTGAAAATCAGGGACACCTGACACTCTATATTTTCCAAAAAAAAAATAAAAAATCTCTCCTTCTTTTTCCATTTTCACTTCACTTCATTGCCATCCCACTTCATCTCCATTTCATTTTCATTTCACTCCACTCCACTTCATCTCACTCCATCTCATCCATTTCATTCCATTTCATCAATAAATGTCTCTTTCATGACCATTTTCATTCAGTTAGTTATTATCTAACTATCTTCATTCAACCAAGTGGGTGCTGTGTCAGTTTCCACAGCTGGAATCAGTTTCTGCAGTCAGAAGCAGTTTCCACAGCCACCACTCTGTTTTTCAAATTTACAGTCAAAATGTTAGTGCAATAATCATGAAAATGTAGGTGTGACTGAGCATATGCTATGAAGACATGGAGCATGTACAGACATCAATAAGGAGTAGTTGATTAAAGGCTAATGGACAACAAATGACAAGGATTCCAAGGTATGAGCAAAACATTTCTTTCAGATAGCAATCAAAGGCACAATTTTGCATAGTTATTAAACCTTAAAGCTCCACTATGTACAATGATTATCATGATAGCTCCATTACCCATTACCATTCCACAACATTATTCCATAAACCATGCATTTATTCCCTAACAGTCTCATGATTAAATTTTGGGTTTAACTCGTAGATGACTGCACTTTCATACTCCACTTGTAATCATGAGATGTGACCTATTTCATTACGGCTCCTCTCCACTGCATTTTTCGCAGCCATTCCATAAACGTGTAACATCTCGTACACAACCGTTCAATTCAAAATTCTGACTTCACTCCATTACCCTGCCATTCTGTTAAAGCCACCTCATTCACATACGTCTGCACTTCATTTTGTGAACTCACCTCGGCTGCTCATCCTCTGTTTCCGCTTGCAGTTCCTAAACACTTCTGTTACCTGTTATCCATCTCCCAATTGCAGCCACTGCGTTTTTGCCGTAAACCCTTTAACCTATCCATCTTACCTCTACTAAACCCTCACACGCAGTTGAATTTCAGTTGAATTTCAAAGCAGAGGAAAGGATGGGACGATTACTAAGGGCAGTACTGGAAGGACCTAAGTATTGAGAAGGTTACCCTCAAGGAAAATATTTGTTGAAGAAAGCAAAATGGCTACGCTTCATTCAAAAATTTAAAGGCCATAATAAGGAGGTAACAAAAGCCTTTGCACGGTCTTTCAACGGCCAGATGGTGGAAATTGGAGACCTGAAGTTCACGGTCACTGAAGCATCAACAACAATTGCCATAGACTTTCCCCAGGAAGGTGAGCGTTGGTTTAAAAACAAAAGTGTGGATGAACAGGCATGGAGAATCATATTACAAAACCCAAGTATGGACGTTACTATATTTACAAAAGGAATTCCTGTTCATGCATTGAAAGAAGAATGGGCCAGCTTACTGTTAATCATCCAAAAGTTTATCACTTGTGAAGGATGCTTTGGAGCAATGTACATGTATCATGCTAGGTTATTGATGAACTTCTTAGAGAGTCAAACCCTTAATCTGCCTTATTTCTTACTGCTGAGTTTGAAAAAGATGAGTACCACAGTCCAAAAGAACATAGGAGATATAGAACCTCATTTATATCATCATGGACTTGTAAGGATTCTCATTGAAGACCAACTGAAGAAAAACAAAGATACCTGGGAACGGTTCTTAGTAAGAAATTACTTTCAAGAGCCATCTGAGGCACCTGAAATTAGCACACCAAAGACACCAAGAAGGAGTAGGAGAAAAAAAAAGAGTTTCATAATCCAAGACTCCCCTGTTATCAAAACTAAAGAAGTGGGTCAAAAAGAAGAGGAGGAAAGAACTAAGGACAGAAAACAGAGGAAATTGAAAGGAAAAAGGAACATAGAAGAAGTCTACCAATCACCAGAGCCATCTATAGAGGAAGACCATCAAACATTGTCTGAGAGACTAGTGCATCTTCAAGAACAAGCTGCTACAGCCAAAAAGAAGGAAAAAGGAAAACAAAGCATAGAAGAAGGGAATACTAGCCCATAGTATTTAAGAAGAAGCAACAGGCTTAGAGGAAAGGAGAAGAAAACACAAGTAAAAGGACCCCACTTCATCAAATTGGGTGGGGAAACACCCGAGAAACCTCCAGCTGGCTGTAGTCCACCTTATTCTTAGCCAAATATTGAAACTAGTCCTCCAGATGTTGATGTAAGTCCCTCTCAACCGGAATTAGAAAGCAGTCCTCCTCCTGAACAAGACTTTGAAGTCAGTCCAAGAAAAACACCTGAAATAGATCCAAGTCAGCAGGAGGTGTATGATTACCTCGAATCTTTAGAAAAGATAGTTGTAGGCCTGAGTACATTGTCCACTCTGCCCCACATGACACAAGATGCACAAGTCTAATCTTTAAAACAAGAAGTGTTTGAATTAGAGGTTCTAAACAGGCATATTAAGCAAGAAAATGAAGCACTTAAGGAGCAGAGCAAAGTGGACAAAATCATTCGTGATAATACTATGCTACATTTGGGTCTATGGCAAAAGAAGAACAAGAAACTAAAGAAAAAGTGCAGAAAGTTGCGCAGGGAATTAATCAATCTCAAATTCAGATGTTTGATAAGGAAACCCAGGATGGTGGTAGCACCAAGAAATAAGAGAAGAGGATTGGATGTACTAGCAGAGGCTTCAGAACATATGGACTAAAGGGGAATGACTAAAAATTTTGGTTGCATGAGGACATGCAACACCTTCACAGTGGGGGTATGTTGAGTCCCAAACTTGCATCTTCCCTATACACCTTTTTAGCCTTCTTTTTCAGTTACTTGAACCACCAAGCTGTCAAATCATTTCATATTAGTTTAAAAAGAGCTTATAAAATGGTTTCCTAACTATGTCTTGTGACTACTGTTTGATTTAGATTTTTTCTCAGTCAGCTGCGGAATCTTGTCAGTTTCCGCAGCCAGCTCAACTTTCCGAAGCCATTTTGTTGAAGTCTATGTTACAGGTGTCTACTGGAGAATCTGGCCACATGGGCAAGCTGCAAATGACCTGTACATGGAACGTGTCCCCTTGGTTCAACTGAATCACTCACAAAAGGCCATACTCAAGGATAGTCAAAGCGGTGGTCAAGCTAAGAGTTTTGCGGTGGTAGGACTCTGTTTTTCACCACATGAAGACTTGCGTGGAAAATTCCTCAATCTCAGGAGGTGTGCTAACACATGTGGACTGTTCCGTGAACCCAAATCCAACAGCCACCACTCCTTGGATTTAATTGTCACGTCTACCGTATTGCTAGATCTCCGGACGTGGTTATTCACATGTCTGTTTAGCAGCGCAAAATTTAGGAAGTAGTTGTAGCATCCTCAATTATAAATAACGCGTTATCGTACGCTTGTTAGTTAGCTTGATATATGTAATTTTGACTATTTTACGATTCCACTGTGTCGTGCTCTATCTTTATCTTATGACTGCATTTTAATATATGAGAAGACAGTGTTCTTAAGTTCAATTTGTGACTGATTGCTGATTGGCCGAGGTTGCAGAGGGCCCCTATACACCAAGGCTCTGTAACTACTGTATAGTTTCTTGCTTTCTTCCATTATGTTACTGTTTCCATAATCGTTTGCTTGTATATATTATGCTATTTTTGATATTCATGTTAACTGCTGTCCATATTTTCTTTTATGCTTTCTCATGATTGTTAACTGATCAATGTTTTACTTTAAGGTTCTTGTAGACAGCCCAGGAAATTTCACATAGCTTTTTAATGACTAATGACTTGAAATCATCTTGTCCTTCTGCTGATTTATTTTCCGAGTTCTAATTCTAGCATTGTTTATTTCTTTCAGTTTTGTTTTGCTCATTTAATTTTATGCAATTTAGAAATCAGATTACTCAATTTGTTTATGATTACCTCCTATAGCTAGAGCGAGACTACTGGTGAGGGGTTAGAATATGAGTTGATGTGATATGATTTAGTTTACTTTTCTGCAAGTTAGTGATTAGATTACTCATGTCATTTTCAGTTGCCTCCTATAGCCAGAGCGAGACTACTGGTGAGGGATTGAAGTATGAATGCGTAGTTTCATCTTAGTTTCATTTTGTGAAATTTAGATATCAGATTACTCAATTTGTTTATGATTACCTCCTATAGCCAGAGCGAGACTACTGGTGAGGGGTCAGAATATGAGTTGAAGTAGTATGATTTAGTTTACTTTGTTACAGTTTTTGAATTGCTTTAAGTTCATTTTTTTTTCTCTTTTTATACAACAGCAAGGATACTGGGCTTCATTGTCACTAGCTCACTGTTTGGTACATTTTTATTTTCTTTTAGGAATTGATTTCATCATTGCAAGTTTTAAAACCATTTTGAGAATTTTGAAGTTTGGAAATTATTTTAGAGGTCACCATTGCCTTGAACACTTATATCCATACTTGACTTTTGCCATCTCACATTAGGGAAACAACAAAATATAAACCCAGAAACAAACCAAAAATCACAAATGACAAAGAATTAAGAAATCGGTTATCTTGCACATACAGTGCACTTCACTTTAGCAGTTTACAACTCCTGGATTGACAAGTTATATAGCAATTTAGGACATACTAAATTGAACAAACACCCATCATCAACAGTTAGTGAAATATTCCTTTGATGCAACTTCTGTAAGTCCTAAATCGTTTCAACTATAAGACCTTATACTGAAGTGGTATAAAGCACACAAGGAAAAAGGTAATAATACAAAATTCCAAAGAATGTGGCTTGGACCATTTCAGATTGTAGATCAAATCGATTCATCAATGTTTTTATTGCAAGATTTATCAGGCAAGAGAGATCCTCTACCTGTTAATGGGAATATTTTGAAGAAATATTTTCCATAGGAGATAACCTCTTCTATCCCTTGTACACTATTACCTTTACTTTTCTTGGGAAAATAAAAGTTAAATAGAATTTACTTTTGGCCTTACAATAAAAAATCTCTTGAAATATTTTGATTTTTTTCTTTTATAAGTAGATATTGTTAAGGAAATAATTATAACATTTGAAAATTAACTAGGTTCTATCTCTCTGAAATCTACTTCTTTCCACCAAAATGATTTATTCTTTGTGAAACCCCAACTTTATAAAGAGACTTTTGTTCTATTATCAGTGAAGAAAAGTATCTTTAACAAAGTAAAGACTCTTTGCAGGTAAGCATCTTTAACTCTATAGTTGTCATCCAGAAACCCTTAATGAGTCAATGATTCTCCCCACCCAGTAAACTTTTCTCTTTTTAGAGTGTAATTCTAAAATATACTAAAACTTAAAAGGTGAGAGGTCCCATCAAGAGCCGACTTACCATGTTCATAGGGAAATAATAGATTGACATTACCAATACTACATATTAAAATAGGGTAATGGATTGAGATTATTTTAATCAAAAGACAAGGGGTCTCATCACGAGCCAACTTGTTCAGTTGAATTATAACCAGTGAATGGCATTGTCACTATTTGGCCACCAAACCAAGACAGTGACTTTACAGTAATAAAAAAGAAAAAAATTCTAAAAAAAAGAAACTGTTTAAAAAGGAAAAGAAGAGAATAAGTATATGATTCTAAATTTATCTTTAAAAATTGCACTCTTATCCGGATGGGACACTGAATCATTGATGGTTAAAAGGTAACCTTGTTGAGGTTATGGATGCCTGCTGGTAGCATAGGCTCCACCTGTGACAAATGAGTACATCTAAAAGTTAATCTGCAAGATCCCCCTACTTTATCTTTAAACTAAGTAAATATTGATATAGACAAATGAATTTTCATTTTGAATAGGATATCAAATGAATTGTAATTATGTGAGTTTGTTTTCTTATTAAGAGAAATGTTACTTATCTTAAATTTCATGCAATTCCTATTTCTTAAACTACCTTTATTTTGAAAGTTTTAGAAGTTTCAAAATTATCAGAGATAACTGATTCTTCCAGTGAATCACCAATTGTTGTACTGTTCAACAACCTCTCCCCATTTATTGATTTAATAGTTAATATTGTATTAATAAATGGGGACCCTTTAAAAAACAAATTCCAAAAAACTTAGCGAATAATAGCTTGCGTTTTGAAAGCATTCAGAATAAAACTTTGGATAAAATAAGATATCAAACCAAGCCATTTTGTGATAACACATCCCTGCTTTATTGCAAATCACAAGATCTAATAGTAACAAAGGTTAGTCATGCGGAAAAATCCACGAGATGTGTAAGGAAAATCACCGTAAAAGACCCAAAGATAACATTTAAATTTTGCAATACTTAAGGCTTAAGATATTCTTTAAAATTTTTATCGCAATCGCATCACGACTTTTGTAAGAACGCAAAATGTACAAACCACAAGGAAATGTGATATGCGATGTGATTCAGACTTGATAGGATATTAAAACTGTTATAACATTTCATTCGGATTCGACATATCGTAAATATCTATTTCAAATGAAATAAGCCTCTGAATAAAGGGAACATGCTTTAAAAAGTCAAAACATATGTTGCTCCTTGCAAATCACAAAAAAACAATGAAACTTTAACTTTACCCTTCCACGATTTGCGATATTGCGATTTATCGCAATTGCAAGATCGGTATCATGCATAACTCAAACCAATTGGAAATACCATTTTGAAACATGCGATGTGATATTTTGACAAGACATAAAGGAAATATTGTGTAGGCATTAATGCATAGTTAAAGAGATTTAACTGAATTTATTCGTTTAACAGCTCAAGATGATTGATATCTTTATTATTCGTGTTTGAAATAAAAGATGCATCCTTATGTTCTTTTAGATTTATTTTGTTAATTGTGTTTTTGCTTACATTTACCACTCTACATTTTTATCCTATTTTCACCGTTTCCCTGAATTTCAGGAAGTTTTCGAAGAACACAACACTCACAGAAATGGTTAAGAAAGGGAAAAACACTGCAGAGGTTACTGCACCTGAGCAGTTAGACATGCAACCACTCTTCTCTAATACCACTTGTAACAAATATGGCGAGACTACATCTTGGGAGGCAATGTATAATTTACTAGAGGAAGAAAACCCAAGACCCTTGCAAACTAAAGAAACAATGGATGCCACAGATTCATTTGACGTTTCTTACTTCGAAGCGACATGTTCTTTCGTACACAGGATTGCTGCAGGGCTGAAAATATTACCATACACAAATATGGTAGGATGGATTATTGATGATGTGGATGTTTCGGATGGAGCATTCAGAAACTCCAGGCAAGAAGTCATGGGATCATTCAAATCAGACAATTTGAGCCAAATACCACCTGCCGTAGCCATAGAATATCTATGACAAATCCTTTATCAAGCATTTTGCCAAGGAAAATGAAGACCCAATGGAAGTTATGCAAAATTTGAGGTCTGGCTCCAACAAATTCAGATGGGAGAAAACAATATGCACCCCATTGCTCCCCTCTCATCCCCACACAATGTTGCAGCTGCAATGTTGTGTAGGCTATTTAGAAAAGATGATACCACCAAGTTTTCCATTGAATGGGTTCCCTTGATTGATGCAATTGTAAATGCTACAATTTCGAACTAGAGTACTATTTTTTCGGATAATTTAGCCATGGCCATTAGATAATACACGCGTAATAGAAGCGTCTCCGCTCGGGTTATCCCTCCCTTTTACAAGAGGGTTATCTCATGGATGCTATATGTTTTTTCTCTCATTTTCCAAATATGGGATGGAAATGTATTGTGAAGGATCCTACACCCATTCATATTTATCACAAAATATTGTGGGAATCACAGTTTACCTCCCATTTTTATAAAATTTGTCAAAGTGTCATGTTGCCAATTTGTGAAACCATTTTTTAATAAGAAAGCCCCTAGGTTTTCAGAAGAAGCAAAGATAGACATGTTCTCGGTTGTGAGATGGTTTGGTGAGGAATTGTTTACCTATATCAGAGTTTTTAGGAGTATTACAACTCCCCTATTCTTCCATATTATGTTCCGGATAAATTACTGGCACGAGAAATTGCTTATCAGACAGTGGGTGATGGTATAACCAAAACCCTCAAAGAGCAGAAGAAATCCATTTGGCCAACCATCCCATTGCAATGTGGTGCTTTCCCGCTACATGATATTGGGCATGCATAAAAATAAATACAGAACATCACATCTTTAAACCTCGATACCATGCTAGGCAAACCATATGACCCTAATAATATTGCCAAGAGTTTCACTGCCATGGTGAAAATCAGGCAATTCATTCATGAAGATGATGGGTTTTATGATCTCTTTGAGCAAGCCGAGACATTTTCACAAGTTTTGCATTTAGCATCACTAAAGATAAATATAGAGGACCTCAAAGAATTCCACATATACATAAATAAAATGCTTGAATAGGTTCCTTTGGACCTATTACAAATTGAATAAGTAAGAGAACCTACTCCCAGCATAATCTCGAAGGAGAATTCCAATCACAATTCTGATGAGGAATCACAAGAAAATTCAGCTCAAGGTTCAGAAGACTCTGAACATGAACATGAGAATAAAGAAGGAAGCCCTAAGGTAGACACTGAACAAGATACAAAATAAAATCTTGAAGAAACAATCTAGAAGGTCTCAACTGAACAAGACATGGAAACTGGTTCCGCACAGGTTGTAACAAAAATGATCTGAGTCATCAATCCAGAACAGGAGTGGGAGAAATTTAATAAAAATATCCAAACAGAGATAGGTCTTGAAGGGACTTTTGGATTCCAGAATCCACAACACACTCAACAAATTATAAATCCACAAGCGACAATACAAGAAATTGTAACTACTCGAGATATTGAATTCATCCCGGCACACCCAACTGCTAAAATTGTTTTAAAGGTTGAAGAAATACCTCCATTGGACATATTATACAACCCTACACATAATTTTTTAGTAAAAATGCAAAGAAAGAAAAGAAATTTGGATGTATCGACAACAGGAGCTCTCAGAAGTGAACCAATGGAGGTAGTGTGGAGAGACACCCCCATTGATCAATCAGAAAAATATTACAAAGGTATCGCAATTTACAGGTGCCTATGAAATTGCAACGATCGATAAGGAAACATAAGTTCTAATTCTGCTTAAAGAAAAGGAAGAAAACATTCAGTTTCTTGAACAACAACTTGAGCAGGAAAGACAAAGCTCTAATAGGCAAGAGAAAATACAAATGACACAACTTCAACAAAATTTTGAACAATGAAAGCACAACATCAAACAGACATAGCAGAGAAGAACACACACATTCACCAAATGTAGGCTATATTGGACAAATTCAAAGAGAGTCCTCAAATAGATGAATTTATCAAAGAGGAACTTGAATTAAATTCTCTTTTGGTACAACAACAGGAAATATTATGTCAAAGAACCTCATTGATCAAACCTTATTGTGAATCAAGTGACAAATTAAACAATCAAGTAATTGATAAAATATTAGAATATGAAGAGCTAAACAAAAGTATAACATAATTCATTTTTTGGCAAGAATATGAAGAAGGAAAGAAGGACGATCTACCAAAGATCGAGGAGTCCCACAAAGACATCTTATTTACAAATTGGAACATACAATTAAAATAAATAGAAAGGGCAGCATCTAGAGTAGCCAGTACAACAAATAACATCATTTCCGCTATCAATGAAAACCTCCACACTACCAATATTATCAGATAATGCATACTAGAATCTCTCCCAGATATTAAACAGTTAGAAGAATAGTGGAAAGAAACTTTCCAAACAAATGCAGAAGCAAACGAGCAACTGTCCAAGCTTCATTGGGAAACCTACTGACAGTTTATGGTAAAACCACACAGTCATTAGATGAATCTACGTTGTTTAACTAATTTTGCTCAAATTATGGTGCCACCTCTCACTGATGATGTATTCACTGGACAATTGAGATATAGAGTTGGCCAAACTCCCTAGGTTAAGCTAATGATAGACATCTGCGAGCTCAAGGACCAAATGGATGAATAAGAACATTCAATTCAGAGAAGCTTGTCATCATTTATTTTTATTTTAGTTTTTATTTTCACTTATTCTGAGGAAGGTTGTTTGAAACCTCCTCATATTTTTATGTAATAATCTATTTTTGAAACATATGTATATTATTTAAACCTCTCTCATCAATTTAGAGAGGGGTCCAGGATTTTATCAAAAACTCTTTGCAAGAGATTACACTTCTGTACTTTTGTGACTATTTTGATGAAATAATTGGAACAGGATCTACGTTTCCTGGACATCGAAGCATACTATATTGAATTTGAATTTCTGTAATCTTAGAGTATATTTGTTTGAAAATATGTTGATCAATATTACTGATCTCGTGAGTAGGACCTTTCATATCTGGTACTTTTATCTTATGATTGTGTTTTGTTGATGAATTAGAAATACACTTTCTTATATTGTGTTATGTAGGAAATATGAATTGTAGTTAAACATCAAAGCACTTTTGTATAAATGTTTCAGCTGTAATTGCTTATTAAATACATGATCTATTGATATATGCAATATATTTTTCATAATTATTTTTGCCTAACTATTTAGTCAAAATAATTATCCTTAAACGATTTCTTATCTTATAGAAATTGAATGATCTTTATTACCTTTTGCTTTAAGACATATTTGTAGATCGCATGATTTGAGTAATTCCTGGGTATATAGTAAGATAATGTTAGAATAGATAGATGCATGTATTTACTGCTTAAGTAGATCATTTTTATTAGATCATTTCCCATTATATATTATATCAAACCAACATCATTATCATATCAATTGTTGCTGG
Source organism: Pinus tabuliformis (assembly GCA_031772625.1). NCBI lineage: Eukaryota > Viridiplantae > Streptophyta > Pinopsida > Pinales > Pinaceae > Pinus > Pinus tabuliformis. Next base: position 1,306,621,027 of record CM062820.1, read on the forward strand.
GAAACTAGTCCCATTATCCCGAGTCGGAGCCACCACACTAAATGGAAAAGGAGATGCTTTCAAGGTACAAACTAGGTGGTTATCCCCCATGTTGTTGCAATGGAATTTCAGGGCTTCAACAGGTACCCAAACTTGAGAAAACACATTCTCCCGTAATAAATCAACCACTTTCTCTTTTGTTTCTACCTTGATATCCTTGGTTTCAGCCCACTTTGTCAAATAATTAGTGCACACAATTATGTACTTTTTCTGCCCTAATGGTGGATCAATGGGTTGAATGACATCCATGCCCCAATTGTCAAATGGCTCAAGAGTGACTTGAGGTTGCAAAGAAATTTCATCCTTGGAAGTAGGTTTCCCCATTGTTTGGCATTGGTCACATCGATTGGTATATCTTCATGCATCTTGGTGGAGAGTGGGCTAGTAGTAGTCAGCTTGCAGCACCTTGAAGGCTATCCTCTTGGCTGCAAAGTGACCTCCACAAGGCCCATTATGATAGGCCAAAATAATGTCAAAGAATTCCTCACCTCTGACTCATCTCCTAAAAATTTGATCTGAGCCTAGCTTGAAGAGATTACCCCCAATCCAATTGAATGGTGCACTCTTTCTTATAATTATGCTCTTTTCCTTGGAGGATAGATTTGGAGGGAACTATGCGGCCACTAAGTAGTTTTCTATGTCAGAAAAGCATGGAGAGAGAACTGAAATATAAAATAAATTCTCATCTGGTAGTTGATCATCAACCATTCCTTCCCCACCTACAGGCAAAGAAAGTTTAGACAAAAAATCTACAACTACATTTTCTCTACCAGGCTTATCAATGATAGTGTTACAGATCCATTTGGGCACATCAAATCCCAACATTCAGATCAGTGTTTTAAGGCTCATCAAACCCTAATTTCAGTTGCTTCATACCCTAAACAAGTCACCGCTTTGAATACCTCCTTCCCAGACAATTTCATGACTTGAACACATCCAGAAATAGCCTCTAGAGGGACCAACACAGGTAAGCCCTTATGAAGGTGCGCTGCAGAGCAGTTAAGTCCACTACCAGGGTGCTCTGCAGAGCACTTAGGCTTCCTTTCACCTGTGCTGGGCGAGAATGAGTGAAATTCACATAGGGTTTGGGGAATATTCTTATCTTTCGGAGTCATCTAGAAGTTTCCCTAACTTATCAACTCCTATGAGCTCAAAAATGGGTGAGGAATGAGTTAAGGTGTCCTGTCATCCCTTCCTCCATGTAACTAATTCTAAGTATGGAAGGCCATCCAATGCCACCATTAATGACAGAACCTCCTTCATCTTCATATAAATTTACCACTCATCTAAGTGATCAGGGGCTGGACTATGTTGAATTGTAAGGAGATAATGCTACTATGAGATTTGGCTTTGAATCAAGTATTGTGATGCTACAAGTTTGTCATGCTTTTGATGTGATGTGGATGGGATCCAAGTTGGAGGAATGGCTTTGAATCGGACACCAATGGTTGCAATTCTTTCTTCTATCTAATAAAGTGTTTGAACCCTTTTCCCATATGTTTGTGTTGTTTCATAATGCTTATATGTGTGAATTGTATTTGATTCCTTTCACTTATATTCAATAGATCATATGCTTTGATCGGTTTTTGTCTTCTGTTGTGTTTACAAGGTACTTCTTAAGTGAATTAAGTACGGGAAGGAGCGACATAATCGATACAAGGGAGACGAGAGGAAAGCGGAACTGCAGTTGGGCCTTTTATCTTCTCATCTTATCTATTGCTTATAGGAAAAGTCTAAAACACTTTAAATTGTTGTTCTAGATACAGCTACTTATCTAGGGAGTTAGTATTTATCCATAGATACTAAATTCTCCAAAACAAATTGGCGACTCCGCTGGGGAAACTATCACCTTTCCTAGTAGCTTATTCACCTCCTAAGACATTCTTGTAGACCCTAGTTGTGTTCATTGACTGTATTTCAACTCTTTCGCATTGAATTTTGGTCAAAATTTGAGGTTAGATGACTCTTGAGTGGCCTCTCAGAAATCAGCGCAGGCTTGTTTAGGGGACAGTGCTCTGCAGAGCACACTTGAGTGTGATTCAGTGCTCTGTGGTGCGGTTAGGCCCTCTTTGACCTGTGCTGATCAACCTTAGGTCAAATTTCCACCTTTGGAAGGTGTTTTTGCCAACTTTTCTCTGTTTGTTTGCTTGCTAATTGATCAATGAATGTCATGTCTCAGAGAACAAATTTTTATCTCCTTTGCCAACCCTACTTTGATTTGATTGATTAATGTTTATTTATTTTTTTCTTTGTCATTATCAGTCTATAGTCAAAGTTAGAATATACTTGATTAATCTTTTTTCAAAATAGAACTGTCGTTAAATTCTTCGTTCTCATTAAAGATTGATTGATTGTATGTGCGTATTTCCTTTTTTGTTCATCATAACATTAAAGGATTTGAAAAGAAAAACTTGCATCGTTAATACTGTAGTTTGTGAATGCTTGAAAGGAATAGCTAGGGAAATTGCATTAGTTGTGCTCTTTGCTCTTTGTCAAATATCTGATTGCTCTATCCCTACTAGCTAAGGTTTTCATTATTCAATTGAATGAAAATAATGCTTATCATATTAGTTTCATTTTAGGAATTACAAATATACATCACGTGGTGAACCTTGAAAGGAAAATTTTAAAGAATATCAGCTTAAAATTTTATCTGAATTTACCTAATGGAGCATTGTCACCTAACGAAAAACATTTAGAGGTATAGGCTAGAGATGTGTTCCGTCGCCGTAAAACAAAGTAGCTGTCACTAACTTGTCTGCAATACATCCCGAGTGTGATACCTCATTCCACGTATGTGAGTATATTGTAGCTCGTCCATGTACCTTCGGGTATATAGGGCGGTGTTACAGTACGTAAAGTATATGGGAATGCTCTCACTGTGTGGTTTTGCATTAGACAATGCTTATACGGATTGGGCCTCCACATACTTTTGGGTATATATGGGAGGACAACACTAGGTTTCTATCCATCCTTAGGTGTACACTGTGATACACCGAACACAACATTCGGGGAGATTTTCTGCCCGTACTTCTCGGTTCGCTTGGAGGTATTCTGCAGTTAACAGTTGCTTGGTAAACCTTTTGCCTAGATTATCCCTTTTTTTTGTTATGGTACTTTGATTAAAATAAATTTAATTGACCGTGGATAACATCCTCCACACTCACTCCTTAGATGATCTTAGGTTGAAACATATGGTGACAAATCTGGAGTCCACCGATCAAGGAATTACTTTTGATGGGAATCCTAGTCCTTTTCCTCCTTTTGGAAAGATTGATGCTCCATATATGGATACATTGTCTCTTCCAAGATTTACCATTGGATTTCCAGTATGGTTATTTTCAACCTTCTTGGTTCAAAACGTTGTGATTTCTCCACAATCGAGTACACCTCCAACTGGACAAAATCAACCTTCAGTTGATCCAAACGTTGACCCTTTTCTTTCTTCCTCGATTGTTTCTTCCTCCCCTTCATCCTCTTTGCCTAGTGAAAGTATTGGTACTAGTAACCAAGTGGCTAAGAAGAAGAAGAAAGGGAAGAAGAAGAAGAAGAAGCAAATTCAGCAGAGGGACAACTAAGCAACCATTGCTTTTAATGTAACATCTAATGACAAATCATCTATCAAGCCTCACAAAGTTCGATATACATGCAAACTTTGTGTGGGAGGCCATCTTCTTCGAAATTTTCCTGATATTCCTCAGATCTCAAAAGAATGGTCTTCTCATGTTAGGATATTCCGACACATAGGAAATAGTTAAGTACAACTTGGTCTAGTTTAGAGTTAGGTATAGAGTTAGGTAAAGTGTGTTTCTTTACCGTTGTACATATTGTAACTTACAATATGACGGTCACGATATGTAGTGATCTGACGGTTCATTCTCTCCTCAGTATTACCGACACTTGATCCGTGGTTTGACACCCGATTGGTCCATGAGTTCTATTTAAAGCGCATGGAGGGTCATTGTTCGGGTAATCCATGCATGAGAGAAGCTTATGTAAATTTTCATTCTTTGATTAATAAATTGCCTGTAGTAGCCACGTTGGCGCAGGCCGTGGACTGTTTCCCTCTTTGAGGGTTTTAACCACGTCAAAAATACTGGTGTATTGATCTGTGATCTGGTTGTGAGCGGTGTCCTTTTGGTGTTCTTTCTGAGGAACTTACCCTGTAAATTCCTACATGGTATTAGAGCTATTTGAGGGCCGCGTCTGTTGGTGATCCAAATCTAAAGCCGGTAGAACTGCATGCGGCTGTCGTTTCCTAGATTTGCTATTTCTGACTGCTTTCGGGCCGAGAGGACTACTCTGTTGCGTTCGGAGCATCTGTTCCAGTGAGGAACCCCTTTCGTTTCACGCGAAAAGGTTTCCGGTAGCCCTAGCTGCGTCATTTTTCAAATCGGGAGGTATACAATGTTTTTGCAGTTTACTATTATTTTCTCTCTGCTTATTTCAGTTTCGGTTTATTTACCCTTTTTTTTACCGGATCTATACCTTTCATTTCTGCGTATGCTCTTTGCCCTGCAACTCTGTGTGATCTGGGAAAATCAGAAACAGAAAGGAAGGATTTTTCTCATGCGTATGCTCTTTTCCCTGCACCTTAGTGTGATCTCGGAAAATCAGAAACATTGAGAAAAATATTTAGTTTTTCGGCTAAAGCTAACTTTGAGATTTTTTTTTCAAAAATATCTAGTTTTTTGGCTAAAGCTAACTTCGAGCCGCAAGGTTCATTTTTCTTTGCATATTCGTGTTGGGTTTTGTGTTTTGTGTTTTGTAGGGAAAAAGAGCTTTCTCAAGGCAAGCACACAAACCGAGGCCCCCCCGCCCCCCCCCCCCTCTCTCTCTCTCTCTCTCTCTCTCTCTCTCTCTCAAATTTTTTGTATAGATCAATTGGTTCAAAGCTATTTTAAGAGAGTAGAGGTCTTGGGTTCAAGTCTCCATTTTGTGGGGGCGTTTTTTTTCATTCCCGCACATTCGCGCACTTTGCCAGCAACTTCAACATTTTTTTTTTCAAAAAGCCATAACTTCTTCATCCGGAAGCCTTTTTCAGAGCCGTTTTTATTAAAACAGCCTAATTTTTCGGGATCTATCCATTGGAACACTTACTTTCAGCATCTTCAGCTTCAGGATTTTTTTTTAAAATGGAAAGTCCATGCCAAGTCATTCTTGACAGCACTAACTACCAATGGATAGCCTACATGGAAGATTTACTTAGAAGTAAAGGTCTCTACAGAATAGCCAAAGACCAAGAGAAGAAACCAAAAGATGAAGACAAGGCTGCAAAATGGGAAAATAGACAAGATCAAGCACGTGGTTTGATAGGGATGTCTATTTCTCCTGATCTTAGATTCCATATTGCAGAACTTGAGACTCCTCATGAAGCATTGGAAAAAATCGCTAAAGTCTTTTGGATTAAAAATAAAATTAGAGCCCATCAAATTGAAAATGAGTTGCTTACTTTGGATCCTAATAATTTTTCTTGCATTGAAGATTTCTTGTCCAAATTCAAGACCCTTAGATATCTCTTGGAAGGTGTTAAGGTTAAGAAAGAAGATGGTAACCTTATTTATTCCATCCTTACTAAGTTGGGACCAGCCTACTCTGTATTTGTTTCCACTTTCCATTCTACAAGGGAAGCTTTCATTTGTCAAGGAAAAGACTACAAGGCCCCTTCCTTTGACTCCTTTTGTGATTCCTTAATAAGAGAACAAGAAAAACTCTTACACCTTGGTCTTCTTAATCTTGGAAACTCTTCCATGAAAGCGTTAGCCGCCCAGCAGCAACCAAATTCAAAGAATCCTAAGAAGTCATATCCTCAAAAGAATGGTCCTAAACCAACTCAGCCTCAAAATGAAAGATCATTTCAGCAAAATGATAAGACCAATAAAAACAAATGGAAGAAGACTGATAGACATTGTAACTTTTGTAATTGAGATGGCCACTTAGAATCTAAATGCTTTAAGAAGATGGAAGCCTTGGAAGCTGCAATGAAGAAACATAACATCCATGTGGAGCCTACTTCAACTTCAACTTCCGGAATGACACTTTCTGCATGTCGTTGTCAATCATCTCAGTCTGGTTATGCATTAAATGTATCTTCTTCCTCTCCTTCTCATGAGTGGCTCATTGATTCTGGAGCCTCTTATCACATGGCCAAAAACCAAGCCATGTTTTCTTCTTTAAATGATTGTAACACCAAAAATATATATGTTGGTGATGATAGATCTCTTAATGTTGTCAGGACTGGAACTGTTCATCTAGACAATGGTCAGTTTAATGATGTATTATGTGTTCCAACCTTATCCTGCAACCTTTTATCTGTATATCAGATAACTCATTCAGGTGAAGGTAAAATTGTTGAATTTTCACCTCATGATGTTGTAATCAAGGATCTAAGAGATCCTAAACAGATTCTAGCTACTGGTATTGCTGATGATTCCACAAGGTTGTATAAGTTTCACAACTTTGGGTCATCAAATCTTCCCTCAGTATTTGTTGCTCATAATGATGAAGTGAGCAAACTTTGGCATGAGCGATTTGGTCACTTAAACTATCGCTCCCTTCAGCATCTATGTAAATAAAATATGGTGACAGGTCTTCCTATGGTATCTTGCAGAGATGGTGTTTGTTTCGGATGTGTACTCGGAAAACATCATCGGGACAGTTTTGACAAACGTGCCTCTTGGCACGCCTCAGCCCCTTTACAGCTTGTGCACAGTGATTTATGTGGTCCTCTTCCTGTTGCTTCATTCTCTGGCTGCAAGTATTTCTTAACTTTCATTGATGATTTCTCCAGACGCACTTGGGTATACTTCTTAAAACTCAAGAGCAAAGTATTTAACACATTTTTGGCCTTCAAAGCCTTTGTTGAAAAATAATCTGGACATCAAATTCTTAAGCTAAGAACTGATAATGGTGGAGAATATGTTAAAAACACATTCATCAACTTTTGCACCGAAAATGGAATTCAAATGCAACATACTGTTCCATACACTCCACAACAAAATGGTGTAGCTGAAAGAAAAAATCGCACCTTAAAGGAAATGGCTAATTGTATGCTGCAATCTAAAGGACTTAGTCTTAGTTTTTGGGCCGAAGCAATTAATTGTGCAAATTATATAATCAATTGCACTCCTACTAAGGTTCTAGGGAATATCACTCCAGAAGAAGCTTGGAGTTCCATTAAACCAGATGTAAGTCACTTTCGTGTTTTTGGAAGTGAAGCATGGGCCCATATTCCAGATGAAAAGCATAAAGCTTTAGAACCTAAGAGTGAGAAATGTACTTTTGTTGGATATTCTGAAGATGTAAAAGGTTATAGACTTATTCCATTTAAGTCCAAAAATGTTATCATTAGAAGAGATGTAAAATTTGATGAAAATAAATCGGCCTGCGAGCCTAGTCCGGTGGATGTGCCATCTCTTCCTATCTCTTCTACTTTTGAAAACATTTCTTCTTCAGATGATGAAAGTGAGGATGATAATCCTCCCCCACCTTCTCAGGATCCCCAACTTCCAAGATGGGTCCGTGCTACTCGGGATGCAGCAGGTGATCTTGCCGGTGATCCTACAGATCAGCGACGTACACGTTCTCAGTTTGAAAGAGCCTCTTCCTTACTGGCTCAAGCTCCAGTAAATCATGATCTTGACACTTTTGCAGAAGCTTCAGGCCATCCACATTGGGAAGCAACTATGAATGAAGAATATCATTCATTGTTGGCAAATGATACTCAAAGTGCCATTCAGCTATGCAAAGATCCAGTCCAGCATCAGCGCAGCAAACACATTGAACTACACATGCACTTCATCAGAAAGCTCATTCATGACCATGTTCTTGAAGTGCAATATTGTTCAACAGATGATCAGGTTGCAGACATCTTCACAAAGGCTCTCACAGAGGCGAAGTTCACTAAACTTCGATATATGCTTGGAGTTTAGGAAGTTGTCACTAAGGGGGGATAGGCTCTAGTGCCTCCTTCCTTCTCCTATTGTGTCATATTTGTAAATCCTTCAATCCTATCCCAAGTTGTTCTTAAGGGGGGATGTTAGGATATTCCGACACATAGGAAATAGTTAACTACAACTTGGTCTAGTTTAGAGTTAGGTATAGAGTTAGGTAAAGTATGTTTCTTTACCGTTGTACATATTGTAACTTACAATACGACGGTCACGATATGTAGTGATCCGACGGTTCATTCTCTCCTCGGTATTACCGACACTTGATCCGTGGCTTGACACCCGATTGATCCATGAGTTCTATTTAAAGCGCATGGAGGGTCATTGTTCGGGTAATCCGTGCATGAGAGAAGCTTATGTAAATTTTCATTCCTTGATTAATAAATTGCCTGTAGTAGCCACGTTGGCGCAGGCCATGGACTGTTTCCCTCTTTGAGGGTTTTAACCACGTCAAAAATACTGGTGTATTGATCTGTGATCTGGTTGTGAGTGGTGTCCTTTTGGTGTTCTTTCTGAGGAACTTACCCTGTAAATTCCTACATCTCATTCACATCATCCTTTGTCATCAACTTCTGGAAATCATGCTGGTGACACACCATCAACTAGTGATAGTAAAGTTCATGGAAAGAAGGGTAAAGTTAAGTTTCCCTATAGGTTATGTGAGGGGATCACCCCATTCACCTTTGTCCCTATCTCGATGAAGCCAAAAAGGTGTTGGATAACCGTCCTGCTTCACTGCAGCGATTTCCATTTGGTTACATGAAACTCTCCCTAAGTCCTTCACTAGTTGATGAATTGACTGACTCAAATCAATTGTCGGTCAAACCCACTCTCTCTGAAGGTGAATCCAGATCTCTCCTTCATGACCTCTTATGAGTTGTGAACAAGGAGTACGAGGAGAGTTCTTTGTCTTGTGTTAACCTTGTTAAAAAATGAAATAGGCCCACAAGGATATTTCCTTGTCTTGTGTCAACCTCGTTACAAAATGAAACAAAGGGTATGAGGATAGATCTTTTACTGTGTCAACCTCATTAAAAAAAGGAAGCAAGTTCCACGAGGATAGTTCCTTGTCATGTGTTGACCTCGTTAAAAAAATAAACAAGGAGTATGAGCATAGTTCCTTGTCTTATGTCAAGCTCGTTAAAAAATGAAACAAGGAATCTGAGCAGAGTTCCTTGTCTTGTGTCAAGCTCATTAAAAAATGAAACAAGGTCCCCTAGAGCAAAGTTCCAAGTCGAGTCTTTGATTAGATCTCGTAAAATCCCAGTTGAGTCTTTCACTTGATCTCGTAAATGAACCTTCATTCCATCCACCTCATAGCCACGAGTAGTCTACTTAGGTGAATGTAATGAAGCTTGGGGGGCATGCACCTAGTGGTAAAGTTAAGTTTCCCTGTAGGTTATGTGAAGGGAATCACCCCATTCACCTTTGTCGCTATCTAGACGAAGCCAAAAAGTGTTGGATAACCATCCTGCTTCACCACAGTGACTTCCATCTGGTTACAGGAGACTCTCCCTTTCATCATGCTGGGGGCATGTAAACCAATCTCAAGCATAGTTCTTCATTTTAAGCTTGTGTAAAAATGAAACTGAATCTAAGCATAGTTTTTCATTTCAAGCTTGTGTAAACATGAAACTGAATCCAAGCATAGCTCCCTATGGTTCAAGCTTGTGTAAAAATGAACCCTTTTCCATTTTTAACCCTCTTGATTGCCATTCTATTAGCCTCTTTCGTCAGATGAGCCTTGGTTGTTTTCATCCCATCACCACCATCCCTTTGGCCAATCATACACTTTCACTTGGTTGTTTTACCATTTTTGAGGAACATTTGCAATGAGCGGGCTTATTGTCCAGCCTCTTCACATAAATCAACATGTTTTGAGAAGTTCCAACATCACCAGAACCAGTTGCTATCCTAGACACCACTCGTTCCTCAAAGTGGAGTCCTCTTTAAGCTTTTTTCAGACTCTCTAAATATGAAAAGATTGTCGAGCACTTGTCCTTGTATTATTTTACGCTTTTTCAAGCTCGAGAGATTAATTTACGAAAAAGAACTTGTGGAGTTTTCTTTTTGTACCTTTTCAAACTCTCTAAACATGAAAAGGACTAAGTTATGTTTGTCATTAAACTCGTTAAAACATCAAAATAGTGAAAAACTTGTCCATCTAGAAAAGACTGAGTTTCACCTTCGCTAGACTCGTTAAAACATCAAATAGTGATGGATTTGCTTGAAGGGTGAAATTATACAAAAGGCATATGTTATCCTCCTCAAGCTTGATAAAAATAAAGAGGTAATGGTTAGCAATGACTGGGGAAAATGGGAAAAGGGGAAAACCACTTTATGGTAGCAGGTCGCTCTTGAACATGACACTTTCACTTCATCACTGTGACTATCTGGGTTGGGTTATTAGCTTGATGGTTATAACACCGTTTGTTTATCATACCATCCATCACTTTGTTTTGGGTCAATGCTACCAATTCACTTTAGTGTCATCAACATGTTCAAGACAAGTCATATAGTCAAAATTCATCTGTTGCAATACCATAAACCTTCATTTTCATGACCACCATTCCTGAACCTTGTGTCGTCAGTCAAAGTCGATCTCTAAAATCACTACATTCATTTCATGTCATTGATGTGGGATACATCAAGGCCCTCCTGCAATGAGTCACTTCTTGTCGACATCAACACATTATCCAAGAAGTTGACTTAGAAACACCCATTCAGTACCTTGAAGCTTGCATGCATCAATGGTAAGTTTCTCACTTTCGGCGATAGACATACATGAATGGCCTTCGACCAAAAGAATTTGTATGGTGTTCGACATCAAATCATCTATTCACACCATGCAAAATGTACTGTAGTACCTTGAGGATAATTATCAGTATCGGTGATTTCTCTCGCACCTATTAATAGCTTACATCATTGGTTGGTAATCAGATGGTGTCTTCCCATGTTCGACTTCAGATCACATATTCACATGTTTATACTCATACTTGAGTGAACGGTTGAACAAGATTGAAGACCTCGGATCTAGTTTCATCCATCCGGGCTGCGATTTCAGGAGTACTAAATCATATATACAATGGCTTTACATCGATAGTCATTCCGACCATGGGTCTATATCTATAGACGACTGTTTATGTACATGTAATGAAAGTTTATAAGTTGAGCATGGGTATGCCTTCCCTCAACAATTCATGTAAAATAAAATATCATGATAGATGTATTGTAATTGATACAGGGCACCTTCCACTTTGATACCTCCTCATCACATCATAAAGCATTTCATTCAACATTGGCATTTTTCCGACTTCATGCTTTAGGGGGTAGCTGTTACAGATCCATTTGGGCACATCAAATCCCAACATTTAGATCAGTGTTTTCAGGCTCATCAAACCCTAATTTCAATTGCTTCATGCCCTAAACAAGTCACCCCCTTGAGTGCCTCCTTCCCAGATAGTTTCATGACTTGAAGACATCCAGAAATAGACTCTAGAGGGACCAACGCAGGTAAGCCCTTATGAAGGTCCGATGCAAAGCAGTTAAGTCCACTGCTAGGTTGCTCTACAGAGAACTTAGGCTTCCTTTCTCTTGTGCTAGGTGAGAATGAGCGAAATTCACATAGGGTTTGGGGAATATTCTTATCTTTTGGAGTCATCTAGAAGTTTCCCTGACTTATCAACTCCTATGAGCTCGAAAATGGATGAGGAATGAGTTAAGGTGCATCCTATCCTCTCATCCCTTCCTCCATGGAGCTAATTCTAAGTATGGAAGGCCATTAAATGCCATCATTAATGACAGGACCTCTATCATCTTCCTATAAATTGACCACTCATCTATGTGATTAGGGGTTGGAATATGTTGAATTGTAAGGAGAGAATGCTGCTATGAGATTTGTCTTTGAAGCAAGTATTGTGATGCTACAAGTTTGTCATGCTTTTGATGTGATGCGGATGGGATCCAAGCTGGAGGAACGACTTTGAACTAGACACCAATGGTTGTAATTCCTTCTTCTATATAATAAAGTGTTTGAACCTTTTTCCCATATGATTTTGTTGTTTCATAATCCTTATATGTCTAAATTGTATATGATTCCATTCACTTATATTCAATAGATCATATGCTTTAATCGGTTTTTGTCTTCTGTTGTGTTTACAAGGTACTTCTCAAGCGAATTAAGTACGGGAAGGAGCGACGGAATCGATACAAGGGAGACGAGAGGAAAGAAAAACTGTAGGTAGGCCTTATATCTTCTCATCTTATCTATTGCTTATAGGAAAAGTCTAAAACACTTTAAACTGTTGTTCTAGATACAACTACTTATCTAGGGAATTAGTATTTATCCGTAGATACTAAATTCTCGAAAACAGATAGTTAGATCAAAATATTGTAATAAAAGAAACCATATAATAATTTTGGCATTCACATGAGGCTTGTTCATCAAATACTTAATAGTAGCATGGTCAGTATGTAAAAAGTTATGGTAACTAGTGATGTAATGTCTAAATTTATTCAAGGACTGGACAACATCTAGGAGCTCTTTTTCAGTCACAGTATAGTTCAACTTAGGCTTGGAAAAATGTTTGCTGATGAAATAAATGGAATAAGGTAACTTGTCATCTATTTGGCCTAGAGCTGCTCCTATAGCTTTGTCAGAGGCATGATCATGGATGTGGAAAGGAAGAGCCCAATTTGGGCCCCAAAGTATAGGTGTAGTAACCAATTTGTCCTTTAACATTTCTAGGGCCTCTTGGCAACTTTCTGACTAGAAAAATTCAAATTCCTTCGCCAATAGTCCAAAAAAAGGTGAGGCTACTTTGCTGGAGTCCTTTATGAATCCCCTATAGTATTCAGCTAAGCCCAAGAAACTTTTGACATCCCTTTGCTTCTGAGGAGTAGGGACCCTCTTTATGATAGCAATTTTATTTGGGTCCACTTGCAATCCTTCCTGGGATATGGAATGACCTAGAACGATCCATGAATTCATTAAGAACTCACACTTCTCAAGGCTAAGGGATAAGTTCATTTCAATGCATTTGTTTAATACTTCCCCAAGTTAGAGAGAGCCTCCAAGAAATCACACCCATAGGGAGTGAAATCATCCATATAAATTTCTACAGAGTCATGGAATAGCTCCGCAAAGATGCACAAGAATACCCTCTGAAAAGTGGCAGGGGCATTACATAATCCAAAAGGAAGGACCCTATAAGCAAATGTACCCCAAGGAAAATAGAATGTGGTTTTATCTTGGTCCTCTGGGCTAATATGGATCTGATTGTAACCACTGAATCCATCCAGGAAAGAGAAGAGCTTCTTTCTTGCAAGACCATTCAAGACTTGATCAATGAAAGGTAGAGGGAAATGGTATTTTTTGGCGGCTTTGTTTAGCTCTCTGTAGTCCACACAGATCCTCCATTTTCCATTATTCTTTGGGACAAGTACCAGAGGAGACACCCACTCACTATCTGAGATGGGGTAAATGAACCCTACATCCAACAACTTCTATAGTTCTTCTTTAACTATATCTTTGAGGGCTAGGTTCATTATCCTATGAGGTTGGCACACTGGCTTGCAACCTTCCTTGATGTAAATGTGGTGAGTACAAACCGAAGGGTGCACTCCCTTAATTTCCTTATAACTCCAGGCAAAGGCATCTAGATTCTCTCTTAGCATGTTACATAACTCCTTTTCTTGATGTGAAAAGAGAGGGGTTGATTTTCAATGTTCTTTTTGGACCAAATTCTATCATATTGACATGAGTAGGACTTGAGTTAGCTAGGCACAAATTAGTCCAAGGGTTATCTTTAACTTTATTTACTAACTCATCTCTGGACATGGTGTTGGGGGGCCGATTCTAGAGGATTTGATCAATCGTGTTGTCTTCATCAGGTTTCCCCCTCCTATAGTAGCATCTGGGGTACAAATTCGGTAAGAGGTGGTAGAGTAGACTTTGTCTTCCTCTTCCTTTTCCAACCATAAAGGTAATGCATGCTCTAGAGATGGTTGAGTAGGATGGTACAAGACCAAGTGGTCATATTCCCAGCCCTGCAACTTATGTAAGCATCAGCAGTGGCTAACCATGGCCTTCCAAGGATGAGAGGATAACCATTGAACTTGGTCTTAGGTTGGAGAACTAAGAAGTCACTAGTGTATTCCCAAGAATCAATGGAGACCATCACATCCTCAACAACTCCCTCAGGAGTTACTGTGGATCTATTTGCAAGCTGCAAGACTGTTGTTGTCTTCATTAATGATCCTTCAAGATTCAGTTTAAGCATAGTTTCCTTATTCATCACATTGATGGAAGCCCCAAGATCAATTGAGGTATGGGGGATAATGATACCATCCATGTGCAGTGCACATCTACCACAAGAATTCCAGGGTCTAGATACCTCGGGGAAATCACTCACCCCAACATTAAGTCAGACAATTGTGCAATGACATTAATGGTAGGGATGTCTTTCTTTCTCCTCCCAAGATGTTTGAAGCATTTCTCCTTGATTAACTTGTTATAGATGGGGACATCCTTGATAGATTGGAGCAGTGGGACTTTAACACACAAGTTTTTCAATTCACCCAAAAGTTCAGACTCTTCTCAGGTGTGCTAGATGTGATGGATTAATCTCTCAGGAAAATGAGGTGGATTGACTTGAGGAACACTCTCTTCCTTTTCCTCTTCAATCTCCTCAGGTGGAGATGGAGGTTGATTATCTAGAAGCACTCTTCTAGACCTGAGGTTAATTTCTTGAATTTCCACAACATAGGCATGGTAGGATGTCTCTCCACTATAGAATTGATGTGCCTGTTTGTTGTTCAGGATCATATTTAGCTTAGCAAGCATTTGAGGTTGCTTAGGTGGAGCAAGGTGAAGGAGTTGTGGTTGAGATGGAGGTGAAGGCAGTAAGGATGAAGATTGATTGAATGGGGGCCTCTACCCTTGTGGTGGTGTATTCCACTGAGGTTGTAGGGGAGAATATGGCTGGAATGATTGATTGGAAGGTTGGGAATGATATTGAGGTACAAAATTCCAGGGAGAAGGTGTGGACCATGAAGGATGAGGAGGAGGAAACCATGGGGCAATGGATGCATTTTGTTTAGGGGGTAATATGAATGGGATTCAGCTTGCATGCCTTGCTGTTATGGTCAAGGTACTTGAGGCCTCCTTTGGCTGATATAGCAAAGTTGTTCAGTCACACCTTCAGTTCCTTGATACATAGCTTCCAATCCAGGCAGAGAAGGGCAGTTGTCTATGGAGTGGTTCTCCTCACATACCGAGCATATCTCTATAAGATTCAATGGACATTCATTTCTAGGGTGCGTCTTGGTGCATCTAGGGCAAAAGACAACTAAGGCTCTTTCTGCTTCCTCCTGCTTCCTCTTGATTTGCATGGTGTCCATTTTTAGAGCAAGGGTATGAAAAATTTCTCTCTAAAAGTCTTTAAACATGTTCACATTTTCACTTTTGATGGATATGTTGGAGGAGGATGAACTGACCAAATATTGACTAGCCCTACCCTTATTTTTTGCTACTCTATAATGATTTTTGAAAACTGTCTTAATATCGTCATATGATAACTAGTAGATGTCCCCTCCCGAAAACATCTTTAGGTTTTATAGGAGATCTTGCTTGATCCCTCTAAGAAAGAATATCTTGAGTGATTCAGGATTGAGGGTGCATCTGGCCCTTTTGTAGCTGAGTTGGAACCTTTCCTCAAAATCTTCCAAAGACTCATCATGTCCCAAGGTCATTCTAAAGATTTCCTCTTTGGTGTCTTTGGAGCTACAATAATCCATGTACTTGTTGTTGAAGGCATTTTGCATTTGAGCCCAGGTAGTGATGTTATTCCCAGGTAGATCCATGAACCAATGCAAGGTTTCATCCTTAAGGATGGATGGGAACAACTTCAACTTCTATTCGTGAGAGGTATAATCATAAGTTCTGCATATGACAAAAATCTCAAACAAAAAGGTATTAGGGTACTCTAAGGTTAAGCCATGGAAGTGAGGAAGGGAAGAGTGACTTATGTTTCTCATCCTATAATATCCATTAGTTTCTTTGATGGGAAAAGCACCCTCAGTTATGTTTTTAGCTCCATTTTTGTTTTCAATCCCATTTCTATGTTCATCCATGGTGTAGTTTGAGGGAATGGTTTCTTCTTCTTCTTCCCTAATAGGCTTTTCAAAGAACTCTGGTTGTTCGCCTAATGGGTCCTCTAGCTCACAACCACTGAAGAAGAGGGAAGGTTGGCTGTTAAATGGTGTGGGGGTATTTGGAAAAAAAATTCCTAAGTTGTCTCTACTCTTACGAGGCATGAAAGAAATTTATTTTTTTATTTTTTTAGGGTTTTTTTCATAACCACTTGCATAATGGAAAGAAATCAAAATTTGCAACTATTTTCTGAATGGAACTACTTGAAGAATGGAAAGAAAGAAAATAATTGCAGCTATTTGTTGAATGTAAAACGAAAGGAAAGCAGAAATTGCATATCTTTACTAAATGTTAAATGGAAAGGAAAGCAGAAATCAAATCTACCTATACACCTCTCCAACAACGGCGCCAAAAAGTGATGAGCCCCATAATTGCAGCAAGGATGCTGTAACTCCTAGGGTGACCAAATTTACTTTATGAACCTGGGGTTAGTACAAACTTGGAGGTGACAATGCTATATGCACAATAGATGCAACATTCTACTCTTGTCACTTCTCAATGGGGGCGATAAACCACTAGGGTTTTTAAAACCAGTTTTTATTAACTAGAAGGAGGTTGACTACTGACAATGAATGTAAAGTTATCTTTAATGTAGAAAGTAAATTCTTTCATATGTTAAATAAATGAAAGTGATGAATAGAAAGTGCAATGAAATGACATGAAATCACCTAGCTAGAAATTAACACACATTACTTTGCAGAAGAGACCTAATTTACCCTTGCATTCTATCATCTAGTTATCTGGACTAAGTAAGTAAAGAAATGATCCTAACATTGCTAAGATTGATCTATGCATGCATTAGCTAAATATTGTAGAAAATAGTCTTCTAGTTTCCGATTTAGAAATGTCAATGTTAAACTAATAAAGGTGATCTTGTACAAAGGAGAAAGGTATGGGAAAACAGGTCAAAATGGCATTGAGGGTTATGGAGGTCAATTTGAAGGCCTATCCTAGTCTTTGGTTAGTATTTCTGCCCCAAACAGTCTAAAACAAGATGCTACAAGGTTTCTTATAGTTGCTACAAGACTTCCTGTAGTTACTACAGGATGTCCTGGTTTACTACAGGAAACTTAGCTAAAAGATGTAGGAAGGTAGGGAAGGTGAAAGGAAGTGCTGGGAAGGTGGATGATGGTGGAATAAGGTATGGGGAAGGTGCACACTACCCAAGGATCAGCCCAACTCTTCAGGATGGTTGGATTTGATCCAGGTGACTATCCACGGTGGGCTACAAAACAGAAATCCAAATTAATGGTTGTTAAGGTTTGGTGAGAGGTGGACAAGACTTGTATGAGTTTGGTGGAATGATTTATCCCTGCATATCAACAACTCTTGCAACAACACATATTCATTTCTTCATTTATGCACAACTTTATGTAAATGTGGAAAAGATGAGTTGAATTTAAGAAACTGATTTATTGATGGCTAGTGGATCAAATCTATGGAATGGAATGATTTCTAATCTACATCAAACTTAAGAAACCAAAATGAAATTTCAAGTGCTTCTAAGAAATCATGAACAATGGCCTACTCAACAAGAAACCCTAAGCTATGTAATAACCAAAAGATAACCCTATTTTTGGGATTGTGAGAGTGGGGTCTTCAAACCATGATCCCATGAGGGAGATGAGTATGAGGCCATTGTCATAAGCTTTTCTGAAGTCTTTTCTTTCCATACTGTAACACTGATCTACTTATCCAACTAATGGAAGCAAAACTAACCAATCATTCAAAGACTTGCAAATTAAAAAAAACATAAATAATTTTAGTAGATAATCTATGATTCTAATATAAGGATACATGTACAAAAACAAGAAGAACCTCTGCTTCTAGGGTTGGGCCCTAACCTAAGAACTTCATCCCTTTGAGTCAACTCAGTGCTAGATCAAAGAAACCCTTTTCATTATCACCAAAATGTCAAAAATAACATGAGAATAACAATCGCATTATCTTGAGCTCGAAATTTCCTCTTGGCCACAATAAAAATTTGAATCCTAATGAGTCCCTAGGCCTTCTTATTTATACAATTGAAGTTACCAAAAACTTCCTTAAAATTAGGGAGTCTTGGATCCCAAACTTGAGATTAACTTGTCTTCAACTATCACTAGCTTGGATACCAATGAACTCGGTGGGCTTGGCTGCTTGTAACTCTGAGCTGATGAGATCTGGTGGAGGAATATTCAAGTGATTTAGGAGTTAAGGAGGAAGATCTGATCTCCTAAAATCCCTCTTTCTTATCTACTTCGAGTTCCTATACTTAAATTAGCCAAAAATTGCTCAACATCCTACAATTAATGCACATTAGGCCACATGACATAACATCTCACCTTTACCCTTCTCACTATGCAAATTATAATAAAATATGTAAAGAAATGTGAGAAAAGTTGATTTTAATAAGCTGGAGAGTGGCATTAAGGCCCATATAATTTACCTATTGATGAGCCTCATTAACAAGTACTTCTCTTTGAAGATTCTTTCAAATTCTTCCCAAATCAACTTCTCTTCCATGATGCCCCTGACATGCTTAACATCTTCCCACCAGATATCTACTTTTCCTTTGAGACTAAAAGTAGCTATCTTTGCTTTCATATTCTCTGAGTATTCATGAAGTCTAAAAAAATTCCTCATTCGAAGTAGCCATGATTCTATATCTTCTGATTAGTTCATCTCACCATCAAAAGTAGGAGGCTTCGATTTCCTGAATTCCTCTAGAAAATACTTGTTCCCACTCCTCCTATCATGATGCCGGTGGTGATGGCGATGGTGTCTCCAACAAGTAGAGCTAGAATAAAACTCACGTGTACTAGTCCTCTTCTCATGTGTACTCAAGGACCGTCCACTCTCTATTGTATCATCATGGCCCATCTTGTACCCTTTCTGAGATTGGCTTCCATCCGCCCCATTAATCTTTTCTTCTTTTCTATCTCCATGATTAGTCCCCAACTGTCCATGTTTATGTAAATAGGGAAGGCTTTGAAGAATAACTGCATTAATCTCATCTTGAATTTCTTGAGCTTTTTCAAGCCTTTCCTAGGCTTAAATTAACTTCTCATTATATTCTTTACAACTTCTAATCTCTACCCTTAGACTTCTTAGTGTGTCTTCTAGATCAAGAGAGTCTCCCTCCCCTTGTTGTTCAACTGATTTCTCCTATCCCACTGATTTCTCTTCTGTGCTATATGGGGAGTGATATGAACTATACTCAACCATTCTTCTCTTCATCTCTTGGCCTTCTATATTCCTACAACATACCACTGTTAGATAAACCAAATAAAAGGAATAATCAAATAATTACCTCAATTTATTTCTGGTGAGGTTATTCCATTTGCATAGGTCAATCAATATTAACATGATACATAATAATATAGAGAGAATATTAGTTCATACATGAATCAACATAATATCGAAAACCATAACAACATTATGTACATAGATATAATAATTGTAACAATAAAATAAATGATGCACATGCATGATAAACATATAGGTAACTGACATGCATGCATAACAATCTGCATTTACCTTGAGGTCCAGTCCTGTGAACTTAGTTTTGATACGACTCTAGAACACCCCACCCCACATTTATCCACTTCTACATACTTACTAGGGTAAACATGAGTTGAGAGTTATTATGCATGACCCAAACTCCAAGATTCAGTTATGGAAATGGGGTCCACTTGTCAAAAACTTAATGCAACCACCCAAAGACCCATGATCACTCTGATATCATACTAACTCTCCTTGGTGATGATTTTATTGGGCTTGAATTGATTCTCAACCTTGATCATACTCTCAGATGCACGCATACATACTTTCCAGTGCGGCCAGAGGGCTCCAGTTGCATGCACAACTCATCCTCCATGCAGTTGTGAGTGAAATTTCCTAGTTAAGACAATGCGACCAACACTTAGCCAAATGCCCAGAACTGTCCAAAACTCTGTGAACAAGGTTCCTGAGTCTTCATGTCCTTTTTCTAAGTTTTTTTGTTTCTCAATCTCACATAACACATGTTAGTATTTTATACAAATACTTGGTAAACAAGCTACTTGTAGGTCATGAATGCATAATTGTTCATTGTTTCATTAGTTTGATTAGATGTTCATCAAGAAGGCTTGTTTCCCTGTCATACTAGATTCAATAACACATATTAGCTCATACATCCATATAAACATGCAAAAGCCTATCAATCATGAGAAAGAATAATAATAAGAGCACTTATCATAAGAAATATACCATGCAGGTAACCAACATTTAACCATAATGAAGCCATGACAAACCAATCACATAATCCTACATTAAACCAAAACTTGTGCTCATTGACCTTCATTAAAGAATAATACATATTAACATATGCATAGTAAAAACCAAGTCAGGGACTTCCAGGTACCACCCAAACATAGACTGGGGTTGAATCAATTCTTTCCTCCAACCCAATCACCCTTGTTCTATATGCCAAGATTTAATTTGGGATAACATGGGATAAAACAAAAAATAAAAAAACAAGTAATCCAAAGGAAAACCACCTCCACCCTCAAGCCACAGTGATTTCACCTAATACCATGTCTAGAGATCACAAAAAATGATAAAAGCTTGGATGCCTCAAAATTTCTTCACCATACCCAAAGGAATTTTCTTGTCTCCACTCACTTGTCAAGGGCTTACCTAGAGAAAACCATCTCCACCCTTAACCCTTGGGATTTTCCTGAGACCACCTCAACCAAGATCCAAAATCTATTGGCAATCCAAAGCCCAACCAAATGGGAAATCCACTATATCATGGTTATCTAGAAAATGGCATAAGGCAAGGTTGCACATGATTTTCAATCCATGAAAATATCCATGCCAACAACAATGAAAATGACCAAAAACCTAATGCATGAGTCATGCATTCAAATCCCAACAAGATAATAAACATGCATATTGTTACCGAAAAAAATCCTCCCTCTATATGCTCTTTTCTTTATTCTTTTCTGCCCTTGCTTACTGTTGTTCACACCTTCTTCTTGGCTGGAATGTGAAATCCTCTTGCAATTTTTCCTTTTCCTTGTTTGTCTCCTACATGTGCCCTTACTGTGTCTTCATTGTCTTGCTCGTGTCCAAGTGCTTTCACGTTCTCCCTCTTCTCCTCTCTTTTCCCCAAAATAGAATTCTAGAATGTTATCTCTCTAATTTCTTTTATTTTCCTTTTTATTCATGTTTTCCTTGCATGTATATTCTTTTACTATTTTTATCGTTTTCTTGTCTCTTCCTCTTCCACACCTACTGAAGTGGAATGTATTTCATTTTCCTTTATTTATTTTGCGCTTGGACACATGTTATTGCTAGTATGTAATTATTAATTTTCCATTTATTTCCTTTTGCCTCTTGCCAATTTTCATAGCCAATAAATAAATAATTAACCACAAGTGGATCCCAATGTAATGTTTTTCCTCTCATTCAGCTTGGAACATGTGTCTTGTGACCTTGGTTTAACTTTTTCTTTTATAATGTCCATACATTATTTATTTACATGGAAATTTAACCTGGGGCTATTACAAGCCCCTCCCCCTTTGGTGAATAATGTCCCCAGTGTTCTATGACTCTTATGAAAAGAAAAAAACTACTGAAAACATAACAAACAATCTTCTTATTGGGGATTCATAAACACAACCCAGTATAGTATTTATAATGATATATACATATACACATATGCACATTTTCTTCAACCAACAAATAAAAGGAATATAATACCCTTGATCAACAATAAAGGAATATGGAGGCTCACATATCCACTCTCAATTAACAACAGGGGAATCTAGAGGCTAACACCTCCACCCTCAAGAGTAGTACCACGGATTCACCTCCTTCAGAGGAAGTCCAAAATCTACTGCTAAGATCAAATCATAAATATGGAAATCTTTGAAAATGACCTCTGTAGATATTAACTCAAGATTGGTCTCTTCCCAAGTTGTCCAAGGCTCTAGGGACTCTATCTCAGCCCACAACTTCCATGGAACCAAATATGTTATAGGGCTCCAAATATTCTATCCCAACCCACAGCCTCTAGTGAACCTAATCTATTACAAGGATCCAAATATTCTATCCTAACCCGCAGTCTCTAGGGAACTTGAGAATCAATCCCCTTCACTTCTTTTCTCTTCTCTTCTCTTAAAAAATTACTTGTTTTTCCTGCCTATCCCAACACATTATACAACAAATAAACATACACATAGTGTACAACACAACATGTTTACACATACACATGAAACAACACAATGAATACACATGTTATAACACAACACGTACATAATACACATGGCACAATACATGTACACAACACGACATGTACAACATGTACATAACAATAGTATTGCACATCCAAAGATCAAACCATATCTACCAGGAAACCTTGCTTCTAGTTTCTTTCCCATGCTTTACTACATGCATCCATAACCAAAATCCCAGGTCTGTGGTTTCTTTCTTATCCATGCTTGTCCCAACATGCCACAAATTACACTCCTTTCATTCTGTTGATGTATTCTTCAACATTCCCCGTTCATAGCATAAACATATGCATAATTATAAGCACATAATATCAAAATCATAAATCAGTCAAGGCAACTTCTTTCCCAATTGATTCCTCCTACAACTGATAATATTTTGATGCCATATATACCATCATTCTCCCACAGAAATGATCTTTCACAAGAACTTGTTAGTCGCAATGGCTTAACATAATTTTAGTAGTCAATCATGTTCATGAATATAACTCATATTAATATACATATCAAGTAAGTTCAAGGTTTATAGAACCTCCTTTGTGCCATTTTTATGGATGCCATTTCATTGTCAATTATTTCCCATGGACCCAACTAGCCTTCTAAGAGGTTTTTTAGCCCCAAGGCACAACACTTAGTGGTATATATGTACAATCCTTTAACTGAGGATTCTAATTAGGAATTAGTTTACCTACTGACATCATACTCATTATTTTCTAGTCAAAATCATAATATAAACATGACCACATGAATTTCATAATCATGTGATAATAGAAATAATTAACACCAAGAATTCCCACTTGCTTATTGGATTCCTCATATAAATGGGAATTTCATCAGGGAATCTTATTATGTTACCCCAACCATTCCATTCATATATTCAAAAATTTTTATAAGCACAATAAATCATTCTTCCATAAGATGATTCCTGACATCAACCTCATAAATACAATGGCAATCCATATACTCATTTAATCATCAACATGTTCATGAACATAGCACATATTCACATAATGTTTAAGAGAATCTCATGTATTCATGAAAATCACACATTCATTTGGACAACAGTTTCTAAACATAGCCAAAGGAATTCTCACCCCATTCCTTTTTTAGCTTTTTACCTTGCTGTAATGGAGTCTTATTATCTGTTATCACATTCACCCAATTGTTAGTTATATCAACATAAAAAATTCAATTGTTACCATGGCACACTAATACCAAGCTTTTTGCTCTGCAATTGTTTACACATGCCAGTCACATGTTCCAAGGATCAAGTCATCTTGTCTATTAATTTAAAATCAACCTTTTACTATGACTAGCATCATCAAAGTAAAATTCTTCTTTTAGCAAGACTAGTAACCATGGCATAGCCTGCAATCAACTCATATTCATTAGCCATAGTGCTACAACTAGCACCTACTTGAACTCAAGTACATATCAGTTGTCTCAACACACATTGCATTAGTACAATTGTATTAAAACAAGAACATTCCTTCATACAATATCATAAGTACATACTCATACAATGCAGTTAGTCAAACATTCAAACAATACTTTAAGGGTGCATAAATTCAATAGTTACTATAACACATACCTAGAG
Source organism: Pinus tabuliformis (assembly GCA_031772625.1). NCBI lineage: Eukaryota > Viridiplantae > Streptophyta > Pinopsida > Pinales > Pinaceae > Pinus > Pinus tabuliformis. The sequence continues at coordinate 1,306,645,081 of CM062820.1, forward strand.
AAAACCACTTACTGGTAGCAAAATTCCCATTAATGCACTCACAACTTTGTCACAATATGCATATCAACAATCATAGGTGTCACTTGTGCCATTTTCTCATCAACACCTTATTTTCCAAAGCCTTGGTTGCTCAAGTCTACATATAATACTCTCATTGGTTTCCCAATCATGTTGTAAACCTACTCATGGTTACCTACTCATCATTAATCACTATTTTTCATTTGAATCACGTTATGACAATAGAATGAGAATATTTATTCATGCACATCCACTACTGTATGCACTTACATACCTTCATGTATCTAGCATATCATTATTTAATATCTATTTGATGGATATGCATCTCTAAACTAATTCATATATGGAATTTTATTATGCATATATTACTATTCATTAGCTTATGACAACTTCTAAAAAGATCAAATAAAATTATAAACTAGAAGGAGTAAAGTTGATAGATTCTCCCTCATAATTTCGAGTGCATCATTCAAGCATAAACTTTTTCAATCCTTGCTAGATGTTCTAGGAAATATAGTCAGCATTTTGCTTGCTTATCAAGTTGCATCAATCCTAGGAATGCTCTAAGTTACATCCCCAACTGTCTGTGCCTCATGAGCACTGTAGCTTTTAGGCCTAGTACCCTGATATGAGGGGAAATCTTGCTTGTGATGGTCTCCACCAGAATTCCAAAATTTGAATTGTTCTTTGTCATTTCCTTTATTCTAGTGCTCTACATGCTGAGACTGCTAGGTCCTTATAATACTAGTTATTCCCCCATTACTATTGGCGTTGTATCCCTTATTAATATTGTTGTGCCCCTATTGTCCCCATATTGTTATTATTGTGCCCCATAGAATCCCTCTATTGTTATTTTTGTGCATTTATATTATTATTGTTAGGTCGGCTTGGTTATATTGTGACCCCTTAGACTCCTATATATAGAAAGGAGGTTTTGTCATTTGAATCATCCAAGAATTGTTCATTTGTGTAATGTAAAGGATGTTTCCCCCTTGAAGAGGCTAAACTATAAGGCGTTGATCTATCTTTTCTATCATTTTGTGAGTTGGTTTCATAACATTTGGTATCAGAGCTTTGGATTCTAGGGTTTCGCTGCTCCAAATAGGTCATCGTGGCATTTTCGCTATAACTTTTTTCTGCGATGTTTCAGACGCTAAAAAAAACCCATTTGGGTTGAAATCATTCTGAACCTCGAGTCCTAAATTCAGAGCTTTTTGCACTATATTTAATGAGATATGATATGAGGAAGTTGGCCTTTTTGCAGACTCCCGAATTACATTCCAAACAGGTGACCTGGGGAAACTAGTCATAACTTTTGTTTTGAGAATCAGATTGAAATTTCATAAGAGTTTATAGAAAGAGGATGGACTGTAGTTTCATGCGTATATTTTTCAAATCCTAAGGTCAAAACAGTGACACATGGCACTTCATACGAGTTCGCTCTTCTGAAAAGGTATATAATCAGGTCACCTTTGGAGATTGTGCATAAATATTTCCTGGAGAATCTAAATTCGATCAGACTGGTGGCATTGGAAAGAGGACGTAGAGGGTTACTGCAGGTAGCAATTTTAGAACTAGATGATCCGAAATTATAGAGATACATCAGATGCAATATTGAGCTCCTACAAAGTGAAAAAAGGTGTGTAGATTTTTTAAACTTTTGCATAAGCTTGGTTTGAAAAATTAGTTTGAAGGAATTCAAAGGGCATAGTGAAGCATTATTATTGCTAATTGATGCCTTGAAGAAAGAAAATGGAAACACTTAGTAAGAAACCTGAAATCTCTAGCATGACTCATGAATAAGAGGAAGAAATGCAACATGATATATCAAAATTCCGAGACCAAGTGCGACGAATTTCACTCGCACAAAAAGTAACTGAATCTAAGATGGAAGGTTTAAAGAAGGAAGTAGAAGCTAAGATGAATGACGTGGAAGCTAATATGGATGATTTGAAAATATATTTGAAGACAAACATGGAAGATTTGAAGACATACATGAAATATTTGAAGACAAATTTGACAAAGTTTCTACAAGAAATTCTTACTAATGACGAAAGGGTAGTAAAGGAAACTCATGATGAAAACAAATTAAATGTTAATCATGCTTTCATAGACTCTAATGTTGGATCGAAGAACCACCATGTTCCAAAGATCAATATGAGGAATTTTGATGGCAAGGATCCTGGAACATGGATACTACAGATGGAGCAATTTTTTGATCTCCATAATGTGAAAAACACACAAAAGGTACGTATTGCAACTTTATATTTAGAACCAAATCAGTTTATATGGTATCGATGGCTTTTCTCTCATAAACAAATTTTCACTTGGGAAATTTTTATGGAAGAAATGACAGCACATTATGAGGATACAAAAAGCAACACTTTTTTTAGCCAATTGTTAAATCTCAAACAAAAGGGTTCAATGATGGAGCACATTGAGGACTTCCAAAAATTAAACATAAGGGTAAAAGATATTCCAGAAGAGCATAGGATTGATGTGTTCATAGGGACTTTAAAGGATAATATCCAACACGAGTTTCACCTTTGGGAACTTGATTCATTGGAGAAGGCATTCAAGTTAGCAAGAAAAATGGAAAGAAAAATTATGGCAACCAGGAAGCCTACCACTTACAACTATAAAGATGGAAGTTTTGTTGCCCCTAGCCTTCCACAACCTACAAGGTTGACACCACAAAAATTGGAAGAAAAAATAGCAAAAGGGCTTTGTTACAGTTGTGATAGAAAATACACTAAAGGTCATAAGTGTGCTGAGAAGAAATTATTCTACATAGATTTTGAAGAGGAGGAAGAAAAAGAACAAGAAATTTCAAAAGAAGAGGATATGCTCCAAGAACAAACCCTAGATAAAGAAGAAATGAAATTGACCATATCTTGTAATGCATTGGCTAGAATTACCACTCCTCAAACTATCAAGATAGAAGGACATATCAAGAAGAAAAAGGTAATAGTGTTGATTGATTCAGGAAGTACCCATAATTTTATTCATTGTAAGATAGCAAAATAATTGAATTGCTTCTTATATCCAGCACCAGAGTGTCAAGTGATGGTTGCACGTGGAGGAACCATAAATTGCTCTAGAAAGTTCCATAATATCAATCTATCCATGGGAGAATATGTATTGAATAGCCCAATGTTTTCTATTCCAATGGGTGGTGCTGATGTTGTACTAGGAGTCCAATGGCTACAATCCTTGGGTACAATAGCTTTTAATTTTCAAGAAGTTTTCATGAAATTTTCTGCAGAAGGAAAGGAAGTTGAATTAAGGGGTATTGCAGGGAAACCGAGAAAGACAATCAGCTCTAACAGTATGACAAAGTTTCAAAAGAAGGAACAACGAGGTGTAATTGCAAAATTATGTTCACTAGATGTTTCCACATCGAAATCATCTATTTCTCTAGATCTCAAAAAAGTCTTGGACAATCATTCCATGGTATTTGAGACTCCCAAAGGTATCCCACCTATTCGTGATCATGATCACGCTATTCATTTGATTCTAGGAAGTGTTCCTCCAAACATCAGGCCGTACAGATATCCCTATGCCCAAAAGAGTGAAATTGAATGTATGGTTGTAGAAATGCTAGAGGTTGGTATAATTCAATCTAGTCAAAGTTCTTTCTCTACTCCAGTAGTATTGGTGCACAAGAAGGATGGATCTTGGGGCATGTGTCCAGATTATAGGGAGCTCAACAAGCTCACTATTAAAGATAAATTTCCCATTCCTGTCATTGATGAATTATTGGATGAATTGCATGGATCAATTTACTTCACCAAGTTGGATCTTCGTTTAGGATATCATCTAATCAGAATGAAGACTGAAGACATTCTGAAAACAACATTTAGAAGTCATGAGGGTCATTATGAATTTTTGGTCATGCCTTTTGGCCTTACCAATGCACCTTCTACATTTCAAGGTTTGATGAATTCCATTTTCAAACCCTTCCTTAGAAATTTGTGTTAGTATTTTTCGATGATATACAAATCTACAACAAGTCTTGGAAGGATCATGTTGAACATGTTGACAGGGTGCTCAAACTATTGAAGGAGAAACAATTATATGCAAAAAGCTCCAAATGTTTCTTTGGAGTACAAGAGGTGGAATATTTGGGTCATATTATATCTCATGAAGGTGTTAGGGTAGACCCTAGCAAAATTAAAGCCATTATGGAATGGAAAATCCCCACATCCATAAAGCATCTGTGAGGATTTCTCAGGTTGACAGGGTATTATCGCAAGTTTGTTAAGAATTATGGGAGAATAACAACACCTCTAACAACATTATTGAAGAAAGATGCATTTTCATGGACTCCGGAAGCAGCAAAGGCCTTTGAACATCTTAAAGAGGCAATGTGCCAAGCACTGGGCTTAGCTACACGAGACTTCACAAAAACCTTTATTGTGGAATGTGATGCTTCAGGAAATGGAATTGGTGTTGTTTTAATGCAAGATGAAAGACCCATTACTTTTGAAAGTCGTCTAATCAAGGGAAAGTATTTACACAAAGCTATTTATGAGAAGGAAATGTTGGCAATACTACATGCACTTAAGAAATGGCAACCCTACCTAATGGGAAGACACTTCAAGGTAAAAAAGGATCATGATAGTCTTAAATAATTTTTAGAACAAAGATTATCCTCTAAAGAGAAACAAAATTGGGTCACAAAGATATTGGGTTATGAATTTGAAATCATCTACAAAAAGGGAAAATTTCGTGAAAAGTTCTTGAAAATTAAAAGCTATTGTCTGTTAGATCAAGAGAATCTCCCTATCCCTGTTGTTCAACTAATTTCTCTCATCCCACTGATTTCTCTTCTAGCCTATGCAGGAAGTCGTATGAACAATACTCAACCATTTTCCTTTTCATCCATTAGCCTGCTATTTTCCTGCAACATACCACTGTTAGATAAACCGAATAAAAAGACATAATCAAAGCATTACCTCAATTTATTTCTGGTGAGGCTATTGCATCTACAAAAGTAAATCCATATTAGCACAATACATAATAATATCACGAGAATTTCGGTTCATACATGAATCAAGATAACCCAAAACTACAACAACATCATGTACATGGTTATAATAGCTATATCAATGAAATAATTGACATGCATGCATGATAAACATATAGGTAATTGACATGCATGTATAAAAATATGGATTTACCTCGAGGTCTAGTGCTATGAACTTAGCTTTAATACTACTCTGTAACACCCCACCCCACATTTACCCACTTCTACATACTTACTAGGGTAAACATGAGCTAAGAGTTACTATGCATGACCCAACCTCCAAGATTTAGTTATGGAAATGGGGTCCACTTGTCAAAAACTTACTGCAACCACCCAGAGACCCATGATCAGTCTGATACCATAATAACTCTCATTGGTGATCATTTTCCTTGACTTGAACTGATTCTCAACCTTGATCTACCTCCCAGCCGCATGCATGCAGACTTGCCAATGAAACCAAGGGTCGTTAGCCACATGCACAACCCATCCTCCATGCAAATGTTGGTGAAATTTCCCAAGTAAGAAAGTGTAGCCACAAACTTATGTTCGATAATTTTAGGGCAACATTCAACTAATTTCCCAGAACTGTTTTCAACTCTGTCAACAAGGATCCTGAGCCTTCATGTTCTGTTTCTAAGCTCCGTTCTTGCTCAAGCTTACACAACAAATGCTAGTCATCTATATAAACACTTGGTAAGCATGGTACATATAGGTCATGAATGCATAATTGTTCATTTTTTCATTAATTTCATGAGATGTTCATCAAGAAGGCTTGTTTCCTTCTCATACTAGCTGTAATAACATAGATTAGCTCATACATACATATAAAACATCCAAGAGCCTATCAACCATGAGCAAGATCAATAACAAGAGAACTTCATATCATAAGAAATATTTTATGCATGTAACCAACATTTAATGAGAATGAAGCCATGAAAAACCAATCACATAATCACACATTAAACCAAAACTTGTGCTCATTAATCTTCATTAAAGAATGACACATATTAACATATGCATAGTACCAACCAAGTTAGGGACTTCCATGTACCACTCAACCATAGGTTGCGATTGAGCCAATTATTTTTCGATCCAAATCACCCTCGTGCCATATTCCAAGCCTGAATTTGGGATCACATGGGATAAACCAAAAATAACCAAATAGGGAATCCTAAGGAAAACCACCTCCACCCTCAAGCCATAATGGTTTCACCTAATACCAGGTCTAGAAATCACCAAAACTGATACAAGCTTGGATGACTAAGAATTTCTTCACCATGCCAAGAGGAATTTTCGTGTCTCCACCCACCTATCAAGGGCTTACTCGAAGAAAACCATCTCCACTCCCAACCCATGGTATTTTTCTCATACCACCTCAACTAGGATCCAAAATCTATTGGCAATCAAAATCTCAACAAAACAAGATAACCACTACATCACGACTATCTAGCAAATTCCATAAGGCAAGGTTGTACATGACTGTCAATCTAGGAAACTCTCCATGAAAATGACAGTGAAAATGACCAAAAAACCATTGCATGAACCATGCATTCAAATCTCCGCAAGAAAATCAACATGCACATCGTTACCTACAAAAATCCGCGTGCTATCTACTCTTTTGTTTGTTCTTTTCTTCCCTTCCTTACTACTATTCACACCTTCTTCTTGGCTACAATATGAATTCCTCTTGTGCTCCTTGCTTTTCCTTGCTTTTGTCCTTTATGTGCTTTGTTTGTGTCTTCCTTGTCTTGCTTGTGTCCAAGTTCTCTCGTGTTCCCCCTCTTCTCCTCTCTTTTCCCCATAAAATAATGGGGAATGTTCTCTCTCTACTTTCTTTTCTTTTCACTTTTCCTCATTTTTCCTTGCATGCATATTCTTTTTCCATTTTTATCATTTTCTTGTCTCTTCCTCTTCCCGACCTACTGAAGTGGAATTTCTTTCATTTTAGTTTATTTCTTTTGCACTTTGCCACATGTCCTTACTAGCTTGTAATAATTAATTTTTCATTTATTTCCTTTTGCCTCTTGTCAATGCCAATGCCAATTTTCATGGCCAATAAATTAATAATTAACCACAAGTGGATCCCAATGTAATTCCCCCCCATTCAACTTGGAATACGTGTCTTGTGACCTTGGTTTGGTTTTTTCTTTTATAATGTCCATACATTATTTATTTACATGGAATTTTAACCTAGGGCTATTACAAGTATGTCATGGAAGTATTAGAAAGAGGACATGATTTCCTTTGTATTATATGTAATTTTAAAAACATTGTAAGCCTCTAGAAGGCATGAGGTGGTAAAGGACAAGATTTGTCTTATGTCAATTAGGGTTTTTTTTTTCTAATGGGAAGCCTGTGAAATGTGAGGGCAACCAATCCAATGTAGAAACCATGTTGAGTGGCACCAAGCCTTGAGAGGATATAGGACGCAATTTTATTTATTTTGGAATCTAGGCCTTGAGAGGCTATAATATGAAATAATGTTCATTTATGTTATCTGTGTGTATTTACTTTGCACTAGCTGTGTCATGTTTTCATGCCATTCCTATCTTGTGTTATTCAAGGGATGGAAGGCACAAGAAATCTTGAAAATGGCTAGTGAGGGAGAATGCATGCGTTTCATCCTAACCAAGTGTGGTTATGTCTTGTGGCCTTCACAGACAAAGAACCAAAGCATAAATGGTTGTTAATTGACATTGCATGCTGAGAGTAGGTAGCATTTGAGTGCATGAACCAGGCTGAAACCATGGTGAATATAATTTGGAATTCGGGCCCTTTTGAACGCGTAAGTGGGAAACTCCTTTGAGATCCTAAACTAACCAGCCCTCGAATAGGTGGAGCCCAACCCAAACCTATTCAAGACCCATAGTGCCCATGGGTGGACACTTGTTCAGCCCTTTGTGGGGTGTGTTTGGATGGAGCCGATTCAAGACATCAAACAACTTGAATTATTGGTGGGCACGAACATCCACATTATAAGTTCTACGAATTTGTTTCGTCGTGGATTTGGCTAGAGTTTGGGTTGGAGGAGCACTGTGGACATTACCACAAGAAACCATGTTGGCAGAGACCGACACTATCAATATTCCTAGCGAGGTTTGTGTTGTTGATGTTGAAACCATCTCGAATGAATGCTCTCGGTCCCTAGCAAGGCCCGTGGGATAACAAAAGTGTGGTCCTATGCATTGTTTTGGTTAATGAAGAATGTTAGAAGTTGAGGAGGAGGATGATGCTAGCTACATTGCTACAATAAAGGTGAGGAAATAAAATTTTTTATGGGCCCATAACCCATAGGTTCAAGCAATTGAACCTTAACAAGCTAAATTTGATGGACCTTATAGAATCACTTTTCATTAGAAAGAGAGGGGGAGGATTAGGCAAAAGAGGGAGAGAGAAGGAGGAAAAAGAGTGTTGGGAAGGATGACGAGAGACAAAGGAAAAAACATTTATGTGTTATTTGAACATGTAAGCATTATTTAAACACATGCACATTTAGTAAATGAGGATGTGTTTTACATTTCTATAGATCTTAGAAGCTCCAAATCATATACATCTTAACCTAAATAACAAACAATAACCTATAATGCAAATAGACTCTCTTCATTGTTTTCATAGTATTTGATAGAATTATCATCTTGAGAAAAAGAAAAATCTATTGCAATTTCTTATTTTCTAGTAAGATATAGAATGATCACCACTCCCATGATTAAACATAATTAAAATATATTCAAATAAAAATATAAGATATAATACTCTTAATCATATAAATAGATAAATTTCATCCTCTCTTTTATATATTTTCATAAAAATATTATATTATTATTTTAATGAACTTACTATTATTTTTCTTATTTACCTTTTCAAATTATTTTATTAAGTTACTTATTTTTTTAAAATATATATTATTTATTCCAGTTAATTGAAATAAAAGTATTTTTTAACTTTTATTATTTAAAATACACTTTTCTCCATAAAATCAAATTAATCTTTGAAATATGAGTAATAACACAAATTCTTATAATCCCCAATTTAATCGTATAATTATATGTTTCCAAAACTAATTTTCAACTTTTATTATTCAAAATACACTTAACTAAAATCAAATTAATGTTTCAAATTTGAGTAATGACAAATTCTTATAATCCCGATTTTGTTCATATAATTATATTTTTCCAAAGACCTTTTTGTAAACACCATGTACACAATATTCCACCTATCACATTACACTCTTAACTATGAACTTGATTGAGCTACTTCCCTTGTCCAACTACAATGATTTCCGCCGACTTTGTGATTGGAGAATCCATAATAACACTAAACACAGCAAAACAATATCTTCGTTCAAACATGTTACGATTACTATTGCTTTCCCGCTGGTCCTTTTTCCTTTGCTTGGAATCAGCAACATCATCTGCTTGTGAACGCCTCCCAAGTCCCCAGCATCAATTTCCCTTCTGCCACACAGAGCAGGTCCCAGACACCTCCATGTTCCTCAATCAAAACATCTCTCATGGCACAATGCATAATTTCTCAGCAAGTCTAGCAATTATATATCTCCAGGGGCAGTGTTCAGCGGACTGAACTCTTCGTGGTAGCAGCCTATACACAGGATGCTTTCCAAACAGAGGAATTACATCTAATTCTGACTCCGCCACAGCTATCAACAGTCTTCCAGACACCACCTCCACTGTAACAGGTGACAGTGACGATATCCACTAATTAATTCGCAGGCTCGCTGACTACGCTTATTGCCCAAGAGCATTGCACCATGTCTTCATCAGTAAAGAACCAGACAAGAGTTGTTCACCTACTGCCTCAACATGGGAACCACCCTCTCTCCACTCTTGCTGCTGCAAATTGAAAGAGTGTGAAGGTGAGCATCGATAGCCAGGGTCACGCATTCGCTGTAGATCTCTAACATATGCATGCCTAACCATTGGATTTTCCTAATATAAGTATGGTAGACATGTTTTAACCAATGTAATTTAAGTTAAACATTTAAGTTTAAAAAAAAACTTACTAAATCTAATTTGAGATAAATCTAAACTAATAATATCTTCAATCCATATAGGAAGATAAATCTAAACTAATAATATCTTCAATCCATATAAGAATAACCCGCTAAGACAACTTTCTAACTCCATTATAATACAACTCCTGCAGTGCATTTGTGCACTAGTCATTCATTAGGTTACCACGATTCAAATCTTCTACACCCCAGGCGCCTGAATATGGCAGGAGCGATTCAACTGATCTGACCCTATAACGCCGCAGCACATTTATGCTTCAGTCAGCAGCTGCAATATGTCTTTTCTTCACGAGATCTCGATATCCTCCAACGGTAGGGTTCAACACTGCCTAAACACATCCTATGTAGCAGAACATATACCTTCACTATGAGCAGCGATCAGATCTACCATGTTGCCATAGATATGTCCTTCCCCAAGTTGCCATTGCTCTACTTCAGACGTCAGTAAAATCACTCTAGCAGAGGTTATATTCTACACACGTAGAAAACGAATGCCTACACAGATGAGAAAACACAACTGATTTCTTTAGAAACAACAGTGACCAATTAACAAAATCTGTGTAAACGATCGTCTATCTTTTACTGTAAGGAGCATTACAAATGACAAAGTTCTCATTTTTCTGAGTTTCACTGTGCATGGCTCTAACTTTAGTATTGTATTCGCACAACCATTTTAGCAATGTGGTTGATTTATGAGTAAATGTGATTGATAAGAGTATATCAATTACAAATAATTATGAGGGTGTATCTTGTAACTATTTCTCATTATTCATAATTATATAAATAATAACAAATATATTTATAAAGGAATTCTATAAATAATAACAAATATATTTATAAAGGAATTCTTGAGATAAATTATATCAAAAATCTTGTGTTTCTAACAAATTAGTTTAGTTTCCTATGAAGACTTGGATGAGTGTTTTAATCTAATCATGTTAATATATTATGTAGAGTTGCAACTTATATTATTTATGGTTTTTATATTGTAGAAATGCAACTATATTGAAAGAAACAATTATATTATTGTATAATATTATGTTATTATATAATATAATATTGATATATTAATAGTTATTTTTCAAATTACAATATAATATTATATAATTAATATGGTATCATTTAGATATTATTATTAATAATTATTTATATATCATAATTATATTAAAATCAATAATTATTATATATTTATTAATATAGTTGTCAGTGTCTTATATATATATATAATTGGAGTAAATTGATAATAAAATTAACTGTATATATTATATCTATTAAAATAAAATTATATATATATATATATATATATATATATAACCCAAAAAGTAATATTATAAATGTAATGGATTAATAAACTTCACCTCATTAATATTATAAATTTAAATTCAAATGATTGGATATTGGATCAATTTCAGTACTATTCTAAAATCTCAATATTAAACCTTAAAATTAAACCAAATATAAAAAAACTTAACTTTTTAGAACCCAACCTTATAAACAGTATGATTATTATTATAATCTTTAAAATTAATATTATAAAATATACTATAAATATTATAAATCTTAATATTAATATTATAAAACTCAATATTAATATTATAAAACTCAATATTAAAGAAATAGTTAATTAACCAGCTTACATCTATCTTAAACATGTTTACACATCATACCTAGCTGCAGAATAAGCAGTGGAGTCAATTAATGAAATTACCTTAACTTTAACATTAATAATAATTATTGTGGTTAAAACCCAATGCTATAAACCCAATATTTGAAACCCGACGTCAAATCGAGATTAATGAAAACCTACACTTCATAGATTCCTATCTGCACTTCAATAGCTTATTATATTGATGAAAAATTATATGGAAAGGAACAGTCAAACAGTTAGCTGTTTATGCTTTGAGCACCATTTGGCTGGCTGCCTGCGCCTACTGAAGGTATACCCATCATAAGATTGAAAATTATGCTCTACCCATCGTAAGAGAAAATTATGCTCTAGACAGTGATTAGTGTTCTTTCTTCGTCAAATAAAGAACGTATCAACACACTGCATCTTTCCTCATCTAATTTCCTCTGTCACACAAATATACATTATACTGTAATACGAGAAATCTGTGACGAACGATCACAAAATCTTGCATAACAGTAACCTGTCGAAGATTGTTGCTAGGCATGTATTCATAAACAATCAACTTTTGCATTGCAATTTTTTTTCAATTATTTGTTTTTCTCCCTATATCATTAGACGGGAGTCGTATATTCGGGGATGGATAATTTTGATTCGAAAGACTCTGCAGCAAGCTTACATAGAGTATTTATAGTCTTCAAAAGGCTGACACAGTATCAAACTTACAGAGAGCACTCTAAAATGGGTTGATACCGTCTCGTGGTAGCTCGCAAAATCGAAATGTATGAACTGAGGCTAAACCACCACTCTTAAATAACCAAACGACTTCTCAACTTAAATTCCAACTTATATTTGGTGTTTTACAATTTGTCTCAATCCCAAAATGACTATGACTATTAGTCAACCTAAATTATGTTGTGCTTAGTATAATTTCTATTTCTATATATTATCTTCTATACATATAAAAAATCTTTAAATATTAAGTATTGTGCAATTAGTGTAATAATTGGTTTTATTTCTTTTCATATCACCTCTACACCAAATTATTTCATCAAGCTAACCTATGATAATAAATCAATTATATGATTGACTTACTGTATATACGATATTTAATATTTATATCTCATTATATAAAATTATAAATCAATCAATTATATGATTGACTTACTGTATATACGATATTTAATATTTATATCTCATTATATAAAATTATAAATCACATTAATAATTTTGTACTTAAAACTACAATAATATGTGCCATAGACAAATTCATTCAAATGTCCGTAGTAAGAGGCAAATTTTTAAATTTATAAGAACAAAATAATAAGTTTTCATTGGATAGGAAAGTTTTATGGTTGAACTTTTTCCTGATGTGAAAAAATAAAGCATAAAAATAGAATAATAAGCTTTTTTTTATAGGCAACATAAATTTGTAATTAATAAATTATATTTTTGATGTGAAAAAGTGAATTCAGATTCCATAAAATTTTCTATTACACAAACTTAATACTTTAAAAAATACAATTTTTTTTATTTCTAATTAAATTTTAAATAAAACAATTAAAAAATTATTTTAAAAACTTAAAATATTACTTCATAAGACTCCCACAATTCTCTGTAACATATTACAAACCCTTGACTTTTGCAATTCTTTGTATCATAGATTCAGATTCCAAACCCTAGTGTGTACATTTTCACCACATACTCACTGGAATATCATTCAATATTACAATTTAGAAAATATAAAAATTAAACACGATTATTTTATTTGCAATAGAAATATTACTGTCAAAATTGTGTTCCAGTAAATATAATAACTAATCACGCTCTCTTTTTAAGATATTATACTTCGAAGTGCATGTAACAAAGTGAACACGGTCGCTCTCTTTATAGAGATTATACCTCATATTTAAAAGAAATTTAATAAAATGAAGCCATCGTTGTTAAAGAGTTAATAATAATTACCAGCACTTTCTATAAGGTTAACCAGCAGCCACAGATGAGTTGGACGAGTCTCTCTTCTTCAAGATTTCTAAGGGCGGTATCTTCAAATTGGGATGCTTTATCTCATTGTTGAGATTGAAGAATCCCAACTTGAAGATACCGCTCTCAGACACCCTGCTCTAGTTATCCGTCATGAACGCGACTAACAATATGCTGTTCGACGCTGCCTCGGCCGCTTCACGCGGTTTAATCTAGACGAAGTTTCAGCTCCATTCCGAATCTCTCTATACGACAGACACATAGAGTCGAGTAGGGTAACAAGCTCCTTATATAGTGTTCACGAACTAAAACTCATCTGATTTGTGTCGTGTTTATTCAACATTTTTTTTTTCAATGTAACCCTGTTCAACATTGCAATCAATACGTCATATCTGCACCAACTGTACGTGGTTTTCGTTGAACAAGACATTGTAATTGACTCCCTCCTCGAAATGTACGATTCTAGAAACCAATAACTAAAACGAATACCATCATGTAAAGAAAACCCTAGAAACTAATAATTAATAAAGCAAACTTTATTGACCATACTGACCCGCCATTATTAACACTGTCAAAATCTTGATATCCGTGGTTATGATTCAAAATATCAACGCAACCACTATCAGGTAAGTTATAGTCTTACCTACCCTCATGAAGAGCGTAAGCCTTATCAACACCTTCTAGAGGCTCTTATGACAATAGCGCGTGTCTCCCATCTATCTATGACATATCCAATTCCTTAAATATCTTCCTATCACCATGATCTCAAGTATCTGAAGTGAAATATGATCAGTTTCCTACGTTTGAATCGTTCTCTGAACGAAGAAAACTGGCACAACAATTAGTATCCATTCATATAAGGCAACCTTTAACAGCCGTTATGAAGAGGGTAAACCTTACTACTCGAATAGTTTTTAATGGGCACCTGACAAAGCTCACAGCCTAATCATGGTTTACCTTGTTAAATGTGGTTTACTATGGTTTGACTATGTAGTTTATGGTTGACCATTGTTTAGTAGGTTTGATCATGGTTGAATATTGTTGACTATGGTTGAACTTATCAACCATGTTTGACAATGGTGACCATATTTGACCATGATTGAGCTTGTTTGACCATGGCGTTGATGACAGATATGTGACCACTATTGAAGTAGTCATCAACCAAGGGAGAAAACCCGATCATAGTCCCCAATTAGACCCACTTTCATTTGGAGCAATAATCTCTTACTCGCTCCAGGGTAAGGAATTATTTCTACAAGCTGTAAACAATGTCTACTGTTAGCAATATTTTAATCCTTACCTTTATAGGTACTTTGATTTACAGGAAATAATAATCCTTTTAGGATTAGGGAGGTTAATTGTTAGACTGAATGGAGCTAAAGAACAATAAGAAACGTTATATTCCTAAATATAAGTAAAATTTTTAACGATCGTAAACTTATTAAAATATTGGTTCATTTGACAACCATTAAAAATGAAACTCACATCATCAAATAGTTACAACTGAATTGCAAATTCTCATAAGTTTATACAAATATATAAGATTCACGCACTACAAACATTAACAATTACCATAAAGGAAAGACACATCTATCATTCTAGAAAAGAAAATTACATTGATCCCTAAATAAGGCCTTAGTTATAAAATATTGCAAGAAAGGAGTTTTAGGTGGAACATTTATCTTTTCAATTTTTTGCTTCCTCCTCACCACCCTTTCATAATGGGGTATCTTTCCTACTTATACATTAAATTACTGTTACAAAAATTACATTTGATAAGTAACTCCTTTCGCATCATTATGGCATGAGGACTTATCAAGAATTAATTGTTGTAGATATGCCTTTCAAGCTGAACGGATATTCATGATTTTAGAGATCCTGGGACTATCCATCTTTATTAGTTTCCTCTCCTTTCAATGCCTAGTCAACCAACCACTTAATATCCTTATTTATATCAGTAGTGTAATAGTCAAGTTAAGTTGCCTCTTTGGTGGGAGTGATTATAATTTTTTCTATCAAATCATTATCCACCTTTGGAATCTGCTTGATTTCAGTGACCACATTAGCCTTGGATTTAGGTATTTATTCGAGCTTCAATCTAATGGAGGTGGAGCTAGGTAGATATTCCATGGTTTCAAGTTCCCATTCCTATATCATTTCAGTGATGACACCCAACATAGTGGCTTTATTAGTCATTAATTTATCTGTTTCACATTGATTAGAAATTGATATTTTTCTTTTTTCCTTTTATCTAGTGAGGGTAGTGAGTCTGGAGCATCCCATTGCTTCTTTTTCCCATTGATGATTAGGCTGTGAGCTTTGTTGGATGCATGTTGATCTTCCAATTGGGCATTACTTTCACTATTTATCTGCTTCAATTGCATGATGTTCTCTTGGATATGCCCCAAAGTTTCCATGAAAGAATGTTGGTTGTTTTGAAAATAATTGTTTATTTTATGGCCTATTCTTTATGTACCATAAGGTTAGCCTAGGACTTCTGAGCTCACTCCACTTCAACACTAACATCTTTTTTGTGACTTTCCTTTGGCATCTTTAGCTCATTGATATGTTATTCCTTAAGTTGTGTTATTTGTTATTCCTATTGAGACCTAAAGGAATCTGATAGTGGTGTACATTGTTCCTCTAGTTTTTCCTATCATTCGATATCCATTAGTTTCTTCTAGTATTTCAGATGTCCCTATAGTGATGCTACCATTTGAGTGAGTTACTCCACATCCATGGATAAACTTTGGTTGGTGCCTTTGTTTATAGTGGCAAGGGATATAGGTTGTGTCCAATGTGAATTTTTATTTCTTTGGGTAGAAACACTCCATGTTATTCTTTACTCAAGGTCATCGAAAATTTTAGCTTCATCTCCAGGAACTCCTATCTTTCTTCTTTTGGGGACATTACAGATGAAGGCCTTCCTAGTTTTTCTATAATAATATTCTCCCAATTCACCAACTTCATGATCGAGATCTCTGGGATTATCAACAATAGGTGTATCTCATGTTTGTTTAAAAATCAATGAAATAAAGGAAATCATATTCTAGGTAACAATAGAACTTTGTAGCAGGGTAGTTATCATATTTCTTGTATTCATCACTTCCTTTTGTTGGGAATATTCCATGAGATTGATTTTTCTCCTTCCTCCTGTTGGAATCCTTTTCTAATACCTCCACCTCCATTTTTGGTTCCTCATCATAAATAATATTATGTTTTATAGTTGGGGCCCCGACCTGGGCCATCCTTTCTTATTCCTTTATCATTTAAGGTTCAAGTAGTTTCTTTTCCAAGGTGTTATATTTAACTCTTTTCTATTTTTCTTTGGCCTTTTGTATAATTTGTATGTCCAAAGCGTGTTTTTCCCTTTGTTTTTCTCTTTGCATATTTTTGGGATACTGAAAGGGTGGAATTTATACTTGTTACCTCTCTTCCATTCTATGCTTTGCCTCTTCATAAGTGAGGGCATCTTCAAACACTGAGTGTTGAGGTGAGACTCATTCTCATATGAAAATGAAAGCTTCCAAGGAATGCAACTTTCTTTAACTATGTCATGGGGTCATGTCCTTTGAAAACACCCATGAGGAGATTGAGCTATATAATTCTATTTGATTCTTTCGTGGCATGGGGAAATTTAGTTAGTGCATAATGAATGATTTTGATAGAAAACCTAACCCTCACCTCTTAGAATTTTTGGCCAAAATTAATAGTATTCTAGGTCCAACAATTTGATAGGTAATTTCCCTTATCATTATCCAGACAACGACCAATTGCGACATCAGATGAGGGGTCGTTTCACAACCGTAAATCTAGATGTATGTGTATTTTTCTTCATAATACCAATTCATTAATCCTCTGAGAGAAATTTTGGCTTCTTTAAATATCCTTGGGGCTAGAAAACCAAATGGGATTTTATGTGTTTGGTATAAAAAATGGTAACAAATTTCATTGAAAAACTTAGGGTAATGGTTCACCCATGATTCTGGATAGTAGATGTGAATAGGTGGCAAATTAAGTGTCCACTTCTAGTTCATCACAAGAAACACATTAGCAACACCAAAAGGAATATACTAGGTAGGATGACATATAGAAAGAGGGGCTCTAATTTGTTGGGGATTCCTTTCTGTTTCAAAAAGGATTTCAACAAGTTTGTTGACAAATTGAATATATGACTAGTGGAAACTATCTATGCCACTAGAGGAAACCATTTAATTTTAAAGTGGGAGGCATTAAACTCACTGTATAGCTTTTTGATCATCACCATGCGATGATGGAACAATGTTTGCAAGTGTTGTATTGGGTAATTCTTGTTGGTGTTCTCTTTGAGTGAGTTGTTATCCCACCGACATCCGTTCACAACGTTGACGAATCTAGGATGTGTAGAGAAGAAGTTATCAAGGAACTTGCTATTCAACTTAATTTCAAGAGGTCTTGGCTGGTATATCTAGCTAAAAACATCAGCCTTGAGGGAGGCCACAAATTTACCTATTCTATTGACAAAAACATCTAGCTATAAGTCTGACCTTCACCATGGCTCGTCTAGTCATATCATTGTCTAGCAGTATAGGTGGTATTGTGGTTATCTGCTATATCTTCAATTTCCTTATATTCCACATTTTCATGTAATCATGGTTAGTTTCATCAAATTGGGAGTTGGCATATGTTCAACATATTCCCGCCCATCAAGGTATACATCGCCCCTGTTGACACCTAATCATAGGGAATGGGTGAACAATTGTAAATAGTGTAAATAAATAATAAGAGAAAATGAAGAGTCATTGGGAGATGAAACTCAACAGTCACTCCCTCATGTATATATATATGAACAACCTAAATGAATAAACATAATCTCATTTGAGGAGTTACCTCCTGGCCTGACATGGTATCAAAGCCAACTCTATTTTTAGCATTCCTGCCCTTGTAACTCCCTTCTGTCTATTCTACCTATTTTTCCCATGTTCTACATTTCTGCAACTAGACACATCTGCCTTCTGCCAGCGCAAATTCCTCAACCTCTCATCAAAGAATCGAACCTCTCTTTGTTAATGCTTTAGCGAGATTCTTTTTTGAATATGTTTCGTCGAATGCGGCAATTTTGTTTTTGAGACATTTGGAGGAAATAATGGCAACTTCCTCAACAATTTTCTTGTTGGTATGGAAGTAGAGTGTAATACGAGAGTAGTACCTCTCTATTATTTGTCGAGAGGGTTGAGAGCACAGGGAGGCACAACAATTGGTGGGAATGCATCCTCAGTTGCAGCGTTTATCCCTGTTTGCAGCGTCCCTTGGTGCTCCCATACCAAAACACAGCCTTCGTTGCATCATTTATCCTTATTTTCAAACCAATAATGCCCAGATTTGAAGTACGTTGCTCCCTCTCATACATACATTGCTCACTTACGTAGGTTGCTCCAATACGTTGAGTTGTCACTGTTCCGTCTAGGCCTAGAGCCAAAGTACCGCCTACGGCCCCCGTTTCCAGCCCGCCCTCGAAATCTAACCTCAAAGCTCAGAGGTTGCTCATTACATGCTCTATACTCTCCTTCCTCCCATGCTGTCACTACTCCACTTAATACGCAGCCTCCATTGCCTCCGTTGCCTCATACAGAGACCTCCCTTATGCTTACCTCGGCCTCTCCACACATGTAAACAACCCCTCCTCCAAAAATTTGTTGCGCTGCTCCTTGGAGACCAAAGTGTACCCCACGCTGTCGCTACTCCTTCCTCCCACACTGTTTGCTCCCTCCAGTACACTGGTCCCTCCATACCGCATTGACTAGAACTGCATTTTTTTTACCACGACTACATTTTTTTTACCAGATCTGCATTTTTACCAGCAATGCATTTTTTACTTCAACTGCATTCTTGACCAAAATTGCACTTTGTTTTCTTCAGAATATTGCTATTACAATGTAGTTTTTTTCTCTAATACCAGAAGTGAAAATATTTTATATATTGGTAGAAAAAGTATATTTTTTTACAGTTCACAGTCTTTTTAAAATGCATTCATTGATATCACTTGTGGGAGTGGTTCTCACCAGCAAGGAGAACTATCCAGAATGGTCATGGAAAATCAAACACACTCTCATTTTTAATGAGCTGTGGAAAGGAGTGTGTGTGGAGACAGAGACAAAGAACCAAAACATCATACCCTAGACAAGGAATTCGCCATTTGGGAAAATAAGACTAGCAAGGATTATGCCTTGATTGCGGCATCAATAAATGAAGAGGTGAGTCACCATATTTCACCATTTTCAAGTGCTTTCGAAGCATTACAAAAACTGAAGGAACTCTATGAATCACACTCTGCACTTGAAGTTGTTCAACTCATGATCAAATTGTACAACCTTGAATTACAAAATGATGATCCTATTGCTCTTGAATCAGAAGTAAAATCTATTATGCATGGTATCAAAGTCACTAATGTTGAACTGGACATTCCTCTGATAGATTTTGTCAAGGCACTTTATCCCACTTAATCAAATTATCTTTAGTCAATGCAAGCAAATGGAAACCTCAAAGAAATTACCTTTGACTCCCTTGTGAAAAAATTTACTGAAAGAGAGAAAGCTTTTTGGAAGAAGACAACTCCTCAGACTTCTAAAGAGACTGTGTGTCTTTCACATAGAGAGAAGAATCTTTCTCAAGATTCTTCTAGAGGAAGAGGTGGTCGAAGAGGAAGAGGAAGAAGAAATTTTAGAGGCAGGCGAGGTAGACACTTTCAAGGAGAAAAGTCAAATTTACATTGCATATGTTGCAAAAGAGATGGATCACATTATGCATCCACATGCAAGTTGCGCTGGGACAGAATTGAGCAGGAAATAAACCAACCCAAATGTAAAACTAATGACAAAGAGAAAGGTAAAGCACCTAAATCTGCTCACTATGTTGTGGCACACTGTAATATTGGAGTAAATGAAGACTTCTTTAATGCTTCACTTGCTTCTTGGAAAAATGATTGGTTGCTTGATTCAGGAGCAACTTGCCACCTAACTTTTAGAAGAGATTGTTTTGAAGAATTTAGTGACAATGTTTATGGAGCAGTTTACTTTGCAGACAAACCAAAACTCAAGCCATAGGGCTTGGCACAGTCAAGGTTAAATTGCTTGGTCTTCCAGACTTTCTTATGCAACATGTTTTATATCTCCCACAACTGAGGAGAAACTTGCTATCCTTGGTCCACATCCACCAGCAAGGACACTCCATTCACGTGTTTGATGGCAAGGTTGAGGTGAGAAAAGCATCAAACCACTCACTTGTCATGACGGGGATAGAAGAAGAAAGGATTCTCAAGCTATAGGGTACCTCTACTCGTGCACAAAATTTCTCATACAATTCTCATTATGATGAAGGTACATTTCCATCAAGTATATTATTGCATACTATATTTGGACACTTGAACTATGACAGCCTCCTCTTGTTGAAGAAAAATGGTGTTACTAGTTTGCCTACAATTCCTAGGAAACTTAAGCAATGTGATGCTTGCATTCTAGGAAAGCATAGCAAACAGTCTTTTCATGATTCATATTCTAGAGTACATAGAAAACTTGAACTCATTCATTCAGATTTATGTGGTCCAATGCCTGTTCCTTCTGCAAATGGAAATAAATATATGATGACATTTATTGATGACTACACCAGAATGTGTTGGGTTTATTTATGAAGAACAAATATGATGCTTTTCAAATATTCAAGAACTTTCATACATGGATTGAAAATGATGCATAATCTCATATTGGCTCTATTCACACTAATAATGGAAAATAATACACTTCAAATGAATTTGAAAACTATCTTTGCCAACATGGGATCAAAAATGAAACAACTGTGCCTTAAAATCCCCAACAGAAAGGAGTAGTTGAAAGAATGAATAGGAAACTCTGAAATATGGTGCGCTCCCTGATGTTTTTCAAGAATGTAAAATTGATGTTTTGGGCTAATGCAGTTCTATGTGTTGTATATGTAAAGAATAGATGTCCATCTAATGCTATTAGAAACAAGACTCGTTATGAAATGTGGTATGGACACATTCCTTTGGTAAAGCATCTCAGGGTCTTTGGTTCCACATGTTATGCGTTGATACCAAAGGTACATAGAAACAAACTTAGTGCAAGGAGTCGTAAGTGTATCTTCCTGGGGTATTCAAACACCTCCAAAGCATATTGTCTCTATGATGAAGTCAATAAAACGTTTGTTGTATCTAGAGATGTAGTCTTTCTTGAATCATCCAAATATGACAATGTTGTAGAGTGGCAACTTGATTGCTTTGATAGATTCACAAATGCAAAATCATTTCAAGAATTTGATCATCAGATTCCACATCTTGAAGGGGGAATTCCTATACTAGATCAACCTATGGAATCGTCTTCTGAAGCACTCTCTCCTCCACATGAAACTCCAACAACAGATGATATTTGAGTGATGTGATTGACAGGATTGGGAGACTCAATCTTGATTCAGTCCCAACTCAATCAAATGAGCAGCCTGGACCATCTTAGAAAGGTCCCCAAAAGTGGCTGACAAAGACACTTGAAAGTGTTCATCCTGATGAGGTTGGAAAGATAGGAACTAGAAATTCAACTCGGTAAAATGGAAGTGATGTAGATGACTCTAATTCACCTGTTGATGAGGATGTTTCTTATGATTGTGAATTGAATTTTTCTATAGATTTTGAACCAACTTCCTTCAAAGAAGCCGCTTCTCATGATGAATGAAAAGAAGCGATGCAAAAGGAGTATGATGCCTTGATAAAGAATGGCACTTGGAAGCTAGTTGATCCTCCATTGGGAACCAAACCAATTGGCTGCAAGTGGGTCTACAAGAACAAGTATAAAGTTGATGGCTCACTTGACAAGCACAAAGCCAGGCTTGTGGCAAAAGGTTTTGCACAGAAGGAAGGGGTCTATTATGAGGAGACTTTTGCCCCCATAGCAAAATGGGCTACCATCCGGACACTCTTTTCCCTAGCAGCTCAAAATGGTTGGAAATTCCATCAAATGGATGTAAAAACTTCTTTCTTGAATGGAGATCTAAAAGAGAATGTTTTTATGTCCCAGCCTGAAGGATTTTCTGTGAAAGGACATGAACATAAAGTATGCAAACTTATGAAATCCTTGTATGGCCTCAAACAAGCACCACGAGTCTGGTATGAAAAACTAATTGAGCATCTTCTGAAACTCAATTTCAAACATTATGATCTTGATGATGCAACTTTGTTTGTCAATAAAGTTGGCAAAATAGTTGTATATCTTGTGGTATATGTATATGATCTTTTGATGACAGGGAAAAATGAGAGCTACATTGCATCCATAAGGAAGGAATTGAGGAAAGGTTTTGAAATGACTGATTTGGGATATGTTCATTACTATATTGGTATTGAAGTAACTCAACATCCAAAGTCCATATTCCTTCCTCAAAAAAAGTACATTGGAGATGTTTTGAATAGGCTTGGCATGGATGAATGCAATCCTCTAACTACTCCAATGTAAAAAACCTAAAGCTCACATCCATTGAAGGAAAAGAATTTGAGGATGCAACAAAGTATAGACAGCTTGTAGGAAGTCTCAACTACCTGACTACTACCAGACCAGACATTTAGTTTGTTGTTGGAATCCTCTCCAGGTTTATGCAAAAGCCTTGTGAGGTACATTGGTCTACTGCAAAAAGAGTTCTAAATTACTTGAAGGAAACTCAAGACTTTAGATTCAAGTATACACAGGTGGGTGACTTCAGCTTGATTGGATACTCTGATTCATACTTCGATGGAGACAAAGAAAATGGGATATCTACTTCTGGTTATGCTATGATTCTTGGATTAGGAGTTATCGCTAGGAGATCACGCAAACAATTAGTTCCAGAAGATTCCACAACAGAGGCAAAATATGTGGCAGCAGTTGAGGCTACAAAAGAAATTGTGTGGCTCCAGAAAATTCTAGAAGATTTGTAGGTAAAACAAGTACATTTGACTCCACTCATGATTGACAATACCTTGGTAATAAAGTTGGCCAAGAACCCAAAGTTCCATGATCGAACGAAGCACATCAATACAAAATATCATCTGATTCGACATCATGTTGAGGCCAAAACAATCCATCTTCGCCATTGTTCCACTAATGAGAAGATTGCAGACATCTTCATCAAAGCGCTTGGAAGAGAAAAGCTTGAAAGATTCAGAACGATGCTTGGACTCACCAACATCCCTTTAGATTAAGGGGGGGAATGTTGACACCTAATCATAGGGATTGGGTGAAAAATTGTAAATAGTGTAAATAAATAATAAGAGAAAATGGAGAGTCATCATGAGATGAAACTCAACAGTCACTCCCTCATGTACATAGCTATGAACAACCTAAATGAATAAACATAATCTCATTTGAGGAGTTACCTCCTGGCCTGACAGCCCCATCAAAAATTTTGGTATCCCTAAAGAAAGCTTCATTCACAAGAGGGTATAACACAATTGGCTCAACAATATTCAACTTTTGTCCCTTTCCTTTACGTGTATTAAACATATTGTTACTTTTATTTATAACTTCAACACCTACATGAAATAACCTATATCAACTTTTTAGTGCACAACCTATTCATAATTAAAAGAAAATTAAAAACAAGATTTCTTACTTTAAGCAGGATTAAACTTTTTTGTGGTAAGCCTTTGAGTTTATGGAGCTAACTTTGGGTGCTAAAGATGAGTAGAGATGAGAGTTTATGTAAAAAGTAGCTCATAATGAGTGGGGGATAGGGATCGAGGCATCATTTATAGTGAGTTCTGAAAACTAAGGGAAGGCTTCAATACTATCCTGAGAAGCATTAATGCTCTTAAGGAAAGCATTGGTGAAATATAGAATGGTATTAATGCAATACAAGAAGGTTGTTAATGCCATCTAGGAAGGTCAACACACAAATTTTTTTCGATAAAGTATGGCTTGTGTAGGGACCATGGAAGTGTGATTGGTAAGGAGAGTTTAGCGGAAGAAAGCCTTGCAATGGCATCACTATGTCATGGTAGAATATAGGGATATACATCGAATAGGTGCAAGCATCAATATTGGGAAAGGTTTAACATGGTAAGCATTTTAAACATTATTAATATTTTCGAGATCTTTATATTTCCAATACCTTGTCGCCATCGGGAAGTCGGAGAAGCTAGTAATAAAATTTAAATTTACACCTCAATTCTTTCTGGTCTCTGACTTCTGTTAAAGGTGATCTTTGCATAGAGACAAAAATTTCTCCAATACGTTGACAACATCAGAGAGTCAGAAAAATTAAAGATTTAAATATTGACATAACCATTTTATCTACAATCTCTTATCTCCAATACAGAGCGGTACAAGGTTGAGGGACAAAAGAAAAATTTGATGTGTTGTCGGTGTCAGAGAATTGGATGTAAACGTTCCTAATATCTGATACAAAAAACTATTAGGGAAAGGAATAATACCCTCACGGGCCTAGAAATTAGCATCTTTTTGTCAATATATGGTACTTCAGTTTTTAACCATATTTATCTTATAATAACATTCATAGTCATTCCTTCTACATCATTTTGGCACATTCCATGTGTAAATTTTCAATTTTGGCACATTCCATGTGTAAATTTTCAATTTGAGCTGCAAAAGGTTACATAGAGGTAATAATTCCAAAATGCTATAGTTTTATGTTTTTTTACGTTATAAAAATATGTTAATCTATGAACATAGTAGAAATTGATAAATTTTGTAGCTCTCCTGTGAAACTGTAGCATATTTAATGGTTATCATATCTCTTGATGCAGGGATGTGAAACAAAGCAAATGGACAAGTGGAAAAAGATGGCATGATGGTGAATCTCCTCTCTAGTGCATCAAAGAAGTGATTGAGGCATCACTATGGTGAAGTCAAATCCACGGTCAACTCATCGTGTGGCATAGCCGCATAAGCACAATAACAAAGTATATCGGGACAATTATGTATAAGAACAATCGACATGAGGCGAATTAAGTAATGCTAAATAATAACACATTCATAGACTATGAGCGTGCTATCTTTATGGAATTAAGCAATGCTAAATAATAACACACTCATAGACTATGTGTTCACATGCACTCATTGGATCATAAGCGAGACATGGGAATTTGAGTTTAAAATCAACAATAGAACATTTAGTCATCATTTTCTTTCTAATCTATAACATTTCAATTACACTGAGGTTATTTTTTCAAAAAAACTATATATTGATATGGTTGGGTAGAACGAGTACAATAGACAAAGACTTGAGTTTTGAATAAATGTATGACGTATTGGCTTTAATATAATTTCATACTTTTGATCTATTCTCTAGTTACGTATTCATGAATAATTATGATCACTTAGAGAGTAAGTTCCTATGTTTTTCTAAGCTCATGTGATCAGCTAGAGGCCCCCCTTTGGATATATGGCACTGCCTATAGTATAAATCTCTCAGTATCCCAAAAATCATTTTTTACCATGTAAATTTTATGCTTTTTTTTTATTACAACATTGTTTTAGGTACTCCACTTCAGTTTCTAATTGTTTCTTTACTTTCTTCGAGATTATAAACAAGTGCTTGAAAAAATAATTAAACTACATTTAGAGCACTTTCATTTATGCATTGAAGGATTTCAATAAATATATTTTAATTTCATACTTATGCTCTTCGAGACCAGGATTTATAAATCTTTCGCAGATTAAGTTTATGCTTTGATAATAGATAAATTTCAATGCTTTAATAGACTAAATTTATCTACTTTCTTAGAATAAATTTGTGTGCTTTCATAGATTATGTTTATAAGCTTTCTTAGACTAAAATTCCATGTTTTCATAGGCTGGAATTACTTTCTTTCTAGATTAAGAGTATTTGCTTTCATAGAATAATTTTGGATGCTTTTATAGAGTAAAATATCTATCCTTCCCTAAGCTATATTTATATGCTTTTACATAGTAAAATTTCCATGCATTCATAAGATAGATTCATGTGATTTCATAGATTAGATCTATATTTTTTTTAGAATAAATTTGCATTCTTTTATAGAATAATATTTACATGTCTTCTAATAAACCTATTTTCTCTAGACTAAATTTCAATGTTTTCTTACTATAAGTGTTTATCTATTTTCTTAAATTAATATTATTATTTCTTTCATAAAATTATACTATTGTTCATTTCGATTTATTTCTAGTAGAATTAGAATCTAAATTCCTAACATATACTTTTTCATATACTTCATAAGTTTATCTAATTCGATTGATAATTCAATGTGACAAAATTTAAAGCATAATTAAATTGACCAACATTTTGGTGTCGTTGTGAGGGAATTATATATTGAATTTATCTTTTAATTTAGATTTCTCTTTAACTTATGCAACTTTGGAAAGGAGAAATGGTAAGACGAGAGGTAAGAATCTATGCATCACATTGTGAGGTTTATCCTAACCTTAGTCATTGAATTGCATTTCCTTATTAGTTGCATCCATTTTTGATTCCATAAGTTAAATTTCCTTCATTTTAGAATGCATGTATAGAGAAAGAGATTCTACAGGTAGATTGATTAGAGGACGAACATTAATTCCATAATTACCTGCCACCGCCACTAGATCACATGGTGTAGTAAGAACCACATCACCATCCACATCATGAATTCCTACTTTTGCAGGTAGAATAATATATTGTGAGGTAAAAAGGTATGAAATTAGAACTAGAGGGGAGCCAACTTCTTCAACATAAGCAATGGTAGATTAATCAACAACTTCAATTGAGGCAACCATCTTTCTTTCTCGTTAAATATGAGAACACCTTGTTACACGAGAACATGAGATACCTACCAAATGAGAAGAAGAGGAAGAAGAAGGAGAAAGAACCTTCCTTCTTTGGAAAACAAATAATTGAAGGACCAGAAGAAGGAAATTCATAGAAGAACCTTATTATCTCATTTATGAAGAATTAATGACAAAAGGTGAAGGAGAAGAATTCCCTCCTCCCAGTGGACATGAAATAATAGTAGGCGGAGGAGGAGGTAAAATACCACCACTTGGACATGGTAGAGGAGGAATAAGACCACCTTTTGTTGGTGGAAGAGATGGTAAAGATGGTAGATGAAGAGTTGAATATGGAAGTGATGACAACAAAGAAGATCCTTATGGATTTCTTATCCATGATTTTGATAGAAATGTTAACACCAAGAATATATATTCATCTACACTTCCAAACTTCCATGGTATGAGACCAGAAGATCCGAAATATTTTCTACTTGAATTTGAAGTACTTTGTATAAATTATGATTACATAAAGAGGCTCAAAAATTGAAATTGTTTATGGATACATTAAAAGATCGAGCCCTTAAATGGTTAATGGGACTAGGAACTAACTTTGTAAGATCATGGAATGGAATGAGACAACTCATTTTAGAAAAATATAAATATTATTGCACACATCATTATAATAAAGAGCGAATTTTTAAAATGAGCCAAAAGGTGGACGAGAATCTTGCAGACTTTGTAGAAAGATTTGCTTATAATGTTAAAAGGGAAAAATTACACAAACTAGGATTCGTTACATTAAAAACCCTTTTACTTAGAGAAATAAAGGATGAATATATTGATCTCCTAAATCTACTGAGTAAAGGGGATGTATCCCACCTTTCATTTGAGGAAATATACAATTTATGGAATAAAATATCAAGAGGAAGGGAAAAGCATGGCAAAATTCCTCGAGACCCAGTGATAGCAAGAGTAGGTAAATCAACATCTGGATTGGTAAGTAGAGATGGACTTGGAAATTTACTAGATACTGTTAAAATAAACATTCTCGGAAATATAAGTGAACAAATAGACATATTATGAATGCATAATAAGAAAAAAGTTGAGAATTCTCCTTTATCTATCACTAGTAGAAAATGATAAATTAGTGACTAGGTGACTAAAAACGTTTGTCACCACAAACCTTTCAAGTGAAATATTATAAAAAATGAGCAATCTTAAGTGACCCAACTTAAAACGACTAACATAAATCACTAATTTAGTCGCGGGTTAAAATATATGACTAGATAATAAACAATACAACAAAAAATGACTAACATGATTGACTAATTTAGTCTAGGAACAAAAATACAGCTACCTAACAAGTACCACAATAATATGAATCAGTTTTTTATGTTAGTAATTTTAATTGTGTCAAGCAATTTAAATTTACAAGTGAGATAGGATTGAAAGGTTGTTAAAGATTGGCTTAAAGGTTATCATTCCTTAAACACTTCTTCATCCTCATATGGTGTATAACTGATCCAACTTTGCAAAATTTATCTCTAATAATTTGTAATTTAAAAATATATTTTTTAATAAAAAGGTAATTGTTTAATGTATTTTTAAAAAATCTACTCATTGAATCTAATTGGATCTACTTCCAATTTGAAATTAATTTGAAGAGAATTTTTAACTTTTAAGACTATAATATCAAATAAAAACTACCCTAGTTTCCTATTAACTAGCCTAGATCCATCTTAACCCCGGATCTATCAAGCACCGAGAAGGATCCAATCTCTCGAGGTGAAAAATTCTTTTTTAGTGCAAAAATTGAGGAAAGGTTTGCACCTCAAGATATTGGATCCCTCTCGGCACTTGATATATTTGGGGTTAAGATGGATCTATATTGGTTATATAATACTATACAATATCTATATTTGTATTTGTGTCTCTTTTTATTCTCTCTATCTCACCCCACAAACATACACACTCTCCCTCCCCCTCTCTTCCCATTCTCTCTCTCTCTCTCTCTCTCTCTCTCTCTCTCTCTCTTCCCATTCTTTCCCTCTCTATCACTCTCCTTCTCTCTATTTCCTCCTGCTCTCCTCTCCCCCTCACTCTCTCTCCATGGCTCTCTTGTCAACCCTCTCTCTCTACCTCTCTCCCTCTATGTTTTTCTTGTTCCCTCCCTCTCCTGGCCCCTTCAATTCGATCTCGCTCTCCTCATCTCTCTCTTACTTCCTCTCTCTCCCTTCTCTCCCACCTCCCTCTATCTTCCCCCCCTAATCACTCTCCCTATCTCTCTCACTCTCCTATGTCCAACTCTATGACTATCTCCCTCCTCCTCTCCTTCTCTCTCTCCCCTCAATCTCTATGTCTCCATCTCTCTCCATTCCCCTTCTCTCCCTATATCTCTCCTCTCCTCTTCTCTATCTTCCCTCCTCTCCTCTCACTGTCACTCTCTCTCTATATCTCCTTTATCACTCCCTATCTCTCTATGTCTTTGTTCTTTCCTCCCTCTCTCCCCCCCTCCAACTCCATCTCTCTCTTTGTGTCTCTCCCTCTATCCTTCTGTCTCTCTGCCCTCCAACTTTTTCACTATCTTCCTCCCTCTCTCCCTCCCCCCAACCCCAACTCTCTCTTAAATTTGATCACATTGTATTTTGTTTAAGAAATTATCTAAATGAAAAAAACTTAATTGGTTGTAAAATATTAAACCTATATTTTGGATCAATCATGTCAAAGAAAATAAAATAATGAAAAAATTAAAAAAATCACGAACTATATTTAATCTATTATTTCTAGTCACTTTGCTTGATCTCATCCTTTGGATCCTTAGCTAAGATGGATATATGTTGGTTCTTTATCTATATTTAGCTAAGATGGATGCATATGGTTCTTTAACCAGCATAGATCCATCTTAGCTTAATTTTATTAAAACTTTAATTTAGTTTCTATGGGAATAGTTTAGTAGTCGTGAGGATGAGGGTTTAGATATATCTCAAATTGTAACATTTTCCGTTTTAGATTCAATTAAAAAAATGTTATAAAATAAAATTAAAATAAAATATTTTTACTATGAAATAAGTTATGACTTTTTGGCATGTGGTATTGATAAGACATGGTATTGGTCCATGGTATTGTAACAAAGCCTGTTTACAGGTTAATATCTTGTCATATTGTTATAAAATATTTTGATTCTAAAAAAGTTATGACTTTTGGGCATGTGCCATTGATAATCTATGGCATTGTAACAAAGTTTATTCACAAGCTCATAATATCAATGGAAAAGTGGGGGTGAATATCCATGGTTAATAATCTTGTCATATTGTTATAAGATATTTTGATTGTGAAATAATTTATGTTTTTTGAGAATGTGATATTGATAATCCATGGTATTGTAACAAAGCCTATTTTTTACAAGTTAACAATATCTACAGTAAGGTGGGGGTGAATATCCATGATTAAGAATCTTATCATATTGTTATAAAATATTTTGGTTGTGAAATAAGTTATGGTTTTTGGGCTTATGGTATTGATAAGCCATGGTATTGGCCCATGGTGTTGTAACAAAGCATATTCACAAGTTAATAACAAAATACAAATATAACAAATTGAATTTTATTTTTTTATTAATTTAAATTTTTATTATTAATTGAGCCAATCTTTAAATGTTTACACTCATCCCCAATATCACTTTTAACTTCTTCTTCTTCTTTTTAATTTAGCATCTAACACAAAAATAAAATTTTCTTATTAAAAATAAATCATTTAACCCAATTACAATTTATATCTTTTATTTTTCTGTTATAAATATTTCTTTTATTTTTTCCATCATAAATATTTCTTTTATTTTTTCCATTATAAATATTTCTTTTATTTTTTCCATTATAAATATCTCTTTTCTTTTTCATTTCAAGTTTAGCGTTGGGTTCAAATAAAATGTTCACAAGTTACAACATCACATTTTAGCGTTGTATTTTTCTCTGCCTTGTAGATATCTGTGTGGAAATGCCAAAGTGAATATTTCTTTTCTTTTTCATTTCAAGTTTAGCATTGGGTTCAAATAAAATGTTCACAAGTTATGACTATCTTGATTTGGTTAGGAAGTATCTCGGCATGGTTCAAATGTTCACAAATGTTGGGAGTTACGAATAACTTTCCAGTAACGGGGTAATTGGAGAAAGGCCACTAAAGTCCAAATGATATGGATATTTGGAGATAGATCTGAAGGGCTAGGATAAAGAGATTCTGGATCGGGCTTCGTGAAGTCCTTTCTTGGAGGATTCCTCTCTATTTTCGATCTCTCGCTTAGAACCCAGATCCATCACCCTTCTGCAATTTTCTTGTTTTATTGGGCTTGAACAATTTATGTGTGGAGAGATGGGTCTCAGTTAGCATGAATATTACCATTTTGGTAGATCACACTTTGTAGTTTCAGATCTAAGATTAACTCTATGCCTTGATAAAAATTGGTCAACTCAACCAGAGGCAGTGGGCACTCGACTTGATTTGAATGGTGATGAATTAAACAGGTGAAAATATGTGGAGTCTTGGTAAGTTCTTTGGTTAAGGTTTCAGGTTCCTGTACATATGTTAATTGTATAACTTCAGTCTCGGTAATTTTTTACGTTCAAAATTGTCAAATATGTAGAAGTTACTTTACACATAGCTTAGATGAGAAAAAAATTGTCTTAATATAATATGTAAACTTCATATTACTTACAGCTGATGCATATTGTATCTTATTGTGCATATGTTAGTGGTATAACTTTGGTCTGGTTAATTCTTTACATTTATAAATTGTGAAATATGTAGAAATTACATTACACATAGCTTAGATGAGAAAAAGTTTGTCTTAATATAACATGTAAACTTCATATTACTTACAGTTGATGCATATTGTATCTTATTTTGCATTTGTTAACTTCAGTTTGGTTAATTGTTTACATTTATAAATTGTCAAATATGTAGAAATTACCTTACACATAGCTTAGATGAGAAAAAATTTCTCTTGATATAACATGTAAACTTCATAGTACTTAGAGTTGATGCATATTGTATCTTACTGTTCATATGTTAATCGTACACAGTGTGGGTAATTTCTTACATTTAAAATTGTCAAATATGTGTAGGTAATTTTTTACATTTAAAATTATCAAATATGTAGAAGTTACATTACATGTAGCTTATATGAGAAAAAGTTTGTCTTAATATAACATATAAACTTCATGTTACTTACAGCTGATGCATATTATATCTTATTGTGCATATGTTAATCATATAACTTTAGTGCGGGTAATTTTTTACATCTAAAATTGTCAAATATGTAGAAGTTACTTTACATGTAGTTTAGATCCACACACAAATAAAATATCAGAAATATGGCAGGGGAATGAGTAAGCATTTTCACACTGGTTTAAAATTTCCCCTTGGTTAGTGAATAGAACAAATTCAAAACTATTGTTATTTTTGGTGGAGTATTAAGTTATTAACCCAAGATAAATAAAGTTTAGTTTCTTAAATGATTGAAAAAGGCTATTTTCTAATGTTATATAGAAGTTACATTTCAGATAGCTATATCTACCCTGTCGTAACTATAATATTCCAACTCCATTTTTTTCACACTTTTCAGCATTTTAAAGGGTTGTCTAGTTTAGTGCGATTATGCAATTAAATAGTCGATATTGTTTAAGACATCTCCTATTTGCAATATTTTGAATTGTTATGTGGGATCTTGGGTAGGTAGTTTCAACTAGATGATCTTTTATAATTCAGGCAAGAGCCTTTAGGAGCAATCTTGATTTGCATGCTTGTTTCCATTATGCATCTAATATTTGCAACTTTTTTTAGGTGAATAACCCAACAACCCATGTTGAACATGAAGCAAGTACCTCAAAAATTGGGGAATATTAGTTATTCTATTTCCAAAGTGGGATAGATCTAGAGAAGGCAGTGAAAACTATCATAAATGGCTTCTGTTGGGTTGTATTTAATGACATCTCACTAGAGTTTTCTACTGAAGTAAATCAATTGATGAGTTTGAAGCTTGAAGGTAGTGTTTTATAGGTGTTGTAAGGTCTCTCTATAACACTATATATCTACATGATTCTAATACCATGATATGGTGTCTCAATACAACTATTGTAAAGTGTCGGGTGGTAGATGTAGATATATTTCTCATGTCCTACAGGTAAATCGTATCATTTAGCTTTCTCATGTCTTACAGGTAAATCGTATCATTATATTTTCTATGAAATCTTGGAATGTGTTCAAAGTTTGTCTCAGATAAGGAAATATGTATGTACTAATGAATTTATTTATGTTGTAATAAGATCAAGAATAACGTTTTCATTGCAAAGAATTGGGATCTACCATGTATGTTTTCTTTACTACATGAAATTCTTGATTTGTTAGATCCCAACTAGTTAGGATTAATTTTTTTTTTTGATGTAATGAGATTAAGAATAAAGTTTTCATTTCATTCACTGGAATCTACCATGTAATATTTATTCACTACATGAAATTATTGATTTGTTAGAACCCAACTTATTAGGATTATGAAGAGTCCTCTTTCATGAGAATACTTATGAATGCTCTATTCTTGCTCAAAGAATTACCGATTATAGAAAGGTGGAAAATAAATGAGATGCAACTGAAGGGTTTCTATTTTAAAATACATTCACTCCTTAGTTGATCTTAGGTTGAAACATATGGCGACAAATCTGGAGTCCACCGATCAAGGAATTCCTTTTGATGGGAATCCTAGTCCTTTTCCTCCTTTTGGAAATATTGATGCTCCATATATGGCTACATTGTCTCTTCCAAGATTTACCATTGGCTTGCCAGTATTGTTGTTTTCAACCTCCTTGGTTCAAAACGTCATGATTTCTCTGCAATCGAGTACACCTCCAATTGGACAAAATCAACCTCCAGTTGATCGAAATGTTGACCCTTTTCCTTCTTCCTCCCCTTCGTCCTCTTCGCTTGGTGAAAGTATTGGTACTAGTAACCAGGCGGATGAGAAGAAGAAGAAAGGGAAGAAGAAGAAGAAGAAGCAAATTCAGCAGAGGGACAACCAAGCAACCATTGCTTTGAATGCAAAATTTGATGAGAAACCATCTGTTAAGCTTCACAAAGTTCGATATACATGCAAACTTTGTGTGGGAGACCATCTTCTCCGAAATTGTCCTAATATTCCTCAGATCTTAGAATAATGGTCTTCTCATTCACATCATCCTCTCTCATCAACTTCTGGAGATCATGCTGGTGACACACCATCAATTAGTGATAGTAAAGTTCATGGAAAGAAAGGTAAAGTTAAGTTTCCCTGTAGGTTATGTGAGGGGGATCACCCCATTCACCTTTGTCCCTATCTGGATGAAGCCAAAAAGGTGTTGGATAATCGTCCTACTTCACCGCAGTGATTTCCATTTGGTTACAGGAAACTCTCCCTAAGTCCTTCACTAGTTGATGAATTGACTGACTCAAATCAATCGTTTGTCAAACCCACTCTCTCTGAAGGTGAATCCAGATCTCTCCTTCATGACCTCTTATGAGTTGTGAACAAGGAGTATGAGGAGAGTTCTTTGTCTTGTGTTAACCTCATTAAAAAATGAAACAAGCCAATGAGGATAGTTCCTTGTCTTGTGTCAACCTCGTTAAAAAATGAAACAAAGGTTATGAGGATAGTTATTTTACTGTGTCAACCTCATTAAAAAAATGAAGCAACTTCCATGAGGATAGTTCCTTGTCTTGTGTCAACCTCGTTTAAAAAATAAACAAGGAGTATGAGCATAGTTCCTTGTCTTGTGTCAAGCTTGTTAAAAAATGAAACAAGGAATTTGAGCAGAGTTCCTTGTCTTGTGTCAAGCTCATTAGAAAATGAAACAAGGTTCCCTGAAGCAAAGTTCCAAGTCGAGTCTTTGATTAGATCTCGTAAAATCTCAGTCGAGTCTTTAACTTGATCTCATAAACAAACCTTCATTCCATCCACCTGATAGCCACAAGTAGTCTACTTAGGTGAATGTAATGAAGCTTGGGGGGCATGCACCTAGTGGTAAAGTTAAGTTTCCCTGTAGGTTATGTGAAGGGAATCACCCCATTCACCTTTTTCCCTATATGGACGAAGCCAAAAAGTGTTGGACAACCATCTTGGTTCATCGCAACGACTTCCATCTGGTTACAGGAGACTCTCCCTTTCATCATGCTGGGGGCATGTAAACCAATCTCAAGCATAGTTCTTCATGTTAAGCTTGCATAAAAATGAAACTGAATCTAAGCATAGTTTTTCGTTTCAAGCTTGTGTAAACATGAAACTGAATCCAAACATAGTTCCCTATGGTTCAAGCTTGTGTAAAAATTAACCCATTTCCATTTTTAACCCTCTTGATTTCCATTCTATTAGCCTCTTTCATCAGATGAGCCTTGGTTGTTTTCGTCCCATCACCACCATCCCTTTAGCCGATCATACACTTTAACTTGGTTGTTTTACCATTTTTGACGAACAGTTGCAATGAGTGGGCTTATTATCCAGCCTCTTCACATAAATCAACATGTTTTGAGAATTTCCAACATCACTGAAAGTAGTTGCTATCCTAGACACCACTCGTTCCTCAAAGTGGAGTCCTCTTTAAGCTTTTTTCAGACTCTCTAAATATGAAAAGATTGTCGAGTGCATGTCCTTGTATTATTTTATGCTTTTTCAAGCTTGAGAGATTAATTTACGAAAAAGAACTTGTGGAGTTTTCTTTTTGTCCCTTTTCAAACTCTCTAAACATGAAAAGGACCAAGTTATCTTTGTCATTAAACTCGTTAAAACATCAAAATAGTGACAAACTTGTCCATCTAGACAAGACCGAGTTTCACCTTCGCTAGACTCGTTAAAAATCAAATAGAAATGGATTCGCCTGAAGGGTGAAATTATACAACAAGCATATGTTATCCTCCTCAAGCTTGATAAAAATAAAGAGGTATTGGTTAGCAATGACTGGGGAAAATGGAAAAACTACTTTATGGTAGCAGGTCGGTCTTGAACATGACACTTTCACTGCATCACCCTGACTATCTGGGTTGGGTTATTAGCTTGATGATTATCATACCATTGGTCTATCATATCATCCATCACTTTGTTTTGGGTCAATGCTACCAATTCACTTTAGTGTCGTCGACATGTTCAAGACAAGTCATTCAGTCAAAATTCATCTGTTGCAATACCATAAACCTTCATTTTCATGACCGCCATTCCTGAACCTTGTGTCATCAGTCAAATTCGATCTCTAAAATCACTACATTCATTTCATGTCATTGATGTCAGATACATCAAGGCCCTCCTGCGACGAGTTGCTTCTTGTTGACGTCAACACATTATCTAAGAAGTTGACTTAGAAACACCCATCCAGTACCTTGAAGCTTGCATGCATCAATGGCAAGTTTCTCAATTCCGGCGATAGGCATAAATTAATGGCCTTCGACCAAAAGACTTTGTATGGTGTTTGACATCAAATCATCTATTCACACCATGCAGAATGTACTGCAGTACCTTGAGGATCATTATCATTATCGGTGATTTCTCTCGCACCTGTTAACAGCTTACATCATTGGCTGGTAATCAAGTGGTGTCTTCCCATGTTTGACTTTAGATCACATATTCACATGGTTATACTCATACTTGAGCAAATAGTTGAATGAGATTGAAGACCCCAGATCTAGTTTCATCCATCCGGGCTGCGATTTCAGGAGTACTAAATCATATGTAGAATGGCTTTACATTGATAGTCATTTCGACCATGGGTCTATATCTGTAGACGACTATTTATGTACATGTAATGAAAGTTTATAACCTGAGCATGGGTATGCCTTCCCTCAACAATTCATGTAAGATCAAATATCATGATATATGTATTGTAATTGATACAGATCACCTTCCACTTTGAATCCTCCTCATCACATCGTAAAGCATTTCATTCGACATTGGCATTTTTTTGACTTCATGCTTTAGGGGCCAGTTATTACAGATCCATTTGGGCACATCAAACCCCAAAATTTAGATCAGTGTTTTAGGGCTCATCAAACCCTAATTTTGGTTGCTTCATTCGCTAAACAAGTCACCCCTTTGAATGCCTCCTTCCCAGATAGTTTCATGACTTGAAGACATCCGTAAATAGCCTCTAGAGGGACCAGCATAGGTAAGACCTTATGAAGGTGCACTGCAGAGCAGTTAAGTCCGCTGCCAGGGTGCTCTACAGAGCACTTAGGCTTCCTTTCACCTGCGCTGGGCGAGAATGAGCGAAATTCACATAGGGTTTGGGGAATATTCTTATCTTTTGGAGTCATCTAGAAGTTTCCCTGACTTATCAACTCCTATGAGCTCGAAAATTTATGAGGAATGAGTTAAGGTGCATCCTATCCTCTCATCCCTTCCTCCATGGAACTAATTCTAAGTATGGAAGGCCATTCAATGCCACCATTAATGACAGAACCTCCTTCATCTTCCTATAAATTGACCACTCATCTAAGTGATTAGGGGCTGGACTATGTTGAATTGTAAGGAGATCATGCTGCTATGAGATTTGTCTTTGAAGCAAGTATTGTGATTCTACAAGTTTTTCATGCTTTTGATGTGATGTGGATGGGATCCAAGCTGGAGGAATGGCTTTGAATCAGACACCAATAGTTGTAATTCCTTCTTCTATCTAATAAAGTGTTTGAACCTTTTTCTGATATGTTTGCGTTGTTTCATAATGCTTATATGTGTGAATTGTATCTGATTCCTTTAACTTATATTCAATAGATCATATGCTTTGATCAGTTTTTGTCTTCTGTTGTGTTTACAGGGTACTTCTCAAGTGAATTAAGTACGAGAAGGAGCGATGGAATCGATACAAGGGAGACGAGAGGAAAGTGGAACTGCAGGTAGGCCCTCTATCTTCTCATCTTATCTATTGCTTATAGGAAAAGTCTAAACACTTTAAACTATTGTTCTAGATACAACTACTTATCTAGGGAATTGGTATTTACTCGTAGATACTAAATTCTCCAAAACAGATAGTTAGATCAAACTATTGTAATAAAAGAAACCATATAATAATTTTGGCATTCACATGAGGCTTGTTCATCAAATATTTAATAGTAGCATGGTCAGTATGTAAAAAGGTCTGGTAACCAGTGATGTAATGTCTAAATTTATTCAAGGAATGGACAACAGCTAGGAACTCTTTTTCAGTCACAATATAGTTCAATTTTTCCTTGGAAAAATTTTTGCTGATGAAATAAATGGAATAAGGTAAATTGTCATCTATTTGGCCTAGAGATGCTCCTATAGCTTTGTCAGAGGCATGATCATGGATGTGGAAAGGAAGAGCCCAATTTGGGCCTCAGAGTATAGGTGCGGTAGTCAATTTGTTTTTGAGCATTTCTAGGGCCTCTTGGCGACTTTTTGACCAGAAAAATTCAAAGTTCTTCGCCAATAGTCCAAAAAAAGGTGAGGCTACTTTGCTGGAGTCCTTTATGAATCTCCTATAGTATTCAACTAAGCCCAAGAAACTTTTGACATCCCTTTGCTTCTGAGGAGTAGGGACCCTCTTTATGATAGCAATTTTATTTGGGTCCACTTGCAATCCTTCCTGGGATATGGAGTGACCTAGAACGATCCATTAATTCATTAAGAACTCACACTTCACAAGACTAATGGATAAGTTCATTTCAATGCATTTTTTTAATACTTTCCCAAGTTGGAGAGAGCCTCCAAGAAATCACACCCATAGTGAGTGAAATCATCCGTATAAATTTCTACAGAGTCATGGACTAGCTCTGCAAAGATGCTCAAGAATACCCTCTGAAAAGTGGCAGGGGCATTACATAATCCAAAAGGAAGGACCCTATAAGCAAAGGTACCCCAAGGAAAAGTGAATGTGGTTTTATCTTGGTCCTCTAGGCTAATATGGATCTGATTGTAACCATTGAATCCATCCAGGAAAGAGAAGAACTTCTTTCTTGCAAGACCATCCAAGACTTGATCAATGAAAGGTAGAGGGAAATGGTATTTTTTGGTGGCTTTGTTTAGCTCTCTGTAGTCCACACAGATCCTCCATTTTCCATTCTTCTTTAGGACCAGAACCAGAGGATACACCCACTCACTATCTGAGATGGGGTAAATGAACCCTGCATCCAACAACTTCTGCAGTTCTTCTTTAACTATATCTTTGAGGGCTAGGTTCATTCTCCTATGAGGTTGGTGCACTGGCTTGTAGCCTTCCTTGATGTAAATGTGGTGAGTACACAATGAAGGGTGCACTCCCTTCATTTCCTTATAACTCCAGGCAAAGGCATCCAGTTTCTCTCTTAGCATGTTACATAACGATGTGCAAAGAGAGGGGTTGATTTTCAATGTTCTTTTTAATTCTAGGCTATTGACATGAGTAGGACTTGAGTTAGCTAGGCACAAATCAGTCCAAGGGTTATCTTCAACTTTCTTTACTAACTCATCCAGGGACATGGTGTTGGGGGGCCGATTCTCGAGGATTTGATCAATTGGGTTGT
The DNA here is from genome assembly GCA_031772625.1 of Pinus tabuliformis. Classification (NCBI taxonomy): domain Eukaryota; kingdom Viridiplantae; phylum Streptophyta; class Pinopsida; order Pinales; family Pinaceae; genus Pinus; species Pinus tabuliformis. Next base: position 1,306,685,046 of record CM062820.1, read on the forward strand.
CTTCATCAGGTTTCCCCCTCCTATAGTAGCATCTAGGGTACAAATTAGGTAAGAGGTGGTAGAGTAGACTTCATCTTCCTCCTCCTCTTCCAACCATAAAGGTAATGCATGCTCTAGAGATGGTTGAGTAGCAGGGTACAAGACCAAGTGTTTGGACATATGCCGATTTTTAATGGTCATATTCCCAGCCCTGCAACTTATGTAAGCATCAGCAGTGGCTAACCATGGCCTTCCAAGGATGAGAGGATAACCATTGAACTTGGTCTTAGGTTGGAGAACTAAGAAGTCAGCAGGGTATTCCCAAGAATCAATGGAGACCATCACATCCTCAACAACTCCCTCAGGAGCTACTGTGGATCTGTTTGCAAGCTGCAAGACTATTGTGGTCTTCCTTAATGATCCTTGGAGATCTAGTTTAAGCATAGTAACCTTATTGATCACAATGATGGAAGCCCCAAGATCAATTGAGGTATGGGGGATAATGATACCATCGATGTGCACATCTACCACAAGACTTCTAGGGTCTAGATACTTCGGGAAAATCACTCACCCCAACATTAAGTCAGACAATTGTCCAATGAAATTAATGGTAGGGGTGTCTTTCTTTCTCCTCCCAAGATGTTTGAAGCATTTCTCCTTGATTAACTTGTTATAGATGGGGACATCCTTGATAGAGTGGAGGAGTGGGACTTTAACACACAAGTTTTTCAATTCACCCAAAAGTTCAGACTCTTCTCAAGTGTGCTAGATGGGAAGGATTAATCTCTCAGGAAAATGAGGTGGACTGGCTTGAGGAACACTCTCCTCCTTTTCCTCTTCAAGCTCCTCAGGTGGAGATGGAGGTTGATTATCTAGAAGCACTCTTCTAGACCTGAGGTTAATTTCTTGAATTTCCACAACACAGGTAGGGTAGGATGTCTCTCCACTATAGCCCTAATGTGCCTGTTTGTTGTTCAGGTTCATATTTAGCTGACCAAGCATCTGAGGTTGCTTAGGTGGAGCAAGGTGAAGGAGCTATGGTTGAGATGTAGGTGAAGGCAGTAAGGATGAAGATTGGTTGAATGGGGGCCTCCACCCCTATGGTGGTGTATTCCATTGAGGTTGTGCGGGAGAATATGGTTGAAATGATTGATTGGAAGGTTGGGAATGATATTGAGGTACAAAAGTCCAGGGAGAAGGTGTGGACCATGAAGGATGAGGAGGAGGAAACCATGGGGCAATGGATGCATTCTGTTTAGGGGGGTAATATGAATAGGATTCACCTTGCACGCCTTGCTGTTATGTTCAAGGTCCTTGAGGCCTCCTTTGTTTGATATGGCAAAGTTGTTCAGTCATACCTTCAGTTCCTTGATACATAACTTTCAATCTAGGTAGAGAAGGGCACTTGTCTATGGAGTGGTTCTCCTCACAAACTGAGCAGATCTCTATAAGATACAATGGACATTCATTTCTAGGGTGCCTCTTGGTGCATCTAGGGCAAAAGACAACTAAGGCTCTTTCTGCTTCCTCCTGTTTCCTCTTGATTTGCATGGTGTCCATTTTCATATCAAGGGTATGAAAAATTTGACTCTAAATGTCTTTAAACATGTTCACAGTTTCACTTTTGATGGATGTGTTGGAGGAGGATGAACTAGCCAAAGATTGACTAGCCCTACCCTTATTTTTGGCTGCCCTAGAACGATTTTTGAAAACTGTCTTAATATCATCATATGATAACTGGTAGATGCCCCCTCCTGACAACATCTTTAGGGTTTCTAGGAGATCTTCCCTGATCCCTCTAAGAAGGAATAGCTTGAGTGATTCAGGATTGAGGGTACATCTAGCCCTTTTGTAGCTGAGTTGGAACCTTTCCTCAAAATATTCCAAAGACTCATCATGTCCCAAGGCCATTCTAAAGATTTCCTCTTTGGTTTCTTTGGACCTATAATAATCCTTGTACTTGTTGAAGGCTTGTTGCATTTGAGCCCAGGTAGTGATGTTGTTCCCAGGTAAACCCATGAACCAACACAGGGTTGCATCCTTAAGGATGGATGGGAACAACTTCAACTTATATTCGTCAGAGGTATAATCATAAGTTCTGCATATGACAACAAACTCAAACAAAATGATATTAGGGTACTCTAAGGTTAAGCCATGGAAGTGAATAAGGGAAGCATGGCTTATGTTTCTCATCCTATAATATCCATTAGTTTCTTTGATGGGAAAAGCACCCTTAGTTATGTTTTTAGCTCCATTTTTCTTTTCAATCCCATTTCTATGTTCATCCATGGTGTAGGTTGGTGGAATGGTTTCTTCTTCTTCTTCCCTAATAGGCTCTTCAAAGATCTCTGGTTGTTTGCCTAATGGGTCCTCTAGCTCACAACCACCGAAGAAGAGGGAAGGTTGGCTGTTAAATGGTGTGGGGGTATTTGGAAAAAAATTCCTAAGTTGTCTCTACTCTTACGAGGCATTAAAGAAATTTCTTTTTTTTCTCTTTTTTAGTTTTTTTTTTTCATAACTACTTGCATAATGGAAAGAAAGCAGAATTTGCAACTATTTTCTGAATGGAACTACTTGAAGAATGGAAAGAAAGAAAAAAATTGCAACTATTTGTTGAATGTAAAACAAAAGGAAAGCAAAAATTGCATATATTTACTAAATGTTAAATGCAAAGGAAAGTAGAAATCAAATCTACCTAGACACCTCTCCAACAATGACGCCAAAAAGTGATGAGCCCCATAATTGCTGCAAGGATGCTGCAACTCCTAGGGCGACCAAATTTACTTTATGAACCCAAGGTTCATACAAACTTGGAGGTGACAGTGCTATATGCACAACAGATGCAACATTCTACTCTTGCCACTTCTCAATGGGGGCGATAAACCACTAGGGTTTTTCAAACTAGTCTTTTATTGACTAGAAGGAGGTTGACTACTGAAAATGAATGTAAAGTTATCTTTAATGTAGAAAGTAAATGCTTTCCTATGTTAAATAAATGAAAGTGATGAATAGAAAGTGCAATTGAATGACATGAAATCACCTAGCCAGAAATTAACACACATTACTTTGCAGAAGAGACCTAATTTAAACTTTCATTCTATCATCTTGTTATCTGGACTAATTAAGTACATAAATGATCCTAATATTGCTAAGATTGATGTGTGCATGCATTAGCTAAATATTGTATAAAATAGTCTTTTGGTTTCCGATTTAGAAATGTCAATCTTAAACTAATCAAGATGATCTTTTACATAGGAGGAAGGTATGGGAAAACTGGTCAAAATGGCATTGAGGGTTATGGAGGTCAATTTGAAGGCCTATCCTAGGCTCTGGTTATTATTTCTGCCCAAAACAGTCTAAAACAAGCCGCTACAAGGTTTCCTATAGTTGCTACAAGATTTCCTGTAGTTACTACAGGATGTCCTGGTTTACTACAAGAAACTTAGCTAAAAGATGTAGGAAGGTAGGGAAGCTAAAAGGAAGTCTTGGGAAGGTGGAATAAGGTATGGGGAAGGTTCACACTACCCAGGGATCAGCCCAACTCTTCAGGATGGTTGGATTTGATCAAGGTGGCTGTCCACGGTGGGCTATAAAACAAAAATCCAAATTAATGGTTGGTAAGGTTTGGCCAGAGGTGGAGAATACTTATATGAGTCTGGTGGAATGATTTATCCTTGCAGATCAACAACTCTTGCAACAACACATATTCATTTCTTCATTTATGCACAACTTTATGTAAATGTGGAAATGATGAGTTGAATTTAAGAAACTGATTTATTGATGGCTTGTGGATCAAATCTATGGAATGGAATGCTTTCTAATCTACAACAAACTTAAGAAACCAAAATGACAATTTCAAGTGCTTCTAAGAAATCATGAACAATGACCTACTCAACAAGAAACCCTAAGCTATGCAATAACCAAAAGATAACTCTATTTTTGGGACTGTGAGAGTGGGGTCTTGAAACCATGATCCCATGAGGGAGATGAGCATGAGGCTACTGTCATAAGATTTTTTGAAGTCTTTTCTTTCCCTACTGTAACACTGATCTACTTATCCAACTAATGGAATCAAAACTAACCAATCATTCAAAGACTTGCAAATTAAGAAAAACATAAATAATTTCAGTAGATAATTTATGATTCTAATATAAGGATACATTTACAAAAACAAGAGGAACCTCCACTTCTAGGGTTGGGCCCTAACCCAAGAACTTCATCCCTTTGAGTCAACTCAGTGCTATATCAAAGAAACCTTTTTCATTATCACCAAAATGTCAAAAATAACATGAGAATAACAATCACAATATCTTGAGCTCGAAATTTCCTCTTGGCTACAATAAACATTTGAATCCTAATGAGTCCCCGGGGCTTCTTATTTATACAATTGAAGCTACCAAAAAATTCTTTAAAATTAGGGAGTCTTGGCTCCCAAACTTGAGATTAACTTGTCTTCAACTATCACTAGCTTGGCTACCAATGAACTCAGTGGGCTTGGTTGCTTGTAACTCTGAGTTGATGAGATCTGTTGGAGGAATCGTCAAGTGATTTAGGAGTTAAGGAGGAAGATCCAATCTCCTAAAATCCCTCTTTCTTGTCTACTTTGAGTTCCTGTACTTAAATTAGTCAAAAATTGCTCAAAATCCTACAATTAATGCACATTAGGCCACATGACATAACATCTCACCTTTACCCTTCTCACTACGCAAAATAAAATATGTAAAGGAATGTGAGAAAATTTGATTTTAATAAGTTGGAGAGTGGCATTAAGGCCCATATAATTTACCTATTGATGAGCCTCATCAAAAAGTACTTCTCTTTGAAGAGTCTTTCAAATTCTTCCCAAATCAACTTCTCTTCCATGATGCCCTTGACATGCTTGACATCTTCCGACCATATATCTACTTTTCCTTTGAGACTAAAAGTAGCTATCTTTGCTTTCATATTCTCTGAGTATTCATGAAGTCTAAAAAAATTCCTCATTCGAAGTAGCCATGCTTCTATATCTTTTGATTAGTTCATCTCACCATCAAAAGTAGGAGGCTTCGATTTCCTGAATTCCTCTAGAAAATACTCGTTCCCACTCCTCCTATCATGATGCTGGTGGTGATGGCAATGGTGTCTCCAACAAGTAGAGCTAGAATAAAACTCATGTGTATTATCCTCTTCTCAGGTGTACTCAAGGACCATCCACTCTCTATCGTATCATCATGGTCCATCTTGTACCTTTTATGAGATCAGCTTCCATCTGCCCCATTAATCTTTTCTTCTTTTCTATCTCCATGCTTAGTCCCAAGCTATCCATGTTTATGTAAATATGGAAGGCTTTGAAGAATAACTGCATTAACCTCATCTTGATTTTCTTGAGCTTTTGCAAGCCTTTCCTAGGCTTAAATCAACTTCTCATTATCTTCTCTAGAACTTCTAATCTCTTCCCTTAGAATTCTTAGTGTGTCTTCTAGATCAAGAGAGTCTCCCTCTCCTTGTTGTTCAACTGATTTCTCCTATCCCACTGATTTCGTTTCTGTGCTATATGGGGAGTCATATGAATTGTACTCAACCATTCTTCTCTTCATCTCTTGGCCTTCTATATTCCTGCAACATACCACTGTTAGAGAAACCAAATAAAAGGAATAATCAAAGCATTACCTCAATTTATTTCTGGTGAGGTTATTACATTTGCATAGGTCAATCAATATTAGCATGATACATAATAATATAAAGAGAATATTAGTTCATACATGAATCAAGACAATATCGAAAACCATAGCAACATTATGTACATAGATATAATAATTGTAACAATAAAATAAATTATGCACATGCATGATAAACATATAGGTAATTGACATGCATACATAACAATCTGCATTTACCTCGAGGTCTAGTGCTATGAACTTAGTTTTGATACCACTCTAGAACACCCCACCCCACATTTATCCACTTCTACATACTTACTAGGGTAAACATGAGTTGAGAGTTATTATGCATGATCCAAACTCCAAGATTCAGTTATGGAAATGGGGTCCACTTGTCAAAAACTTAATGCAACCACCCAAAGACCCATGATCACTCCGATATCATACTAACTCTCCTTGGTGATGATTTTATTGTGCTTGAATTGATTCTCAACCTTGATTATACTCCCAGATGCATGCATACATACTTTCCAATGCGACCAGAGGGCTCCAGCTGCATGCACAACTCATCCTCTGTGTAGTTGTGAGTGAAATTTCCTAGTTAAGAAAATGCAATCAACACTTAGCCAAATGCCCAGAACTGTCCAGAACTCTGTGAACAAGGTTCCTGAGCCTTCCTATACTTTTTCTAAGTTTTGTTGTTTCTCAAGATCACACAACACATGTTAGTAGTTTATACAAACACTTGGTAAACAAGCTACTTGTAGGTCATGAATGCATAATTGTTCATTGCTTAATTAGTTTCATTAGATGTTCATGAAGAAGGCTTGTTTCCCTATCATACTAGCTTCAATAACACATATTATCTCATACATCCATATAAACATCCAAGAGCCTATCAATCATGAGAAAGAACAATAATAAGAGCACTTATCATAAGAAAAATATCATGCATGTAACCAACATTTAACCATAATGAAGCCATGACAAACCAATCACATAATCCCACATTAAACCAAAACTTGTGCTCATTGATCTTCATTAAAGAATAATACATATTAACATATGCATAGTACAAAGCAAGTCATGGACTTCCAGGTACCACCCAACCATAGACTGGGGTTGAATCAATTCTTTCTTCCAACCCAATCACCCTCGTTCTATATGCCAACATTTAATTTGGGATCACATGGGATAAAACAAAAAATAAAAAAAACAAGTAATCCAAAGGAAAACCACCTCCACCCTCAAGCCATAGTGATACCATCTAATACCATGTCTAGAGATCACAAAAAATGATACAAGCTTGGATACCTCAAAATTTCTTCACCATACCCAGAGGAATTTTCCTGTCTCCACTCACTTGTCAAGGGCTTACCCAGAGAAAACCATCTCCACCCTTAACCCTTGGGATTTTCCTGAGACCACCTCAACCAAGATCCAAAATCTATTGGCAATCCAAAGCCCAACCAAATAGGAAATCCACTATATCATGGTTATCTAGAAAATGGCATAAGGCAAGGTTGCACATGATTTTCAATCCATGAAAATATCCATGCCAACAACAACGAAAATGACCAAAAACCTAATGCATGAGTCATGCATTCAAATCCCAACAAGATAATAAACATGCATATTGTTACCGACAAAAGTCCTCCCTCTATATGCTCTTTTATTTATTCTTTTATGCCCTTGCTTACTGTTGTTCACACCTTCTTCTTGGCTAGAATGTGAATGTTACCGACAAATCCCAGTTCTGTGGTTTCTTCCTTATCCATGCTTGTCCCAACATGCCAAAAATTACACTCCTTTCATTCTGTTGATGTATTCTTCAACATTCCCCGTTCATAGCATAAACATATGCATAATTATAAGCACATAATATCAAAATCATAAATCAGTCAGGGCGACTTCTTTCCCAATTGATTCCTCCTACAACTGATAATATTTTGATGCCATATATACCATCATTCTCCCACAGGAATGATCTTTCACAAGAACCTATTAGTCACAATGGCTTAACATAATTTTAGTAGTCAATCATGTTCATGAATATAACTCATATTAATATACATATCAAGTAAGTTCAAGGTTTATAGAACCTCCTTTGTGCCATTTTTATGGATGCCATTTCACTGTCCATTATTTCCCATGGACCCAACTAGCCTTCTAAGTGGTTTTTTAGCCCTAAGGCACAACATTTAGTGGTATATATGTACAATCCTTTAACTAAGGATTCTAATTAGGAATTAGTTTACCTGCTGACATCATAGTCATTATTTTCTAGTCAAAATCATAATATAAACATGACGGCATGAATTTCATAATCACGTGATAATAGAAATAATTAACACCAAGAACTCCCACTTGCTTATTGGATTCCTCATATAATTAGGAATTTCATCAGGGAACCTTATTATGTTACCCCAACCATTCCATTCATATATTCGACAATATTTATAAGCATAATAAATCATTCTTCCATAAGGATGATTCCTGACAACAACCTCACAAATACAATGGCAATGCATATACTCACTTAATCATCAACACATTCATGAACATAACACATATTCACATAATGTCATAAAAAATCAAGGTTAAGAGAATCTCATGTATTCATGAAAATCACACATTCATTTGGACAACAGTTTCTAAACATAGCCAAAGGAATTCTCACCCCATTCCTTTTTTACCTTTTTACCTTGCTGTAATGGAGTCTTATTATCTGTTATCACATTCACCCAGTTGTTAGTTATATCAACATAAACAAATCAATTGTTACCATGGCACACTAATACTAAGCTTGTTGCTCTGCAATTGTTTACACATGCTAGTCACATGTTCCAGGGATAAAGTCATCATATCTATAAATTTAAAATCAAACTTTTACTAACACTAGCATCATTAAAGTAAAATTCTTCTTTTACAAAGACTAGTAACCATGACATAGCCTGCAATCAACTCATATTCATTAGCCATAGTGCTACAACTAGCACCTACTTGAACTCAAGTACATATCAGTTGTCTCGACACACATTGCATTAGTACAATTGTATTAAAACAATAACATTCCTTCATACAGTCTCATAAGTACATACCCATATAATGCAGTTAGTCAAACATTCAAACAATACTTTAAGGGTGCATAAATTCAATAGTTACTATAACACATACCTAGAGAAAACCACTTACTGGTAGCAAAATTCTCATTAATGCACTCACAACTTTGTCACAATATGCATATCAACAATCATAGGTGTCACTTGTGCCATTTTCTCATCAACACCTTACTTTCCAAAGCCTTGGTTGCTCAATGCTACATATAATACTCTCACTGGTTTCCCAATCGTGTTGTAAACCTACTCATGGTTACCTACTCGTCATTAATCACTATTTTTCATTTGAATCATGTTATGACAATGGAATGAGAATATTTATGCATGCACATCCACTATTGTATGCACTTAAATACCTTCATGTATCTAGCATATCATTATTTAATATCTATTTGATGGATATACATCTCTAAACTAATTCATATATGGAATTTTATTATGCATATATTACTATTCATCAGCTTATGACAACTTCTCAAAAGATCAAATAAAATTATAAACTAGCAGGAGTAAAGTTGAGAGATTCCCCCTCATAATTTCGAGTGCATCATTCAAGCATAAACTTTTGCAATCCTTGCTAGATTGTTCTAGGAAATATAGTCAGCATTTTGCTTGCTTATCAAGTTGCATCAATCCTAGGAATGCTCTAAGTTACATCCCCATTTGTCTATGCCTCATGAGCACTGTAGATTTTAGGCCTAGTACCCTGATATGATGGGAAATCTTGCTTGTGATGGTCTCCACCACAAGTCCAAAATTTCAATTTTTCTTTGCCATTTCCTTTATTCTGGTGCTCCACAGGCTGAGACTGTTAGGTCCCTATAATACTAGTTATTCCCCCATTACTATTGTCGTTGTATCCCTTATTAATATTGTTGTGCCCCTATTGTCCTCATATTGTTATTATTGTGCCCCATAGAATCCCTCTATTGTTATTTTTGTGCCTTTATATTATTATTGTTAGGTTGGCTTGGTTATATTGTGACCCCTTAGACTCCTATATAAAGAAAGGAGGTTTTGTCATTTGAATCATCCAAGAATTGTTCATTTGTGTAATGTAAAGGAGGTTTCCTCCTCGAATAGGCTGAATTATAAGGCGTTGATCTATCTTTTCTATATTTTTGTCAGCTGGTTTCATAACATTTGGTATCAGAGCTTTGGATTCTAGGGGTTCGTTGCTCCAAACAGGTCATCGTGTCATTTTCACTATAAATTTTTTCTGTGACGTTTCAGACACGAAAAAAGAACCCATTTGGGTTGAAATTATTTGGAACCTTGAGTCCAAAATCCAGAGCTTTTCGTGCTATATTTGCGGAGATATGATCTGAGGAAGTTGGCCTTTTTGCAAACTCCCGAATTACATTCCAAACAGGTGACTTGGGGAAACTAGTCATAACTTTTTCTTTCAGAATCAGATTGAAATTTCGTAAGAAGTTACAGAAATAGGATGGACTGTAGTTTCTTGTGTATATTTTTCAAATCCTAAGGTCAAAACAATGACATGTGGCACTTCATACGAATTTTCTCTTCTGAAAAGGTATATAATCAGGTCATGTTGGGAGATTGTACATAAATCTTTCTCAGAGAATCTAAATTCGATTAGACTGGTGGCATTGGAAAGAGGATGCTGAGGGCTATTGCAGGTCACAATTTTAGGACTGGAAGATCCGAAATTACAGAGATACATCAGATGCAAGATCGAGCTCCTACAAAGTGAAAAAAGGTGTGTAGATTTTTTAAATTTTTGCATAAGCTTGGTTTGAAAAATTAGTTTGAAGGAATTCAAAGGGCATAGTGAAGCATTATTATTGGTAATTGATGCCCCGAATAAAGAAAATGGAAACACCTAGTAAGCAACCTGAAAGCTCTAGCATGACTCATGAAGAAGAGGAAGAAATGCAACATGATATATCAAAATTATGAGACCAAGTGCAACAAATGTCACTCGCACAAAAAGTAACAGAATCTAAGATGGATGGTTTAAAGAAGGAAGAAGAAGCTAAGATGAATGATGTGGAAGCTAAGATAGATGATTTGAAGATATATTTGAAGGCAGATTTGAAGACAGGCATAGAAGATTTGAAGACAGAGATGAAAGATTTGAAGACAGATTTGAAGACAAATTTGACAAAGTTTCTACAAGAAATGCTTACTAATGACGAAAGGGTAGTAAAGGAAACTCATGATGAAAACAAAATAAATGTTAATCATGATTTCATAGACTCTAACGTTGGATCGAAGAACCACCATGTTCCAAAGATCGATATGAGGAAGTTTGATGGCAAGGATCTCGGAACATGGATACTACAGATGGAGCAATTTTTCGATCTCCATAATGTGAAAAACACATAAAAGGTACGTATTGCAACTTTATATTTGGAACCAAATCAGTTTATATGGTATCGATGGCTTTGCTCTCATAAACAAATTATCACTTGGGCAATTTTTATGGAAGAAATGACAGGACATTATGAGGATACAAAAAGCAACACTTTTTTTAGCCAATTGATAAATCTCAAACAAAAGGGTTCAATGATGGAGCACATTGAGGACTTCCAAAAATTAAACATAAGGGTAAAAGATATTCCCGAAGAGCATAGGATTGATGTGTTCATAGGGACTTTAAAGGATAATATCCAACATGAGGTTCACCTTTGGGAACCTGATTCATTGGAGAAGGCATTCAGGTTAGCAAGAAAAATGGAAAGCAAAATTATGGCAACTAGGAAGCCTACCACTCACAACTATAAAGATGGAAGTGTTGTTGTCCCTAGCCTTCCACAACCTACAAGGTTGACACCACAAAAATTGGAAGAAAAAAGAGCAAAAGGGCTTTGTTACAGTTGTGATAGCAAATACACTAAAGGTCATAAGTGTGTTGAGAAGAAATTATTCTACATAGATTGTGAAGAGGAGAAGAAAAAGGAACAAGAAATTTCAAAAGAAGAGGATATACTCCAGGAACAAACCCTAGATAAAGAAGAAATGAATCCGACCATATCTTGTAATGCATTGGCTGGAATTACCACTCCTCAAACTATCAAGATAGAAGGACATATCAAGAAGAAAAAGGTAATAGTGTTGATTGATTCAGGAAGTATCCATAATTTTATTCATTGTAAGATAGAAAAATAATTGAATTGCTTCTTATATCCAGCACCAGAGGGTCAAGTAATGGTTGCAAGTGGAGGAACCATAAATTGCTTTGGAAAGTGCCATAATATCAAGCTATCCATGGGAGAATATGTATTGAATAGCCCAATGTTTTCCATTCTAATGGGTGGTGCTGATGTTGTACTAGGAGTCCAATGGCTACAATCCTTGGGTACAACAGCTTTTAATTTTCAAGAACTTTTCATGAAATTTTCTGTGGAAGGAAAGGAAGTTGAATTAGGGGTATTGCAGGGAAACCAGGAAAGATAATAAGCTCTAACGGTATGACAAAGCTTCTAAAGAAGGAACAACAAGATGTAATTGTACAATTATGTGCACTAGATGTTTCCACATCGAAATCATCAATTTCTCCAGATCTCCAAAAAGTCTTGGACAATCATTCCATGGTATTTGATACTCCCAAAGGTCTCCCACCTATTCGTGATCATGATCACACTATTCATTTGATTCCAGGAAGTGTTCCTCCAAACATCAGGCCATACAGATATCCCTATGCCCAAAAGAGTGAAATTGAATGTATGGTTGCAGAAATGCTAGAGGCTGGTATAATTCAACCTAGTCAAAGTTCTTTATTTGTTCCAGTAGTATTAGTGCACAAGAAGGATGGATCTTGGCGCATGTGTCCAGATTATAGGGAGCTCAACAAGCTCACTATTAAAGATAAATTTCCCATTCCTATCATTGATGAATTATTGGATGAATTGCATGGATCAATTTACTTCACCAAGTTGGATCTTCGTTCAGGATATCATCAAATCAGAATGAAGACTGAAGACATTTCGAAAACAACATTTAGAAGCCATGAGGGTCATTATGAATTTTTGGTCATGCCTTTTGGCCTTACCAATGCACCTTCTACATTTCAAGGTTTGATGGGTTCCATTTTCAAACCCTTCCTTAGAAAATTTGTGTTAGTATTTTTCGATGATATACAAATCTACAAAAAGTCTTGGAAGGATCATGTTGAACATGTTGACAGGGTGCTCAAACTATTGAAGGAGAAACAATTATATGCAAAAAGCTCCAAATGTTTCTTTGGAGTACAAGAGGTGGAATATCTGGGTCATATTATATCTCATGAAGGTGTTAAGGTAGACCCTAGAAAAATTAAAGCCATTAAGGAATGGAAAATCCCCACATCCATAAAGCATCTGCGAGAATTTCTCAGGTTGACAGGGTATTATTGCAAGTTTGTTAAGAATTATGGGAGAATAGCAGCACCTCTAACAACATTATTGAAGAAAGATGCATTTTCATGGACTCCAGAAGCAACAAAGGCCTTCGAACATCTTAAAGAGGCAATGTGCCAAGCATCGGTCTTAGCTACACCAGACTTCACAAAAACATTTATTGTGGAATGTGATGCTTCAGGAAATGGAATTGGTGTTGTTTTAATGCAAGATGAAAGACCCATTTCTTTTGAAAGTCGTCCAATCAAGGGAAAGTATTTACACAAAGCTATTTATGAGAAGGAAATGTTGGCAATACTACATGCACTTAAGAAATGGTGACCCTACCTAATGGAAAGACACTTCAAGGTAAAAATGGATCATGATAGTCTTAAATACTTTTTAGAACAAAGATTATCCTCTGAAGAGCAACAAACTTGGGTCACAAAGATGTTGGGTTATGACTTTGAAATCATCTACAAAAAAGGGAAAATTTCATGAAAAGTTCTTGAAAATTAAAAGCTATTGTCTGCTAGATCAAGAGAATCTCCCTATCCCTGTTGTTCAACTAATTTCTCCCATCCCATTGATTTCTCTTCTAGCCTATGTAGGGAGTCATATGAACTATACTCAACCATTTTTCTCTTCATCCATTAGCCTTCTATTTTCCTGCAACATACCACTATTAGATAAACCAAATAAAAAGACATAATCAAAGCATTACCTCAATTTATTTCTGGTGAGGCTATTGCATCTACAAAAGTAAATCCATATTAGCACAATACATAATAATATCACGAGCATTTTAGTTCATACAAGAATCAAGATAACACAAAACTACAACAACATCATGTACATGGTTATAATAGCTATAACAATGAAATAATTGATGTGCATGCATGATAAACATATAGGTAATTGACATGCATGTATAAAAATATGGATTTGCCTCGAGGTCCAGTGCTATGAACTTAGCTCTGATATTACTCTGTAACACCCCACCCCACATTTACCCACTTCTACATACTTACTAGGGTAAACATGATCCGAGAGTTACTATGCATGACCCAACCTCTAGGATTCAGTTATGGAAATGGGGTCCACTTGTCAAAAACTTACTGCAACCACCTAGAGACCCATGATCAGTATGATACCATAATAACCCTCATTGGTGATCATTTTCCTTGACTTGAACTGATTCTAAACCTTGATCTACCTCCCAGTCGCATGCATGCAGATCTACCAATACAACCAAGGGCCTTTAGCCGCATGCACAACCCATCCTCCATGAAAATGTTGGTGAAATTTCCCAATTAAGAAAGTGTAGCCACAAACCTATGTTCGGTAATTTTAGGGTGAACATTCAACTAATTGCCCAGAACTGTCTTGAACTCCATCAACAAGGATCTTGAGTCTTCATGTTCTGTTTCTAAGCTCCGTTCTTGCTCAATCTTACACAAGAAATGCTAGTCATTTATATAAACACTTGGTAAGCATGGTACATATAGGTCATGAATGCATAATTTTTCATTTTTTCATTAGTTTCATGAGATGTTCATCAAGAAGGCTTGTTGCCTTCTCATACTAGCTGTAATAACATAGATTAGCTCATACATACATATAAAACATCCAAGAGCGTATCCACCATGAGCAAGATCAATAACAAGAGAACTTCATATCATAAGAAATATTTTATGCATGTAACCAACATTTAACGAGAATGAAGCCATGATAAACCAATTACATAATCACACATTAAACCAAAACTTTTGCTCATTGATCTTCATTAAAGAATGACACATATTAACGTATGCATAGTACCAACCAAGTTAGGGACTTCCATGTACCACTCAACCATAGGTTGCAATTGAACCAATTATTTTTCGATCCAAATCACCCTCGTGCCGTATTCCAAGCCTGAATTTGGGATCACATAGGATAAACCAAAAATAAACAAATAGGGAATCCAGAGGAAAACCACTTCCACCCTCAAGCCACAGTGGTTTCACCTAATACTAGGTCTAGAAATCACCAAAACTGATACAAGATTGGATGCCTCAGAATTTCTTCACCATACCAAGAGGAATTTTCATGTCTCCACCCACCTATCAAGGGCTTACTCGAAGAAAACCATCTCCACTCTCAACCCTTGGTATTTTCCTCACACCACCTCAACTAGGATCTAAAATATATTTGGCAATCAAAAGCTCAACAAAACAAGATACCCACTACATCACGACTATCTAGCAAATTCCATAAGGCAAGGTTGTACATGACTGTCAATCTAGGAAACTCTCCATGCAAATGACAGTGAAAATGACCAGCAAACCATTGCATGAACCATGCATTCAAATCTCTGCAAGAAAATCAACATGCACATTGTTACCTACAAAAATCCTCGTGCTATCTACTCTTTTCTTTGTTCTTTTCTTCCCTTCCTTAATACTATTCACACCTTCTTCTTGGCTACAATATGAATTCATCTTGTGCTCCTTGCTTTTCATTGCTTTTGTCCTTTATGTGATTTGTTTGTGTCTTCCTTGTCTTGCTTGTGTCCAAGTTCTCTTGTGTTCTCCCTCTTCTCCTCTCTTTTCCTCATAAAATAATGATAGAATGTTCTCTCTCTACTTTCTTTTCTTTTCACTTTTCCTCATTTTTCCTTGCATGCATATTCTTTTTCCATTTTTATCATTTTCTTGTCTCTTCCTCTTCCCAACTTGCTGAAGTGGAATTTCTTTCGTTTTACTATATTTTTTTTGCACTTTGCCACATGTCCTTACTAGCCCATAATAATTAATTTTTCATTTATTTCCTTTTTCCTCTTGTCAATGCCAATGCCAATTTCCATGGCCAATAAATAAATAATTAACCACAAGTGGATCCCAATGTAATTTCCCCCATTCAACTTGGAATATGTGTCTTGTGAACTTGGTTTGCCTTTTTCTTTTATAATGTCCATACATTATTTATTTACATGGAATTTTAACCCAGGGCTATTACAAGCATGTCATGGAAGTATTAGAAAGAGGACATGATTTCATTTGTATTATATGTAATTTTAAAAACATTGTAAGCCTCTAGAAAGCATGAGGTGGCAAAGGACAATATTTGTCTTATGTCAATTAGGGTTTTTTTTTAAATGGGAAGCCTGCGAAATGTGAGGGCAACCAATCCAACGTAGAACCCACATTGAGTGGCACCAAGCCTTGAGAGGATATAGGATGCAATTTTATTTATTTTGGAATCTAGGCCCTCAGAGGCTATAATATGAAAAAATGTCCATTTATGTTATCTGTGTATATTTACTTTGCACTAGTTGTGTCATGTTTTCATGCCATTCCTATCTTGTGTTATTCGAGGGATGAGAGGCACAAGAAATCTTGAAAATGGCTAGTGAGGGAGGATGCATGCGTTTCATCCTAACCAAGTGTGGTTATGTCCTGTGGCCTTCACAGACAAAGAACCAAAGCATAAATGGTTGTCAATTGACACCCATTTATGCTGAAAGTAGGTAGAGTTTGAGTGCATGAACCAGGCTGAAACCATGGTGAATATAATTTGGAATTCGGGCCCTTTTGAACGCGCAAGTGGGAAACTCCTTTAAGATCATAAACTAACCAGCCCTCGAATAGGTGGAGTCCATCCCAAACCTATTCGAGACCCATAATGCTCATGGGTGGACACTTGTTCGGACCTTCGTGGGGCATGTTTGGATGGAGCCGATTTAAGACATCAAATAACTTGAATTGTTGGTGGGCATGAACATCCACATTATAAGTTCTACAAATTTGTTTTGTCGTGGATTTGGCTAGAGTTTGGGTTGGAGGAGCACTGTGGACATTACCACAAGAAACCACGTTGGCAGTGATCGACACTATCAATATTCCTAAAGAGGCTTGTGTTGTTGAGGTTGAAACCATCTCGAATGAAGGCTCTTAGTCCTTGGCAAGGCCCGTGGCACAACAAAATTGTGGTTCTATTCATTGTTTTGGTTAGTCAAGAATGTTAGAAGTTGAGGAGGATGATGCTCGCTACATTTCTATAATAAAGGTGAGGAAATGAAATTTTTTGTGGGTCCATAACCCACAGGTTCAAGCAATTGAACCTTAACAAGCTAAATTTGATGGACCTTATAGAATCACTTTTCATCAAAAAGAGAGGGTGAGGATTAGGAAAAAGAGGGAGAGAGAAGCAGGAGAAAGAGTGTTAGGAAGGATGGTGAGAGATAGAGGAAAAAACATGTATGTGTTATTTGAACATGTAAGCATTATTTAAACACATGCACATTTAGTAAATGAGGATGTGTTTTACATTTCTATAGATCTTAGAAGCTCCAAATCATATAATCTTAACCTAAATAACAAACAATAACCTATAATGCAAATAGAATCTCTTCATTGTTTTCATAGTATTTGATAGAATTATCACCTTGAGAAAAAGAAAAATCTATTGCAATTTCTTATTTTCTAATAAGATATAGAATGGTCATCACTCCCATGATTAAACATAATTAAAATATATTCAAATAGAAATATAAGATATAATACTCTTGAATCATATAAATAGATAAATTTGATCCTCTCTTTTATAGATTTTCATAAAAATATTATATTATTATTTTAATGAACTTACTATTATTTTTCTTATTTACCCTTTCAAATTATTTTATTAAGTTACTTTTTTTTAAATGTATATTATTTATTCTAGTTAATTGACATAAAAGTATTTTTTAACTTTTATTATTTAAAATGCACTTCTCTCTATAAAATCAAATTAATCTTTGAAATATGAGTAATCACACAAATTCTTATAATCCCCAATTTAATCGTATAATTATATGTTTCCAAAACTAATTTTCAACTTTTATTATTCAAAATACACTTAACTAAAATCAAATTAATCTTTCAAATTTGAGTAATCACAAATTCTTATAATCTCGATTTTGTTCATATAATTATATTTTTCCAAAGATCTTTTTGTAAACACCATGTACACAATATTCCACCTATCACATTACACTCTTAACTATGAACTTGATTAGGCTACTTCCCTTGTCCAAGTACAATCATTTCCACCGACTTTTTGATTGGATTTGGTAGTCCATAATAACACTAAACACAACAAAACATTATCTTCATTCAAACATGTTACGATTACTATTGCTTTCCAGCTGGTTCTTTTTCGTTTGCTTGGAATTAGCGACATCATCTGCTTTTGAACGCCTCCTTGATTCCCCAGCATCAATTTCCCTTCTGCAACACAGAGCAGGTCCCAGACACCTCCATGTTCCTCAATCAAAACATCTCTCATGGCACATTGCATAATTACTCAGCAAGTCTAGCAATTATATATCTCCACGAGCAGTGTTCAGCGGACTGAACTCTTCGTGGTAGCAGCCTATACACAGGATGCTTTCCAAACAGAGGAATTACATCTAATTCTGACTCCGCCACAACTATCAACAGTCTTCCAGACACCACCTCCACTGTACTAGGTGACAGTGACGATATCCACTAATTAATTTGCAAGCTCTCTGACTACACTTATTGCCCAAGAGCATTGCACCATGTCTTCACCAGTGAAGAACCAAACAAGAGTTGTTCACCTACTGCCTCAACATGGGAACCACCCTCTCTCCACTCTTGCTGCTGCAAATTGAAAGAGTGTGAAGGTTAGCATTGTTGGAAGTACCACACACCTACATGCAGACTCTTAGTTAGAGCATGGGACTACATGCAAGATTCCTTTTGCATGATTTACTCCATGATTTGTGACTCTTAGTTACAGCATGGGACTACATCCAAGATTCCTTTTGCATGATTTACTCCATGATTTGCTCCTTCTTTAACTGCGCAACTGGTTAGTTCTTCTGCATGATTTATTCCCTAATTTGCTTCTTCTTTCACTCCGCAACTGGTTAGTTCTCTCCGGAACTTGTTGTAGGTGTTGAGTCTTCTCATTGATCACCACTATGGTGCATTACGTTGGGATCTTCACCCAGTAATGCTATATCATGAGCATTGTAACCTATTTTCTAATGAATTATTCTTTTGTTCTTTCGATTTTCTTTTAGTGTTTTTGCTCTGCAAAGTTGCGTGTTCAACCTTTACTAGCTAGATTCATCTATGCAGGTTTTCTAACACATTTACATGGTATCAAAGCTTTGATAGGTTGCTAGATAAAAGGTGCACCAATACTTTATTTTGCAGGTATTATAGCATGGAGATCGAAGATCGACAGAAAATGGAGTTTCCCAAAGCATCGATCTTAACACTGTACAACTATCATGAATGGAAGGACCAAATGGCTCAATACCTTCATCAAAAAGGGTTGTACAGGATTACCATGGCTGTAGAAGTGGAACCCACTTCAGCCATAGAGAAATCCAGGTACCTCAACCACATGGATGAGGCCCACGGATCCATATGCATGTGCATCTCTCCAGAGTTGCAGTTTCATCTATTTGCCTGCAATACTCCCAATGAGATTTGGAAAAAGGTTGAAGAACTCTATGGGAAATAGGATGAGATGAAAGGACATCTACTCAAAGTGGAGCTGTTGTCATTAGATGCACGTAACTATGATAGAATTCAAGACTTCTTCACCAAATATAATGATCTATTGCTACAACTCAAGGGTTGTGGAATTGACAAATCCAAGGAGGAGAGTCGCCAAGTTCTCTCTATTATGTCAAAGCTCAGACCGGAATACTCCGTCTTTATGTCTACATTTCAATCAATAAGGCTCGCAACAGGTAAATCCTACACTATGCCTTTTCTAAAAGAATTTATGGAGTCCCTTATTTTTGAGCAAGATAAACTCATTGGCATGGGGAAAATCAAACCTCCAAAAGCGCATGCACTTGCTGTGCATGGTGGCAGCCACAATAAAAATGGCAGATCTGATTCAAATCAGAAAAATCAGCAGCGAAAAGACAAGGGAAAAGCACATTCCCATCCAACGAAAGAAGGGTACACCAAGCCCTTCAATGACTCCTCCAGCTCAAGAAATGAGAAAGGGAAGAAAGGAAACAGATGCACCTACTGTCAAAGAGTATTCCATCTAGAATCCTCTTGCATGAAGAAACAAATTGACCAAATGGCAGAAATCCTTCAGAAGCACAACCTTGGGGACCACATCCCTCAGGGTGTCAAGAAGAAAACTGAGGATACACCACACGAGAAAGGTAACAATTTTCATGCCTTAGTTGCAATTAATTCTTCTCTTGATGCATGGATTATAGATTCTGGTGCATCAAATCATATGGCTGCTGCAAAGGAAGTCTACGCCTCTTTGGATGCATGCAAAGGACCTCCCATCCTCATGGGACATGACTCACCTATTGAGGTCACCGGAAAAGGTAGAGTGGAACTTTTACACGGAAGCTTTGAAGACGTGCTTCATGTTCCAAAACTTTCAGTAAACCTGCTTTCAGTTTATCAGATCACTCATTCTGGCACTGGAAAGAGAGTGAAGTTCACTCTAGATGCAGTGAACATATATGACCTACATAGCAACTCCAAAATTGCAATCGGTGAGGTAAACAATGGAGCCAGACTGTATACATTTTATGAATTTATTGAATATGAATCCTCCTTATTGCTTACACATGCTGATGATAGCAGTAGGCTTTGGCACGAGAGGTTTGGTCACTTAAATTACAGGTATATGCAACAGCTAAGCGAGAATGAGATGGTGGAAGGCTTGCCAAATATCAGTTTCTCCAAAGGAGTTTGTGAAGGGTTTGTCCTTGGCAAACATCCTAGAGAAACGTTTGACACCGGCAAGACTCACAAAGCATCCTCTCCTCTAGATTTGATCCATAGTGATCTCATGGGGCCCTTTCCTCATCCTTCCATCAATAAAGCAAGGTATGTGCTTACATTTATTGATGATTTCTCACAGTATACTTGGGTGTATCTTCTCAGGGCAAAATCTGAAGTTTTTGCGCACTTTGAAGATTTCAAAGCACTAGTTGAGACATAGACAGAGAGAAAGATCAAAGCTTTCCATATAGATAATGGGGGAAATATGTTAACAAAACACTTCGGAACCTTTGCCTTCAGTCTGGCATACAGTTGCAGTACACAGTTCCATACACTCCGCAGTAGAATGGAGTTGCTGAGAGAAAGAACTGATCTCTTAAAGAGATGGCTTCCTGCATGTTGCATGCTAAGTCATTGCCTCATAAGTTATGGGCTGAAGCACTTAATTGTGCTAACTACATCCAGAACAGATATCCTCATAGGTTTGTCAAGGATCAGACACCCTTTGAGGCTTGGAGCGGCACTAAACCAGAGGTCACCCACTTTCGTGTTTTCAGCTCCCGAGCATGGGCCAGGATCCCCTCTGAAAAGAGGAAAGCTCTTGATCCACAGAGCATTGAGTGCATCTTTGTTGGATACCTTGATGGTGTGAAGGGATACTGGCTCCTGATTTCCTCTACGGACAAGCTCATCATTGAGAAAAGTGTCAAATTTGAGGAAAGTCTCTCGCATGCACCTCAATTGCCACATGTAGACACCTTTTATCTACCTCATGTCTGAGATGATGAGTCAATACACTCAGATGCAGATACAGAGCATGCAAATGCCGAGGTAGAGCATGCAGATGTAGAGACTGAGTCTTCAGATACAAATCTAGTGCATGCAAATGATGATCCACATCCAAGCCCAGATCGGGCTTCCAACTGTGAATCATATTCCCCTGTCATAAATCAGAGAACAAGAAGCTTACGTCAGATATATGCACAAGACCACCCAGCTACTAGAAATGGTCTTTTCGAGGGTAATTCTGCTCTGCAGAGGACTAGCTCAGTGTTTATTGAGCCTCCTCTTGTCCTCACTGCCATTGAACCATCGCCATCCTAGCATTGTCATTTGGTTAAGTCTTCTGATCCATAGTCTTATGCTGAGGCTGTTGGGCATCCATCTTGGGAGTCTGCCATGGAGGAGGAGTATAACTCCCTCCTTCAGAACCAAACCTGGGATCTGGTCCCCCTTCCTTCAGGAAGGAAACTTGTCCGACGCAAATGGGTCTATAGGACCAAGAGTGTTGTAGATGGGAAAATCACGAGATGGAAAGCAAGGCTAGTAGCCAAAGGCTTCCAACAAGTGCATGGA
Organism: Pinus tabuliformis; assembly: GCA_031772625.1. Lineage (NCBI taxonomy): Eukaryota > Viridiplantae > Streptophyta > Pinopsida > Pinales > Pinaceae > Pinus > Pinus tabuliformis. The sequence goes on from CM062820.1 coordinate 1,306,707,248, forward strand.
ATTGATTATGACGAGACCTTTGCTCCAGTAGCAAAGATGGATTCCATACACCTTACACTTGCCATTGCGGCTGCCCAAGGGTGGGAAGTACATTAGATGGATGTGAAGAATGCCTTTCTTCACGGAGACCTATCTGAGGAGATCTACATGGAGCAGCCACATGGTTTCATTCAGGATTCATCTTTGGTCTACAGACTAAAGAAATCTCTCTACGGCCTTAAGCAGGCCCCAAGAGCTTGGTATGCGAAGATGGATTCTTTTTTCTTATCACAAAAATTTGAAAGATGTAAGTCTGATCCGAATGTTTACATGCTCACGACACATGATTCTCTTCTTATCTTAGTTTTGTATGTGGATTATCTCCTAATCACCGACAGCTCGGCTTCAGCCATTGCTACAGTCAAGAGGGCCTTGCATGATAGGTTCTTGATGACGGACTTGGGTCCATTACACTTCTTTCTTGGTCTTGAGATTAGCCAAGATGCCACAGGCATCAAACTCTCTTAGTCTAAGTATGCACGGGATCTCCTTGAGAGATTTCGCATGACTGAGTGCAAGCCAGCACCGACTCCTTTTCTGTCTAGGGTCCGCCTTGAGGATGGAGGTGACACTCCATTAGTTGACAACACTCTCTACTAACAGCTAGTGGGGAGCTTATTGTACCTCACCCACTCCAGACCAGATCTCTCATATGCAGTAGGGGCAGTTTCCAAATACATGCAGGAGCCGCATGAGCTACACTGGAATGCTGTCAAGCGCATCCTCCGATATGTGCATGGCACCATCACCTTCGGGATTCACTATGCAGCAGGCACTACATTGAATCTCCTTGGCTTCACAGATTCTGATTGGGCGGGAGACAACATTGATCGTAAGTCCACCTCCGGATATTCACTCAGTCTAGGATCTGGCCCTATCTGTTGGTCAAGCAAGAAGCAGGCTGCTATTGCTCTCTCTTCAGCTGAGGCCGAGTACAAAGGAGTAGTCAACATCACCATTCAGGCTCTGTGGCTACAACACTTCCTCGCTGAGTTGGGCATCCAGTTCCACCAGCCCATTGTCATCTGGTGTGACAACCAAAGCACTCTCAAATTTTGCAGGGATCTAGTACACCGACAGCGGATGAAGCACATAGAGATCCATATGCACTACATCAGAGACTTAGTACATGATCGGGTTATTGATTTGCAATTCTGTCCTTCAGCAAAACAGACTGCAGACATCTTCACCAAGACAATCACTAAGCATAAGTTTCTCTCTCTGCGCGATCGTCTTGGAGTGAAGGACATAGTTGCTTAGGAACTGTGTTTTCTCTCTCTTTTCTTTTGATTACATTGTATTTGAGGGGGGGTTTTTCCCATGAGGTTTTCCCTCTTTCGTCAATTTTAGTACAAGTTGCACTGTATTTTGGATGACCTTTGGCCTTAGTTGCCAGAACCCATTTTCTATTTTTCCCCATAGTGGTGTTCAAGGGGGGTTTTGGAAGTACCACACACCTACATGTGGACTCTTAGTTAGAGCATGGGACTACATGCAAGATTCCTTTTGCATGATTTACTCCATGATTTGCTCTTTCTTTAATTCCGCAACAGGTTAGTTCTTCTGCATGATTTACTCCCTGATTTGCTCTTTCTTTCACTCCGCAACTGGCTAGTTCTCTCTGGAACTTGTTGTAGGTGTTGAGTCTTCTCATTGATCACCACTATGTTGCATTACTTTGAGATCTTCACCTAGTAATGCTATATCATGAGCATTGTAACCTATTTTCTAATGAATTATTCTTTTGATTTTCTTTTAGTGTTTTTGCTCTACAAAGCTGTGTTCAACCTTTACTAGCTAGATTCATCTGTGCAGGTTTTCTAACACATTTACAAGCATCGATAGCCAGGGTCACGCATTCACTATAGATCTCTAACATATGTATGCCTAACCATTGGATTTTCCTAATATCATTATGGTAGAGATGTTTTAACCAATGTAATTTAAGCTAAACATTTAAGTTAAAAAAAAAAACTTACTAAATCTAATTTGAGATAAATATAAACTAATAATATCTTCAATCCATATAAGAAGATAAATCTAAACTAATAATATCTTCAATCCATATAAGAATAACCAGCTAAGACAACTTTCTAACTCCATTATAATACAACTCCTGCAGTGCATTTCTGTACTAGTCATTCATTAGGTTACCGCGATTCAAATCTTCTACACCCCAGGCTCCTGAATATGGCAAAAGCGATTCAACTGATCTGATCCTATAACGCCGCAACACATTTATGCTTCAGTCAGCAGCTGCAATATGTCTCGATATCCTCCAACGGTAGGGTTCAACACTGCCTAAACACACCCTATCTAGCAGAACATATACCTTGACTATGAGCAGCTATCAGATCTACCATGTTGCCATTGATATGTCCTTCCCCAAATTGCCTATTGCTCTACTTCAGACGTCAGTAAAATCACTCTAGCAGAGGTTATATTCTACACACGTAGAAAACGAATGTCTACACAGATGAGAAAACACAACTGATTTCTTTAGAAACAACAGTGAGGAATTAACAAAATCTGTGTAAACGATCGTCTATCTTTTACTGTAAGGAGCATTACAAATGACAGAGTTCTCATTTTTCTGAGTTTCACGGTGCATGGCTCTAGCTTTAGTATTGTATTCGCACAACCATTTTAGCAATGTGGTTGATTTATATGGATATGTACAACTATATGAGTAAATGTGATTGATAAGAGTATATCAATTACATGTAAATGTGATTGATAAGAGTATATCAATTACAAATAATTATTAGGGTGTATCTTGTAACTATTTCTCATTATTCATAATTATATAAATAATAACAAATATATTTATATTTATAAAAGAATTTTTGAGATAAATAATATCAAACATCTTGGGTTTCTAACAAGTTAGTGTGGTTTCCTATGAAGACTTAAATGAATGTTTTAATTTAATCATGTTGAATTCTTGAGATAAATTATATCAAAAATCTTGTGTTTCTAACAAGTTAGTGTGGTTTCCTATGAAGACTTAAATGAATGTTTTAATTTAATCATGTTAATATATTATTAATATATTATGTAGAGATACAACTATATTATTTATGGTTATTATATTGTAGAAACGCAACTATGTTGAAAGAAATATATTCTGGTATGATATTATGTTATTATATAATATAATATTTATATATTAATAATTATTTTTCAAATTACAATATAATTAATACAGTATCATTTAGATATTATTAATAATAATTATTTATTTATCATAATCATATTAAAATCAATAATTATTATATATTTATTAATATAGTTGTTAGTGTCTTTTATATATATAATTGGAGTAAATTGATAATAAAATTAACTATATATACTATATATATATTAAAATAAAATTATATATATATAACCCAAAAAATTAATATTATAAATGTAATGGATTAATAAACTTCACCCCATTAATTTTATAAACTCAAGTTCGGATGATTGGATATTGGATTAATTTCACTACTATTCTAAAATCACAAGATTAAACCCTAAAATTAAACCAAATATAAAAAAACCTAATTTTTTAGAATCCAACCTTATACACACTATGATTATTATTATAATCTTTAAAATTAATATTATAAAATATACTATAAATATTATAAATCTTAAGATTAATATTATAAAACCCAATAATTAATTAATGAAATTACCTTAATTTTAACATTAATAACTATGGTGGTTAAAACCCAATGCTATAAACCCAATATTTGAACCCAACGTCAAATCGAGATTAATGAAAACCGACACTTACATAGATTCCTGTCTGCACTTCAATAGCTTATTGATATATATTGATGACTGAGTACATAGAGAAAAAATATATAGTAAGGAACAGATTCCTGTACAGTCAAACAGTTAGCTGTTTATGCTTTGAGCACCATTTGGCTGGCTGCCTGCGCCTGCTGAAGGTATACCCATCATAAGATTGAAAATTATGCCATACCCATTGTAAGAGAATTTGAATTATTAGGTTTTGTAATATTCCAATGTATGATTAACCATTATAAGATTGAAAATGCCATACCCATTGTAAGAGAATACGCATGTCTTATGTTAGACAGTGATTAGTGTTCTTTCTTCGTCAAATAACACTCCAAGCAGAACGTATCAATACACTGCATCTTTCCTCATCTAATTTCCTCTTTGTCACACAAATATACGTTATACTGTAATACGAGAAATCTGTAATGAACGATCACGTGTATATAACAAAAGACTTGCATAACAGTAACCTGTCGAAGATTGTTGCTAGGTATGTATTCATAAACAATCAACTTTTGCATTGCAATTTTTTACAATTATTTGTTTTTCTCCCTATATCATTAGAAGGGAGTCGTATATTCGGGGATGGATAATTTTGATTCGAAAGACTCTGCAGCAAGCTTACATAGAGTATTTATAGTCTTCAAAAGGCTAACACAGTATCAAACTTACAGAGAGCACTCTAAAATGGGTTGATACCGTCTCGTGGTAGCTCGCAAAATCGAAATGTATGAACTGAGGTTAAACCACCACTCTTAAATAACCAAACTTCTCAACCTAAATTCCCCACTTATATTTGGTGTTTTACAATTTGTCTCAATCCCAAAATGACTATGACTATTAGTCAACCTAAATTGTGTTGTGCTTAGTATAATTCCTATTTCTATATAAAAAATCTTTATATATTAAGTATTGCGCAATTAGTGTAATAATTGGTTTTACTTCTTTTCATATCACTAATTCTACACCAAATTATTTTCATCCAACTAACCTATGATAATAAATCAATTATATGATTCACTTACTGTATATACCATATTTAATATTTATATCTCATTATATAAAATTATAAATCACATTAATAATTTTATTTAAAACTACAATAATATGTACCATAGACAAATTCATCCAATTGCCCGTAGTAAGAGGCAACTTTTTAAATTTATAAGAACAATATAATAAGTTTTCATTGGATACGAAAGTTTTATGGTTCAACTTTTTCCTGATGTGAAAAAATAAAACATAAAAATAAAATAATAAGCTTTTTTAATAGGCAGCATAAATTTATAATTTAATAAATTATATTTTTGATGTGAAAAAGTGAATTCAGATTCCACGAAATTTTCTATTACACAAACTTCATACATTAAAAAATACAAATTTTTTATTTCTAATTACATTTTAAATAAAACAATTGAGAATTTATATTAAAAACTTAAAGTATTACTTCATAAGACTCCCACAATTCTCTGTAATATATTACAAACCCTTGACTTTTGCAATTCTTTGTATCATAGATTCAGATTCCAAACCCTAACGTGTACATTTTCACCGCATACTCACTGGAATATCATTCAATATTAAAATTTAGAAAATATAAAAATTAATAACAGTTATTTTATTTGCAATAGAAATATTACTTTCAAAATTGTGTTCAAGTAAATGTAAGAACTAATGACTACTAATCACGCTCTCTCTTTTTAAGATATTATACTTCGAAAGTCATGTAACAAAGTGACCACACTCGCTCTCTTTATAGAGATTATACCTCAGATTTAAAAGAAATTTAATAAAATGAAACCATCGTTGTTAAAGAGTTAATAATAATTACCAGCACTTTCTGTAAGGTTAACCAGCAGCCACAGATGAGTTGGACGAGTCTCTGTTCTTCAAGATTTCCAAGGGCGGTATCTTCAAATTGGGATGCTTTCTCTCGTTGTTGAGATTGAAGAATCCCAACTTGAAGATACCGCTCTCAGAAACCCTGCTCTAGCTATCCGTCATGAACGCGACTAACAATATGCTGTTCGATGCTGCATCGGCCGCTTCACGAAGTTTCAGCTCCATTCCGAATCTCTCTATAGGGCAGACACATAGAGTCAAGTCGGGTAACAAGCTCCTTATATAGTGTTCACAATTAAAACTCATCTGATTTGTGTGGTGTTTATTCAACATTTTTTTTTCAATGCAACCCTGTTCAACATTACAGTCAATACGTCATATCTGCACAGATAACCTCTTAATCCGAACAGATAAACCAGTGAAACCTCTTATCCGAACAGATAACGGACAGCTGCCACTTGCAGCACGCTTTCCAAGATTCCTGTCCACTTGCGGCACTGTGGTTTGAATTACTTGTCCAACTTGTGGAATGGAACACACAATGTTGTCTCGCTTCAACGCACGAGATCGTGACAATGACACTTTACAATACCTGTAAGGTTGATTTTTTGCAGGCAAATCGTCAAAATCAGCATATCTCATTAATCTGATCTCCCAGAAAAAGCTCAATCTTAATGTTTTTGCACTCTTATTATTTAGAAATTCAATCATTGTTTGTATCATCATATAGGTGGATTGTATTTAATTTATTTCGTTTCAGAGCCGAAGGATAAATACAAATTAAATGAATAATTATGTAAACATTAAATATTATTTTAAAGTTTATGAAAGTGTATTTTTATTTATTTGATGTGAATTTGTAATTTTGATTGAGAAATTTTGTAACATCCCTATGCGTAAAATATTAATTAATGAAATAGTAATTCTTTTTAAAGAAATTACGAATTAGTTTCAACAACTAATTCTTGTATCTATAGCGCTGTCAATTAAGAATGGCAGACAGGGGGCGCGTATGGCGGCTTAAAAATGGGAACTGAAGCCACCTGCTTTTCTAGACGGTTTCGAGAAAGACAACCGCCAGATTAACTGCGAGCGAGTCATCACTTCATGTAGGGGGCTTTAATGAGATTATGAACATAAACCCAATCCCCGAGCAAACTCCGGAACTGTTTTCTTGATGCGGAATGGTTTTCTTGAGGGGACCGAAATGTCTAACTAGGGTTAGAGCGTATGCGTTTTAAGGCTCTCTGTTATTCTTTACTAAGGCTGGATGGTGTGAAATGAGTTTTGGTTTTTCATTTGAAAGCGTATTCTGCTGAATTAAGTTTACGGGGAAGAGATGTTCGATTGGAGTTGCAGCATACACGTTTTTGGAGGTTCCTGTCAGCCTTAGTTCGGCTCCATTACAAAAGACGGAACGGATTCTTGATGAGAGCTGTTTTAACCGCATTGGGGATGAAGTATGCGGAAGGCAGCGATGCCATAGGGGGAAAAACGCTCATAGAGCCATTACATATCTCATACAGCTATTAAAGCATATGCATCTGTGTTTCCAGAAGGGTCTTTGTCCTTTCCGTGCGGCGGTCTGTCGATCGAAGTCATTGTTGCTCAAGCGGAAATGGGAGCATCATATTACAGTGTCAACGCGATTAATGGTATTTAGTCCAAAGAATCAAGTATTCAAGAAGCAATGGCGGTTGGCATGCAGAATTCCTACTGGTGTTCCGCCACAGACCCTATTGCGGTGAAAGGCTTGTTGTGGGGGCAAATGTAATGGCGGCAGGGCCATTCTCAAGTGCATCAATGAACCCTGCGTGTTCATTTGGGCCGGCGTTTGTTATGTGGCAGTGGAGAGACCATTGGGTATATTGGGTTGGTCCTCTGGTTGGAGGCGGTCTAGCAGCGGCCCTATATGAGAATTTCTTCATCATTCGAACCTAGCAAATTGTGCAAGGCCGTGAGCCTGTTATGTTTTTGGGATGATAACCTTTACATTTCAAAGATTATCATAAGGCATGAATACATATCCCTTTCGAACCATGGACCTGAGCATGCGCTATGGCGATGAGGTTGTCGAAGAATAGAAAGATAAGTTGACCTTGTGTGATATTCTTGTTTATGTGCAGCAAGAGAATGTTTAAATTACATGTTTTCTCAGTAGAAAATTTGTTGATGCATGCAGATAGAAAAGATTATTTGATATATTTTCTTGATGAGGAAAACCTATGATAATGCATGCACTGAAAGAATTATTATTATGGCTGCTATTTATTTTGGAAAATAGGAATCTGGTTTTGATTCTATTCTCGTTTTTACATGAGCTAATGAGTTAGAACTATCTTAAAAAGAGTTATACATTAGTAAACATTGTGAGTATATATATATACTAGTTTAATAGTAAGTCATGCTTGCTTATGCATATGAGATGATGCTAAAGAATCTATTTCAGACATTGTTTATTGATTCTTTAATAATGTAACTGATCTTGTTGCCAAGATAACTGATCTTGTTGCCAAGATTGTCGATGACTGCATTGACAGGAAACGACGGCAGATGGTGCCAAGGAAGGTGATGTTTAACATTATGACAGGAAAAAGATTATTCGTTCATGCAGATGAAGTCAAGCTGCAGTATTGCCCATTGCTAGAACAATTATGCCACAAGGAACTTTGCGTGTGGCGGTATGTAAATAAAAGATTACATGTAAATTGTATTAGCTTGTAGCTAGTTGTGTGATAACCAAATGATAACTTATTGTAATGATTTTATAACAATGGTTAAGGGATGGAATCCCTTATAAGCCATTGAGTGAGGGGTGAAAACCCTCACGAGCGTTTAATAAGAAGATTAAACGTTTGCTGGTTTTCACCCTACGGGGTTTCCAGGGTATTTCCGTGTTCAATGGTGTGATTGATGTGATTGCCTTTTGTGTCAGATGGATGATGTTGAATCCTTGATGTTGATGGTTCTTTATTAGATTGTATGATTATCTAATATGTTAAGGTTATCAAGAAATGGATGCATGGATTCATGAGACAGTTTATGTTATTTCAGTGATGATTAAAGATTATGCAATGCTTATGAAACTTACTGTCTTTGATGGCAATTTACTTGCACCAATGAATATTATATTTAATGGTTAATAATGAATTGAGGAGTTGTGAATTGGTTAATTACTTGTGGTAATTTGTACGAAAAATTCTAACTCCCTACTTTTGCCTGCGAGGTTATCGGGGTATGTGACAAGTGGTATCAGAGCTAAAGGTTGCAGTACTGGCGCCTTTGGGAATTGGTAAGCTGAAAGGATGTTGAGGTACGCCATCAGTAGGCATTAACTCAGGTATGAGTTTAATCAGTCGCATATTCATTTATGTCGTACACTACTTTTGGCATGATGGGTGTGATTCATGTTTATAACTTCCTTGAGAAATAAGTGATAAGTTGTTGCATAATTACATTCATAACATTGGATTCCTGATGAGGAAAAGACAATGAAAACTTTTGTCGCACTTAAGAACAATATTGAACACTCATTACACGTAAGAACAATATTGAACAGTCATTGAGGGAAGTAACAATCAACTACCAAGTTTTGATTTGCAAATATGACAATAATGCATTTAATGAACATGATTGAAGTTACAATAAACTAATTTCAATAAGTCAAGTAGTGGGACTTGATTGTAATAACTAACTTTTGATTCAGTCTTGTCATGGATGCATGAAGACGATTGGTAGTTGAGATTGGTTAGTGTTGTATGACTAACCCATAACACTTATATGCATTAATTGAATTGGACTAAGATTGCTACAATTCGTAAACAAGTAAAGTTGATTGATGTCACATGCATGGAATATGTGTGTGAAGATTCTTACTCTCTCTGTGCTATAGTACCAGTTGTTTATGAGAAGAGTTCTTAATTTTATTCACCATGAGAATGCATGATGAATAGTATATGCTTATGTCTTAATAGATTTAAAGATGATTACCCTCTAATTAAGTGAAATCCATCAGCATGATATGTGTTTATGTTAATCATTACTTGTTGGGAGATAAAAATCATTCGAGCTTCGATTTAATGATGGTTGAATTTATCTCTACTATGGGAATGATGGATTTCTTTTGCATATTGCATTCAGTGTGAGGTTAATTGTAAAGGCATGTTCAGTGGGTAACTTTTCTAGGACCCATTCGTGGTTTGATTACATGCGATAATTACTCATAAATAGACTACCTATGTTAATACAGTTGTCAGTAAACTCTAATTACCTTCCCCAACTGTAGATGCTTCCAAAGGAAATGGAAGCAAGGAGAAGGAAGAAGACCGTGCTGTAGGGACAGACGGAGATGGGAAAAAAAAAAGAGTTTGGGAATGACTAGATAGCACTTGATGTGCATGTGAGTATTCCCTTGACCATGCTTAAGGAATTGGAAGATGATAACTACAGTGTGTTGCTGTTAATGATTTTCGTAATGTCTCCTTGAAGTCATTAGTCTGAAATGGATACATAGTAGTGTTATGATATTTGTTGCATCTAGCATCAAGTGGTAACTCTGGTGCACGTGTGACACTCAGGAGATTATGCTTCTAATTGCATAAGTAGAGCAATTGCTTCCGGTAAGGGTGGTTTAACTTGTTAGTTATGCATGTTGACCCAAGGATAAGATAAGTGTCTTGTTCACTTACTTGAAGAACACGTATGAATGTTTTATATGATTTCTTAGTAGAGGAAGTATTTAATGCATGCAATAAAAGAATGGTTCTTTTATATATTTTCTTGGTAAAGAAAATGGGTTAAGGCATGCAGTTAAAGATTGGTTGTTTATATGTTTTATTGGTAGAGAAAATATGATAATACTTGCAGTAAAAGAATTGGTTATTCTATATGCTTCTTAGTAAAGAGAATAGGTAGTTCCTCCTAGTAGGACTACATGTGAGTCTTGTGAGAGACATGTTTGTCTCTTGTTGTGTTTTTTGGAATAAAATCCTTGCTAAATATAGCCAAAGTATCTTCTTGAGAAAAGAGGACGAGGCATGTAAATGTCCTGAGGACATAGCATGGAAGGTGGCCAAGTTTTAAATATGTATCTTTATTGATAAAAGCTTCTTGGAAAATATATATATATATATATATATATATATATATATATATATATATATATATATATGTTAATTGCATTATGATACTAGCTAGTTTCTAAGTTCTAGTGAAATGATTATGCATTACATGCATGATATAGATAGCTAAAGATGTGCTTCTAGGCACATAGATATTCACTTCTAACTTTTTGAAGGAAGAGTATAATATATATATATGCATAAATATAGTTTCATTCTAAGAGTGTGCATACTTCATGCATGAAGATAAAGGATTTGATGAGAGTTCTTGAAAAGGGAAATAGAGGTTCTTTCCTTAAAGACACATTAGAATAGTGTTCATACAAGAACCAAAATCCTTACTTGTTTCATGAAAAAAACTATGTGCATTAAAGTAAGGTAACCGGGTTAGGAGAACACATGTTGCATACTGGTAGCTATTGTGACTTTGTAATTATGAGTCTGGTTGTACTTAGAGGAAGTGTTCATGTTAGCTTCCTTGAAAATAATAATCTCTTGGAGAGATTGTCTTGTTGGATAAGCTGTGTTGATTGCTTGATTTTGATGCATAAAGGATAAGTAAACCTTGTTCTTGTATCTTGATTTTTATGCCGAAAGATAGATATCTTTAATAATTTCTTGAAAGGGAATCTTGAGAAATCCTCACATCGAAAGATAGAAGAATGAGGATTAAAATGACTTCCTTTAAGAAAGAGGCATGTGGTTTGTCGTATGAAATGATGGTGGTCTTCTAGTTAAGGGAATAAGTGTTGCATACATTAAAAAAGGGCTTATAGGATAAGCAATAGTATGCACAAAGATTAGTCATTGTGACGTAAGAGTTATGTTCTTGTATGTTAGAGAAATTATGTTTAATTACACTAACAATGCATGACTAAAGTTAGCCATAGTAAACGTAAGATAATACTCCATTAATGATGATTTGAATTGGAACAACAGACTATGGCAAAATTGGGAATGCTGAGAGTATTAACTCAACTGTTGTTGACATTTATACATTAATGAGTATTTGCATATGCTTTTATACATGAAAATATTGTATGCATGAACATTCTTGGAGATGGAATAGGTGTTAACTGATGCATATTTATAACTAACGTTGCTGATGGGATTAAGTAGTGGTAGCTTAACGGCAACAAGAAAACTCATCACATAAATTGCTGCAATATGAAATGCAATTATAAATGAGAAAGAATGATGTTATATGATATGCATGAATTATGTTATTTGGAAAATTTGCATGCATACAACGTGTATGATGGATATGTTTCCCATCAATCTTGATGTTGTGGACCCATGATGAGGGGTTAAGTGTAAATGCATGGTATACATGCATGTCTGTTGTGCTAATGATAATGTTCATATGGTTCATTGTGTAAATTACTTTGAGAAAGAGATGGAAAAAGAGAAATATTCATGCTATGTCTGGTTGGGATCAGATGGCATAAGAGGAAAGAATTTCCTGTGTACGCTACGTCTGGTTAGGATCAGATAGCGTTTACTGGCGAGACCAGTGTAATTGCGGTCGAGTAGGACCTGCAAGTGCTTGGGTTGATGGCAATACCTACCCGGAGGGGTTGATGGTACTTGTCTGCCCGGAGTTGGGTTGATGGCAGCTACCTGCCCGGAAGGGTTGATGGTACTTATCTGCCCAGATCTCCTCTCCCTAGAATTCTTGAGCTGGTTGGCCAGTGGGATTCTATGTTAGACCTGGTAAGGTCTCTATCGAAGAAACTGTCTGGATGTGAAAATGACTCGGTTTGGTTATGGAAACCAGTTTCCATGGGTTGGGAATTCTTTAGTCCATTGTGGTTTCATGGCTAAAGGAATTAACTAATCAGCTATATGTTATGTTAGAAATAAATTTTACATATAGTTGTGCGAAATGTGTTATGCACTTTTAACAGGAAATGAGTTTAATGTTCAATAAGGAGTAATTGGAAAAAAAAAAAACTTAACTCCTTTATTGTATTATTGATGTTGTGAACATCTTAGTGGGAGCTAAGACAGTTTTTGCTTGATGCAATGATTGACTGTTTTGATGATTAGAGAATTATGTGCTCTTTTGGTACTTCTCGAGGTACTTTGCGGATGTCTTTGGTAAGAATTCGTTCAGTATGCACGTGGAACGGTGATTTATCATTTGATGATTAGTATTAGTGCTCTTTAAGTACTTATAAAAGTACTGTGATTTAGAAAGCATCTAACATTGCAATTGATTGCTAGTCAAAAGTATTTCATTTGACTCAAAATATAGTGACTAATGTGATTGAATTATTAGTCATATATTACAGGAGTTACTTACCATGGAAGGTTGAAGAGTTGTCCAACCACTATTAAATGTTTACATGAAGGTATTCATGATTTTCAAGAACAGATGGTAAGTAATGGTAAGTAGATACAGAGAATTGTTATCATGAATGAATAAGGGCCACGTGGTGGCGATTAGAAGTTGCATATTTTTGCAACTATTGATGCTTATAACTAATGATATTTCTTATGACTATATCATTACTATTTTTGTTTGTCGTCTTTTCTTGGAATGGAATCGCTGATTTCAAAAGGAAAGGATCACATTTTGTGTGGTTTAGATGGTAACACGATGAGTAAAATCGCAAGTTCTTAATGAAAGAAAAACACCGAGGACGGTGTTCCTGTTAAGGGGGGGAGTATGTAACATCCCTATGCGTAAAATATTAATTAATGAAATAGTAATTCTTTTTAAAGAAATTACGAATTAGTTTCAACAACTAATTCTTGTATCCATAGCGCTGTCAATTAAGAATGGCAGACAGGGGGCGCGTATGGCGGCTTAAAAATGGGAACTGAAGCCACCTGCTTTTCTAGACGGTTTCGAGAAAGACAACCGCCAGATTAACTGCGAGCGAGTCATCACTTCATGTAGGGGGCTTTAATGAGATTATGAACATAAACCCAATCCCCGAGCAAACTCCGGAACTGTTTTCTTGATGCGGAACGGTTTTCTTGAGGGGACCGAAATGTCTAACTAGGGTTAGAGCGTATGCGTTTTAGGGCTCTCTGTTATTCTTTACTAAGGCTGGATGGTGTGAAATGAGTTTTGGTTTTTCATTTGAAAGCGTATTCTGCTGAATTAAGTTTACGGGGAAGAGATGTTCGATTGGAGTTGCAGCATACACGTTTTTGGAGGTTCCTGTCAGCCTTAGTTCGGCTCCATTACAAAAGACGGAACGGATTCTTGATGAGAGCTGTTTTAACCGCATTGGGGATGAAGTATGCGGAAGGCAGCAATGCCATAGGGGGAAAAACGCTCATAGAGCCATTACATATCTCATACAACTATTAAAGCATATGCATCTGTGTTTCCAGAAGGGTCTTTGTCCTTTCCGTGCGGCGGTCTGTCGATCGAAGTCATTGTTGCTCAAGCAGAAATGGGAGCATCATATTACAGTGTCAACGCGATTAATGATATTTAGTCCAAAGAATCAAGTATTCAAGAAGCAATGGCGGTTGGCATGCAGAATTCCTACTGGTGTTCCGCCACAGACCCTATTGCGGTGAAAGGCTTGTTGTGGGGGCAAACGTAATGGCGGCAGGGCCATTCTCAAGTGCATCAATGAACCCTGCGCGTTCATTTGGGCCGGCGTTTGTTATGTGGCAGTGGAGAGACCATTGGGTATATTGGGTTGGTCCTCTGGTTGGAGGCGGTCTAGCAGCGGCCCTATATGAGAATTTCTTCATCATTCGAACCTAGCAAATTGTGCAAGGCCGTGAGCCTGTTATGTTTTTGGGATGATAACCTTTACATTTCAAAGATTATCATAAGGCATGAATACATATCCCTTTCGAACCATGGACCTGAGCATGCGCTATGGCGATGAGGTTGTCGAAGAATAGAAAGATAAGTTGACCTTGTGTGATATTCTTGTTTATGTGCAGCAAGAGAATGTTTAAATTACATGTTTTCTCAGTAGAAAATTTGTTGATGCATGCAGATAGAAAAGATTATTTGATATATTTTCTTGATGAGGAAAACCTATGATAATGCATGCACTGAAAGAATTATTATTATGGCTGCTATTTATTTTGGAAAATAGGAATCTGGTTTTGATTCTATTCTCGTTTTTACATGAGCTAATGAGTTAGAACTATCTTAAAAAGAGTTATACATTAGTAAACATTGTGAGTATATATATATACTAGTTTAATAGTAAGTCATGCTTGCTTATGCATATGAGATGATGCTAAAGAATCTATTTCAGACATTGTCTATTGATTCTTTAATAATGTAACTGATCTTGTTGCCAAGATTGTCGATGACTGCATTGACAGGAAACAACGGCAGATGGTGCCAAGGAAGGTGATGTTTAACATTATGACAGGAAAAAGATTATTCGTTCATGCAGATGAAGTCAAGCTGCAGTATTGCCCATTGCTAGAACAATTATGCCACAAGGAACTTTGCGTGTGGCGGTATGTAAATAAAAGATTACATGTAAATTGTATTAGCTTGTAGCTAGTTATGTGATAACCAAATGATAACTTATTGTAATGATTTTATAACAATGGTTAAGGGATGGAATCCCTTATAAGCCATTGAGTGAGGGGTGAAAACCCTCACGAGCGTTTAATAAGAAGATTAAACGTTTGCTGGTTTTCACCCTACGGGGTTTCCAGGGTATTTCCGTGTTCAATGGTGTGATTGATGTGATTGCCTTTTGTGTCAGATGGATGATGTTGAATCCTTGATGTTGATGGTTCTTTATTAGATTGTATGATTATCTAATATGTTAAGGTTATCAAGAAATGGATGCATGGATTCATGAGACAGTTTATGTTATTTCAGTGATGATTAAAGATTATGCAATGCTTATGAAACTTACTGTCTTTGATGGCAATTTACTTGCACCAATGAATATTATATTTAATGGTTAATAATGAATTGAGGAGTTGTGAATTGGTTAATTACTTGTGGTAATTTGTACAAAAAATTCTAACTCCCTACTTTTGCCTGCGAGGTTATCGGGGTATGTGACAAATTTTATATTTTATTTATACATTTAAATTTATATAATAATAATTGAAAATTAATTTACAAATTTATATATTAATAAATATGTTTATTTGTTTTTATAATTTTAATTTTAGAAATTTACCTTCCATGAATATTTTAAAATATTTTTAGATGTATACACAAATCAAAGATTAAGATTTATTTCAAAGTAGTAATGTTTTTTTTGCCATTTTAATTAAATTGATTAATTAAAACAATGTTATATAAATAAGTGTTATATAGAGTTATTTGTTATTTTTATGCATGTGATATTGATAAGTGATGGTATTGACCCATAATATTGTAACAAAACTTATTTACAAATTAAAAATCTCCATAGTAAATTGAGAGTTGATCAAGATAGATAAAAATATCTATAGTAAAATGAGAATAAATCTAGATAGATAAAAATATTATTACATTTTTTTTTTTAACTTTTATATATGTTTAATATTTATATTAATTCTTTTTATAATCAATATTAATGTAATTTAAAATAAAGTTATAATTTACTTAGTTTTTATTTTATTTTTAAATTTTTGTAATATAAGATGTTTATAATATAAATGTTTTAATATTTATGGATATTTACCAAATTATTTAATTTACATGATTAATTAGTAATAAGTAAAAACAAATCTCCACTTTTTTCATAGATTAAAACTTCCAAAATTATGAATTATCTTCTAATAATAAAATTTTAAAAATTGTGCAACATGAAATATGTATATTTAGATACTATTTTATAAATTTGAAATAAATATTTTAAGTTTTCATAATTTATATGAAATAGTATAATATTTAGATATGAGGTAAATAATAAATTTATATTTATATAATAATAAATAAAAGTAAAAATTTATTTTACACTTAATAAGTAAAAGAAGTTATTAAAAAATATGCACAATCTTGTCACATCAATATAAGTTTTCAAAATTATGAATTATCTTCTACTGTATGGCCATTCATTTACAATAGGATGATTGGACAAAAAATGTTGCAATATTTGGTAAATTTTATCAATAAAAATATAAAAAAGTATAATATGCAACATTGTTGTTTAGCGCATGCCTAGTATATAAAAAATAGCATTAAAAATAAAAATAAAAAAAATTGAATGAACTAAACTAAATAATTGCTATATACATTTTCTTAACATGAATATTATTATTTTAAAAAAAATTAAACAATAAATTGTTATTATATAATATATTTTTATATTGATATAAGTTAATTAATATTATATTTTAGTATTTTTTTTGTAAGCTTAGCAATACCTTTCATTCATTCATCTATAAAAAGTAGGTTACAAATATTCCTCAACCTACCTAGGGGGAAACCTGATTTATTGGCCACTGAATTGCATTATAAGCTATCCAAAACATAAATAGTTTGAGCTTTTTTAGCCAAGCCTTATAAGGTCGATAGTCTAGAAACCAACTAATAAACATCAGACTGAAAACATAAATGTTACCCGACATAAACATCCAAAAAAATCTAAAATTAATAGTCATAACATTGATCCACTAATCATCCAACTATTCCACCTGACCAGGATCTTTAGCACTTGATCCTAGTAATTCAGTTTGTGGCAGACATGGGATATGTCACTTGATGCGGCCCAGAGCGTCGTTCTGGTTATGCAACTGACGTTGGATAAGCTGGAGCTCATTTTGAATGTCTTGTAGACCCGACTCAACGTCATTGTGCACCACTTCCCTGTTTGCTTTGGCCACTATGCACTTCACTAACCAGTAAAGATGAATGGACTGTATGAACAAGGTGAGATGGTCGCTTGTGTACTTAGGGTCCGTGATTAGTTCCCCCCAGTCTTCTACTGGAAGTTCCAGCTTAGCTTGCGAATTCAACTCTACCTCCCAGTTCACAATCAATTCTTTCACGTATGTCGGGGTCCTCTCGCAGTAAGCGTTGACCGTGGCCTGAAGATTCTCATAATTTTTTTCGACTCATCTTCCACGCAGTCCCATGCCACGCTATCCCTCGTCGCGCAGTCCCCTACCATGCAGTCATCTACCACACAGTCACCTGTCCCGCAGTCACCTGTCGTGTAGTCTCCTATTGTTCAGTTCTTTTAAGTGCAGTCATCTACCACTCAGTCCGATCAGAAGATGGATCTACATCTTTTCCTTTATCTTCCTAGTGTCTTCTACCTCTTCCACCTTGACCCGAGGCTCCACTGCGAGGTTGAGACTTCACCATATCTACCAAGGTCGGGCCCCCTTTCTTCACCCTTCTCCTACTTTCCCGCACTCGTGATCTAAGCCACTGTACAGAGGCAAAGATTAAAGACAGCATAGGCAAACTAGACTTTATATGCCAAACTCAAGCAAAGACATGTAGCAGCTGGGTACTCCTCTTGTGTTCCCATTGTCGCGAACCTGTAACCAACAAACTTAGGATCCTTAAGAAACCGAGGACCTGGGTTTATACACAGGATATATGATCTTAACGTAACCTTTGCTCCCACTACCTATAGGTGCCAAGGATTACCAACCTTCACATCGTGAATCTGCCAAGATCTGCGACGCTTCATATTATCACAGTGAATACGCATGTGAGGGCGTGAGGGATACTACCCACCATCCCAAAAATATAAAAGCTCTATCATATCAACCAAGACCAAGCGGACCTTCAGCTGTCTCACACTCCAATCAGGGGTTTTGATTAAGAGCCAGGTCCTGGTTCAAAATCAGAGTCAATTGTTCCATTCCTTCGTCCCCAATCTCCCTTATCCAAGGCTTATTTATATTTACTCTCGGCTGAAGATAGCCCTAGTTTGCTAAGAAATATGTAGCTTTGTTGCCATTGCGAGAGACATGCGAGGGGATGATATATTCAAAATATTGAATAACTTCATTGATATCCTGGATCAAGCGAGCAGTCCTCCAACTTTTACTAATATTTTCCCACTGGGACCCCTGGTTAAGATTTTTAATAGTATTAATGACCAGAGAAGAGTCGCCTTCCACCACCATTTTTGTCAACCCTTCCCTTTTGGCTATTATCAAACCATGTTTAACAACATCGAATTCATTTTCTTTGTTACTTGCCATGCCACATTCCGAAGCATATATTTGGACATCCTGGCCCCACGAATCCCTGATGACCCCTCCAAAACCTGCATCCCTAGGGTTACCTTTGGATGCCCCATTGAAGTTTAGCTTGAGAAAACCCTCAGGGGTCATGAGAAGCGAGAAGGAGATTGGCTAAGAGGCAAATTTAATTTCCAATATGAAGGTGCAAGCATTTGCTGGGATAATTGAGAGTAGACAATATTCGCGCTTCTTGGGGGTTGACCTTCCAATCATCAGAATGCCATTTCTATACTAGTATAGGTTCTCTTACATTTTGGAGTATTCCTTTCCAGATTTCGAAGTGTGACAGTTTCTGGTCCTTGAAAATCCTTATGTTCCTTTCCTTCCATATTGCCCATAAAAGAAAGCTAAGAGATAGACACTAGGCTCAATTTACCATTAGATTGGAAGAGATTTTTTTCCTCCAACTCCTAATGGTGGATTGGATACTGGTATTATCTCGATCTAGATGAGCAAAAAGAGTATTTATATTTTGCCAGAGTCGGGATACAAAGGGGCATATATTCAGGAGATGCTCTATGGTTTCAGTCTGAGAGGCACACATATTGCAAAAAGAGGGCCCATGGATTTCTCTCTTCTGTAATTCGTCCTAGGTGAGAATCCTACCACTACACACTAGCCACAAGAAATACATTACTTTCGGCCAAAATTGTCCCATCCATATTTTCCTCTAGAGTAGATTGTACTGATCTGGATGCTCCTTTGATGCCAATTGGTAAGATTCTTTTATGGTGAACATACCTTTAGTTTTATAGCCCCACCTGAGAATGTCCTGTCCTTCTAACGATGCAATTCTTCTAGTGTGAAACTTAGAATCAAACACATCCCATTGATTTGAGTCAGGAGGGTTATTCCAGTCTTGTTTCGTTTTCCATTGTCTCCATTGATTCTTGGGGGTCCGGTCCCAAAACTGATTAACCATCAAGTTGTGGGGTTTATTAGTGAAAAGGAAGATCTTCACAAAATCTTGGTGACTCAATAGTTTTTCCCATTGTTGCCACGAATATGGCCAGAATAGAGCACTCCTCCCATCTCCGATTTCCCAGAATGTATGGTTGCAAATTAACTCTTTATTATTAGAAGCTAAGTTCCAAATTGATGATCCTCTTGGAGTTCCCTGCATTCTCAGTCTTTCCTTTTTAGTTGAAGGCATGTTATATTTCTGGCCCTAGATGACCTTCCAGAGATCAGTTACACCTTGAATCCATCATCACCAAAGTTCCCCCCCCATCACTTGGTTTAGTAGAAAGGGATCCTGAAGACCTAACCCCCTTGCCATTTTAGGTTTAGTCAACTGATTGCATGAAAGGAGTGCCCATTTTTTAGCTTCCTGAGTCCCCTGCCATAGGAAGTTTTTGAAGATAGTTGTCATATGACTGCAAGCAGTTTTAGGAGTAGCTAGACCTAAGAGTTGATATATTGGGATCAATTGTAGCACAACCTTCAGTAAAACCACCCTCCCAACAATGTTTAGGGATCAGAAAGACCAATTTTGAAGCTGAGATTGGATTCACTCAAGGATGGTTTTCCAATAGGAAGTCCTAAGAAAGCTAGTCACTAGGGGAATTCCTAGGTATTTGGACAGAAGGGAGCCAATGTGCAATCCCAAGAATCCTGGCCATGAAAGATTGGGAAGGAATCAGGGTGTTGAAGAAAAAGATATTGGATTTCTCATTACTAATCCGAGTACCAGAATCTTGCATAAAGTCTTGCAGTATGGCTTTTAGAGCCCTGGATTCCTGAAGGGAGACTTGACATAATAACATTATATCATCCACAAATTGTTGGTGGGATAAGGGAAGATCATTGCCCCATAGATGAATTCCTTTTAAATGGCCAACTTAAATAACTGATTTTATATATCTTCCCAGCCCTTCCGCAACCAGAATGAAGAGGAAGGGTGAAATAGGGTGACCTTAACGGAGGCCTCTGGATGCATTGAAGGTGTGGGAGGGAGAGCCATTAATGAGGATCGATAATACTGGGGAGGAAATGAGAGAAGAAATCCATTGGATCCATTGCTGGTCAAATCTAAAGGCTTTCACTATGTTCATAAAAAGGACTAACTTAGGCAATCATAGGCTTTGGATAAGTCTAATTTTATCATCATACCCTTTGATTTAAGGCTCTTGAGAGAGTGAATTGCCTCCTCGGTAGTGACAATGCCATCCATAATTCACCAGCCTTAGACAAAACCGGTTTGCTCAGGAGAAATTAGGGTAGGAAGAAAGGGTTTAAGACGATTGACCGTAATGGTGGAGATAATTTTATATATGATATTACATAGAGAAATAGGTATGAATCCCCGAGGATCTTCAGAATGAGTTGTTTTTGAAATCAAGGCTATAAAAGTAGAGTTCAGAGAGGGATGTACCTTCCGAGATAGCCGAGATTTTTCAACCACTTCCAAGATATCCTTACCCAAAATAGGCCAGGCCACTCGAAGGAATTCTGTATTGAAGCCATGAGGTCCCGGGGCTCAAATCTACATCACTTATCGATAAAGTTTTCATCTTTAAATGTTAGTATTGAAGGGTTAAAGGCTCAAATATTTATCTATTTTTGTAGATTTTCTTATAAGGCATGTATAATGTACTTTTCTTTTTTCATAAATTAAAAATTAAAATAAATCTAAATCCATATATGCATGTACATGATACATCTATTATTATAACTAAGCAAAGTTCCTTGGTAATGATATGTTTGTTCATGCATGCAACATTGAGTAATATATAAATATAAAAGTAACTTAACTTGCAAACTTGATAACTTGTAAATGAAACAAATAAATCCATTCTAACTACATTCATCAAAACTAATGTAACATTGATAGAATATAACATCAAAGCCACATCATGAATTTAAAAGTCAATGAAGACATTGTCATACACACAAGTTCAAATTCATGTATTTGTATTCCAAATTTGTCTAGCTATACATTTTTCTTTTCTACAAAATGGAACTTCATTCCCAACATAGGTAATGGAAGTTCATGCCCATGAATGACATTATGGAAAAGCGGCCTCATGACTGATCTAGAAATTGGGTGTATAGGTCACCATCGCCACTCTTGGCACTCCCAAGTGCATTTCCAAATTGGTATTGCTGCAAAAATTCAATAACCAATTAGTTGTAAAATCCAAAATGCATATAACTAATTTTGTTAATTAATGATAAGTTTTTGATCAACTACTCATTCTCCCCATGAAGATCTAAGGCAATGGAGAAGACTGCCCTTCCTAGGTAGATGGTGGAGCACTTGGTGATGGATATAGGCATGGTTCAGGGGTGATTGATAAAGGCATCGTGGAAGAAAAATAGGAAAAAGTTAGTGGGTTTTGGCGATGATACATCCCCATCAGTTGTACGATAGTGGGAATAACCCTAGGGCGAGGGATCACCCTAGGTGGGGAAATTGGAATGTTAAGGGTGGATGACTGGAACAATGATAAGGGTGGATGGTTAAAGGGTAGGGATGAGAATTGGGAAGGTTTTGGGGAGACAGTTATAGGCATGGGAGAATTTATGAAGGAAAAAGGTGGTGGGTGTGGCCAACAATACATCCCCATTGGTTGTACAATAGGGGGAAGCACCCTCGGGGAGGAGATTTGGATGGTATTGATTGGAGAAGTGTTCCCGATGATATAGTTTCTTTCACCGACATGCTCATTAAATAATTGGAGTTGACAAGTTGTCCAACCAACTGTAACAACAAAAAAAATTCATATAGTTATGTCTATGCATTGCAAATGATAGTATATCATATTTCACATGAAAAAATGCATAACATCATATTTCCATACCGTTTGTGTGTATAATAGAATGTTGCACTAACTCAGTCAAGTGGTCCACATTTCTTTGTTGTTGAGAAGATAACTCCAGTTGTTCATTCATGCTCTTTTTTTTTGCATGAACTCGTCCAACCCTTTCAAATTGTAGTTTAGCCTTCCCTACTTTTGACTTGTGACCACAACACCTTTTCTTATTGACTGGGCTCAAGAAACTATGTTTTCTCTTGGTAGTGATCTTGGATGGAGTTATAGTATTGAAAAACATTATGTTGTATTCTTGACAAGCTTTGCTACTAATTTCTTTAATGCATATGCCTGTTCCAAATTTGTAAGTATTATGGATCTCAATTTCTCATGAGTTGATGAGTTAACACGTTTCATCTCATCATCTTCAAATAATGCACTATTTAGTCGTACATTGGTTGATTCAACATTATATGAGAAATTATCTAAATCATCAATGCTTGTTTCATTATGATAATTTAGATTGGGAGGAGAATGAAAGCATGGTAGAAGCTCTGTTTGGATTTTTGGGTCCAATATAGGTGATTCATTAAAATCAAATAAAATTCTAGGAATTTCTGTAGTAGGATTAGTGACATTAGGCAATACATTTTCACCCAAACTAATGTTACTTGCCAGCATCTCAACTTTCAATACATGTTTACAGACATTTCCATTTAGGGCCCACTTGCAATTACAGAAGTGTAGATTGGAATCTTTATATATGACATTGTATGAAATATCACGAGTATTCTTATTTTGGCTACGAACCCAATAATTTTTTTTACTCTTTTCATCAGGCACACAATCTTCATTTGGGATTTGGTTAGCTCTACTATTGGATGAATTCAACTATTCCTCAATTTTTCTGGGTCGTATAAAACTAGCTTCTTTTAAACATTGCATATGATTGTAATATAATAGAGTCAGTATTAACCGTCATAGCCATCTTAGAGAAATAGTAATGAAGAGTCTTAAGTTTCTTGTTTAGTTCCTAATGGATTCTAGCAAGAAGAACGATATCATCAGCGTAGAGGAGAAGAGTGATGGTAATACTAGCAAGCTCAGTTCCTTTGCACCCCTCGATTTCCAAACACTCCTCTAACCTATTGATGTAAATAAAAAAAAGGGTAGGGAAAGGGGGCACCCTTGCTTAACCCCGATATTTCATTTAATATCTTTATACCACCCTTCACTGATTTTAATACTGGCAACAACTTCTCGTAGAGGCAAATCATAGCAATCTTCAACTTAGGTGGAATAATTATGATCTCATCAAGTCTTTTCCAAATCTTATATTGAGGAATAATGTCAAAGGATTTTCTAAAGTCCACAAAGTAACAAAATATATAAGCTTTACTATTGCAACATTCCTCGGCAATGATCTTAAGTAACGAGGTGGTCTATAGTCAAGTGGTATCTCCTAAACCCATCTTTCCCTTTATCTCTTTTACTGTTCCTTTCAAGCCAAAGGCTAATTTTATTTTCTAAAATGAGACCATAAATCTAAGATAATATGTGGCTAATCATAATGGTCATGTAATTAGCGGGAAAGGTTTTGTCCCCATTTTTAAAGATAGGCACAATAAGGTTTTATGTCCAAGGTTTAGGGAAGCCATGCTTTACAACCAAATTGAGAACCTTGTGGAGATGAGGAATGAGGATAGATCTTACAAACTTTAAGATCTCATCTTGGTATCCTTAAATGTCTTTAGCATCCCCCTAGCGAGATTATTAATCCCAGACTCAACGTCCTCAAGAGAAAAGATATATTCCTTAATAGGAGTGATAACAATGTTTCCCATGGTGTCCGAGGAGTCATACAACGTCTTAAGATAGATGTCCCACTTTTCTTGAGTCCTCAAGAGAAAAGATATCTTCCTTAATAGGAGGG
Organism: Pinus tabuliformis; assembly: GCA_031772625.1. NCBI lineage: Eukaryota > Viridiplantae > Streptophyta > Pinopsida > Pinales > Pinaceae > Pinus > Pinus tabuliformis. The sequence continues at coordinate 1,306,731,877 of CM062820.1, forward strand.
CTAACGATGTTGCCCATGGTGTCCGGGGAGTCATACAATGTCTTAAGAAATATGTCCCACTTTTCTAAGGGGATCGAATGATTATCTTTAGATTTATGAACAAGCACCATCCACCAAATTTTTTTGGGTGCAACTTTAGAAAGGTGAATAAGATGCTCTTGTCTCTTATTAATATATGACTGCTTCTTCTCTTTAATGAGGGCTTTGTATATACTAATATTTCAAAGCTTTACAGTTTCGTTAGGGGTGTCGTGAACATGTGGCTCCCAATGAACTATTAATAGGGCTAATCTAGCCCTAGGCGACCTGCTCTCCTTGACAAATTAACCCACAACCACATATAAAAATTCACAACTCCATTTTGATACTTCCTTTTTAAGTGCTTGAAGTGGCCCCTAGCTCCTCTATGGCTGCCCCTTCACCTCCCCGTGTCAAACTGTGGTTTCTCTTGGTGGTTTCACACCCACAAGCTTGTGTACAAAACCCACAAAATTGGGTTCTTTATCCACAAGTCACTTCTGTGTGACAGTTATTCTTCTAAAACCCACTATCCTAGGGTTTGGAGTACCTCTCAAGCTACAAATATCAACACTTCCTCTTAGCAAGGGATGTACCTCCAACACTAGGAAGTCTCCATCAACTTCATCACCGATGACACTAGCCCATATGGCATCCATCACTGCAGTATACTTTGTATAATTAACCTTGTGATATTGATAGTTCCTTTGCATCATCTCATCTTAACCTTAAGACCTAAACACTTCCATAGGGCTACTCCCTCTAAAGTGAGACTCCCTTTGAGTTTACACGGTCTCTAATGACTTAATCTACTACTGACCTCTTGTCCTACAAGGCTAGTCTAAGTTGTGGTGGAACATGTTCCATCATCAACCCAAATCAATCCTACTAGCACTCATCCTCCTGGATCAAACACCATCTGTGCACACCCTCCACTCTCAGATATGCAACATCACGATCTAATGAAGAAAATAGTATGCCAATCTCCATTCCATCACATGAAGCAATATCGATCAAACCAATATCATCCATGTCAAATAAATCCTCGAGCTTTCCCAAAAATCCATGGAAGGTCAGAGGAAGTTCATGATCAACCACCTACCCTACAAAAAATTGTTTTTCACTAGGTTCTCCACTAATCCACCAAAACTCCTAGTCAATATCAGTTCCATGCTATTCAAGACCACATCTCCATGACTTCATTTGAACCCTTTTCTCCATGCTTTAGATAATCTAGCCCCCTTTGAGCTGCTTCACAATGCACACTCTAATTCACTAGCCCTTCAAAGTCGCTCTAATACTATGTTTTTTTTACGTGATACTAGAGTCTAGGATAGAATCTTAAGTCATTGATGTTACCAATCCAAGTATCACAACAAGGCTACTTTGCATAGTATAATAATATACAATAGTAAATCAACATATGGACAAATATAGACAACTTTTTACAAATTTTTAAAATCCAACTTTGTCATATTAACAAACTAATAATACAATAGTCTATGGTTCATGTGCCAGTGATAATTTCCCTCATACATCCACTGATATAAGAAAAAAACAACTAGGCCTTGGTGTCAGTCCTTTGATAGCCAATCTACCCTTACAAAGTACTTTGACTATCTAGCTGATGTACAACTCTTCACAACTCCCTTAATCATTGCTTGTACACATCTGCTTAGTCCTTTAAATCCCGATCTGCAACAACTCTAATCTACCTCTATCAATGAACCAACTCCATTAGGTCAATGAACTCTGCTCCAAATGCTCTCTACTTGATTTTTAATCCTTTAATGCATCAACACATTGATACTCCTCTCGAGTTGTTCACAACTCCATTTGTGAACAACTCTCAACTTCTCACTGCTGCTCCTAAGTTATTTTGGGAATTTCTTCCCACTAGTGCCTTTTTGTGTTGCCCGATGAAGGCACACTTAGGGCTGGGGGACTTCCCTCTATCACTATCAAATGTTCTTCTCTAGAAATGAACTTAGGGCATGGAGAACTGACCAACTTTTGTTGTAGATGTCCTTCTCCATAAGACAAATCTAGGGCTACAAACTGCACCTAGCCGATCAAATTTGTGATCTCTTCTTCTGCCACTTCTAATAATATCTTAGTCCTTCAAGAGACTTGTACATTAGGGATTGAAGCAAACCTTTACAACCCTCCATAAGTTGATTTTTATGCTACTCCAATTCTGCTTCTTCTGGTAGCCACCTTAGTCGATCAAGGTGCTACTCTAGGTCACACTTGGTCCACTCTCACACTGCCCTCCAATAATCTATGAGCATCCAATACAAATTTCCAATCTAGAAGCTGTCCTCTAGTAACAAATCATCCTTAAACACATCATCATTACATACCTTAAGGTTGGTGTCTCTCTGTTATAGCCTCTGCTCCTATTTAGGGCTTCCAACAACCTATTATCCCTCTCCAAAATGCTCTAACAACCTCCTAAATACTGTGAACTTTCTCCCTTGTGCTATTGCTGCCATATTTTTCTATCTAAGGTCTTTCCATCCATTTTTTAAGCCTTTTGACCACCTTCTAACTGAGGTACAAGACTATGACCCTCCTATCTAACTATTGTACAAGACTGCAACTCCTTTTAGAGATACGCCCACACACAAATATCATACCAATCTGCCAAAAATTACCTTGGATTGCACATAGAGTATCTCAAACCCTCAAAATAGGAAATGCCACCAAATCTATACACAAATAGACCTAAACTTGTCCCTCAAGTCTGTGCCTCCTCCACAAATCAAACACGACCCTCAACAATCACTAGAGATCACCCACGGATCCTTTAATATTCACTAAAGTCTGCTTCTTAGATTTGTGGCCCAAAACATATTTTCTTCTTGTGATAAGGTGTATATGGAGTAGTCTTATGTGTTGTTATATCACACTTCTTTTAGAACTCCTCAAATTCATTCCCAAATAATTCTCCATTGTTATCCATCCTCATTGCCTTTAGTTTCCTCTTTGTCTAATTATCCATAAGAGCCTTAAAGTTTTAAATTTGTAAAACACTTCAGATTTATTCTTGACAAAATAAATTTACGTATTTCTTGAGAATTCATCTATAAATGAGACATAATGCATATAGTTTCGTAGTGATTGAACCAACACATTTCCGAACACATCATTATGCATCCACTACAATATTTATTTTTTCACCATACTACTAGAGGATAATATTACCTAATTATGTTTCTTGTATAGGAAATGCTCATATAAATCAAAATATAGAGAGTAATTATACATACATTCTACCATACCTTTACCATGTAGTGCTTGAAGGCCCTTCTTTCTGGTATGTCCTAGTTTTTTATTCCATAGCATAGTCTTATTTCTAAATACTATAGGGTTTTTTCCTTCTTCAGTTCCATTATGAGGAACAAAGGGATTGTTGCACCCATCACTAATAGTCCTTCTCAATATCTTATATAGAGTTCAAAGCTTAACTCCTCTTTGTAATACCATTGCTCCTTGAACTATTTTATACATTTTATTTTCAAACATTGTTTTTACACCCGCATCACTCATCTTGACTCTTGATATCAAATATATGGTCAATACTGTGATGTGTAGAACACCAAAGAGTGTTTTAATCCTTCCATCCATGAGATTCAATGTGAATTTTCCTTGTCTTATGGTTTTGGTTGTCGATAAATCTCCTAGGAAAATGTCATTTCCATCGTACCTTTCATACGCACAAACCACTCCTTACAACGAGTCATATGAGAAGATCCAATTGAGTTAACCAACCATGCCTCAAGATCTACATGTGTGCATGAAAAGGGCAAGTATGCATCCCCTACTTCATCTAAAGGTTTTTTCTTCTATAGAAGCAATATCATAAGATCCTTTTCTTTATGTCTTCTTTTTTGCATCTCCAACACACCTTTACAAATTTTACTGGAGATTATATCTTCCTCTAGATTTAGATCTCTTACTTGAGGAATTATTTTTGTTTCTATACTAATAAATCCCTACCAAATACTTAAGAAAAATTGATTAGAAAATATAACAAAAAAATAAAAAATAAAATAATGATTATTATTATTTTTTGTTGGCTTAATCCATAGGGACTTTGAGCCTTTAATCTAGTAATTTATATAATACTTTTGAATAGAATGATCACTAATTAAGCTACACTGTGTGAGCTACACTATAAAATAGTTAAATTATGTCAATATTTTATATTTAAATATAATTATATATATTATTCATAAATATTAAATGATCACATCTATATGATAATTAGGTTGTTTAATATATATCCTTCATTATAATAAATTGATTTTTTAAAAATAATATTTTAACATAGTTTTAATAAAGTTAAGAATATTTTTAACTAAAAATTATTAATAATTAGATTTTGCATTATTTATATTTTATGATAATTTAAGAAATATTTAATAAAATTTTATTAAAAATTAAAAATTAATTTAAAAATAAACAAAAAAATGTCAAAACCAAAATGACAATTTCAAGTGCTTCTAAGAAATCATGAACAATGACCTACTCAACAAGAAACCCTAAGCTATGCAATAACCAAAAGATAACTCTATTTTTGGGACTGTGAGAGTGGGGTCTTCAAACCATGATCCCATGAGGGAGATGAGTATGAGGCTTCTGTCATAAGATTTTCTGAAGTCTTTTCTTTCCCTACTGTAACACTGATATACTTATCCAACTAATGGAAGCAAAACTAACCAATCATTTAAATACTTGCAAATTAAAAAAAACATAAATAATTTCAGTAGATAAACTATGATTCTAGTATAAGGATACATATACAAAAACAAGAGGAACCTTTGCTTCTAGGGTTGGGACCTAACCAAAGAACTTCATCCCTTTGAGTCAACTCAGTGCTAGATCAAAGAAACCCTTTTCATTATCACCAAAATGTCAAAAATAACATGGGAATAACAATCACAATATCTTGAGCTTGAAATTTCCTCTTGGCTACAATAAAAATTTGAATCCTAACGAGTCCCTAGGCCTTCTTATTTATACAATTGAAGCTACCAAAAACTTCCTTAAAATTAGGGAGTCTTGGCTCCCAAACATGAGATTAACTTGTCTTCAACTATCACTAGCTTGGCTACCAATGAACTCGGTGGGCTTGGTTGCTTGTAACTCTGAGCTGATGAGATCTGGTAGAGGAATCTTCAAGTGATTTAGGAGTCCCGATCTCCTAAAATCCCTCTTTCTTGTCTACTTTGAGTTCCTATACTTAAATTAGCCAAAAATTGCTCAAAATCCTGCAATTAATGCACATTAGGCCACATGACATAACATCTCACCTTTACCCTTCTCACTATGCAAAATATAATAAAATATGTAAAGAAATGTGAGAAAAGTTGATTTTAATAAGCTGGAGAGTGGCATTAAGGCCCATATAATTTACCCATTGATGAGCCTCATCAACAAGTACTTCTCTTTGAAGAGTCTTTCAAATTCTTCCCAAATCAACTTCTGTTCCATGATGCCCCTGACATGTGTGACATCTTCCCACTAGATATCTACCTTTCCTTTGAGACTAAAAGTAGATATCTTTTCTTTCATATTCTCTGAGTATTCATGAAGTCTAAAAAAATTCCTCATTCCAAGTAGCCATGCTTCTATATCTTCTGATTAGTTCATCTCACCATCAAAAGTAGGAGGCTTCAATTTCCTAAATTCCTCTAGAAAACACTCGTTCCCACTCCTCCTATCATGATGCTGGTGGTAATGGTGATGGTGTCTCCAGCAAGTAGAGCTAGAATAAAACTCATGTGTACTAGTCCTCTTCTCAGGTGTACTCAAGGACTTTCCACTCTCTATTGTATCATCATGGTCCATCTTGTACCTTTTCTGAGATCAGTTTCCATTTGCCCCATTAATCTTTTCTTCTTTTCTATCTCCATGACTAGTCCCCAACTATCCTTGTTTATGTAAATATGGAAGGCTTTGAAGAATAACTGCATTAATCTCATCTTGATTTTCTTGAGCTTTTGCAAGCCTTTCCTAGGCTTAAATCAACTTCTCATTATCTTCTTTACAATTTCTGATTTCTGCCCTTAGACTTCTTAGTGTGTCTTCTAGATCAAGGGAGTCTCCCTCTCCTTGTTGTTCAGCTGATTTCTCCTATCCCACTGATTTCTCTTCTGTGCTATATGGGGAGTCATATGAACTGTACTCAACCATGCTTCTCTTCATCTCTTGGCCTTCTATATTCCTGCAACATACCACTGTTAGATAAACCAAATAAAAGGAATAATCAAAGCATTACCTCAATTTATTTCTGGTGAGGTTATTGCATTTGCATAGGTCAATCAATAGTAGCATGATACATAATAATATAAAGAGAATATTAGTTCATACATGAATCAAGACAATATCGAAAACCATAACAACATTATGTACATAGATATAATAATTGTAACAATAAAATAAATGATGCACATCCATGATAAACATATAGGTAACTCACATGCATGCATAACAATTTGCATTTACCTCGAGGTCCAGTGCTGTGAACTTAGTTTTGATACCACTCTAGAACACCCCACCCCACATTTATCCACTTCTACATACTTACTAGGGTAAACATGAGTTGAGAGTTATTATGCATGACCCAAACTCCAAGATTTAGTTATGGAAATGGGGTCCACTTTCCAAAAACTTAATGCAACCACCCACAGACCCATGATCACTCTGATATCATACTAACTCTCCTTGGTGATGATTTTATTGGGCTTGAATTGATTCTCAACCTTGATCATACTCCCAGATGCACGCATACACACTTTCTAGTGTAGCCAAAGGGCTCCAGCTGCATGCACAACTCATCCTCCGTGCAGTAGTGAGTGAAATTTCCCAGTTAAGACAATGCGACCAACACTTAGCCAAATGCCCAGAACTTTCCAGAACTCTGTGAACAAGGTTCCTGAGTCTTCATGTCCTTTTTCTAAGTTTTGTTGTTTCTCAAGCTCACAAAACAGATGTTAGTATTTTATACAAACACTTTGTAAACAAGCTACTTGTAGGTCATGAATGCATAATTGTTCATTGTTTCATTAGTTTCATTAGATGTTCATCAAGAAGTCTTGTATCCCTGTCATACTAGCTTCAATAACACATATTAGCTCATACATCCATATAAACATCCAAGAGCCTATCAATCATGAGAAAGAACAATAATAAGAGCACTTATCATAAGAAATATACCATGCATGTAACCAACATTTAACCATAATGAAGCCATGACAAACCAATCACATAATCCCACATTAAACCAAAACTTGTGCTCATTGATCTTCATTAAAGAATAATACATATTAACGTATGCATAGTACAAACCAAGTCAGGGACTTCCACGTACCACCCAACCATAGATTGGGGTTGAATCAATTCTTTCTTCCAACCCAATCACCCTCATTTTATATGCCAAGATTTAATTTGGGATCACATGGGATAAAACAAAAATTAAAAAAACAAGTAATCCAAAGGAAAACCACCTCCACCCTCAAGCCACAGTGATTTCACCTAATACCATGTCTAGAGATCACAAAAAATGATACAAGCTTGGATGCCTCAAAATTTCTTCACCATACCCAGAGGAATTTTCCTGTCTCCACTCACTTGTCAAGGGCTTACCCAGAGAAAACCATCTCCACCCTTAACCCTTGGGATTTTCCTGAGACCACCTCAACCAAGATCCAGAATCTATCGGCAATCCAAAGCCCAACCAAATAGGAAATCCACTATATCATGGTTATCCAGAAAATGGCATAAGGCAAGGTTGCACATGATTTTCAATCCATGAAAATATCCATGCCAACAACGATGAAAATGACCAAAAACCTAATGCATGAGTCATGCATTCAAATCCCAACAAGATAATAAACATGCATATTGTTATCGACAAAAATCCTCCCTCTATATGCTCTTTTCTTTATTCTTTTCTGCCCTTGCTTACTGTTGTTCACACCTTCTTCTTGGCTAGAATGTGAAATCCTCTTGCAATTTTTCCTTTTCCTTGTTTTTCTCCTACATGTGCCTTGATTGTGTCTTCCTTGTCTTGCTCATGTACAAGTGCTTTCATGTTCTCCCTCTTCTCCTCTCTTTTCCCCAAAAAAGAATGCTAGAATGTTATCTCTCTAATTTCTTTTATTTTCGTTTTTATTCATTTTTTCCTTGCATGCATATTCTTTTACTATTTTTATCGTTTTCTTGTCTCTTCCTCTTCCCCACCTACTGAAGTGGAATGTCTTTCATTTTCCTTTATTTCTTTTGTGCTTGGACACATGTTCTTGCTAGTATGTAATTATTAATTTCCATTTATTTCCTTTTGCCTCTTGCCAATTTTCATAGACAATAAATAAATAATTAACCACAAGTGGATCACAATGTAATGTTTTTCCTCTCATTCAGCTTGGAACATGTGTCTTGTGACCTTGGTTTAACTTTTTCTTTTATAATGTCCATACATTATTTATTTACATGGAAATTTAACCTGGGGTTGTTACAAACCCCTCCCCCTTCGGGGAATACTGTCCCCGGTGTTCTATGACTCCTATGAAAATAAAAAAACTACTGAAAACATATCAAACAATCTTCTTATTGGGGATTCATAAACACAACCCATTATAGTATTTATAATGATATATACATATATACATATATACATATGCACATTTTCTTCAACCAACAAATAAAAAGAATATAATACCCTTGGTCAACAATAAAGGAATATGGAGTCTCACATCTCCACTCTCAATTAACAACAGGGGAATCTAGAGGCTAGCACCTCCACCCTCAAGAGTAGTACCAGGGATTCACCTCCTTCCGAGGAAGTCCAAAATCCACTACTAAGATCAAAGAATAAATATGGAAATATTCAAAATGACGTCTGCAGATATTAACTCAAGATTGGTCTCTTCCCAAGTTGTCCAAGGCTCTAGGGACTCTATCTCAGCCCACAACTTCCATGGAACCAAAAATGTTATAGGGCTCCAAATATTCTATCCCAACCCACAACCTCTAGTGAACCTAATCTATTACAGGGATCCAAATATTCTATCCCAACCCGTAGTCTCCAAGGAACTTGAGAATCAATCCCCTTAACTTCTTTTCTCTTCTCTTCTCTTAAAAAATTACTTTCTTTTCTTGCCTATCCCAACACATTATACAACAAATACACATACACATAGTGTACAACATAACACACTTACAGATACATATGATACAACACAATAAATCCACATGTTATAACACAGCACGTACACAATACATATGGAACAATACATGTACACAACACAACATGTACATAACAATAATATTACACATCCAAAGATCAAACCATCTCTACCAGGAAACCTTGCTTCTAGTGGCTTTCCCATGCTTTACTACATGCATCCATAACCAAAATCCCAGGTCTGTGGTTTCTTCCTTATCCATGCTTGTCCCAACATGCCACAAATTACACTCCTTTCATTATGTTGATGTATTCTTCAACATTCCCCGTTCATAGCATAAACATATGCATAATTATAAGCACATAATATCAAAATCATAAATCAGTCAGGGCAATTTCTTTCCCAATTTATTCCTCCTAAAACTAATAATATTTTGATGCCATATATACCATCATTCTCCCACAGGAATGATTTTTCACAAGAACCTGTTAGTCACAATGGCTTAACATAATTTTAGTAGTCAATCATGTTCATGAATATAACTCATATTAATATACATATCAAGTAAGTTCAAGGTTTATAGAACCTCCTTTGTGCCATTTTTATGGATGCCATTTCACTGTCCATTATTTCCCATGGACCCAACTAGCCTTCTAAGTGGTTTTTTAGCCCCAAGGCACAACACTTAGTGGTATATATGTACAATCCTTTAACTAAGGATTCTAATTAGCAATTATTTTACCTGCTGACATCATAGTCATTATTTTCTAGTCAAAATCATAATATAAACATGACCACATGAATTTCATAATCAAGTGATAATAGAAATAATCAACACCAAGAATTCCCACTTGCTTATTGGATTCCTCATATAATTGGGAATTTCATCAAGGAACCTTATTATGTTACCCCAACCATTCCATTCATATATTCGAAAATTTTTATAAGAAAAATATATCATTCTTCCATAAGGATGATTCCTGACAACAACCTCACAAATACAATGGCAATGCATATACTCATTTAATCATCAACATGTTCATGAACATAGTACATATTCACATAATGTCATACAAAATCAAGGTTATGAGAATCTCATGTATTCGTGAAAATCACACATTCATTTGGACAACAATTTCTAAACATAGCCAAAGGAATTCTCACCCCATTCCTTTTTTACCTTTTTACCTTGTTGTAATGGAGTCTTATTATCTATTATCACATTCACCTAATTGTTAGTTATATCAACATTAACAAATCAATTGTTACCATGGCACACTAATACCAAGCTTGTTGCTCTGCAATTGTTTACACATGCCAGTCACATGTTCCAAGGATCAAGTCATCATGTCTATTAATTTAAAATCAACCTTTTACTAAGACTAGCATCATCAAAGTAAAATTCTTCTTTTACCAAGACTAGTAACAATGACATAGCCTGCAATCAACTCATATTCATTAGCTATAGTGCTACAACTAGCACCTATTTGAACTCAAGTACATATCAGTTGTCTCAACACACATTGCATTAGTACAATTGTATTAAAACAAGAACATTCCTTCATACAATCTCATAAGTACATACTCATACAATGCAGTTAGTCAAACATTCAAACAATACTTTAAGGGTGCATAAATTCAATAGTTACTATAACACATACCTAGAGAAAACTACTTACTGGTAGCCAAATTCTCATTAATGCGCTCACAACTTTGTCACAATATGCATATCAACAATCATAGGTGTCACTTGTGCCATTTTCTCATCAACACCTTATTTTCCAAAGCCTTGGTTGCTCAAGGCTACATATAATACTCTCATTGGTTTCCCAATCGTGTTGTAAACCTACTCAGGGTTACCTACTCATCATTAATCACTATTTGTCATTTGAATCATGTTATGACAATAGAATGAGAAGATTTATGCATGCACATCCACTACTGTATGCACTTAGCATACATTCATGTATCTAGCATATCATTATTTAATATCTATTTGATGGATATGCATCTCTAAACTAATTCATATATGGAATTTTATTATGCATATATTACTATTCATCAGCTTATGGCAACTTCTTAAAAGATAAAATAAATTATAAACTGGCAGGAGCAAATTTGAGAGATTCCCCCTCATAATTTCGAGTGCATCATTCAAGCATAAACTTTTTCAATCCTTGCTAGATTATTCTAGGAGATATAGTCAGCATTTTGCTTACTTTTGAAGTTGCATCAATCCTAGGAATGCTTTGAGTTACATCCCCAACTGTCTATGCCTCATGAGCACTATAGATTTTAGGCCTAGTACCCTGATATGATGGGAAATCCAGCTTGTGATGGTCTCCACCACAAGTCCAAAATTTCAATTGTTCTTTGCCATTTCCTTTATTCTGGTGCTCCATAGGCTGAGACTGTTAGGTCCCTATAATACTAGTTATTCCCCCATTACTATTGTCATTGTATCCCTTATTAATATTGTTGTACCCCTATTGTCCCCATATTGTTATTGTGCCCCATAGAATCCCTCTATTGTTATTTTTGTGCCTTTATATTATTATTGTTAGGTCGGCTTGGTTATATTGTGACCTCTAAGACTCCTATATATAGAAAGGAGGTTTTGTCTTTGAATCATCCAAGAATTGTTCATTTGTGTAATGTAGGTTTCCCCCGCGAAGAGGCTGAATTATAAGGCGTTGATTTATCTTTTTTATCTTTTTGTGAACTGGTTTAATAACAATTGGTATCAGAGCTTTGGATTCTAGGGTTTCGCTGCTCCAAACAGGTCATCGTGGAATTTTCGCTATAACTTTTTTCTGCGACATTTCAGACGCTGAAAAAAACCCATTTGGGTTGAAATCGTCTGAATCTTGAGTCCAAAATTCAAAGCTTTTCGTGCTATATTTGCGGAGATATGATCTGAGGAAGTTGGCCTTTTTGCAAACTCCCAAATTACATTCCAAACAGGGGACCTCAGGAAACTAGTCATAACTTTTGTTTTGAGAATCAGATTGAAATTTCGTAAGAAGTTACAGAAAGAGGATGGACTGTAGTTTCCTATGTATATTTTTCAAATCCTAAGGTCAAAACAGTGACACGTGGCACTTCATATGAGTTCGCTCTTCTGAAAAGGTATATCTTGGGAGATTGTGCATAAATCTTTCTTGGAGAATCTAAATTCGATCAAACTGGTGGAATTGGAAAGAGGACGCAGAGGGCTACTGCAGGTCGCAATTTCAGAACTAGAAGATCCGAAATTACAGAGATAGATCAGATGCAATATCAAGCTCCTACAAAGTGAAAAAAGGTGTGTAGATTTTTTAAATTTTTGCATAAGCTTGGTTTGAAAAATTAGTTTGAAGGAATTCAAGGGGCATAGTGAAGCATTATTATCGGTAATTGATGCCCCGTAAAAAGAAAATGGAAACACCTAGTAAGCAACCTGAAAGCTCTAGCATGACTCATGCAGAAGAGGAAGAAATGCAACATGGTATATCAAAATTACGAGACCAAGTGCAACAAATGTCACTCACACAAAAAGTAACAGAATCTAAGATGGATGGTTTAAAGAAGGAAGTAGAAGCTAAGATGAACGACGTGGAGGCTAAGATGGACAATTTGAAGATATATTTGAAGACAGATTTGAAGACAGACATGGAAGATTTGAAGACATACATGAAAGATTTGAAGACAAATTTGACAAAGTTTCTACAATAAATGCTTACTAATGACGAAAGGGTAGTAAAGGAAACTCATGATGAAAACAAAATAAATGTTAATCATGATTTCATAGACTCTAACGTTGGATCGAAGAACCACCATGTTCCAAAGATTGATATGAGGAAGTTTGATGGCAAGGATCCCGGAACATGGATACTACAAATGGAGCAATTTTTCGATCTCCATAATGTGAAAAACACACAAAAGGTACGTATTGCAACTTTATATTTGGAACCAAATCAGTTTATATGGTATCCATGGCTTTTCTCTCATAAACAAATTGTCACTTGGGCAATTTTTATGGAAGAACTGACAGCACATTATGAGGATACAAAAATCCATACTTTTTTTAGCCAATTGATAAATCTCAAACAAAAGGGTTCAACAATGGAGCACATTGAGGACTTCCAAAAATTAAACATAAGGGTAAAAGATATTCCAGAAGAGCATAGGATTGATGTATTCATAGGGACTTTAAATGATAATATCCAACATGAGGTTCACCTTTGGGAACCTAATTCATTGGAGAAGGCATTCAAGTTAGCAAGAAAAATGGAAAGCAAAATTATGGCAACCAGGAAACCTACCACTCACAACTATAAAGTTGGAAGTGTTGTTGCCCCTAGCCTTCCACAACCTACAAGGTTGACACCACAACAATTGGAAGAAAAAAGAGCAAAAGGGCTTTGTTACAGTTGTGATAGAAAATACACTAAAGGTCATAAATGTGCTGAGAAGAAATTATTCTACATAGATTGTGAAGAGGAGGAAGAAAAGGAACAAGAAATTTCAAAAGAAGAGGATATACTCTAGGAACAAACCCTAGATAAAGAAAAAATGAAACTGACCATATCTTGTAATGCATTGGCTGGAATTTCCACTCCTCAAACTATCAAGATAGAAGGACATATCAAGAAGAAAACGGTAATAGTGTTGATTGATTCAGGAAGTACCCATAATTTTATTCATTGTAAGATAGAAAAATAATTGAATTGCTTCTTATATCCAACACCAGAGTGTCAAGTAATGGTTGCAAGTGGAGGAACCATAAATTGCTCTGGAAAGTGCCATAATATCAATCTATCCATGGGAGAATATGTATTGAATAGCCCAATGCTTTCCATTCCAATGGATGGTGTTGATGTTGTACTAGGAGTCTAATGGCTACAATCCTTGGGTACAATAGCTTTTAATTTTCAAGAACTTTTCATGAAATTTTCCGCGGAAGGAAAGGAAGTTGAATTAAGGGGTATTGCAGGGAAACCAGGAAAGATAATCAACTCTAACGGTATCATAAAGCTTCTAAAGAAGGAACAACGAGGTGTAATTGCACAATTATGTTCACTAGATGTTTCCACATCAAAATCATCTATTTCTCTAGATCTCCAAAACGTCTTGGACAATCATTCCATGGTATTTGAGACTCCCAAAGGTCTCCCACCTATTTGTGATCATGATCATGCTATCATTTGATTCCAGGAAGTGTTCCTCCAAACATCAAGCCATACAGATATCCCTATGCCCAAAAGAGTGAAATTGAACATATGGTTGTAGAAACGCTAGAGGTTGGTATAATTCAACCTAGTCAAAGTTCTTTCTCTGCTCCAGTAGTATTGGTGCACAAGAAGGATGGATCTTGGCGCATGTGTCCAGATTATAGGGAGCTCAACAAGCTCACTATTAAAGATAAATTTTCCATTCCTATCATTGATGAATTATTATACGAATTGCATGGATCAATTTACTTCACCAAGTTGGATCTTCATTCAGGATATCATCAAATCAAAATGAAGACTGAAGACATTCCGAAAACAATATTTAGAAGTCATGAGGGTCATTATGACTTTTTGGTCATGCCTTTTGGCCTTACCAATGCACCTTCTACATTTCAAGGTATTATGAATTCCATCTTCAAATCCTTCCTTAGAAAATTTGTGTTAGTATTTTTCGATGATATACAAATCTACAACAAGTCTTGGAAGGATCATGTTGAACATGTTGACAGGGTGCTCAAACTATTGAAGGAGAAACAATTATATGCAAAAAGCTCCAAATGTTTATTTGGAGTACAAGAGGAGGAATATCTGGGTCATATTATATCTCATGAAGGTGTTAAGGTAGACCCTAGCAAAATTAAAGCCATTAAGGAATGGAAAATCCCCACATCCATAAAGCATCTGCGAGGATTTCTCGAGTTGATAGGGTATTATCGCAAGTTTGTTAAGAATTATGGGAGAATAACAGCACCTCTAACAACATTATTGAAGAAAGATGCGTTTTCATGGACTCCAGAAGCAACAAAGGCCTTCGAACATCTTAAAAAGGCAATGTGCCAAGCATCGGTCTTAGCTACACCAGACTTCACAAAAACCTTTATTGTGGAATGTGATGCTTTAGGAAATGGAATTGGTGTTGTTTTAATGCAAGATGAAAGACCCATTGCTTTCGAAAGTCGTCTAATCAAGGGAAAGTATTTAAACAAAGCTATTTATGAGAAGGAAATGTTAGCAATACTACATGCACTTAAGAAATGGTGACCCTACCTAATGGGAAGACACTTCGAGGTAAAAGCAGATCATGATAGTCTTAAATACTTTTTAGAACAAAGATTATCCTCTGAAGAGCAACAAAATTGGGTCACAAAGATGTTGAGTTATGACTTTGAAATCATCTACAAAAAGGGGAAAATTTCATGAAAAGTTCTTGAAAAGCTATTGTCTGCTAGATCAAGAGAATCTTCCTATCCCTGTTGTTCAACTAATTTCTCCCATCCCACTAATTTCTCTTCTAGCCTATGCAGGGAGTCATATGAACTATACTCAACCATTTTTCTCTTCAACCATTAGCTTTCTATTTTCTTGCAACATACCATTGTTAGATAAACCAAATAAAAAGACATAATCAAAGCATTACCTCAATTTATTTCTGGTGAGGCTATTGCATCTACAAAAGTAAATCCATATTAGCACAATACATAATAATATCATGAGAATTTCAGTTCATACATGAATCAAGATAACACAAAACTACAACAACATCATGTACATGGTTATAATAGCTAAAACAATGAAATAATTGATGTGCATGCATGATAAACATATAGGTAATTGACATGCATGTACAAAAATATGGATTTACCTTGAGGTCCAGTGCTATGAACTTAGCTCTGATACTACTCTGTAACACCCCACCCCACATTTATCCACTTTTACATACTTACTAGGGTAAACATGAGACGAGAGTTACTATGCATGACCCAACCTCTAGGATTCAGTTATGGAAATGGGGTCTGCTTGAAAAAAACTTACTGCAACCAGCCAGAGACCCATGATCAGTCTGATACCATAATAAATCTCATTGGTGATCATTTTCCTTGACTTGAACTGATTCTCAACCTTGATCTACCTCCTAGCTGCATGCATGTAGACCTGCCAATGCAGCCAAGGGCCTTTAGCCACATGCACAACCCATCCTCCATGCAAATGTTGGTGAAATTTCCCAATTAAGAAAGTGTAGCCACAAACCTATGTTCGATAATTTTAGGGCCAACATTCAACTAATTGCCCAAAACTGTCTTGAACTCTGTCAACAAGGATCCTGAGCCTTCATGTTCTGTTTCTAAACTTCGTTCTTGCTCAAGCTTACACAAAAAATGCTAGTCATTTGTATAAACACTTGGTAAGCATGGTACATATAGGTCATGAATGCATAATTGTCAATTTTTTCATTAGTTTCATGAGATGTTCATCAAGAAGGCTTGTTGCCTTCTCATACTAGCTGTAATAACATAGATTAGCTCATACATACATATAAAACATCCAAGAGCCTATCAACCATGAGCAAGAACAATAACAAGAGAACTTCATATCATAAGAAATATTTTATGCATGTAACAAACATTTAACGAGAATGAAGCCATGACAAACCAATCACATAGTCACACATTAAACCAAAACTTGTGCTCATTGATCTTCATTAAAGAATAACACATATTAACATATGCATAGTACCAACCAAGTTAGGGACTTCCACGTACCACTCAACCATAGGTTGCGATTGAACCAATTATTTTTTCAATCCAAATCACCCTCGTGCCATATTCCAAGCCTGAATTTGGGATCACATGGGATAAACCAAAACATAACCAAATAGGGAATCCAGAGGAAAACCACCTCCACCCTCAAGCCACAATGATTTCACCTAATACTAGGTCTAGAAATCACCAAAACTAATACAAGCTTGGATGCCTCAGAATTTCTTCACCATACCTAGAGGAATTTTCCTGTCTCCACCCACCTATCAAGGGCTTACTCGAAGAAAACCATCTCCACTCTCAACCCTTTGTATTTTCCTCAGACCACCTCAACTAGGATCCAAAATCTATTAGCAATCAAAAGCTCAACAAAACAAGATATCCACTACATCACGACTATCTAGCAAATGCCATAAGGCAAGGTTGTACATGACTGTCAATCCAGGAAACTCTCCATGCAAATGACAGTGAAAATGACGAGAAAATCATTGCATGAACCATGCATTCAAATCTCCGCATGAAAATCAACATGCACATTGTTACCTACAAATATCCTCGTGCTATCTACTCTTTTCTTTGTTCTTTTCTTCCCTTCCTTACTACTATTCACACCACCTTCTTGGCTACAATATGAATTCCTCTTGTGCTCCTTGCTTTTCCTTGCTTTTGTCCTTTATCTGCTTTGTTTGTGTCTCCCTTGTCTTGCTTGTGTCCAAGTTCTCTCATGTTCTCCCTCTTCTCCTCTCTTTTCCCCATAAAATAATGCTAGAATGTTCTCTCTCTACTTTCTTTTCTTTTCACTTTTCCTCATTTTTGCTTGCATGCATATTCTTTTTCCATTTTTATCATTTTTTTGTCTTTTCCTCTTCCCGACCTACTCATGTGGAATTTCTTTCATTTTATTTTATTTCTTTTGCACTTTGCCACATGTCCTTACTAGCCCGTAATAATTAATTTTTCATTTATTTCCTTTTGCCTCTTGTCAATGCCAATGCCAATTGTAATTCCCCCCATTCAACTTGGAATACGTGTCTTGTGACCTTGGTTTGATATTTTCTTTTATAATGTCCATACATTATTTATTTACATGGAGTTTTAACCCAAGACTATAATTACAAGCATGTCATGGAAGTATTAGAAAGAGGATATGATTTCCTATGTATTATATGTAATTTTAACAACATTGTAAGCCTCTAGAAGGCATGAGGTGGCAAAGGACAATATTTTTCTTATGTCAATTAGGGTTTTTTTTTAAATGGGAAGCCTGCCAAATGTGAGGGCGACCAATCCAATGTAGAAACCACGTTGAGTGGCACCAAGCCTTGAGAGGATATAGGATGCAGTTTTATTTATTTTGGAATCTGGGCCTTGAGAAGCTGTAATATGAAACAATGTCCATTTATGTTATCTGTGTGCGTTTACTTTGCACTAGTTGTGTCATGTTTTCATGCCATTCCTATCTTGTGTTATTCGAGGGATGAGAGGCACAAGAAATCTTGAAAATGGCTAGTGAGGAGGATGCATGCGTTTCATCCTAACCAAGTGTGGTTATGTCTTGTGGCCTTCACAGACAAAGAACTTGGTTATGTCTTGTGGCCTTCACAGACAAAGAACCAAAGCATAAATGGGTGTCAATTGACACCGCATGCTGAGAGTAGGTAGAGTTTGAGTGCATGAACCAGGCTGAAACCATGGTAAATATAATTTGGAATTCGGGCCCTTTTGAACGCGCAAGTGGGAAACTCCTTTGAGATCCTAAACAAACCAGCCCTCGAATAGGTGGAGCCCAACCCAAACCTATTCGAGAACCATAGTGCCCATGGGTGGACACTAGTTCGGACCTTCGTGGGGTGTGTTTGGATGGAGCCGATTCAAGACATCAAACAACTTGAATTGTTGGTGGGCACGAACATCCGCATTATAAGTTCTACGAATTTGTTTCGTCGTGGACTTGGCTAGAGTTTGGGTTGGAGGAGCACTGTGGACGTTACCACAAGAAACCAAGTTGGCAGAGACCGACACTATCAATATTCCTAGCGAGGCTTGTGTTGTTGAGGTTGAAACCACCTCGAATGTCCTCAACAACACAAGAGCAGGTCCCAGACACCTCCATGTTCCTCAATCAAAACATCTCTCATGGCACAATGCATAATTTCGCAGCAAGTCTAGCGATTATATATCTCCACGGGCAGTGTTCAGCGGACTGAACTCTTCGTGGTAGCAGCCTATACACAGGATGCTTTCCAAACAGAGGAATTACATCTAATTCTGACTCCGCCACAGCTATCAACAGTCTTCCAGACACCACCTCCACTGTAACAGGTGACAGTGACGATATCCACTAATTAATTTGCAGGCTCTCTGACTACACTTATGGCCCAAGAGCATTGCCCCATGTCTTCATCAGTGAAGAACCAAACAAGAGTTGTTCACCTACTGCCTCAACATGGGAACCACCCTCTCTCCACTCTTGCTGCTGCAAATTGAAAGAGTGTGAAGGTTAGCAATGAGCATCGATAGCCAATTCGAATTCGAATTTGGTAACTATGGTTAGCATCGATAGCCAGGGTCACGCATTTGCTATAGATCTCTAACATATGCATGCCTAACCATTGGATTTTTCTAATATCAGTATGGTAGAGATGTTTTAACCAATGTAATTTAAGTTAAACATTTGAGTTTAAAAAAAACTTACTAAATCTAATTTGAGATAAATCTAGACTAATAATATCTTCAATCCATATAAGAAGATAAATCTAAACTAATAATATCTTCAATCCATATGAGAATAACCAGCTAAGACAACTTTCTAACTCCATTATAATACAACTCCTGCAGTGCATTTGTGCACTAGTCATTCATTAGGTTACCACGATTCAAATCTTCTACACCCCAGGCGCCTGAATATGGCAGGAGCAATTCAACTGATCTGACCCTATAACGCCGCAGCACATTTATGCTTCAGTCAGCAGCTGCAATATGTCTCTTCTTCACGAGATCTCGATATCCTCCAATGGTACGGTTCAACACTACCTAAACACACCCTATCTAGCACTAGCAGAACATATACCTTGAATATGAGCAGCGATCAGATCTACCATGTTGCCGTAGATATGTCCTTCCCCCAATTGCCATTTCTCTACTTCAGACGTCAGTAAAATCACTCTAGCAGAGGTTATCTTTTACACACGTAGAAAACGAATGTCTACAAAGATGAGAAAACACAACTGATTTCTTTAGAAACAACATTGAGCAATTAACAAAATCTGTGTAAACGATCGTCTATCTTTTACTGTAAGGAGCATTACAAATGACAAAGTTCTCATTTTTCTGAGTTTCACTGTGCATGGCTCTAACTTTAGTATTGTATTCGCACAACCATTTTAGCAATGTGGTTGATTTATATGGACATGTACAACTATATGAGTAAATGTGATTAATAAGATTATATCAATTACAAATAATTATTAGGGTGTATCTTGTAACTATCTGTCATTTTCATAATTATATAAATAATAACAAATATATTTATAAAGGAATTTTTGAGATAAATTATATCAAAAATCTTGCGTTTCTAACAAGTTAGTGTGGTTTCCTATGAAGACTTAGATGAATGCTTTAATCTAATCATGTTAATATATTATGTAGACATGCAACTATATTATTTATGGTTATTATACTGTAGAAATGCAACTATATTGAAAGAAGCAATTATATTATTGTATAATATTATGTTATTATATAATATAATATTTATATATTAATAGTTACTTTTCAAACTACAATATAATTAATATAGTATCATTTAGATATTATTAATAATAATTATTTATCTATCATAATCATATTAAAATCAATAATTATTATATATTTATTAATATAGTTATCAGTGTCTTTTATATATATATAATTGGAGTAAATTGATAATAAAATTAACTCTATATATTAAAATAAAATTATATATATATATATATATATATATATATATATATATATATATATATATATATATATATATATATATATATATAACCCAAAAAATTAATATTATAAATGTAATGGATTAATAAACTTTACCCGATTAATATTATAAACTCAAGTTTGGATGATTAGATGTTGGATCAATTTCAGTACCATTCTAAAATCACAATATTAAACCCTAAAATTAAACCCAATGTAAAAAAACCTAACTTTTTAGAACCCAACCTTATAAACACTATGATTATTATTATAATCTTTAAAATTAATTTTATAAAATATACTATAAATATTATAATTCTTAAAATTAATATTATAAAACCCAATATTAAAAAAATAGTTAATTAACCAACTTACATCTATTTTAAACATCTTTACACATCATACCTAGCTGTAGAATATGCAGTGGGCTCAATAAGCCTCTCAACTCAATAATTATTAATGAAATTACCTTAATTTTAACATTAATAATTAATAATTATTGTTGTTAAAACACAATGCTATAAACCCAATATTTGAAACCCAATGATTAATAAGAGTATATCAACTACAAATAATTATTAGGGTGTATCTTCTAACTATCTGTCATTTTCATAATTATATAAATAATAACAAATATATTTATAAAGGAATTTTTGAGATAAATTATATCAAAAATCTTGCGTTTCTAACAAGTTAGTGTGGTTTCCTATTGTCACACGGAATCAGTCAAGGGTGCGGACACAACTGACCTTCCTAGAAGTCTAAGACATTCTAATAACAAACAAAACAAACTGGAGCTATCCTTCTCTAAACATGCATTATGATATGAGAAATCAAGTGTTTCGTTCTTACCTTTGTCCAAATGCTGTTGTAGAAGTCCAAGCTTTGTTGATCTGGATGAGTTCCTCCTTTTCTCCAAAACCTGCAATCACCAACAGTCAAACAATTAAATAGCACCTGATTATAACGTAAAACAAAGCATATTCAACATATAGACCAAGGAGTACATGAAATAACTCATAAACAACAAGTTATTGAGAAGAATGGACCAATTTGCATTAAAGGTAATCAAAAGGAACCATTACAACCTGAGCCTTGGTGTTGTGCAAGCTCCTTCCAGGGTCCACAAGAGTCTTCCTCTACTTTGACAAAGCTCACCCACTTCCAAATAGAACAAGCAAAGATGACAATCTCTCCTCACAAGCTTCTAAATGGGAGTCCTAATTCCTGCAGCATTTACCCTTAGAAATGTATAGCTTTCAACCTTCTTCCTTCTGGCTCAATGCCTCTTTTTATAGTGCTCAAGAGGAAGTTAATCAGGTCCACCATCAATGGGATAGTCCCCTCTTTGGATGGGATCACTCCCTTATTGATGGGATAAGTTCCTCTTTGATAGGAGTGCATGAACCATCTCGAGGCGCTCAATACACATCAGACAACCTTCTAGAATGCTCTAGAAATGACCACAAGTAAGTTTTTGAAGATAAAACTTGCGCATTTTAACCTTTTCAGAGGAACGCACCTGCCCCTTTAGATACAGAGCGTCCTTGGACGCAGACCTTATGAACAAAAGGTGCGTACCCGCAGGCAAGGCTTGAGAGAATCTGCGTACCCAGAGATAAACATATTTATAAGGACTTTCTCTCTTTCTTGGAGTTTGACATGAATAGCAGAGGCATAAGACTTGCTCAAGAGGGTAGTATGACTGTTGATTGAGCCATACCGACTGTAAATAGCCATGGTGACATTTTTTAGTGTAACAGATTGCCCCCTAAAGTGCGAAGCCTGGAATAGATTAGGGTTTTGTATTATCTAGGAAGGGTGAAGCGCTTTATCATTTCGAGGATTATCTCGTGGAGAACCTAGTTGGAACCTGCAATTTTCAACACAAAATACATGGATAAGATTATATCATCACTGAGGTAGGCATTCCCATACTCAGATAAAAACTTTAACTAACAGACTAACTACTCTGATACAGGAATGATTTTGCAGTACATCATAATCATAGACTTTTGTAGACACAGTATGGACGCAGCCATCTGTTTATGATTAGTCTACTTAGATAATGAATACAAAACTCCTCGCAGCCTGAATGGTAAAGATTTGATCCAAGGTCTTCATTTCTACTTCTCGAATTGGTACGATTCTAGCCATGCGAATAAATGAGTCGATGTCGAACATGGTAGAAACCACTTGATTACCAGTCAATGATGTGAACTGTTAACAAGCATGAGAGAGACCACCAGTAATGTCAATGGTTCTCAAAGTACCCAGTACAATCCATGAGATGTGAATGAATGAGTTGATGTCGAACATTTCACGGAATCCTTCGATCGAAAGTCAATGATGTAAACTGACGTCAAAGGCGAGAAACCTGCCATTGATGCATGCAGACTTCAAGGTACTGACGATTTCTAAGTCATCTCTCTAGATAATGTGCTGATGTCGATAGAAAGAGACCCGTTGCGGGCAAGCCCGCAACACGAAATCATTGTTCAAGTTGAAGAAATGTTGCTGTAAGGACTGACTCAGGGATGGTCAAATGGATGACAAGTATTTTGCAGATGAAAGTTTTGTTTGCAGACCTCTTGGACACATAACGACATGACAGATGGTTTGGTGTTAAATAACTCAAAGTTAATCCCCGGAACCCGGTTAAAGACTTTCAAAAGTGGTTTGATTGACTGTGAGGTAAAAGATTTCCCAACCCAGGTGAATGAAAAATGTCGTGTCCAAGAGTGGTAATAAAGTTTCTTCTGAGACAAAAGGTAACAAATAGGTTCATTCTTCTCTCTTTTCCCCCACCATTTCTGGCAAGTACCTCTTTATTTTTAACAAGCTTGAGGAGGATAACATATGCTTGATTATAAGCTCATCCTTCGGATGAGTCCAACCCAGTTTTGATTCGAACCCTAGGAAGGAGTGGTTCATTCCTGTTTGTAATTGAACAGGTCCTTTACTGTGAAATGTTTAACGAGCCCAGTATAGGAGAAACTCGGTGTTTTTCAATTTTAGAGAGTCTGAAAAACTTAAGGAAACTCCAAGTTGAAATTTTTCGTAAATTTGTGTCCCTCAAGCCCGAAAAAGTATAAAATAATACCTGGGGGAACCGCTTGATCTTGCGACCAAGGAGTACTTTCATAATTAGTGTCACTGACCTGAAAAGTAAAAAGCGATCAAGGACACGTCGTTTTATTTCCATATCGAGTTTGAAACGACAAAAACCCGGCAATCTTTTCCTGATTTTACGGTCAGAAAAGAGCTATAAGGGGACCGTCTTTTAATTCCGTTTTAACAAGTGTAAAAGAAACGCTCGGCAATCTTTTCATATTTTAGGAGTCAGAAAAGGGCTTAAAAGATGACTCTGAGGTTTCACTTTTTTGTAAGTTTTAATGAGTTCGAAAAAATGATAAAAATGTACTCATGGTTTTCACTTTTTCGTAAGTTTTAATGAGTTCGAAAAACGGATAAAAATGTACTCATATGGCCGACTTTCAATTTGATTTACAAGCAGGAAAAGATGGAAAGAACTCGGCATTTTCATTTGTTTTACGAGAATGAAAGATAGCAAAATAATCTCGAGATTTTCATGAGTTTAACGAGTCTTGAAAATAACTGAAATTGACTCGAAAAAGGTTTCATTTTTACAAAAGCTTGAAACAGAGAAAAACTATGCTTCAAAGTAGTTTCATTTTTACACAAGCTTGAAACAGAGAGAAAACTGTGCTTGATGCCCCCTAAGCGTAACTGCTAGAGTGCATGCCCCCCAACTTCATTTCATTCAACTACGGTGGATGAAATGAAGGTTCAAGTGCGAGATCATTTGAAAGACTCGACCTACAACTGTAAGAAAATTATGCAAAACACTGAAATAACTAACCTAAATATACAACTTTAACATTTATGAGATCTAGTCAAAGTCTCGACTCAATTAGAGGAGGATTTGTTTCATTTTTTAACGAGCTTGACACAGGAAAAGAACTATGCTCGGATTCGGTTTCATGTTTACGCAAGCTTGAAACGAAAAACTATGCTTGTTATAAGTTCACATGCCCCCAGCATAATGACGCAAAACGAGGTACATGCCCCCTAAGCTTCATTGCATTCAATGAGGTGGATGGAATGAAGCTTTACTTTCAAGATCTTGGAAAGACTTGTGGGAGTTGTTTCATTTTTTAGTGAGGTTGACACAAGAAAAGAACTATCCTCAAAACCCTTGCTTCATTTTTTAAACGAGCTTGACACAAGACAAGGAACTATGCTCAAAACCACTCTCTAATCTACCTAACAAAGAACTATACCTAAAAAACCTTGATTCATTTTTTAAACGAGCTTGACACAAGACAAGGAACTATGCTCTAAAATCCTTGATTCATTTTTTAATGAGCTTGACACAAGACAAGGAACTATGCTCATGACTCCTTGTTTCTTTTTTTAACGAGCTTGACACAAGACAAGGAACTGTGCTCTAAAATCCTTGATTCATTTTTTAATGAGCTTGACACAAGACAAGGAACTATGCTCATGACTACTCTCTACCATCTACTTACTTAACCTACCCTTGTTTCATTTTTTAACGAGCTTGACACAAGACAAGGAACTATGCTCAAGACGTTCGCATGCCCCCAGCATAACGATGCAAAGCGAGGTACATGCCCCCCAGGCTTCATTTCATTCAACCAGCTGGATGGAATGAAGGTTTACTTTCAAGATTAAACTTGAAAAGGGAGTTGTTTCATTTTTAAGGAGGTTGAAACAAGAGAAGAACTATCCTCATACCTGATTCATTTTTAAACGAGGTTGACTCAGTAACAGGAACTCTCCTCAAAATCCTACTTTCTACAATCTACCTACATATCCTAAAATCTACCTGATTCATTTGTTAATGAGGTTGACTCAGTAAAAGAACTATCCTCATACCTGATTCATTTTTTAACGAGGTTGACTCAGTAACTATCCTCATAACCCTGATTCATTTTTTAACGAGGTTGACTCAGTAATAGGAACTATCCTCATACTAACCTGTTTCATTTTTTAACGAGGTTGATACAGGAAAAAACTATCCTCGTACTCACTGATTCATTTTTTAACGAGGTCGACACAGTAAAAGGAACTTTCCTCGTAATTCCTTGTTTCATTTTTTAATGAGCTTGACACAAGACAAGGAACTATGCTCATGACTTCCAGTTTCATTTTTTAACGAGGTTGAGACTAGAAGAAACTATCCTCACGACAACCTATTTCATTTTTTAACGAGGTTGATACAGAAAAAAACTATCCTCGCAACATTGATCATGGCTTCCAACTGGAAGAAAGACATGTCAATGGACACACCTTGATCATGGCTTCCAAGAGGTCTTCATCAGAAGGAAGAATACTGCTTTGGAAGGAACACATGTCAAGGGACTCAAAAGGGATAAGAACATCGTGTTTAAGTAATCCCATAGAGTTTTCCAGGTCAATTACCGGATCTAAATCAAAGGAAGATGAGCACACAGTGAGAGGCTCACTTACATCGGTAACTGAAAACATGGGGCCAGTTGCCACATAATTAACCCGTGGCAGGGTAGATACCACTTTAGAATCAGGAACATTTAGGGGTGTCATACTATTGGTAGTTGAGACAAGACTAGGGAACGAAAGCTGGTCTACAGTCACAATACTGCCATTGTGAGGGAAAGACATCACGCGAAATAGTGTCGATACGACAGCTTTCATTGCATAAACATAGTCTCGCCCAAGGAGTAAATTGAAATCCAAGGGACCTCGAACTACCATAAGATCAATACAAACAGTTTTACCTTCCAAGATAATAGAAAACTTAGGAAGGATCCCTAAAGGTTCACTAATGGTTCTGTTAAAAGCTTTCAGATTCTGCGTAATAGGCGCAAGCTGAGGGGAACCCAAAGCTTTCCAAACAGTTGAGGATAAAATACTAACAGAAGCACCTTCATCTACCTGAGTACGATGTATGTCCCTACCACCAGCCTTGACAATGATTTGGAAAGGGATGGAGGAAGGAAGACGAGGTTCTGTTAGTCTATTCCAATCAAAGGAAAAGACCTCAATACTTGGAGGGGGTTCTGTAGAAACAGGTGAAATGCCCCCCGGCATAGAAGAATCTGATGTAACTAGAAGAACCTGAGCAGTATGAAGTTCACTCTCCAAAGGGAAAGTGTGATCGACCGAATGTGAAATTGAATCGACCACTTGATCAACTAATGGATCATCAACCTGAGTGACATGAGTTTCACTCTCCAATGGGAGAGTGTGATCGACTGTACTTGAATTTAGATCAATCACTCCATCAGTTGACGGTAGGTTGGGAGAAAGTTTACGGTAACCAGTTGGAAATTCTTGCTGTGGAACAGTAAGTTTTTCCAACAATGTTGAGGCTTCATCCATGTGAGGGCAAATGTGAGTTTGATGACTCCCTTTGCATAACTTACAAGGAAACCTAACTTTACCCTTTTTCCCAGGAACCTGACTATCACTGGTTGATGGATCAACGGAAAGTTGATGAGTTTTTTCTGACCATACTTCCAAGACCTTTGGAATACCAGGACAATTGACAAGGAAGTGGTCACCCTTACAAAGCCTGCAAGGGTATTTGGGTTTACGGTGCATGTCGGAATTTTCCTCAACACAACTAACACTTACAGCCATGGTTGGTTGGTTGACTTCTTTCTTATCTTGCTTCTTCTTCTTCTTCTTCCCTTTCTTCTTCTTCTTAGCCTCCTGGTTACTAGCATCAAGGCTTTTACCAGGCGAAGAGGAAGAAATGGAGGAAGAAAAATTAGGAGAAGAAGGTAAAGGGTCAACAGAAGGTTGGTGATGTTGAGATGGTGAACTCTGTTGAGGTGAAGCATCCGGTTGAGATGGAACAATTGGAGTATTTTGGGCCAACGAAGTTGAAAATAACCATATCGGTAAACCTATTGTAAATCCAGGTAATGACAAAGTAGCCATATAAGGAGGACCAACATTTCCAAAGTAAGGAAAAGTACTAGGATTCTCATTAGGAGGGGTTCCTAGGTTGGTAAATTCCGGAACACTTGCCATTATATTCAACTTCAGTGAATTTTATTAACAATTTATAACTAAAACTAAAATTAACAATTCACAATTCACACTTAACAATTAAAATTCACAATTCACACCTATGGTCTCTAAAAGTAGAAACAAACAAATTAACACGCGCTATCAAATCTAGGGGTCAAACCACACACAAACAGTAGCCTTCCGGACCGAAAACACTAGTTGGTGATGAAATCCAACATCGCCGAATTCAGTACAGAAGTGGAGGGTGGAACAGTTACCCCGGCAACCTGCTTAATGAATAGACCGGCACAAGTTCCTCCACTTTAACCGTCTCGAAGTGAAGCGAACCCCCCGGAAAATCCAAGTGAGTATAACCGACGTCTGCTCCAGGTACAGTGGGATCTTCCCTCCACCGTCACCTTGGGTAGAATCCTAAAGATTATGGTCACTAAGGTTACCAACGGCCACAAGTACACCTGGGGGAACAGTCTAAACTCCGACAGCACGCAAGGGCAGAGTAGCAAGCTCAATCCCCTTACCGGCTCCTTGACAGTAATCCAAGGTTTACCGATAAGTGACCCCTGGCTCCTCGACAATGGTTAATCCGAGGTTTACCGTTTGTAATACGTGCGTGTCTGGCGTCTTTCCCAACGAGGGAGGATGGATCCCCTCACTGGTTCGGACACGAGCTCATGCTTCTCCTTTAAGAGGAGCTTTCCCAGAGTGTAAATGTAACAATTGGATTTGATTCTATCACAAGATCAGCTACTTGTTTGGTTTTACTGTCTTGGAGAGTTAAGTACTCACCTACTCCAAGACACTAGCCTAAGCTATGTTGGTGCTTCAGAGCCCTAGAAATGTAAAAATTACTAGATGAATTTTAATTAAGCGCTGTGTTATTAAGGCTGTTATTACTCAAATGGGTAAATGGATATGAAACCAATGGTGTTATGACCCGACTCAACTGAATGCAATCGAATATGATAATGTAATCTTTTCAATTCGATGAATCCTAACTAAAGTAAGGAGAGAGTTTCCATTCACTTCCAACAATGCAAAAAATTGATCACTAAGAGAAAATATAACAAATTCTCTAATGCACTAATTTCATCAAGAAAAACTAATGCAAATCAATTCCAAACCATTTGTTTTTTTATCTTTATTTTTGTGTAAATTCAAATCAAAGAAAGCTGATCTAAATCTACGATTGATTTTTCAGAATGTAAACTATGCAATGGTAATCTAAGCACAATTCACTTGAAAAGTATGCAAATGTAATCTATGCACATTTTTCATTCATATTCCGAAAAGGAGAATTCTAATTATGCAAACGTGATCTATGCAAGAGAATTCTCAAACACAAGATGATTCTAATGTAATCTAGGAACCAATCAAGTGCAAGTCGAGAAAATTGGGCAAGAGTTCCAAAGATCAAAAATAAAGACACTCAAAGGCGATTAACACTCATACACAATTTAGCCCCCCCCGGCGAATGAGGGGGAAATTTTTTTGCAAAAACAGAAGCAAAAAGATGCAAAATTGTGAAAAGACTGAGCCAAACCTCCAAGTAATGACCAAAGGAAATCAAATTAAGAATTTCTCAAAAAAGAGACTCAAAACACCCAATTGATGAAAGCTTAAAGCAGGAATGCCAATGAAACAAGCTTAGGTGAAGATTTATGGCAGGTAACTAGTGGATCTGGGCAGTAAAAACTAAGAAAAAGCAAAATCTAAGAGCAAAAATGCAAAAAAAAATGGAATTTTCTCAAATTTTAACAGGGGATGCAGGCAACCCGTTAAGACAGGTGCGGGCCCGCACTGTGCACATAGCGACAGTGCGTCCAGGGATGCACTGTGCAATACTCAGAGGGTGCGTCCTACTGGAAAACTCAAGAAAAACCAAAATAAATCTAACCCTAAGCTAACCCACCCAGAGACAGAATCACAGAGCCAAAACCAGAAAAATAAACCAATTTTCTCAAAGCAAAGTTCACACAAAGGAAAAGACTTTTCTCATCAATGGAATCCCCAGCGGAGTCGCCAATTTGTCACACGGAATTAGTTAAGGGTGCGGACACAACTGACCTTCCTAGAAGTCTAAGACATTCTAATGACAAACAAAACAAACTGGAGCTATCCTTCTCTAAACATGCATTATGATATGAGAAATCAAGTGTTTCGTTCTTACCTTTGTCCAAATGCTGTTGTAGAAGTCCAAGCTTTGTTGATCTGGATGAGTTCCTCCTTTTCTCCAAAACCTGCAATCACAAACAGTCAAACAATTAAATAGCACCTGATTATAACGTAAAACAAAGAATATTCAACATATAGACCAAGGAGTACATGAAATAACTCATAAACAACAAGTTATTGAGAAGAATGGACCAATTTGCATTAAAGGTAATCAAAAGGAACCATTACAACCTGAGCCTTGGTGTTGTGCAAGCTCCTTCCAGGGTCCACAAGAGTCTTCCTCTACTTTGACAAAGCTCACCCACTTCCAAATAGAACAAGCAAAGATGGCAATCTCTCCTCACAAGCTTCTAAATGGGAGTCCTAATTCCTGCAACATTTACCCTTAGAAATGTATAGCTTTCAACCTTCTTCCTTCTGGCTCAATGCCTCTTTTTATAGTGCTCAAGAGGAAGTTAATCAGGTCCACCATCAATGGGATAGTCCCCTCTTTGGATGGGATCACTCCCTTATTGATGGGATAAGTTCCTCTTTGATAGGAGTGCATGAACCATCTCGAGGCGCTCAATACACATCAGACAACCTTCTAGAATGCTCTAGAAATGACCACAAGTAAGTTTTTGAAGATAAAACTTGCGCATTTTAACCTTTTCAGAGGGACGCACCTGCCCCTTTAGATACAGAGCGTCCTTGGACGCAGACCTTATGAACAAAAGGTGCGTACCCGCAGGCAAGGCTTGAGAGAACCTGCGTACCCAGAGATAAACATATTTATAAGGATTTTCTCTCTTTCTTGGAGTTTGACATGAATAGCAGAGGCATAAGACTTGCTCAAGAGGGTAGTATGACTGTTGATTGAGCCATACCGACTGTAAATAGCCATGGTGACATTTTTTAGTGTAACACCTATGAAGACTTAGATGAATGCTTTAATCTAATCATGTTAATATATTATGTAGACATGCAACTATATTATTTATGGTTATTATACTGTAGAAATGCAACTATATTGAAAGAAGCAATTATATTATTGTATAATATTATGTTATTATATAATATAATATTTATATATTAATAGTTACTTTTCAAACTACAATATAATTAATATAGTATCATTTCGATATTATTAATAATAATTATTTATCTATCATAATCATATTAAAATCAATAATTATTATATATTTATTAATATAGTTATCGGTGTCTTTTATATATATAATTGGAGTAAATTGATAATAAAATTAACTCTATATATTAAAATATCTATCTATATATATATATATATATATATATATATATATATATATATATATATATATATATAACCCAAAAAATTAATATTATAAATGTAATGGATTAATAAACTTCACCCGATTAATATTATAAACTCAAGTTTGGATGATTAGATGTTGGATCAATTTCAATACCATTCTAAAATCACAATATTAAACCCTAAAATTAAACCAAATATAAAAAAGCCTAACTTTTTAGAACCCAACCTTATAAACACTATGATTATTATTATAATCTTTAAAATTAATTTTATAAAATATACTATAAATATTATAATTCTTAAGATTAATATTAGAAAACCCAATATTAAAAAAATAGTTAATTAACCAACTCACATCTATTTTAAACATCTTTACACATCATATCTAGCTGCAGAATAAGCAGTGGACTCAATAAACCTCTCAACTCAATAATTATTAATGAAATTACCTTAATTTTAACATTAATAATTATTGTTGTTAAAACGCAATGCTATAAACCCAATATTTGAAACCCAACGTCAAATCGAGATTAATGAAAACCTACACTTACATAGATTCCTATCTGCACTTCAATAGCTTATTGATATATATTGATGACTGAGTACATAGAGAAAAAATATATAGTGAGGAACAGATTCCTGTACCGTCAAAAAGTTAGCTGTTTATGCTTTGAGCACCATTTGGCTGGCTGCCTGCGCCTGCTGAAGGTATACCCATCATAAGATTGAAAATTATGCCATACCCATTGTAAGAGAATTTGAATTATTAGGTTTTGTAATATTCCAATTAACCATTATAAGATTGAAAATGCCATACCCATTGTAAGAGAATAGAATACGCATGTCTCATGTTAGACAGTGATAAGTGTTCTTTCTTCGTCAAATAACACTCCAAGCAGAACGTATCAACACACTGCATCTTTCCTGATCTAATTTCCTCTTTGTCACACAAATATACGTTATACTGTAATACGAGAAATCTGTAACGAACGATCACAAAATCTTGCATGACAGTAACGTGCCGAAGATTGTTGCTAGGCATGTATTCATAAACAATCAACTTTTGCATTGCAATTTTTTTCAATTGTTTGTTTTTCTCCCTATGTCATTAGAAGGGAGTCGTATATTCGGGGATGGATAATTTTGATTCGAAAGACTCTGCAGCAAGCTTACATAGAGTATTTATAGTCTTCAAAAGGCTGACACAGTATCAAACATACAGAGAGCAGTCTAAAATGGGTTGATAACGTCTCGTGGTAGCTCGCAAAATCGAAATGTATGAACTGAGGCTAAACCACCACTCTTAAATAACCAAACTTCTCAACCTAAATTCCCACTTATATTTGGTGTTTGGTGTTTTACAATTTGTCTCAATCCCAAAATGACTATGACTATTAGTCAACCTAAATTGTGTTGTGCTTAGTATAATTTCTATTTCTATATATTATCTTCTACACATATAAAAAAGTCTTTAAATATGAAGTATTGTGCAATTAGTGTAATAATTGGTTTTACTTCTTTTCATATCACTAATTCTACACCAAATTATTTTCATCCAACTAACCTATGATAATAAATCAATTATATGATTGACTTACTGTATATACGATATTTAATATTTATATCTCATTATATAAAATTATAAATCACATTAATAATTTTGTACTTAAAACTACAATAATATGTGCCAGAGACAAATTCATCCGATTGTCCGTAGTAAGAGGCAAATTTTTTAATTTATAAGAACAAAATAATAAGTTAAGGAATTTAGAATTCTGTGATCCATAACATTGTCTAGAAATCTTGGGCAAAATCACATAATCAATCTTTTGTCGACGCGTTTCGAACAAACCAGTGTGGTTCATCGTCAGGACAAGTTAGTTAGAAACGCGTCGACAAAAGACTGATTATGTGATTTTGCCGAAGATTTCTAGACAAAATAATAAGTTTTCATTGAATACTAAAGTTTTATTGTTCAACTTTTTCCTGATGTGAAAAAATATAACATAAAAATAAAATAATAAGCTTTTTTAATAGGCCGCATAAATTTATAATTTAATAAATTATATTTTTGATGTGAAAAAGTGAATTCAGATTCCATGAAATTTTCTATTACACAAAACTTCATACATTAAAAAAACAATATTTTTATTTCTAATTAAATTTTAAATAAAACAATTAAAAATTTATTTTAAAAACTTAAAATATTACTTCGTAAGACTCGCACAATTCTCTGTAATATATTACAAACCCTCGACTTTTGCAATTCTTTGTATCATAGATTCAGATTCCAAACCCTAACGTGTACATTTTCACCACATACTGGAATATCATTCAATATTACAATTTAGAAAATATAAAAATTAAACACAATTCTTTTATTTGCAATAGAAATATTACTGTCAAAATTGTGTTCCAGTAAATGTAATAACTAATCACTACTAATCACGCTCTCTCTTTTGAAGATATTATATTTCGAAAGTCATGTAACAAAGTGACCACACTCGCGCTCTTTATAGAGATTATATCTCAGATTTAAAAGAAATTTAATAAAATGAAACCATCGTTGTTAAAGAGTTAATGATAATTACCAGCACTTTCTGTAAGGTTAACCAGGAGCCACAGATGAGTTGGACGAGTCTCTGTTCTTCAAGATTTCTAAGGGCGGTATCTTCAAATTGGGATGCTTTCTCTCGTTGTTGAGATTGAAGAATCCCAACTTGAAGATACCGCTCTCAGAAACCCTGCTCTATTTGTCCGTCAGGGACGCGACTAACAGTATGCTGTTCAACGCTGCATCTGCTGCTTCACGAAGTTTCCTCTCAATTCCGAAATATTTCCATACGACAGACACATGGAGTCAAGTCGGGTAACAAGCTTCTTATATGGTGTTCACAACTAAAACTCATCTGATTTATGTGGTGTTTATTCAACATTTTTTTTTCAATGCAACCCTGTTCAACATTACAGTCAATACGTCATATCTCCATCAACCGTACGTGGTTTTCGTTGAACAGATATTGTAATGGACGGCAAAATTGACTCCCTCCTCGAAATGTACGATTCTAGAAACCAATAACTAAAACGAATGCCATCATGTCAAGAAAACCCTAGAAACTAATAATTAATAAAGCAAACGTTATTGACCATACTGACCCGCCATTATTAACACTGTCAAAATCTTGATAAACGTCGTTATCATTCAAAATATCAACGCAACCTTTATCGGATAAGTTATAATCTTATCTACCCTCGTGAAGAGGGTAAGCCTTATCAACTCCTTCTAGAGGCTCTTCTGACAATAGCGCGTGTCTCCCATCTATCTATGCCATATCCAATTCTTTAAATATCTTCCTATCACCATGATCTCAAGTATCTGAAGTGAAATATGATCAGTTTCCTACGTGTGAATCGTTCTCTTAACGAAGAAGATTGGCACAACAATTAGTATGCATTCATATAAGGCCACCTTTAACAGCACTTATGAAGAGGGTAAACCTTATCTACTCAGAATAGTCTTTAATGGGTTCCTGACAAAGCTCATAGCCTAATCATGCTCAATCATGGTTGACCTTGTTAAATGTGGTTTACTATGGTTTGACCATGTAGTCTATGGCTGACCATTGTTTAGTAGGTTTGATCATGGTTGAACATTGTTGACTATGGTTGAACTTATCAATCATGTTTGACAATGGTGACCATATTTGACCATGATTGAGCTTGTTTGACCATGACATTGATGACAGATATGTGACCATTATTGAAGTAGTGATCAACTAGGGGAGAAAACCCGATCACAGACCCCAATTAGACCCACTTTCATTTGGAGCGATCATAGACCCCAATTAGACCCACTTTCATTTGGAGCGATAATCTCTGACTCGTATGTGGGCTCGATTCCCACTCCAAGGTTAGAGATTATTTCTACAAGCTCTAAACAATGTCTAATGTTAGCAATATTTCAATCCTTACCTTTATAGGTACTTTGATTTACAGGAAATAATAATCCTTTTAGGATTAGGGAGGTTAATTGTTAGACCGAATGGAGCTAAAGAACAATAAGAAACGTTCTATTACTAAATATAAGTAAAATTTTTAATGATTGCAAACTTATTAAAATATTGGTTCATTTGACAACCATTAAAAATGAAATTCACATCAAGATTGATCAAATAGTTACAACTGAATTGCAAATTCTCATAAGTTTATACAAATATATAAGATTCACACACTACAAACATTAACAATTACCATAAAGAAAAGACACATCTATCATTCTAGAAAAGTGAATTACATTGATCGCTAAATAAGGCCTTAGTTATAAAATATTGCAAGAAAGGAGTTTTAGGTGGAACATTTATCCTTTCAATTTTTTGCTTCCTCCTCACCGCCCTTTCATAATGGGGTATCTTTCCTACTTATACATTAAATTACTGTTACAAAAATTACATTTGATAAGTAACTCCTTTGGCATCATTATGGCATGAGGACTTATCGAGAATTAATTGTTGTCGATATGCCTTTCAAGCTACATGGATATTCATGATTTTAGAGATCCTGGGACTATCCATCTTTATTAATTACCTCTCTCCTTTCAATGCCTAGTCAACCAACCACTTAATATCCTTTTTCATATCAATAGTGTAATAGTCAAGTTAAGTTGCCTCTTTGGTGGGAGTGATTATAATTTTTTCTATCAAATCATCTTCCACCTTTGGAATCTGCTCAATTTCAGTGACCACATTAGCCTTGGATTTAGGTATTTATTCGAGATTTAATCTAATGGAGGTGGAGCCAGGTAGATATTCCATGGTTTCAAGTTCCCATTCCTATATCATTTCAGTGATGACACCCAACATAGTGGCTTTATTAGGCATTATTTTATCTGTTTCATATTGATTTCCGTACATTGATTAGAAATTGATATTTTGCTTTTTGTCTTTTATCTAGTGAGGGTAGTGAGTCTGGAGCATCCCATTGCTTCTTTTTCCCATTGATGATTAGGCTGTGAGCTTTGTTGGATGCATGTTGAGCTTCCAATTGGGCATTACTTTCACTATTTATCTGCTTCAATCGCATGATGTACTCTTGGATATGCCCCAAAGTTTCCATGAAAGAATGTTGGGTGTTTTGAAAATCATTGTTTATTTTATGGCCTATTCTTTAAGTACCATAAGGTTAGCCTAGAACTTCTGAGCTCACTCCACTTCAACACTAACATCTTTTTTGTGACTTTCCTTTAGCATCTTTAGCTCATTGATATGTTATTCCTTCAGTTGTGTTATTTGTTATTGCTATTGAGACCTAAAGGAATCTGATAGTGTTGTACATTGTTCCTCTAGTTTTTCCTATCATTCGATATCCATTAGTTTCTTCTAGTATTTCAGATGTCTCTATAGTGATGCTACCATTTGAGCGAGTTACTCCACATCCATGGATAAACTTTGGTTGGTGCCTTTGTTTACAGTGGCAAGGGATATAGGTTGTGTCCAATGTGAATTTTTTATTTCTTTGGGTAGAAACACTCCATGTTATTCTTTACTCAAGGTCATCGAAAATTTTAGCTTCATCTCCAGGAACTCCTATATTTCTTCTTTTGGGGACATTGCAGATGAAGGCCTTCCTAGTTTTTCTATAATAATATTCTCCCAATTCACCAACTTCATGATCGAGATCTCTAGGATTATCAACAATAGGTGTATCTCATGTTTGTTTAAAAATCAATGAAATATAGGAAATCATATTCTAGGTAACAATAGAACTTTGTAGCATGGTAGTTATCATATTGCTTGTATTCATCACTTCCTTTTGTTGGGAATATTCCATGGGATTCATTTTTCTCCTTCCTCCTGTTGGAATCCTTTTCTAATACATCCACCTCCATTTGTGGTTCCTCATCATAAATAATATTATGTTTTATAGTTGGGGCCCCGACCTGGGCCATCCTTTCTTATTCCTTTATCATTTAAGGTTCAAGTAGTTTCTTTTCCAAGGTGTTATATTTAACTCTTTTCTATTTTTCTTTGGCCTTTTGTATCATTTGTATGTCCAAAGCGTGTTTTTCCTTTTTTTTTTTTCTCTTTGCATATTTTTGGGATACCAAAAGGGTGGAATTTCTACTTGTTACCTCTCTTCCATTCTATGTTTTGCCCCTTCATATGTGAGGGCATCTTCGAACACTAAGTGTTGAGGTGAGACTCATTCTCATATGAAAATGAAAGCTTCCAAGGAATGCAACGTTATTTAAATATGTCGTGGGGTCATGTCCTTTGAAAAAACCCATGAGGAGATTGAGCTATATAATTCTATTTGATTCTTTCATGGCATGGGGAAATTTATTTAGTGCATAATGAACGCTTTTGATAGAAAACCTAACCCTCACCTCTTAGAGTTGTTGGCCAAAATTAATGGTATTCTAGGTCCAACAATTTGATAGGTAATCTTCCTTATCGTTATCCAGACAACGACCAATTGCGACATCAGATGAGGGGTCGTTGCATAACCATAAATCTAGATGTATGTGTATTTCTCTTCACAATACCAATTCATTAATCCTCTGAGAGAAATTCTAGCTTCTTCAAATATCCTTGGGGCTAGAAAACCAAATGGGATTTTATGTGTTTGGTATAAAAAATGGTCACAAATTTCATTGAAAAACTTAGGGTAATGGTTCACCCATGATTTTCGACAGTAGATGTGAATAGGTGACAAATTAAATGTTCACTTCTAGTTCATCACAAGAAACTCATTAGCAACACCAAAAGGAATATACTAGGTAGGATGACATATAGAAAGAGGGGCTCTAATTTGTTGGGGATTCCTTTATTTTTGAAAAGGATTTCAACAAGTTTGTTGACAAATTGAACATATGACTAGTGTAAACTATCTATGCCACTAGAGGAAACCATTCAATTTTAAAGTGGGAGGCATTAAACTCACTGTATAGCTTGTTGATCATCACCATGAGATGATGGAACAATGTTTGCAAGTGTTGTATTGGGTAATGCTTGTTGGTGTTCTCTTTGAGTGAGTTGTTATCCCACCGGCATCCATTCACAACATTGACGAATCTTGGATGCGTAGAGAAGAAGTTATCAAGGAACTTGTTATTCAACTTAATTTCAAGAGGCCTTGGCTGGTATATCTAGCTGAAAATATCAGCCTTGAGGGAGGCCACAAATTTACCTATTCTATTGAAAAAAACATCTAGCTATAAGTCTAACCTTCACCATGGTCCATCTGGTCATATCATTATTTGGCAGTATAGGTGGTCTTGTGGTTATCTGCTATATCTTTAATTTCCTCATACTCCACATTTTCACGTAATCATGGTTAGTTTCATCAAATTGGGAGTTGGCATATGTTCAACATATTCCCCCCCATCAAGGTATACATCGCCCCTGTTGACACCTAATCATAGGCAATGGGTGAATAATTGTAAATAGTGTAAATAAATAATAAGAGAAAATGGAGAGTCATCGAGAGATGAACTCAATAGTCACTCCCTCATGTATATATATGAAAAACCTAAATGAATAAACATAATCTCATTTGAGGAGTTACCTCCTCGCCTGACATGGTATCAAAGCCAACTCAATTTTTAGCATTCCTACCCTTGTAACTCCCTTCTGTCTATTCTGCCTATTCTGCCCATGTTTTGCATTTCTGCAGCCAGACACATCTGCCTTCTGCTAGCGCAAATTCCTCAACCTCTCATCAAAGAACCGAACATCTCTTCGTTAATGCTTTGGCGAGATTCCTTTCTGAATACGTTTCATCAAATGTGGCAATTTTGTTTCTGAGACGTTTGGAGGAAATAATGGCAACTTCCTCAACAATTTTCTTGTTGGTATGGAAGTAGAGTGTAATACAAGAGTAATACCTCTCTATTATCTGTCGAGAGGGTTGAGAGTGCAGGGAGGCACAACAATTGGTGGGAACGTAGCCTCCGTTGCAGCATTTATCCCTGTTTGCAATGTCCCTTGGTGCTCCCATACCAGAACGCAGCCTTTGTTGCATCGTTTATCCTTATTTTCAAACCAATAATGCCAATATTTGAAGTACATTGCTCCCTCTCATACATCAACTGCTCACTTACATAGGTTGCTCCAATACGTTGAGCTGTCGCTGCTCCGTCTGGGCCTAGAGCCAAAGTACTACCTGCGGCCCCCATTTCCAGCCCGCCCTCGAAATCTAACCTCAAAGCTCAGAGGTTGCTCATTCTACGCTCCATACTCTCCTTCCTCCCATGCTGTCGTTGCTCCACTTAATACGTAGCCTCCATTGCCTCCATTGCCTCATACACAGACCTCCCTTATGCTTACCTTCGCGTCTCCACACATGGAAATGACCCCTCCTCTAAAACTTTGCTGTGCTGCTCCTTGGCGACCAAAGTGTACCCCATGTTGTCGCTGCTCCTTCCTCCCATGCTGTTTGCTCCCTCCAGTACGCTGGTCCCTCCATCCCGCATTGACTAGAACTGCATTTTTTTTATCACAACTACATTTTTTTTACGAGAACTGCATTTTTACCAGCAATGCATTTTTTACCAGAACTACATTCTTGACAAAAATTACACTTTGTTTTCTTCAAAATATTGCTATTACAATGTAGTTTTTTTCTTTAATACTAGAAGTGAAAATATTTTATATATTGGCAGCAGAAGTATATTTTTTTAACAGTTCACAGTCTTTTTAAAATGCAGTCATTGATATCAATTGTGGGAGTGGTTCTCACCGGCAAGGAGAACCATCTAGAATGGTCATGGAAAATCAAACACACTCTCATTTTTAATGAGCTGTGGAAAGGAGTGTGTGTGGAGACATAAACAAAGAACCAGAACATCCTACCTCAGACAAGGAATTCACCATTTGGGAAAATAAGAATAGCAAGGATTATGCCTTGATTGCAACATCAGTAAATGAAGAGGTGAGTCACCATATTTCACCATTTTCAAATGCTTTCGAAGCATTACAAAAACTGAAGGAACTCTATGAATCACACTCTACACTTGAATTTTTTCAACTCATGATTAAATTGTACATCCTTGAATTACAAAATGATGATCCTATTGCTCTTGAATCAGAAGTAAAATCTATTATGTATGGTATCATAGTCACTAATGTTGAACTGGATATTCCTCTGATAGATTTTGTCAACGCACTTTATCCCACTTACTCAAATCATCTTTAGTCAATGCAAGCAAATGGAAACCTCAAAGAAATTACCTTTGACTCCCTTGTGAAAAAATTTGCTAAAAGAGAGAAAGATTTTGGGAAGAAGACAACTCCTTAGACTTTTGAAGAGACTGTGTGTCTTTCACATAGAGAGAAGAATCTTGCTCAAGATTCTTCCAAAGGAAGAGGTGGTCGAAGAGGAAGAGGAAGAAGAAATTTCAGAGGTAGGGGGGTAGACACTCTCAAGGAGAAAAGTCAGATTTACATTGCATACGTTGCAAAAGAGATGGATCACATGATGCATCCACATGCAAGTTGCATTGGGACAGAATTGAGTAGGAAAGAAACCAACCCAGATGTAAAACTAATGACAAAGAGAAAGGTAAAGCACCTAAATCTGCTCGCTATGTTGTGGCACACTGTAATATTGGAGTAAATGAAGACTTATTTAATGCTTCACTTGCTTCTTGGAAAAATGATTGGTTGCTTGATTCAGGAGCAAATTGCCACATGACTTTTAGAAGAGATTGTTTTGAAGAATTTACTGACAATGTTGATGGGACAATATACTTTGCATACAAATCAAAACTCAAGCCATAGGGCTTGGCACAATCAGGCTTAAATTACCTGGTCTTCCAGACTTTCTTATGCAACATGTTTTATATCTCCCATAGCTGAGGAGAAACTTGTTGTCCTTACTCCACATCCACCAGCAAGGACACTCCAATCACGTGTTTGATGGCAAGGTTGAGGTGAGAAAAGCATCAAACCACTCACTTGTCATGACGGGGATAGAAGAAGAAAGGCTTCTCAAGCTGTAGGGTACCTCTGCTCATGCACACAATTTCTCATACAATTCTCATTATGATGAAGGTACATTTCCATCAAGTTTATTATGGCATACTATATTTGGACACTTTAACTATGACAACCTCCTCTTGTTGAAGAAAAATGGTGTTGCTGGTTTGCCTACAATTCCTAGGAAACTTAAGCAATGTGATGCTTGCATTCTAGGAAAGTATAGAGAACAATGTTTTCATGATTCATATTCTAGAGCACATAGAAAACTTGAACTCATTCATTCAAATTTATGTGGTCTAATGCCTGTTCCTTCTGCAAATGGAAATAAATATATTATGACATTTATTGATGACTACACTAGAATGTGTTGGGTTTATTTATTGAAGAACGAATTTGATGCTTTTCAAATATTCAATAACTTTCATACATGGGTTGAAAATGATGCACAATCTCATATTGGCTCTATTCGCACTAATAATGGAAAATAATACATTTCAAATGAATTTGAAAACTATCTTTGCCAACATGGGATCAAACATCAAACAACTGTGCCTTATAATCCCCAATAGAATGAATTAGCTGAAAGAATGAATAGGGCAATCTAAAACATGGTGCGCTCCATGATGTTTTTCAAGAATGTAAAATTGATGTTTTGGGCTAATGCAGTTCTATGTGTTGTATATGTAAAGAATAGATGTCCATCTAATGCTATTAGAAACAAGACTCCTTATGAAATGTGGTATGGACACATTCCTTCGGTAAAGCATCTCAGGGTCTTTGGTTCCACATGTTATGCGTTGATATCAAAGGCACATAGAAAAAAACTTAGTGCAAGGAGTCATAAGTGTATCTTCCTGGGGTATTCAAACACCTCCAAAACATACTATCTCTATGATGAAGTCAATAAAATGTTTGTTGTATCTAGAGATGTAATCTTTCTTGAATCATCCAAATCTGACAATGTTGTTGAGCGGCAACTTGATCACTTTGATAGATTCGCAAATGCAAAATCATTTCAAGAATTTGATAATCAGATTCCACATCTTGAAGGGGGGATTCCTATACTAGATCAACCTGTGGAATCTTCTGCTGAAGCACTCTCTCATCCACATGAAACTGTAACAAAAGATGATACTTTGAGTGATGTGATTGACAGGATTGGGAGACTCAATCTTGATTCAGTCCCAACTCAATCAAATGAGAAGCCTGGACCATCTTAGAAAGGTCCCCCAAAGTGGCTGACAAAGACACTTGAAAGTGTTCATCCTGATGAGGTTGGAAAGACAAGAACTAGAAATTCAACCCGGAAAAATAGAAGTGATGTAGATGACTCTAATTCACCTGTTGATAGGGATGTTTCTTATGATTGTGAATTGAATTTGTCTACAAATTTTGAACCAACTTGCTTCAAAGAAGCTGCTTCTCATGATGAATGGAAAGAAGCAATGCAAAAGGAGTATGATGTCTTGATAAAGAATGGCACTTGGAAGCTAGTTGATACTCCATTGGGAACCAAACGAATTGGCTGCAAGTGGGTCTACAAGAACAAGTATAAAGTTGATGGCTCACTTGACAAGCACAAAGGCAGGCTTGTGGAAAAAGGTTTTGCATAGAAGGAAGGGGTCAATTATGAGGATACTTTTGACCCCATAGCAAAATGGGCTACCATCCGGACACTCTTTTCCGTAGCAGCTTAAAACTATTGGAAATTCCATCAAATGGATGTAAAAACTTCTCTCTTGAATGGAGATCTAAAAGAGAATGTTTTTATGTCCCAGCCTAAAGGATTTGTTGTGAAAGGACATGAACATAAAGTATGCAAACTTATGAAATCCTTGTATGGCCTCAAACAAGCACCACGAGTATGGTATGAAAAACTAACTAAGCATCTTCTGAAACTCAATTTCAAACATTATGATGTTGATGATGCAACTTTGTTTGTCAAGAAAGTTGGCAAAACAGTTGTATATTTTGTGGTATATTTAGATGATCTTTTGATGACAGGGAAAAATGAGAGCTACATTGCATCGATAAAGAAGGAATTGAGGAAATGTTTTGAAAT
Organism: Pinus tabuliformis; assembly: GCA_031772625.1. Classification (NCBI taxonomy): domain Eukaryota; kingdom Viridiplantae; phylum Streptophyta; class Pinopsida; order Pinales; family Pinaceae; genus Pinus; species Pinus tabuliformis. The sequence goes on from CM062820.1 coordinate 1,306,775,348, forward strand.
GACTAATTTTGGCTATGTTCATTACTGTATTGTTATTGGAGTAACTCAACATCCAAAGTCCATATTCCTTTCTCAAAAGAAGTACATTGGAGATCTGTTGAATAGGTCTGGCATGGATGAATGCAATCCTCTAACTACTCCAATGTAACAAAACTTAAAGCTCACATCCATTGAAGGAAAAGAATTTGAGGATGCAACAAAGTATAGACAGCTTGTAGGAAGTCTCAACTACTTGACTACTACTAGACTAAACATTTAGTTTGTTGTTGGAATCCTCTCCAGGTTTATGCAAAAGCCTTGTGAGGTACATTGGTCTGCTACAAAAAGAGTTCTAAATTACTTGAAGGGAACTCAAGAATTTGGATTCAAGTATACGTAGGTGGGCGACTTTAGATTGATTGGATACTGTGATTCAGACTTCGATGGAGATAAAGAAAATGGGGTATCTACTTCTGGTTATGCTATGATTCTTGGATTAGGAGTTGTCTCTTGGAGATCACGCAAACAATTAGTTCCAGTAGATTCCACAACAGAGGCAGAATATGTGGCAACAGCTGAGGCAACAAAAGAAATTGTGTGGCTCCAGAAAATTCTGGAAGATTTGCAGGTAAAACAAGTACATTCGACTCCACTCATGATTGACAATACCTCGGTAATAAAGTTGGCCAAGAACCCAAAGTTCCATGATCAAACGAAGCACATCAATACAAAATATCATCTGATTCGACATCATGTTGAGGCCAAAACAATCCATCTTTCCCATTGTTCCACTAATGAGAAGATTGCAAACATCTTCATCAAAGCACTTGGAAGAGAAAAGATTGAAAGATTCAGAACGATGCTTGGACTCCCCAACATCCCTTCCGATTAAGGGGGGGAATGTTGACACCTAATCATAGGGATTGGGTGAGGAGTTGTAAATAGTGTAAATAAATAATAAGAGAAAATGGAGAGTCATCATGAGATGAAACTCAACAGTCACTCCCTCATGTATATATCAATGAACAACCTAAATGAATAAACATAATCTCATTTGAGGAGTTACCTCCTGGCCTGACAACCCCATCAAAAATTTTGGTATCCCTAAAGAAAGCTTCATTCACAAGAGGGTATAACACAATTGGCTCAACAATATTCAAATTTTTTCCCTTTCCTTTACGTGTATTAAACATATTGTTACTTTTATTTATAACTTCAACACCTACATGAAATAACCTATATCAACTTTTTAGTGCACAACCTATTCATAATTAAAAGAAAATTCAAAACGAGATTTCTTACTTTAAGTAGGATTAAATTTTTTTGTGGTAAGCCTTTGAGTTTATGGAGCTAACTTTGGGTGCTAAAGATGAGTAGAGATGAGAGTTTATGTAAAAAGTAACTCATAATGAGTGGGGGATAGGGATCAAGGCATCATTTATAGTGAGTTCTGACAACTAAGGGAAGGCTTCAATACTATCCTGAGAAGCATTAATGCTCTTAAGGGAAGCATTGGTGAAATATAGAATGGTATTAATGCAATACAAGAAGGTTGTTAATGCCATCTAGGAAGGTCAACACAATTTTTTTCGATAAAGTATGGCTTGTGTAGGGACCACGGAAGTGTGATTGGTAAGAAGAGTTTAGCGGAAGAAAGCCTTGCAATGGCATCACTATGTCATGGTAGAATATAGGGATCTACATCGAATAGGTGCAAGCATCAATATTGGGAAAGGTTTAACATGGTAAGCATTTTAAACATTATTAATATTTTTGAGATCTTTATATTTCCAATACCTTGTCGACATCGAGAAGTCGAAGAAGCTATAAATAAAATTTAAATTTACACCTCAATTCTTTCTGGTCTTTGACTTCTGTTAAAGGTGATCTTTACATACAGACGAAAATTTCTCCAATACATTGACAACATGAGAGAGTCAAAAAAATTAAATATTTAAATATTGACATAACCATTTTATCTACAATCTCTTGTCTCCAATACAAAGCGGTGCAAGGTTGAGGGACAAAAGAAAATTTTGATGTGTTGTCGGTGTCGGAGAATTGGTAAGTATAAATTAATAATTGGATGTAAATGTTCCTAATATCTAATACAACAAGTTATTAGGGAATGGAATAATACCTTGACAGGCTTAGAAATTAGCATCTTTTTGTCCATATATGGTACTTTAGTTTCTGACCATATTTATCTTATAAAAACCTTCATAGTCATTCCTTCTACATCATTTTGTCACATTCCATGTGTAAATTTTCAATTTGAGCTGAAAAAGGTTACATAGAGGTAATAATTCCAAAATGCTATAGTTTTATGTTTTTTTAAGTTATAAAAATATGTTAATCTATGAACATAGTAGAAATTGATAAATTTTGTAGCTCTCCTATGAAACTGTAGCATATTTAATGGTTACCATATCTCCTGAAGCAGGGAAGTGAAACAAAGCAAATGGACAAGTGGAAAAGGATGGAATGATGGTGAATCTCCTATCTAGTGCATCAAAGAAGTGATTGAGGCATCACTATGGTGAAGTCAAATCCACGGTCAACTCATTGCGTGGCATAGCCATATAAGCACAATAACAAAGTATATTGGGACAATTATGTATAAGAACAATCGACATGAGGCGAGCATGATATCTTCATGAAATTAAGCAATGCTAAATAATAACACTTTCATAGACTACGAGCGTGCTATCTTTATGGAATTAAGCAATGCTAAATAATAACACATTCATAATCTACGTGTTCACATGTACTCATGGGATCATAAGCGAGACATGGGAATTTGAGTTTGAAATCAACAGTAGAACATTTAGTCATCATTTTCTTTCTAATCTATAACATTTTAATTACACTGAAGTTATTTTTTCAAAAAAACTATGTATTGATATGGTTGGGTAGAACGAGTACAATAGACAAAGACTTGAGTTTTGAATAAATGTATGGCTTATTGGCTTTAATGTAATTTCATACTTTTGATCTATTCTCCAGTTGCGTATTCATGAATAATTAAGATCACTTAGAGAGTAAGTTCCTATGTTTTTCTAATCTCATGTGATCAGCTAGAGGGCCCCCTTGTGGATATATGGCACTGCCTATAGTATAAATCTCTCAGTATCCCACAACTCATTTGTTACCATGTAAATTTGATGCTTTTTTTTATTACAACATTGTTTTAGGTACTCCACTTTAGTTTCTAATTGTTTCTTTACCTTTTTCGAGATTATAAACAAGTGCTTGAAAAACTAATTAAATTACATTTAGAGCACTTTCATTTATGCATTGAAGGATTTCAATAAATATATTTTAAGTTCATACTCATGCTCTTCAAGACCGGGATTTATAAATCTTTCACAGATTAAGTTTATCCTTTGATAATAGATAAATTTCAATGCTTTTATATACTAAATTTATCTACTTTCTTATAATAAATTTGTGTACTTTCATAGATTACATTTATAAGCTTTCTTAGACTAAAATTCCATGTTTTCATAGGCTGGAATTACTTCCTTTCTAGATTAAGAGTATTTGCTTTCATAGAATAGTTTTGGATGCTTTTATAGATTAAAATATCCATCCTTCCATAAGCTATATTTATATGCTTTTATATAGTAAAATTTCCATCCATTCATAAGATAGATTCATGTGATTTCATAGATTAGATCTATATTCTTTTGTAGAATAATTTTGCATGCTTTTATAGAATAATATTTACATGTCTTCTAATAAACCTATTTTCTCTAGACTAAATTTCAATGTTTTCTTACAATAAGTGTTTATCTATGTTTTTAAATTAATATTACTATTTCTTTCATAAAATTATACTATTGTTCATGTCGATTTATTTCTAGTAGAATTAGAATCTAAATTCCTAACATATACTTTGTCATATACTTCATAAGTTTATCTACTTGGATTGATAATTCAATGTAACGAAATTTAAAGCATAATTAAATTGACCAACATTTTGGTGTCGTTGTGAGGGAATTATATATTGAATTTATCTTTTAATTTAGATCTCTCTTTAACTTATGCAACTTTGGAAAGGAGAAATGTTAAGATGAGAGGTAAGAATCTATGCATCACATTGTGAGGTTTATCCTAACCGTAGTCATTGAATTGCATTTCCTTATTAGTTGCATCCATTTTTGTTTCCATAAGTTAAACTTCCTTCATTTTAGAATGCATGTATAGAGAAAGAGATTCTAGAGGTAGATTCATTAGAGGACGAAATTTAATTCCATAATTACCTACCACCCCCACTAGATCACATGGTGTAGTAAGAACCACATCACCATCCACATCATGAATTCCCACTTTTGCAGGTAGAAGAATATATTGTGAGGTACAAAGGGATGAAATTAGAACTAGAGAGGAGCCAAATTCTTCAACATAAGCAATGGTAGATTAGTCAACAACTTCAATTGAGGCAACCGTCTTTCTTTCTCGTTAAATATGAGAACAACTTGCTACAGGAGAACATGAGATACCTACCAAATGAGAAGAAGAGGAAGAAGAAGGAGAAGGAACCTTCTTTGGAAAACCAATAATTTAAGGACCAGAAGAAGGAAATTCACAGAAGAACCTTATTATCTCATTTATGAAGAATTAACGACAGAAGGTGAAGGAGAAGAATTCCCTCCTCGCAATGGACATGAAATAATAGTAGGCGGAGGAGGAGCTGAAATACCACCACTTGGACATGGTAGAGGAGGAATAAGACCACCTTCTATTGGTGGAAGAGATGGTAAAGATGGTAGATGAAGAGTTGAATATGGAAGTGATGACAACAAAGAAGATCCTTATGGATTTCCTATCCATGATTTTGACAGAAATGTTAACTTCAAGAATATATATTCATCTACACTTCCAAACTTCCATGGTATGAGACCAGAAGATCCGAAATATTTTCTACTTGAATTTGAAGTACTTTGTATAAATTATGATTACTTAAAAGAGGTTCAAAAATTGAAATTGTTTATGGATACATTAAAAGATCGAGCCCTTAAATGGTTAATGGGACTAGGAACTAACTTTGTAAGATCATGGAATGGAATGAGACAACTCGTTTTAGAAAAATATAAATATTATTGCACACATCATGATACTACAGAGCGAATTTTTAAATGAGCCAAAAGGTGGATGAGAATCTTGCGGACATTGTAGAAATATTTGTTTATAATGTTAAAAGGGAAAAAATACACAAACTAGGATTCGATACATTAAAAACCCTTTTACTTAGAGAAATAAAGGATGAATGGATTGATCTCCTAAATCTACTGAGTAGAGGGGATGTATCCCAACTTTCATTTGAGGAAATATACGATTTATGGAAGAAAATATCAAGAGGAAGGGAAAAGTATGGCAAAAGCCCTCGGGACCCAGTGATAGCAAGAGTAAGTAAATCAACATCTAGATTGGTAAGTAGAGATGGACTTGGAAATTTACTAGATACTGTTAAAATAAACATTCTTGGAAATATAAGTGAACAAATAGATATACTATGAATGCATAATAAGAAAAAATTTGAGAATTCTTCTTTATCTATCACTAGTAGAAAATGATAAATTAGTGACTAGGTGACTAAAAAGGTTTGTCACCACAAACCTTTCAAGTGAAATATTATAAAAAATGAGCAATCTTAAGTAACCCAACTAAAAACGACTAACATAAATCACTAATTTAGTCATGGGTTAAAATATATGACTAGATAATAAACAATACAACTAAAAATGACTAACATGATTGACTAATTTAGTCTAGGAGCAAAAATATGGCTACCTAACAAGACCACAATAATATGAATCAATCTTTTATGTTAGTAATTTTAATTGTGTCAAGCAATTTAAATTTACAAGTGATATAGGATTGAAAGGTTGTTAAAGATTGGCTTAAAGGTTATCATTCCTTAAACACTTCTTCATCCTCACATGGTGTATAACTGATCCAACTTTGCAAAATTTATCTCTAATAATTTGTAATTTAAAAATATATTTTTTAATAAAAAGATAATTGTTTTATGTATCTTTTAAAAATCTATTCATTGAATCTAATTGGATCTACTTCCAATTTGAAATTAATTTTGAAGAGAATTTTTAACTTTTAAGACTATAATATAAAATAAAAACTACCTTAATTTCCTATTAACTAGCCTAGATCCATCTTAACCCCGGATCTATCAAGCACCGAGAGGGATCCAATCTCTCGAGGTGAAAACTTCTTTTTTTAGTGCAAAAATTGAGGAAAGGTTTGCACCTCAAAATATTGGATCCCTCTCGGCACTTGTTATATTTGGGGTTAATATGGATCTATATTTGTTATATAATACTATATAATATCTATAGTTGTATTTGTGTCTCTTTTTTATTCTCTCTAGCTCACCCCCCAAACATACACACTCTCCCTCCCCCTCTCTTCCCCTTCTCTCTCTCTCTCTCTCTCTCTCTCTCTCTCTCTCTTCTTTTCCCATTCTCTCCCTCTCTATAACTCTCCTTCTTTCTATTTCCTCCTGCTCTCCTCTCCCCCTCACTATCTCTCCATGGCTCTCTTGTCAACCCCTCTCTCTCTACCTTTCTCCCTCTATGTTTTTCTTGTTCCCTCCCTCTCTTGGCCCCTTCAATTCGATCTCTCTCCCATCATCTCTCTCTTGCTTACTCTCTCCCTTCTCTCCCACCTCCCTCTATCTTCCCCCCTAATCACTCTCCCTATCTCTCTCACTCTCTTATGTCCAAATCTATGACTATCTCCCTCCTCCTCTCCTTCTCTCTCTCCCCTCAATCTCTATGTCTCATCTCTCTCCATTCCCCTTCTCTCCCTATATCTCTCCTCTCCTCTTCTCTATCTTCCCTCCTCTCCTCTCACTATCACTCTCTCTCCATATCTCCTTTATCAGTCCCTATCTCTCTATGTCTTTGTTCTTTCCTCCCTCTCTCTCCTCCTCCAACTCCATCTCTCTCTATGTGTCTCTCCCTCTATCCTTCTCTCTCTCCCCTCCATCACTCTCTCACTCTCTCTCTCTCTCCCATCCAACTTTTTCACTATCTTCCTCCCTCTCTCCCCCTCCCCCCAACCCCAAATCTCTCTTAAATTTGATCACATTGTATTGTGTTTAAGAAATTATCTAAATTAAAAAAACTTAATTGGTTGTAAAATATTAAACCTATATTTTCGATCAATCATGTCAAAGAAAATAAAATAATGAAAAACTTTAAAAAATCACGAACCATATTTAATCTATTATTTCTAGTCACTTTTCTTGCTCTCATCCTTTGGATCCTTAGCTAAGATGGATATATGTTGGTTCTTTATCTATATTTAGCCAAGATGGATGTATATGGTTCTTTAACTAGCATAGATCCATCTTAGCTTGATTTTATAAAAACTTTAATTTAATTTCTATGGGAATATTTTTAGTAGTCGTGAGGATGAGGGTTTAGATGTATCTCAAATTGTAAAATTTTCCCTTTTAGATTCAATTAAAAAAGTGTTATAAAATTAAATTAAAATAAAATACTTTTACTATGAAATAAGTTATGATTTTTTGGCATGTGGTATTGATAAGACATGGTATTGGTCCATGGTATTGTAACAAAACCTATTCACAAGTTAATATCTTGTCATATTGTTATAAAATATTTTGATTCTAAAAAAAGTTATGATTTTTGGGCATGTGGCATTGATAATCTATGGCATTGTAACAAAGCTTATTCACAAGCTCATAATATCAATGGAAAAGTGGGGGTGAATATCCATGGTTAATAATCTTGTCATATTGTTATAAGATATTTTGATTGTGAAATAATTTATGTTTTTTGAGAATGTGGTATTGATAATCCATGGTATTGTAACAAAGCCTATTTTTTACAAGTTAATAATATCTACGGTAATGTGGGGGTGAATATCCATGATTAAGAATCTTATCATATTGTTATAAAATATTTTGGTTGTGAAATAAGTTATGGTTTTTGGGCTTGTGGTATTGATAAGCCATGGTATTGGCCCATGGTATTGTAACAAAGCATATTCACAAGTTAATAACAAAATCAAAATATAACAAATTGAATTTTATTATTTTTATTAATTTAACTTTTTATTATTAATTGAGCCAAACTTTAAATGTTTACACTCATCCTCCAATATCACTTTTAGCTTCCTCTTCTTCTTTTTAATTTAACATCTAACACAAAAATAAAATTTTCTTATTAAAAATAAATCATTTAACGCAATTACAATTTATATATTTTATTTTTCTATTATAAATATTTCTTTTATTTTTTCCATTATAAATATCTCTTTTCTTTTTCATTTCAAGTTTAGCATTGGGTTCAAATAAAATGTTCACAAGTTATAACATCACACTTTCACACTGCATTTTGCTCTACCTTGTAGATATCTGTGTGAAAATGCCAAAATAAATATTTCTTTTCTTTTTCATTTCAAGTTTAGCGTTGGGTTCAAATAAAATGTTCACAAGTTATGACTATCTTGATTTGGTTAGGAAGTATCTCGGCAGGGTTCAAATGTTCACAAATGTTGGGAGCTACGAACAACTTTCCGGTAATGGGGTAATTGGTGAAAGGCCACTAAAGTCCAAACGACGTGGATATTTGGAGATAGATTTGCAGGGCTAGGATAAAGAGAGTTTGGATCAGGTTTCATGAAGTCCTTTCTTGGAGGTTTCCTCTCTATTCTGGATCTCTCTTTCAAAACCCAGATCCATCACCCTTCTACAATTTTCTTGTTTTAGTGGGCTTGAACAATTTATGTGTGGAGAGATGGGTCTCAGTTAGCATGAATATTACCATTTTGATAGATCATACTTTTGTAGTTTCAGATCTAAGATTAACTCTATGCCTTGATAAATATTGGTCAACTCAACTAGAAGCAGTGGGTACTCGACTTGATTTGAATGGCGGTGGATTAAATAGGTGAAAATATGTGGAGTCTTGGTAAGTTCTTTGGTTAAGGTTTTAGGTTCTTGTACATATGTTAATTGTATAACTTCAGTCTGGGTAATTTTTTACGTTCAAAATTGTCAAATATGTAGAAGTTACTTTACATGTAGCTTAGATGAGAAAACAATTGTCTTAATATAATATGTAAACTTCATATTACTTACAACTAATGCATATTATATCTTATTGTGCATATGTTAATTGTATAAATTTAGTATGGTTAATTCTTTACATTTATAAATTGTCAAATATGTAGAAGTTACATTACACATAGCTTAGATGAGAAAATTTTTGTCTTAATATAACATGTAAACTTCATATTACTTACAGTTGATGCATATTGTATCTTATTGTGCATATGTTAACTTCAGTTTGGTTAATTGTTTACATTTATAAATTGTCAAATATGTAGAAATTACATTACACATAGCTTAGATGAGAAAAAGTTTGTCTTAATATAACATGTAAACTTCATAGTACTTATAGTTGATGCATATTGTATCTTATTGTGCATATGTTAATTGTATAACTTCAGTGTGGGTAATTTTTTACATTTAAAATTGTCAAATATGTGCAGGTAACTTTTTACATTTAAAATTATCAAATATGTTTAATTTACATTACATGTAGCTTAGATGAGAAAAAGTTTGTCCTAATATAACATATAAACTTCATGTTACTTACAGCTGATGCATATTGTATCTTATTGTGCATATGTTAATCATATAACTTCAGTGCGGGTAATTTTTTACATCTAAAATTGTCAAATATGTAGAAGTTACTTTACATGTAGTTTAGATCCACACACAAATAAAATATCAAAAATATGGCAGGGGAATCAGTAAGCATTTTCACACTGGTTTAAAATTTCCCCTTGGTTAGTGAATAGAACCAATTCAAAACTATTGTTATTTTTGGTGGAGTATTAAGTTATTAACCCAAGATAAAAGAAGTTTAGTTTCTTAAATGATTGAAAAAGGTTATTTCTAATGTTATATAGAAGTTACATTTCAGGTAGCTATATCTACCCTGACGTAACTATAATATTCCAACTCCATTTTTTTCACACTTTTCAGCATTTTAAAGGGTTGTCTAGTTTAGTGTGATTATGCAATTAAATAGTCAATATTGTTTAAGACATATCCTATTTGCAACATTTTGAATTGTTATGTGGGATCTTGGATAGGTAGTTTCAACTAGATGGTCTTTTATAATTCAGGCAAGAGCCTTTAGGAGCAATCTTGAATTGCATGCTTGTTTCCATTATTCATCTAATATTTGCAACTTTTTCTAGGTGAATAACCCAACAACCCATGTTGAACATGAAGCAAGTACCTCAAAAATTGGGGAATATTAGTTATTATATTTCCAGAGCGGGATAGATCTAGAGAAGGCAATGAAAACTATCATAAATGGCTTTTGTTGGGTTGTATTTAATGAGATCTCACTAGAATTTGCTACTAAAGTAAATCAATTGATGAGTTTGAAGCTTGAAGGTAGTGTTGAATAGGTGTTGTAAGGTCTCTCTATAACACTATATATCTACATGATTCTAATACCATGATATGGTGTCTCAATAAAACTATTGTACAGTGTCGGGTGGTAGATGTAGATATCTTTCTCATGTCCTACAAGTAAATCGTATCATTTAGCTTTCTCATGTCTTATAGGTAAATCGTATCATTATATTTTCTGTGAAATCTTGGAATGTGTTCAAAGTTTGTCTTAGATAAGGAAATATGTATGTACTAATGAGTTTATTTATGTTGTAATAAGATGAAGAATAAAGTTTTCATTGCAAAGAATTGGGATCTACCATGTAAGTTTTCTTTACTACATGAAATTATTGATTTGTTAGATCCCAACTAGTTAGGGTTATTTTTTTTTTGATGTAATGAGATTAATAATAAAGTTTTCATTTCATTCACTAGAATCTACCATGTAATATTTATTCACTACATGAAATTGTTGATTTGTTAGAGCCCAACTTATTAGGATGATGAAGAGTCCTCTTTCGCGAGAATGCTTATGAATGCTCTATTCTTGCTCAAAGAATTACCAATTACAGAAAGGTGGAAAATAAATGAGATGCAACTGAAGGGTTTCTATTTTAAAATATGTGGGGGGAGTATAAAATAATTTTTAGTTGCCTTCAAATATTTTGGAGCACCCACTAAAGTGCTTCATTTTCCTCCTAGTTAATTCCTTTCTACTATCCTAGTGCTTCTAGAAGCCCTTCTCCAAAGTGATCTCTTAACTATCTTTGAGGGAAAGTGATTACTTGATTGGAAACCACATATTACAATTTGATTAGGACCAAGGGATGAGAAATATTCAGATTATTCAATCTCTTCCACAAGTTAAAATCATATCGAATAATTTTCTTTCTATTTAATTGATACGACAATCACTCTAGCATTTGTTAGGATTTTGAGACCTTTTTCAATGAATTTTTTTCTAGAAGTTGTGTTATCAATTAAGGAAATTAAAGAATAGGTGAAAATGATGCAATGGAAGGATTTTCTGTTTTAGTGCCTAAGAATTCCTTTCTAATGTGAAGGGCTTGGTATTTTCTTGACTCAATATTAGCCGCATTTTACTTCCTAGCATTCCTTTTAATTTCATTTGTGTCATGTTTATATTTCTATCCTTGAAGTTGGTGATCTACTCTGTTTTAATAGGAAGTATTAACTATTAAGCACTCTCAAAGGTGATATTGATGGATGAATAACTTTAAATGTCCCTACTTGACACTCTAGTATTACATGATCATGCAAAGAAGTTATTAATTAATATAAAAGGGAATATGATTAACGTGAAGTGTTTCTTGCCTTGTCATATAATTACTACATTTTGGCCCCCAATAATATATTTGAGGCTACTTATTGATTGTTCCTTGTGGAGCTTCCCTTTGGCTCAGAAAAACATCCAGGATAAATGTCCATTGCATTGCCATTGGAAATTATCAAAGAGGACTTCACTAAAAGCAGTAGAGGACATGGGATAAATTGGTACAATGAGAAGATAACCACTAGAGAAACACCGAGGCACCATAATTTATTGTGTATTTAGATTCACTCGAAATTAACTAGTCACAAAAAGTACCCTTTTTCACATATTTTCATGTATACATAAATACTCAAAGCGCAATTTTAGACTAATTATTCAAACTAATAATTATGTAAGTCATAATTTTATAAGTAAATAGTATAATATGATTAATATTATAGGACATAACTATATGGTCTGACTGTGAGGGGCATTATGACAATATATGTACACTTCTCATTATATTAGACAATAATATCTCAGAGTGTGATATCCATCCAACGAAATGTACTACCAGAGGCCATTGTGGGATTGAATTTTTTTCTTTTAGTGGACCATGGTGATATATTTTCTTGGGCCTTAGTGTTTTTCTTCCCTAAGGTTTTGACATTGCTCATAACTAGCACCTTCATTCAACCAAGTGAGGTACTCATCTTGCAAAGTTGAACCATTTTTCTCCATAATCCAATATGATGTTGTATCAATCTCATGATCCTAAAAACATAGGTCATAATAGACAATAAATTTTACCGTGGGCAAAAGCATCTCTGAATTTAAGGAACATGACTCTTTTAGAACAAGTAATAAGGAAATTTTTTACACTAATTTTTTTCTCCATTTGTTTTCACAAGTTATCTACTGTCTTATATTCTTAGCATGTAATTTAGTTGGTATGATTGTGCCTAAGCTTTTCTTGAAGGTTGAATACTAAGTTCTTAAGGTGTTATTTTCTATGGTAACGTTTTATTTGCTTTCTTTATACAGGTCATCTAGCCACATAGTGGCCACTATTGCCCAACTAAAATCTATTTCCCAACTAAAGAAAACTTGTTTGAGTTTCTTACTTTTCTAGTGTAAAAATGGCATTGACATTATTGATGTTGAGGTATATGTCGTATAAATACTTTATAGTCTACTTTAATTATATTCCAATGTTCATCGTCTTTAATGTATTATACTCTGCATTGTATCTTCTTTCATTTTTAGAAGATGAACTCAATATTGATGGTAAGAAGCAGGAATTGAAGAAAGAGAACAATAACACTGGAGTGAAAAATGCAAAAAGAGAGAGAAGAGAACCAATCTAGTGATGCCCTCAAAGCCAATATCTTGCATGAGACACACACATACAGACTAATGGTCAAGTCTTTAGAGTTGGTTAATTCACCTACAATGACTTGGCAAAATAATGATAATGTTTTGAAGTGATGAAACACTATTTCATGTGTGAATTGTAGTCCAACCAATATTAAGTTGAAAACTCGTATTGTAATACTTGAAATTTCATATAACATTATTTATGTTGTTGAAATTATTTATAATTGTATTTGATATTATTTAGTATTGTAATAAACATATGTAACTTTGTGTTTTCACATTAGATGAACATGTGCATTGTATGACTTTTTTTTTAATTTAGTCACAAAATCATAATAATTAATTTATGTTGACTAATAATGAACACATAAAATCAATCTAAACTACTAAATTATTAGTTCATATTGTTTAATGATAAACACAAATAAAATGAATATATGACTAAATTAGTCATTTATAATAATTATTAATGAAAGTAAATGAAATGAATATAAACTACTAAATTAGTCGTTTATATAATGAATATGAAACTACCAAAAAAAGATAAATGAATATTGCAAATGATAAATTTGTGATTACAAATGATGACTAAATTTTGCATATATACGACTATTAGTAGCTAATTTACAGTATCTTATAACACAAAGAAAAATTAGTCATATATCTTTGGTCATTAATTGGTTTCAAACGATGACTAAAGTTTGCATATATATGACTATTAGTAGCTAATTTATATATGGGGGTTTACGCAGTGCATTATATTAGATATCATTTTGGGATTCAACTGCGTTAAGTAAGTCATTCATGTATGACCATTTCCATGAGAGGTAGTCGTAACTGACTAATTTCTCATGATTTTTGAATAGTTCACTTAGCACTCATTGCATCGGGTGATGCTCACCCGATGCAATGAGTGCTAAGTGAACTATTCAAAAATCATGAGAAATTAGTCAGTTACGACTACCTCTCATGGAAATGGTCATACATGAATGACTTACTTAACGCAGTTGAATCCCAAAATGATATCTAAGCTAATTTATAGTATATTATAACATGACCAACATTTTGGTCATATTTTTTTCATCATTAATTGGTTTTCTTGGATGATCATATAGTAATATATTTTGTTGTATATTTGGTCATTAATTGTGACAATTAATGACTAAATTAATGACCAAATTAATGACTAAATATACTACTAGATGATAAAATCGAGACAACCACTTAATGACTAAGTCACAAATGGCTAAAAGTTGATTGCGTTATAAGATACTGTAAATTAGCTGCTACTGGTCACTGACTGAAAAATGGTCCTTTATATGCAAATTTTAGCCCTTTCTTAAGTTACTAATTATCCATTTTGTACTAGTGTATATTATGTCCTCGATGTAGAAAGAAGCATCCTTTGAGAGAATTTCCACTTGATAACATTGAAATTTGTGTCATTTGAACAGAAACACACACCAAAAAGGATTGTCCATCATTACCAGGATTAGAATTAGTATACCAAGAAGATAGTGGAACAAACCAAGCATGAGAACAACTATGATTTGTGGACCTAAGGAGACCTTGGTAGCTACGACAATCAGTTATGATGCAAGACCCTTTTCTAAAATTTAAAGTGTATTCAGAACAACCTCAAAATAATTGGAATGCACCATTACCTTGGAAACATTGACCACCCCAACCTCAAAACCAATCTTGGAAACAAGCTTGGTGAGGATCCTATGGACTAAATCCACAATATTACCCATCTTATCCTTAATATCCTCGATATTCTTAGTACCAATTCAATACTTTCCACCTCTACCACAACCTTAGTTAAACCCATAATTAACTTCTAGTTAACCTCTCCAATTACCACTTACATAACCACCTTAAATATCCACTCAACTACTTGTACAGTTGCCTCCAAATCCAGACAATAAGTAACTCAGCCCACTTAGAGTGCCGAGGTACAAAATTTCCAAACATACATGATATATTCTCTTCATATTGATGATATTCATCTTGGATAAAAAAGAGTATTGCAAAAAAAGGATCCCCCATTTTCATTGAAGGAAAAAAATGGGAAGAAATTCTTAACAAAAGTGGATGACACAAAAGCTATACAAACTTCTCCAACTCCTATAGAAAAAGAAAATTCTATATCATACAAAATCATCCTTTTCCAAGGTGGTTAAAAAAAGATAAATATGTAGAAAATAAACTGATTTTATCAAATTATGATATGCTAGATGAGTTACAAAATATTTACATTAAATTTCCTTTACTAAAAGAAATAAAGGATATTTCAATTTATGCAATAACAATAAATGAGTTATGTATTTAAAAACCAAGAAGAAAAAGAAAAGAATTTCAAAAAGTTCAACTTATTGGGAAAATAACAGAAATCATGATGGGAAAGGCTAATATACAAAAATATCTAGATCGAGGGAATCTTACTGTGAAAATTCATATTAATAATGTTGCAATAACAAATACATTAATCGATCTAAGTGTAGCAATAAATTTGATGACTAAAAATGCTATTGATGAATTACAATTAACTAATCTTCAATATACACCATGTTACAATTATCAGATACATTTATCATAAAACTAGAGGCTATATTAGAAGACATGTTTATATCTCTAGATTCATGGGAATATCCGTTTATTTTATGGTATTGACAAAAAATATCAGTTTGGGTGGTCATCCACTTTTATTAGGTAGGCTTTTTCTAGCCACGATAAATGAATTTATTAGTTGTAGATCCAGTGACATGACAATTTCTAATGGAGTTTCAATGAAAATGTTTAGATTATGTCCTCTAGCTAGAGAAATTACTGAATTTGGAAATGAAGAATGGATTGATGATAAAGAATAAGAATATGAGGATATAAAAAATGTTGTAACTATCTCACAAGAAATTTATCTTAAGCAAGATGATGAAGAAAATTAGTTAATGCATCTTATGAATAATTATGGTTTTTCTCGATATCTTGGAAAAAAAAGTTATCGTTTGAATATATTAAAAATGGGTTTCCAAGAAAATTGTAAGATTGAATATTTTTCATCACATCATTCTATGCTATCATTAAATTCTATGGTTAAATTTGGAATTACTTCTAGAGAAATTAGTTCAAGTAAAACATTAAACATTAACAATAACCTCAAAGATTTCCAAAAAGATCAATTAATCAAAATGTTTTAAAAATATTCGTCTGATTTTGCATGGGAATATAGAGATGTGAAAGGAATTAATCCTAACAATTTCATGCATCATATATACATACACGAGAATATTAGACCCATTAGAAAACCTCAAAGAAGATGAATCCCAATTTGAGAGATATTGTGAAGGAAAAGTTGCAAAAATTGCTCAATGTAAACCTTTTCTATCCAATTTATAATAGCTAGTGGGTTTCACCATTAGTTATTGTGCCGAAGAGGAATGGTAAGTGGCGAGTCTGTATAGATTATAGGGAATTAAATAAAGCTACTTTAAAAGATAATTTTCCACCTCCTTTTATTGATCAAGCCTTCAACACATTAGTACAAGAAACATATTTTTCTTTTCTTGATGGCTTCAATGTTTATAATCAAATTCAACTAACACTAGAAGATCAAAACAAGACTACATTCACATGTCCTTGGGGAACATATGCTTATAGAGTACTTCCTTTCAAATTATGCAATGCCCTAACTACATTCCAAAGAGGATTTGTTCTGAAGAATTTGGTATCTACGGATAAATACTAATTCCCTAGATAAGTAGCCATATCTAGAACAACAGTTTAAAACACTTTAGCATTTTCCTATAAGTAATAGATAAGACAAAGTAGATGAGAAGACCTACTTGTAGTTTCTCTTTCCTCTTGTCTCCTTTGTATCGATATTGTCACTCCTTCCCATGCTTAACACGCTTGAGAAGTACCTGTAAACACAAACAGAAGGCAAAGAATCGATCAAAGAAAAAGATCTATTGAATACAAGTGAATGGAATTAGATACATTTCACACATATAAGCATCATATAACAATACAAACATATGGGAAAAAGGTTCAAATACTTTATTGAATAGAAGAAGGAATTACAACCATCATGTCTGATTCAAAGTCATTCCTCCAGCTTGGATCCCATCCACATCACATCAAAAGAATGACAAACTTGTATCATTACAATACTTGCTTCAAAGCCAAATCTCATAGCAACATTATCTCCTTACAATTCAACATAATCCAGCCCTTGATCACTTAGATGAGTGGTCAATTTATAGGAAGATGAAGGAGGTTTTGTCATAAATGGTGGCATTGAATGGCCTTGCATACTTAGAATTAGTTCCATGGAGGAAGGGATGAGAGGATAGGATGCATCTTAGCTCATTCCTCATCCATTTTTGAGCTCATAGGAGTTGATAAGTGAGGGAACCTTCTAGATAACTCCAACAGATAAGAATATTCCCCAAACCCTATGTGAATTTCGCTCAATCTCAGCCAACGTAGGTGAAAGGAAGCCTAAGTGCTCTGTAGAGCACCCTGGCATGGACTTAACTACTCTGCAATGCACCCTTACATGGACCTACCTGCATTGGTCCCTCTAGAGGCTATTTCTGGATGTCTTCAAGTCATGAAACTGTCTGGGAAGGAGGCATTCAAAGGAGTGACTTGTTTAGGGCATGTAACAACTGAAATTAGGGTTTGATGAGCCCTAAAGAACTAATATGGATGATGGGATTGATGTGCCCAAATGGATCTGTAACAGCTGCCCCATAAAACATGAAGTTGGAAAAATGCCAATGTTGAATGAAATGCGTCACGATGTGATGAGGAGGTATCAAAGTGGAAGGTGACCTGCATCAATTACAATACATATATCATGATTTTTTATTTTTACATGAATTGCTGAGGGAAGGCATACCCATGCTTAGCTTATAAACTTTCATTACATGTACATAAACAATCGTCTACAGATATAGACCCATGATCGGAATGACCATCAGTGTAAGCCATTGTACATATGATTTAGTACTCCAGGAATCACAGCCCTAATGGATGAAACTAGATCTGGGGTCTTCTATCTCATTCAATCATTCACTCAAGTACGAGTATAACCATGTGAATATGTGATCTGAAGTAGAACATGGGAAGACATTATCTAATTACTAGCAAATGATGTAAGCTGTTAATAGACACGAGAGAAATCATTGATAATGATAATGATCCTCAAGGTACTACAATACATTTTGCATGGTGTGAATGGATGATTTGATGTCGAACACCATACAAAGTCTTTCGGTCAAAGGCCATTGATTTCAACCTATCACCGGAAGTGAGATACCTGCCATTGATGTATGTAGGCCTCAAGGTACTGGAAGGGTATTTCTAAGTCAACTTCTTAGATAATGAGCTGATGTCAACAAGAAGCGACTTGTCGCAAGAGGGCCTTGATGTATCCCACATCAATGACTCGAAACAAGTCAGTAGTGATTTTAGAGATGGAATTTGACTGACAACACAAGGTTCAGGAATGGCAGTCATGAAAATGAAGGTTTATGGTATTGCAAAGGATGAATTTTGACTGAATGACTTCTCTTAAACATATCAATGACTCTGAATGAATTGGAAACATTGATCCAAAACCAAAGTAATGGATGGTGTGATAGACCATAGGTATGATAACCATCAAGCAGATAACCCAACCCAAATAGTCTAAATGAACTGGCAGCATTGACCCAAAACCAAAGTAATGGGTCGTGTGATAGACCATAAGTATGATAACCATCAAGAAGATAACCCAACCCAAATAGTCACGGAGATGAAGTGAAAGTGTCATGTTCAAGAGCGACCTGCTACCATAAAGTGGTTTTCCTCTTTTTCCATTTTTCCCAGTCATTGCTGACCAATACCTCTTTATTTTTATCAAGCTTGAGGAGGATAACATATGCTTGTAGGTGAATCCATCGCTATTTTACGTTTTAATGAGTCTAGTGAAGGTGAAACTTGGTATTGTCTAGATGGACAAGTTTGTCGCTATTTGATGTTTTAATGAGTTTAACGACAAATATAACTCGGTCATTTTCATGTTTAGAGAGTTTGAAAAGGGACAAAAAGAAAACTCCACAAGTTCTTTTTCGTAAATTAATCTCTCAATCCCAAAAAAGCGTAAAATAATACAAGAGAAAAGTCATTTCCAATTCGTTAATGAGCTGAAAATGACAAGCACTCAGAAATCTTTTCATGATTAGAGAGTCTAAAAAGAGCTTAAAGAGGACTCCACTTTGAGGAACGAGTGGTGTCTAAGATAGCTACTGGTTCCGGTGATGTTGGAACTTCTAAAAACATGTTGATTTATGTGAAGATGTTGGCTAATAAGACCTCTCATTGCAACTGTTCCTCAAAAAGGGTAAAATAACCAAGTGAAAGCATATGATCGGCCAAGCAGATAGTGATGATGGAAGGAGAAAAACCAAGGCTTATCTGATAGAAAAGGCTGATAGAATGGAAATCACGAGGGTTAAAATGTCTATGCTTAAGATTGGTTTACATTCCCCCAGCATGATGAAAGGGAGAGTCTCCTATAACCAGATGGAAGTCACTGCGGTGAAGCAAGATGGTCATCCAACACCTTCCTAGCTTTGTCTAGATAGGGACAAAGGTGAATGGGGTGATTCCCTTCACATAACCTATAGGTAAGCTTAACTTTACCACTAGGTGCATGCCCCCCAAGCTTCATTACATTCACCTAAGTGGACTACTCGTGGCTAGTAGGTGGATGGAATGAAGGCTCATTTATGAGATTAAGTGAAAGACTCGACTGGGATTTTATGAGATCTACTCAAAGACTCGACTTGGAACTTTGCTCCAGGGGACCTTGTTTCAATTTCTAATAAGCTTGACACAAGACAAGGAACTCTTCTCATATCCTTGGTTTGATTTTGTAATGAGCTTGACACAAGACAAGGAACTATGCTCTGATTCCTTGTTTCATTTTTAAACGAGGTTGACACAAGACAAGGAACTATCCTCATGGACCTCTTTCATTTTTTAATGAGGTTGACACAGTGAAAGAACTATCCTCATATTCCTTGTTTCATTTTTAACGAGGTTGACACAAGACAAGGAACTATCCTCATGGGCCTGTTTCATTTTTTTAATGAGGTTGACATAGTAAAAGAACTATCCTCATGTTCCTTGTTTCATTGTTTAACGAGGTTGACAAAAGACAAGGAACTATCCTCATGTTCCTTGTTTCATTTTTTAACGAGGTTGACACAAGACAAGGAACTATCCTCATGTTCCTTGATCACGACTCATAAGAGGTCATGAATTCAAAGAGGTTCTCATCAGATGGGAGAACAATTCTCTGGAAGGAGAGTTCTGGTTCTAATGCCCCCAATACATAATGTACAACATCATGGAATTGATCGTCCATTGATGTAGGCATAGAACGGGTTGCCACATAATTAACTTGTCGTAGGGATGATACCATTGGTACAAAAGGAACATTTAGGGAAGATGGTTGACTGGAAGCCATATTTGGAACGGGAAATGAAAGTTGGTCAATGGTGACAATTTTTCCTTCATGTGGGAAACACATCACTCGAAAGAGTGTTGAAACAATAACTCCCATGTCATAAATATAGGTGCGCCCAAGAAGTAAATTGTAATCTAAAGGGACTGGGACTACCATCACATTCATATAAATGATTTTTCCTCCCAAAGTAATAGGCAACTAAGGAAGGATCCCTAATGGTTGACTGGTTCCTCTATTAAAAGCCAAGAGATTCTGGGTAACAGGCACAAGTGGCGGCGAACCAAGCGTTTTCCAAGAATTTGAGGAAAGGATACTCATAGATGCACCTTCATTTATAATAGTGCCAGATACAATCATATGACAAACCTATAGTATGATCTGGAAAGGCACATAAGAAGGAAGACGAAATCCTGCCAGTCGATTCTAATCAAAGGAAGTGATTAGACTACTTGGAGGGGGTACTGTAGAAACGGGAGAATTAACCCCTTGAGTTACAAGAGTGGGAGGATTTTCCTCCCATCTTGATGGAATAGGAGGACTACCCCCAAGCTCAATAGAATCTGAAGAAACGAAAAGAACCTGAGTGGTATCATATTCACTCTCTTTAGGAAAGGTATGATTAACTGAAGGTGAAATTGGATCAACTGTTTCCTCGACCTGTTGATTTGGGTTAGGTATAGACTCATAGGATTCACTTTAAGAGAGAGTGGGTTTGACCAACGGTTGATTTGAGTAAGTCAATTCATCAACTAGTGAAGGATTAAGGGAGAATTTCCCGTAACCAGATGGAAGTCACTGCGGAGAAGTAGGATGGTTATCCAACACTTTTTTGGCTTCATCCAGATAGGGACAAAGGTGAATGGGGTGATTCCCTTCACATAACCTACAAGGAAACTTAATTTTACCCTTCTTTCCATGAACTTTACTACCACTAGTTGATGGTGTGTCACCAACATGATCTTGAGAAGTTGATGACACATGATGATGTGAACGATAAGAGAATTCCTCTAAGATCTGAGGAATATCAAGACAATTTCGAAGAAGATGGTCTCCCACACAAATTTTGCATGGATAAAAAAATTTGTGAGGCTTGATCGATGGTTTCTCATCAGATGTTGCATTCAAGGCAATGGTTGTTTGGTTGCCCCTTTATTGAATTTTCTTCTTCTTCTTCTTCTTCCCTTTCTTCTTCTTCTTAGCCACCTGGTTACTAGTACCAATACTTTCACCAAGCGAAGAGGAAGAAGGGGAGGAAGAAACAACCGAGGAAGAAGGCAAAGGGTCAACTTTAGGATCAACTGGAGGTTGATTTTGTCCAGTTGGAGGTGTACTCAATTGCGGAGAAATCATGACCTTTTGAACCAAGGAGGTTGAAAACAACCAGACTGGAAAACCAATGGTAAATCCCGGAAGGGACAATGTAGGCATATAAGGAGCACCGATATTTCTAAAAGTAGGAAAAGGACCAGGTTTCCCATCAAAAGGAATTCCTTGATCGATGGACTCCAAATTTGTCGCCATATGTTTCAACCTAAGATCAACTAAGGAGTGAGCGTGGAGGATGTTATCCACAATCAATTAATTTTATTTTAATCAAAGTAGCATAACAAAACAAAAGAGGGATAATCTAGGCAAAATGTTTAACAAGCAACTGTGAACTGCAGAATACCTCCTGGCGAACCGAGAAGTATGGGCAGACAATCTCCCCGAATGCTGTGTTTGGTGTATCATAGCGTACAAGGCAATCGACTCGGTTACCTAAGTATGGATAGCAACCTAGTGTTGTCCTCCCATATATACCTGAAAGAACTTGGAGGCCCAATCTATATTAGCGTTGTCTAATGCAAAACCGCACAGTGAGAGCATTTCCATATATTTTACATACTGTAATACCACCCTATATACCTGAAGGTACGTGGACGAGCTAAGATATACTCATGTACGTGGAATGAGGTATCACACTTGGGATGTATTGCAGACAAGTTCGTGACAACTGCTATCTTTTACGACGCCGGAACACGTCTCTAGCCTAGACCTCTAAATGTTTTTCGATAAGTGACAATGCTTCATTAGGTAAATTCAGATAAATTTTAAGCTGACCTTCTTTAGAATTTTCCTTTCAAGGTTCACCACGTGATTTATGTTTGCAATTCCTAAAATGAAACTAATATGATAGGCATTATTTTCATTCAATTGAACAATGAAACCTTAGCTAGTATGGATAGAGCAATCAAATTTCTTTCGATCAAAGAGAAAAGAGCACAATCTAATGCAATTTCCCTACACTATTCCTATGAGCACACACAAACCTTTTCAATGCAACATGCATGTATTTATTTTTGATTTCCTTAATGTGAATATGAACAAAAGGAAATATGCACATACAATCAATCAATCTTTCATAAGAACGAAGAATTTTACGACAGTTCTGTTTCGAAGGAAAATAAGACTTTACGACACTTTCTTTCGAATGAAGATTAATCAACTATATTCTAACTTTGACTATAGATCGATA
This sequence comes from Pinus tabuliformis, assembly GCA_031772625.1. Taxonomy (NCBI): domain Eukaryota; kingdom Viridiplantae; phylum Streptophyta; class Pinopsida; order Pinales; family Pinaceae; genus Pinus; species Pinus tabuliformis. Next base: position 1,306,798,476 of record CM062820.1, read on the forward strand.
ATGAAAAAGAAAACATTAAAGAAACATTAATAAATCAAATCAAATTAGGGCTAGACAAGGAGATAGAAACTTGTTCTCTGAGACATAACATTCATTGATCAATCAACAAATAAACAAATAGAGAAAAGTTTGCAAAATCACTTTCCAAAGGTGGGAAACTAACCCTAGGAGGATCACCGTAGCCTTGAATGAGAGATATTTCACTTCATAGCATTGTCCCTAAGCCAGGGGTGCTTTGTAGCGCACCGTGTCCCTCACAAGCCTGCGCTGGTGACAGTGAGCCATTTCAAGAGGAAATTTGACACCGCTTTGACCAAATTTTCAATGCAAAGAGTTGAATTACAATCTATGAACACAAATAAGGTCTGCAAGGATGTCCTAGGAGGTGGATAAGCTACTAGGAAAGAGGATCTTCCCCAGCGGAGTTGCCAACTTGTTTTGAATAATTTGGTATCTACAGATAAATACTAATTCCCTAGATAAGTAGCCATTTCTAGAACAACAATTTAAAGAACTTTAGCCTTTTCCTATAAGCAATAGATAAGACAAAGAAGATGAGAAGACCTACTTGTAGTTCCACTTTCTTGTCTCCTTTGTATCGATCCTGTCACTCATTCCCGTGCTTAACACGCTTGAGAAGTACCTATAAACACAAACAAAAGATAAAGAATCGATCAAAGAAAAAGATATATTGAATACAAGTGAATGAAATCAGATACATTTCACACATATAAGCATCATATAACAATACAAACATATGGTAAAAAGGTTCAAATACTTTATTGAATAGAAGAAGGAATTACAAACATCATGTCTGATTCAAATTCATTCCTCCAGCTTGGATCCCATCCACATCGCATCAAAAGCATGACAAACTTGTAGCATTACAATATTTGCTTCAAATCCAAATCTCATAGCAACATTATCTCCTTACAATTCAAAATAATCTAGGCCCTGATCACTTAAATGAGTGGTCAATTTATAGGAAGATGAAGGAGGTTTTGTCATAAATGGTGCCATTGAATGGCTTTTCATACTTAGAATTAGTTCCATGGAGGAAGGGATGAGAGGATAGGATGCATCTTAACTCATTCCTCATTCATTGTCCAGCTCATAGGAGTTGATAAGTGAGGGAACCTTCTAGATGACTCCAAAAGATAAGAATATTCCCCAAACCCTATGTGAATTTTGCTCAATCTCACCCAACGCAGGTGAAAGGAAGCCTAAGTGCTCTGTAGAGCACCCTGGCATGGACTTAACTACTCTGCAGCGCACCCTTACATGGGCCTACCTGCATTGGTCCCTCTAGAGGCTATTTCTGGATGTCTTCAAGTCATGAAACTGTCTGGGAAGGAGGAATTCAAAGGGGTGACTTGTTTAGGGCATGTAGCAACTGAAATTAGGGTTTGATGAGCCCTAAAACACTGATCTGAATGATGGGATTGATGTGCCCAAATGGATCTGTAATAGGAGTATTAGTTATTTTCTCTGACTTGATTCATGATTATGTTGAGGTATATATGAATGATTTCAAAATGTATGGAAATTCTTTTGAATAAGCTTTAGAGAAACTTTAAAAATTCCTTATTAGTTGTCAAGAATTTAACCTTTCTTTGAGTAACGAAAAATGTATTATGATGTGTAATGAACATATTTCTTTCGGGCACCACATTTCAAGTTTAGGAATTAAAGTTGACTCAGCAAAGATTGAAGTCATTAGCAAAATTGCGATACCTAAATCTCTAAAGGATGTAAGAATTTTTCTTGGATTTACAAGATATTATAAAAGACTCATTAAAATTTTCACAAAAATAGCTTTGCCACTTTTCAAATTGCTTACTAAAGATTGTGAATTTTATTGAGATTCTTAATTTCAATTATCTTTTGATTCATTAAAACAAAAACTTTCTGAAGAATCTGTCTTAAGAGGACCAAATTTTTCCCTTCCATTTCATATATCTACATATTCTTTGGATACAACTTTAGGGGGTTGTACTTAGACAAAAAGATCAATAGACCCCTTATGCAATTTATTACATAAGTAAAATTTAACTTTTGCAGAGTTGAATTATGTAATTAATGAAAAGGATTTTTAGCAGTAGTCCATGCCATCAATAAATTTAGGAATTGTGTCACTAGATACAAAACGTTTATTCATATTGGTCATTCTACCATTAGATACCTGATGAAGAAACCTACAAACAATGGTAAAATTACGAGATGTCTTTTATTGTTATAGGAATTCAACATCCCCATATTTGATAAAATTGGAAAGAAAAACACCTTTGTTAACTTTATTTCTAGAATAAAAGATACTAATACAATAGTTCCTATAGAATATTATTTTCCTAATGAACGTATTTTCATAATTTCCACTAAATCCTGGTTTGTAGATATGCTAACTATTTGGCAATAAGAAAGTTTCCACCATAACTATCTTCCAAAAAAAAGAAAACAAAAAGTTATCAAATCTAATGCACCTTACTGTTCGATAGAAGGGGAGTTATATCAAATTGGATTGGACCTAATTATCAGGATATGTGCACAAGAAGATGAAGCACTGAATATATTAAAAGCATGCCATGGAGGACATTTTTTTGATATAAGAAATACATATAAAGTCATTTTCTTTGGATATTATCGGCCTACCCTTTTTAAGATGTCAAATAGTATGTCAGAAGATGTCATAGTTGTCAAAGAATGGGAATACTTGTTCAAATAAATGAAACTCCTCTGCAACCTCATCTACTGATAGAGTCGTTTGAAAAATGGGCTATATATTTTTTAGGTCCAATTAATCCAACATGCAAGAAGAAAATGGATATTATTATATGTATTGATTATACCACTATATGGGTATAGGCTAAACCTTTAAATTTTGTTGCTAAGAATGTTGTTGTAACATTTTTCTTTGAGGATATAATTACACATTTTTGTGTCCCAAGATAAATTATTAGAGATCAAGGTGCATAGTTCACATCCAAGCTTGTTCAGAACATTGTGAAAAAATATAAAATCAACATCAAAAGTATACCCCATATCATCCACAAGCAAATGGATAATTAGAGTCAACAAATAAAGTTCTTGGAGCTATTATGAAAAATATAGTTCATCTACACCAGAAAGACTGAGTTGATAGAATTCCAAAAGCGCCACTTTGGGCATACCAAACCACATGGAAAAAATGCCAATGGACACACACCATATGAACTTGTTTATGGAAAAAAAGTTCTACTTCCCGTATAATTCCAAGTGGAGACATTCAAAACAATAGAAATATTGGGGCTAGTTCTCTTTGAATCCCAAAATCAAAGGTTAGCATAGTTGAATGAATTGGATGAAATTAGACAAGGTGACATTCAAAGAAAAAATATCATCCAAAACAAATGAACCAGGTGGCATGTAAAATTCATCAAATTGAAGAAGTTCACACTAGGTGATCGGGATCACTTCTTTGATTCAAAATTCAAATATTTTTAGTCGAAGTTCCAAACTCATTGGTTAACATTTATGAAATAGAAGCAATTTTTGAAAATGGATCAGTTAGAATAAAAATTATTGATGAAGAAGGAGCAAAATTTCTTGTTAATGGGAATATATTAAAATTTTATCATAATCCCTTAACAATAGAAGAATTTATTCAAAATTTGCAGTAGAATTCATAGATGAAAATGGTGGAAAAAGGAGATCACACTCTCCTTCCACCAAATTTGATTTAGTTTCTTTTTTCTTTCTTTCTTTAAAAAAAAATATAGTTATGAAAAATAGGATGCTAGCATAACTATATAGAGATCCTAATTGAAAACCAAGTTTTTAGCAATCAAGATTCTCCCCCGTTATTTTTCTTCAAAATTTGTAAAGTTGGATCTATATTTTCAACATGAAGACCTTTTTTTCTTTGAATAATATCAGGAAAATTATTATCAGCAACATCAATAACTTCCCTTGTAGAGATCCACATCAGGTTTTTATTATAAGTTTAATATCTTCAGTTTGATAAATTTATGTAGGTAGAAGAATTTTAGTAGCCATCCAGTTTTACCAAAGATCTAAGCAACAATCATAGCTCAATTTCTACATCATCAACAACTTAAAGGAGCAACAAATTCCAAACATCCTAAAAGGTAACAAAGGAAACACATTTTGTTTGTTTTTAATAAAGTTAAACTGTCAAACTTAGGATATTTGTACATACATATTTTAACCTAAGCTCACTAAGAGGTCCATTCAAAAGCCTCGCTAATAAATAATGGAAAAATATACTCCATATTTTCTAGACCCTCGAATAATTTCATACCCAATTCCATTTATTAAACCATTAAAAATAATACCAATGGAAAAATCATGAAATAATTATGATTTCACTGATAGATCACATCATGATTATAGGGATTGGATAGTCCTATCACCATTTTACCACCTTGTATATGACTCATGATCCACCACCTTTCCAATTTTCATTCCACTACCAATGTATCCTTCTTATCATCCACCATCATAACCATTACCTATTTGTAGCAATTATTTGAGAGTTCCTTTTGATGCCTAGAATTCCTAAACACCAAGAGGCCCTCCGATTTGAATCAATTGGTGAGAAATTTCTTGAAGCATATCCAAAGTGCAGAAAGAAACTTAAGGAGTGTTGAATGGCTCAAGTTTTTCATTAAATTTTGAGGCCATGATGTGGAGGTGACAAGGGTGTTTTCCAAATCTTTTGATGGGGTCAAAGTTGAAATCAAAGACATTAGACTGAAAGTGACAGTCTTTTTTGGCGAAGGCCACAAAGCTACCAAGAACAGGGGATAATTGGTTTAAATATCAAAGAATAAGGGATGAATCATGGAATATGTTGCTTAAAAACCTTAAGATGGATGTCCCAAGTGGGATAAAAGTGATACGAGTGTCAAAATTCAAAAATAAATGGAAAAATATGTTTTACATCCTCCAAAAGTTCATAAGATGCGAGGGAAGGTAAGGAATAGTATTGGTTTATCACATTAGAGTTCTCATGCATTTTCATAAGGGGAAAGACATAAATTTGGATTATCACCTGATTAACATAATTAAGAAAATGGATTTTAACATAAAAATAAATTACATACATATAGACAATAGCCTTTATCATTTTGTTTTAGTGAAAATTTTTGTTCAAGAGGAATTGAAACTGAAAAATGACAATTGGGAAAATTTTATGAGAAGAAATCATTTTAAACATTTATTAGAGGAGATAGAAAACAATAGATTGAAATGAATATGAAGAAGGGATAGGGTTGCAGTTCCAAAAATTTCGAACCATAATCTTGCAGAAGAAAATAAAAAAGTCTTGGAAACATCAACACATGCTAAACCAAGGAAATTGTGCCTATAGAACTAGAAGAACCCATACAGAGTTCAATGCCTAAATTTAATAATACCATTGAGAATTATGAGACCCTAGTTATTGAGTTTACAAAACAAGGTGAATTATCAATATTGAAGAAAATAAAAAAATAGGGTACATGACCAAAATGACAAACCAAGGCTCAGAAAAATATAGTTTTAAAGGAAAAAATGAAATTGAAAAAGATAGATGTCAAGACTGTAGAACATGCAAAGCATGATGCCACTATAAAAAATACTCTATAGAAAAAGGGTATTAATAAAAAAAATTCCAAGGGAGAAAATGATTCTGAAAAGAAAAAATAGGTATAGGAGGGTGACTAGAAGCCTGATATACTAAGGTAATGAGAATAGCCATGTTTCACCAAAAATATTGAAAATATCATAAGCATCCAAAACTGAATGATTACCAGCAAAGTCAGGAGGAGAATGTCTAGAGGCTAATAAGATTCAACAATAAGCCTATGATTACATCAATTCCTTGGAACATGAGGTGCATAATGAAAGCGTATAACATTATTCTCTCAATAATGACATACCAACATGTCAAATTCATAGTTCATAACAATGTTATTTTCCATTTGACATTCCTATTGAGGAAGATGTAATAAAAGAATTAAAAGAAGAGGTACCGTAACTTGAAGTTTTAGAGAGACACATAAAAAGAGATAATGAAATCCTTAAATATAAAAATCACAAGATGCTCAATAGGATGTATCACTTGTACCATAAAAGTACCAAGCTCAACAAAGCTAACATGGCACTACACTTAAAGATTAAAAGTTTGAAGGTAAAGACATTGAAGAGGAAGTTGAGATGGTCCTTTTCAATGAAAAAGAAGGGAACCTGAAAAAAACTATACATTCTCATCTAGGCATCAGAGACCATACTCTGAAATTAGAAGTTGACAAAAATTTGCAAATTTTGTCAAGTGCATGAGGACATGCAATATCCTAAGTGTGGGGGAATGATGGGTCTAGAAGTTAGCATCTTTTTATCAATCTACTACCGTAGTTTTGACCATATTTATCTTATAGAAACTATCATGATCATCATTTCTACATCATTTTGTCACATTCCATATGAACATTTTCCCTCTGAGTTGAAAAAGGTTACACAAAAGTAATGAGTCCATTATTCTACAATTTTATTTTTTTTTCTTTATTAAAACATGATAATATGCGAACATTGTAGAAATTGATAAATTGTGTAGCTCTCTTGTGAAATTATAGTAGATTCAATGGTTAGGATATCTCTTGAAGTAGTGAAGTCAAACTAAGCACATGGACAAGTGGAGAAATATGACAATATGGTGAATCACATAAGTGGTTGAGTCATCACTATGGACGAAGTCAAAGCCACAGTCAACTCATCATGTGGCATAAGCGCAGTAACAAAGTTTATTAGGACTATTATGTGGCAAAAAAAACATCAAGAAAGCATGATATCTTCATGGAATTAAGCAATGCTAAAGAATACCACATTTATAGACTATGTGTTCACATGTACTCCTTGGATCATAATTGACACATGGGAAATTGAATTCAAAATCAACAGTAAAATTTTTAGCTACCTTATACTTTTTGATCACTAGCATTTTAATTCAAAAGTTGTTATTTCAAAAGCACTATATATTGATCTGGATGGGAAGAGCAAGGACAATAGACAAATACTTGAGCTTTGAATGAATGTATAACTTATTGACATTAATATAATGTCATAATTTTGATATGTTGTCCATTTATGTATTCATGAATAATTAAGATCACGTAGAGAGTAGCTTCATGTGTTTTTATAAGCTCATGCGATCACCTTGAGGGCCCCTTTGTGGACATATGATGTTGCCTATACTATAAATCTCTCACTATCTCACAATTCATTTATTTCCATATAAATTTGATTCTATGTTTTATTACAACTCTATTTTAGGTACTCTACTTCAGTTTCTAATTGTTGCTCTATTATTTTCAATATTATAAAAGAGTTCTTGAAAACTAAAACATTACATTTGTAGCACTTTCATTTATGCATTGAACGATTTCAATAAACTAGATTTATAGTTCATATTCATGCTCTTGTAAACTAGGATTTATAAAGCTTTCATAGATTAAGTTTATATGCTTTCATATTAGATACATTTCAATTCTTTTGTAGACTAAATTTACCTTCTCACTTAAAATAAATTTGTATGCTTTCATAGGTTAGTTTTACATGCTTTCATAGATTAGCTTTATAAGTTTTCTAATATAAAAATTCCATGTTTTCATATACTAGAATTACTTTCTTTCTAGATTAAGATATATTTATATGCTTTCTTAGAGTAAAGATAGATTCATGTGCTTTCATAGAATATATCTATATGCTTTTGTAGAATAATTTTACGTGCTTTTATAGAATAATATTTACATGTCTTCTTAGAATAAACTTATATTCACTAGACTAAATTTCGATGCTTTCTTAGAATATGTGTTTATTTGTTTTCTTAGAATAATATTATTATTACTTTCGTAGAATAATACTTTCTTTCATGTTGATTTATTTCCAATAGAATTAGAAGCTAAATTCCTAGAATATACTTTGTTGTATACTTCATAAGTTTACCTACCTAGATTAACAATTTAATGTAGCAAAATTTAAAGCATAATTAAATTGACGACAAGCTCGATGAATAGTTTTATTCAAAGGGTGATATTCAAAAGATTTCTTTGGTTGCATGCTTAGAAAAATGGGAGCAAGACTATGGAGGGGCCCCACACGATTGTTTGATCTTGCCAATTGTGAGGGGAAGGTTGCTGGGCACAACACATGATTGACTATAGTCAAATGTGGTTGGTTGTGGGTGAATATGGTTGATCATGGTTGTGAATATTTAGCTATATATGATTATAGTTTACCATGTTGGTCATGGTTAACCGTGTTTGGCATGTTTACCATGTAGACAACTCAAACATGTTTGACCATGGTTGGTTACATGTTGTCCATGCTAACCATGACCAAACCTCATTTGACCATTTTCACTACAATTGGACATGTTATCTATGGTTAACATTGGATGAACATGTTGACTATGTTTAATTGTGGTCAACCATGGTTTACCAACATAAGTATGGATTTCCATGGTGACCATGGTTGACTGTAGTTGAGCTAGTTTTGGTTGAACTTGTTGACCATGTTTAACCATGGTTGAGCTTGTTTGTCCATATTTGACTAAGGTCAACTATGATAGAATGTGGTCAACACGGTTAACCATAGTTGTCAATATTTAATTATACATGACTATGGTTGACCATTTAGGCCACTTAACCATGTTTGAAAATGGATTATTACATTGGCTACATGTTGACCACATCCCTAAGCATAGTTTGACCATGTTCATTGGGGTTGAACATGTAGTCTATGGTTAACCATGGATGGACATGTAGATTAAGTTTGACCATGGTAAACCTTAGGAAACCAATTTGACCATGTTACCATTGATAAAATCATTAACCATTATAGATAATGATTTCTTTTGACATATTTGACAATGATATTTGTTTGGGACATTGCAATCCCATTTTTCATTTCTTAAATTAGGATATCATGTTTTGCTTGTCATAGTGCCACAAGGATTTTGTTTATCACATTGCAATGTTGAGTTTTTTTCAACACATTGTAGCAATGATTCTAATCCATGGCATTGTGGAAATGATTTTATTTCACCACATCGTGGCATCATTTTTTGTTCATCACATTACAATATTCATCTTTTTTTGTCAACATGCATCTTGAATTTTTGTTCATCACATTGGCTATTGATTTTTTTCATCGCATTATGATAATGAGTTTTTCTCATTACATTACAAGATAAATTCTTGCCAACATAGATTATAATTCACCACATTGTGATGTCGTTTTTTTCATCACATTTCAACATCAATTTTTTTTCTTCACATTGCAACAATTATTTTTGTTCTTCACATTATGGCATCAATTCTTTTGCTTCGTCGCGAGACATTAATTTTTTGTTTATCACATTTCAACTTTGGGTTTTCTTTCATCGCAATGTGACTTGGATTTTTTTTAACATTGTGATGATGATATTTGTTCATCACATTGCAATATGAATTTTAGTTCCCTAAAAATTTCATTCATCACATTGAGACATTGATTATTGTTCATCACATTACAGTGTATATTTTTGTTTGTGACACTATAGCATTGATTATTGTTAATCACATTGTAAACCTATTTTTGGTTCATCATAATTCGACATTGATTCGTGTTCTTCACATTATGACATTTGTTTTCTCCATCACATTATGATGTACTTTTATTCATCATATTGGGTTCTTGATTTATGTTTGTAACAATGTGATGTCCTTGTTCCTTGCATGAGGTCTACCTTCTTCCTCACGTATTGAGCCTGATCAATTCTTTATTTGTTTCTATAGTTAGATTATGCCTTGCAATAACTAGTTTTTTTATCAAATTTTTATCATGTCATGCTCTTATTATTCTTTCATTATCACAAAGTGATAGTAAGAATGTTTTAACAAAGAGTCATGTTCATCACATTGTGGCATTGATGAAAGGTTATGTTATATTGTGATGCATTATGACATTTATCTTATTTTAACTTCAAAAATTTTGTTAGTTTATAAAATTGCTTAAAAAAATCAAATAGCAATGTTTTTGACTTATGTTTTACACCTTAATATATTTTTTACTTGCAATATTCCTCAAAAAGCCATCTCAAAAAGCCATCTTTGAGTGAAATGTCCTTAAATGATCATGGTGCATTAGGATATTTATTTTGGTTAGCCTAAAAAGAAACTTTAAGTTCCTTACTAATTTTGTTTCATTGTGACATTAATAACAAGTTGGGAAATATCTCGGCATCACATAAAGTGAAAATATCATAATATAGAAATACATAGGAAATAAAGACATTAAAAAGTAATACATCAAACAAATTAAATATTATGGTGTATTGACATATTAAAAAGTTGATAAGATGATTAACTACCCATAAAAATATTTGAATGTATAAATATTTGAATATCTATATGTTATAAATATTTATATTTAAATGAAGAGTAAATAATAATATATATTTTTATATTTATTCTTTTCCTTAATCCAGGGGATAGATTAAAAACAAAAATAACATTTTCATTGCAAAAATATTAAAGTTTTACTATTCCATTAATTGGAGCAATCTTCTCTTACGACAACTTGATGTTACAATCTACATCATTACCTCTTGCAAATGTAGTAATGCATGGTAACTTGAAAAATGATGGAATACAAATATATTAATGTATTGTAATATATTAATGTATTTTGGGATATAATTTATAATTAATAAAAAAATGTTTTAAAATTATTTATGTTTGAATTATTTAAAACTACATGAAATTAAGGAGAACTTATTAAACTAAATAATTGAAAATATGAAATTAAATAATGAAAAACTATATATGTTTAATTAAATAATATATTGAATTAAAGAATAAAAAATTATATATGTTAAATTAAATATATGAAAATTATATTAAATGAAAAAATACATTAATATTGAAAACTATTACAAACTAAATAATAAAATAAGTGTTGTTTGGGAGTTTAATTTTTATTTAGAAGTTGGAAAAATATATATTGGATAGTCAAATTTAATATAATAAGTATGTTTTTGTTAAAAGGCTTAATTATTTACTCATAGTTAAAGTAAAACAAGTTTTTTTAAAGTTATATGGAAATATTTATATGGCCAGAAATCTGATTTTATATGGATAGCAATCATGTCTCAAATTTTTTTGTGGAAACTTGGAAACTTATAAACTAATAGAATGTCTATAACTTGTTTTATTGTTTCACATTTAGCTAAAAAAATACAAGATATACTTAATAATATACTAACTAATTAGCCCATTGAAAATTTAATGCAATAAATTTGTTGAACTTAATAAAAGAAAATATGTACACATATAGTTTAATAAGCAACATGACTGCATAATAGAATTGGCAATCGATATTGAAAGCAGTACGCCTACAATGGCAGGAGTATAGGCCTTTCTACATTCTCTTAAAAGTTCGTATTCCAATTTAGAAACCCTAGTGTAAGCTTTATCGGCAACCAAACAAAGATTCAGATGGAACCTGCAAATTCTTATGTGTAGCCCTTCTACCCAACACTATTGTAAGCTCTGGTTCGTGTTACAGCCCTGTCCAAGAAATGAGAAATCCATACGCATGGCCGTCGAATTGCCCCACATTCGAGCATCGAGCCCAATCTCTCGTCCATAAAAGGTTGTCGGTATAGAATTGCATAACGAATAACCCTAACTAGGGAAAGTTGCAAATGACTTGAGAATTATTGTAAAAAACGTTAAATTTTATGAGAATCAAGTTTATATTAATAGATTCAAATTGTAAATTAGATACAGACATCCTTGTAATAATTATATCTATTCATGCTGTCATACTATCCTGTGTGTGTCGTGAAAAAAATCTGTATAAGATCATTAGCTTTAACCAAAAAAACAATTGAATTTTTTTTTTCTATCTTGTTTGGTAATTTTTCACTTTTTTCTTTATTTTTTTAATGGCTAATTCAATAATATTAACATATATTATTATAATATTTAGTTAGTATAATATTAGGATAATATTGTATATTTCTATATTATATAATATTATATATATATATATATATATATATAACAAGAATGACTACAATTTTCTTAATGGAATCAATAATTGTGTATATACAATAGTCACTATTTTACCAAGTAGAACAATACTTTCATAAATGCCACAAGGACTATCTTACAATGTGTCTTCAGAGACTTGAACCCATGCAACTGGGGACAAAAAACATGTGCCCTACCTCTCAAGATAAGTTCCTTATATATAACTATTAATAATTATTATGCACTATAATAATTATGAATATTTTACCAACATTTGAACCTTGTCCTTATGGTATTGGACTTTGACACCTTCCTAATTCCTTAGGGAGGAGATATGATTGTAATGATGATGTTGAAGCATCGAGTTGTGAGGAAACAATGTCTCTCCTCCCCTTCAACCAATTGATTCTCAATTTTTGTTGCTAGAGAATTAATTCATGCTTCCTTCATTCTTGAAGTTGTGTGAGTGTAGGCACCATCCCTTATAATCTTGTCCAATCTTCCCTACTGAATGGATTCTTGTTGTATATGCTCCATTTAAGCTTCAAGATTCCACTTGTCCTATAAGATATTTCTGATTTTCTCTATGTTCCATGTTTTGAGTTGATTTTTGACATGTTCAAATTTCTCTGTAGGAGGAAGATGTAAGAGCCTTCAATATCAACTATTTTTTCCAGCCAATCCTTGATGACAAATTGAAAGTGTAGATGTTGGAGCTAAAATTTCTCTAGGGAAAAAGGCATATTTCTTGGGAGAGATTTAATCTCAATATCTAGTTTGTAGATGCCCTTTTTCATTGTACCTTGTTTACGTAAATACAACTGTGTGAATCCCAGACATATGTAAATTTCTGTGAAAATAAGTTAGTGGCTGGTGAATCAAAATCTCTAAGGGGAGGGTTGGTGTCTGATAGTTGGATTACCTTTGTGTGCTTGTTTTGTCGCTTAAGGTGTGCCATGAGTAGGCTCATACCAACCTCATTTAAGTTCTCTGAATACCACTTGACATGAGGACCATCCTGTGCTAACATAGATTCACGTTTTGGAGTGGGTAGCATGGTGTTGACGATGCTCGACCCACCAACATGTCAAGGGATCTCCCAGGTAAGAATTCCCAACTAGACCTCAGACCATTTGGTGTAGGAGTCCCAACAGTGGGTCATATGGTATCGCCTTGACTATGGTTTCACACGGAGGCAAGTAAGATGTCCCTGTTGGTAGCAAGGGTGTGACAATCGCAACAAGCCAAGGAAGGTGTATGAACGGTTCTAACACACGAAGGGTGATGTGAGTGTGCCTCTTGGAAACCTATGAAAGCATGTGGCTAAGAAGGGAACACACGAGAAAAGATGCATCACAAACTGGAAATCAAGTAAGATGACAATCCAAAGTGATGGTTAAACCAACAACACATTTCAGTAAGATTCATACAAACATATATAGAAAATAGGCATACATGCATGCATAAGCAAATAGATACATATATCATTTAGAGTAAAAAAGATAGCTGAAATACAATATGACATATGCATGAAACATGTTATCTGTTTTTATATTAAGAAGTGTAAGTTCCACTCATACAATACATCCATGACCAATCACTAGTTTCGACAACGGAATATTACAGCCACTACCACCTGCTCCTACAAAGAGATATACTAGCTTTGGGCAGTGGAGAAGCCAAGGCTCATTACAATACTGTCCAAGCTTTCTCTAAGATACTCCTATTGGAAGCTTGGCTGACCAAAAGCCTCTACAATGAATTATGGGGGACTATTTATAGCAAAGGGTGGGGTGACCCTTGACATTCTCCTTTGTGATTGTTCATCTATCCTCATGACTCTTTAACTACTATATGACTGTTACATTCAACTATCAACACTTGAACTTCCACTTGACAAGGCATTACATTACAATGCACATGTGCCCATGTGAGACAAAATGGATTGAGCAAGCCATGCAAGACATCACTGGCACTCAGACCATTGTGGTGAGATGAACTCTTTGACATCCTTGTGATGGTGAAGGTGGTGAGTGTGATTCCAAGCCTAGTCGTCCGTGATGGTGTCCATGCGCTCAATGGTGATAACTTGTTGAAGTGAAATATTGCCTCCATCTCATCCCGGTACACTATATGGCTCCTCCATCCAAATTGTCTAATAGCATGTGCATGGTCATCCTGGGTGCGACCAGACCAACAACATGTTGATGCATAGTGTCTACGTTGATCTCCAAGCATGTGTTAGTGGTTGTGTGCATCAACTTGTCAAAATACACGTTCAGCCCCAGACGGACTCAGTTCTTGTCTTTGTCTTGGTGAGTGTGCCAAACGGGTGGGATCGCATGTGCGTGCATAATGACATGCATGTTGTTGAATTCCCTTGCATGCGATCAACAAAACTGCTTACCTTGTCTACTCCGTGTCAGATGTTGGGATGGATCTATAACTTTTGTGGGTGCAATTTCATTTGTTTGTGCATGTTGTGCCCCCTGCTGTGCCTATTCCTACTACAACTCATTCTCTTGTCTATGCAACTCCTGTTCTTCCTTGAGTTCCTACTTCAACACATGCAACTCCTTATCTATTTCTCTCTCTGCCTTCTTGCGATATTCATGTCACGCTATCAGGTCATAGCCTCAATATCCAAAGCTTCTTTCATCATGAGTGGATCTGCTTTGAACTTGTAGCTTTGCTCCGCCTTTATGCTGTCAACAACCCTCCTCTTACATTTGTTGCATGTAGGTGTGCTGCCTTCTGTTGTTGCTAATGGCACTTCTCACTGTGATGTTGCCACCATCTTATCTGGATGTCCTTGTCTACAAACAACTTGATGTCTTCATAGGTAGGCAAGCTCATAGACACTTTCTTGGCTGCAAACCCTATTGTGCTCTCAATGGTGTCTTTTGACTCTGCTGTCTTGGAGGCCATTGTACTTATGCTGCTGAGAGATAGATAAAAACATGTGATGCTTGGAGACATAGCGACACTCATGGCAAGAAATATGTAAGTGAAAAACCAAAACAAACTTGAGGACTGACTTGCAACATACCTATGTGATTGATCGTGAAGGTTGCGCAATTTCCGTCGGGATGTCGGGAGACTGACTGCCAAAACTGTACAAGGTACAGTCCGGGTGATCCAAAATGGATCTTGATAGACTTCTAAGTCTAAGAATTCCTCAGAGAGGAAAATGAAAGTCCAACGATGCTCCCAGAAATATCCCCATTGCAGAGATCATTTCATTCTGAATCTACTACAACTTGAATAGGCTAAAATGGACTTTGGATGTAGAAGTTATCGCAGAAAGAAGTTGCCCTTTGTTCCTTGGAAAAAGAGGCAAAATCTTCAAAAATGGGAAAGAAAAACTCTTATAAATGGAAATCTCATCGGAGATGGGTTGAGAGGAGGATTTAACGTGGAGGCGGAAGGAACCTTTGACTACGACCTCTGACTTATCGCATCGGAGGTAAGCGTTCGCCCGATGATGGGACCCCAGGCGAATGCGACATGCGACTGCGATGATCGGCGGATCGACATCGACGACACCGCAAGGTAAAGGAAGGACCCCCGGGGCTGTGCGACATGCAATTGCAATATATTGCATCGCATCATCGCATCACAGTGATATAAAGGGGTGATAACATGCAACTTGTGATCACCGGACCCAACGGTTTTTATAAGCGCAGTTTATAAATTTTGACTTCTGATAAAAGGGTATTTGTCGAGTTTTTTGTGTATTAGAGGATTTCGATAGAAAAGCTAAAATACAAAGGAAAATGCCCCAAAGTGATAAAGCCAGACCCGAAAGGAATTTTAGAAGTAGCCCTATATTATTTGAGTTCTGTAAGCGGGATTTCAGGCGGGCCTTAGGTGGTAAGTGGTATTGGGCTAGTTCCACCCGATCCCATACAATGGCTGACGCATGGCTGGTGGAGGAGAGAGAAAGCACCTTTTTAGGCAAGTAACCTCCGTACTCCTAAGCCACTTGAAAATGAATATCAACAGTTGGATCGGAGATCACACAGATCAATGGTGGGGCTTTTGATAGCAATTGAAGGTGGACCTGATATGATTATAGGGTGGATGCAATAATATTTAAAGTCCGATAGAAAGCATTTTGATGGGTTTTTTAGTGTTTTCCCGTGTATTTGGGGTTTTGCCCAATCCACCTATGCGATACAATATGCTGCCTAATGGTGGGCTCGATAGTGTTTTTAGGGATGATTTGATGGAATTTCACGTCTAGAATTCATGCCCAATAGTGTATTTTCCAGTAACTCTCTGTGTATTGGATTTTTCCCCATTTTCAGTTTTTTGCCTGGAAAACGGCCACAATCCCTTGTAACAGCTCCTAATAATCATGCCATGCTGCAAGAGGGCGTTTTTGCTAGGCAATGATGTGTTTGAAGCCATAGAGCCCTAGAGCCAGATGGCAGTTGAACAGACAATGCACAGAGAAGCGTAGGGCCAGAGAGGGATGATAACACGTGGAGAAATGGCTGGGGAAGCCAGAGAGCTGAGAAAATGCCTCAAAGGAGCCAGAGAGCACAATTGAGAGGATAGGCAGGCATAAGCAGGCATCGAAGAGAGCTGAGAGAGTTTTGGAGTCACTTGGTGGTCAAGTGAACCAGAGAGCACAATTGATAGGGAGGAAAGCTGAAAAAGGTCGCTGGAAGGTTGCTAAAGGTTGTTGGGAGGTCTAGTGAACCACTGATGCATGTAGAGGCCGAAAGAGAGCTTAGAGAAGCCAGAGTCAAGAGCCAAGAGCTAGAGTGAGAGCCAAAGCCAGAGCTAGAGTCAGAGTTAGAGCTAGAGCCAGGAGCCAAAGCCAGAGCCAAAGCCAGAGCCAGAGCCAAGAGCCAAAGCCAGAGCCAGAGCCAGAAACCCTGAGAGCTTCAGATCCAGGGATGAGATGGTGTTCTAAGCCCATTTTTTTGCGTAATACAATGGATTTGAGTGTGGAGCTTGTAAAAGGACTTTACCATAATCCCATAGAGCCTAGTCGAGTTGACTAGAGCTCAAGGAGACGTAGCCCAAGAGTTTTCGGTGAACTCCAAATTAATATTGTTGTTATGTGTGTTGTTTTGTTGCTGCATCTTGCTGCTATGTGTTATTGCTTATTTGCTACTTTACTTACTGTCATCTGTATTTTATATTAGCATAAGAAAGTGAACTTAAAGCACAAAACCGGTTTTTAAAACAAACATAAGCGTACACCTATTTTCAAGAATTATTAATTCCGCATTTGGTTAATCACTAGATCTTGGGCACATTTAAGCTTTGGAAGTGGGAGAGGTTCTTGCAATCTTGACAAGAAGTCTTTAAAGCCCCATTTTCAAATCAGGTGGTATCAGAGCTTGAGATTGATTAACCCCACCTTCAAAGAAGGTTATATTAGAATGCTTGATTGACAGAGAAAATATTGCTTGTCTGAGAGGTGTTTGGGCAGTCAAGGATTGATTGTCTGATTGATTGTATGCTTGTTTGCAGACTGACTATTGTTTGAGTTTGCAGAGGTGAAGAGAAAGCTATTGATAGCTCAGTCCAGGAAGGACAAGAAGGAAGAAGGGCTAAAGGCATTCTTCTTATCCCAAAGGACCTCAAAGAAATCCTTGAAGCACAAGAGGTTTGTTTCAAAAGGATGCTTGAATAAGCTCTTTATTAAACTTGTTTGAAGTTCTTTTGTTCATTAGCATAATGAAAACTTCTACAAGTGAGTCCTCAAATTCCTCCTTCATCACAACAGTCTTTGATGAAGACATGAAGCAAGACTTGGCCACCATGATGGATATGGTGAGAGAAATGTATGAGGATGGAAGGAAGAGCAACATACTTAGAGAGTAGTTGAATTCTATGGAGGAAGAGAAGCAGTTTCTTTTTGACAAATTGCAAGAAATGGAGAGGCAACTTCATATTGCAAATATGAACCTGAAAAGGATGCATGAGTTGGAGTCATAGCTCTTTGTTGCCAAAGAAGCCTTAGTCAAGTATCAGCTTGAAGAATAGGTAAAACATTCCTATTTGTCTTCAAATTCTTCTAAGAATGCTTATATTGGTTCTTTTGAAAAGCATACCAGAGGCATAGGTTCCAAGCTATTGTCCAAGATGGGTTATGAGGGAAAAGGCTTGGGTAAACATGCACAAGGTGTTGTTGAGCCAATAATGGTTGAGGAAAGGTCTAATTATTTGGGTCCTGGCTATGGACTGTCTTATGAAGAAAGTTCCAAAGCTGCCATGAAGGCCATTGAAATAGTTCCAAGAAGGAGTTTCATCTCAGATCCTCTACCTCAACAGTGTGAAGATTGTATTCAGGAGGAATGCAATAGCTTGAAACATCATTTGTAGGATGCAGGTGTTCAGAAGCACACACTTGAACTAGATAGTTGTGGAGACTCTAACAACCTTGAAGAGGTTGATGGTGTTCCAAAGGGAGCCACTTCTTCATTTGCTTCACCTCCTCATGAAGACAATAAAGGTGAAAGAGAAAGGTATAAATCTAGTTCTAATCATCTTCCTTTTGATTTTGCAAAGCATGATAAATTTCCATGTAGATATGGCAAAATAATTGCATGTTCCTTTTGTGGTTTAGATAACCATAATGTTTCTAGATGTTGGAAGAGAATGGCCACATACAGGAAACTTTTGAAGGAAAGGAAGCAAGAAGCCAAAGGTCCATTGGACAAGGTAAATCATGCTATCAAGAGGATGCACATGCAATGCACTTACTGCCATAAGCATGGGCATCTTCCTGAAAAGTGTTGGACTCTGAATCCAACAATTCTTCCACAAAAGATGAAGAAAGTGGAAAGAGAAGATGGCAGAAATGGAAAGGAAGTTCCCATGGATGATGTGTTTCGGGATGATTCACATGTTGATGTTGATGTGTAGAAAAAGGAAGAACCTTTGAAAAGGATTGACCTGAGAAATGGTTAGAGTTCTTATCCAATTAAGATTGCATGTCTATTTATGCATCTATTTGCATTTATTTGTTAATGAGGATGCAAGTTGCTGGATTTTACTGAGAAGGTGAATGGAGAAGTTGAGTAGGAGACTCACTTTGTTGCTGTAACATTATATTTCATTTCATCTTTGAAAGTACAGTGTGCTTAAGCGAAAGTTGAAAGATAAAATGCATGCATGAGCTTGATATGCATGAACATAGGGATGTTGATGATTTCCTTGTATTTGAACATGTATGTGTAATTAACTTGTAGGGTTGATTGCTTTGACATGCATGTGATGCAATGTTGACTTGAGAGAAGTTAACTTGGTCTCCAAGATGGAGATAATGATGAAGTGTTTCATCTTTTGAAAAAAAGTCCTAATGGTCTTTTTCTACATGCTTGACTTGAAGGGTCATTTGTTTTAAAGGCATGTTTTATGGGCTTGTTATCTAGTCCATCATTTGTATGTAGATGTAATACATGGAGGTGTTCACAAGATGTGAAATTTGTTTCTTTTGTTGAAGCAGGAGTTTAGTCCATCCAGTTGTTGTCTGTGTTTCTGTTGTTGTTAACTGCTATTGTTGACAACTTTTCAAACAGGTACAAATGAGAATTTTGTGAAGAAGATGCACTTCACATTTTTTTGAGCCACCTTGGATCAATGATCAAGGCAGAAAAGTTCAAACTACCTTCTGTGACCATCTCAGCAGGAGTTCTGCAGGAAGGTAAGGAGGAAGACAGTTCTTCTCAGGAGGACCAACACATCCAAGAAGGAGAGTGGTAAGAGAATTTGGCTCAGAGGCACTATGAAAGGCAAGTGTATGAAGGCTGAAAGAATAGGGTGTTGTTACTATCATTTACTATTCAGATCAATATATCAGTCTTTTGGAGACCAAAAGTTCTTTAGTGGGAAGGCGTGATCCAAAATGGATTTTGATAGACTTCTAAGTCTAAAGTATTCCTCACAAAGGAAAATGAAAGTCCAAGGATGCTCCTAGAAATAGGCCCATTGCATAGATCGTTTCATTCTGAATCTGCTACAACTTGAATGGGCTAAAATGGATTTCGGATGCAGAAGTTATCGCAGAAAGAAGTTTCCCTTTGCTCTTTGGAAAAAGAGGCAAAATCTTCAAAAATGGAAAAAAAACCCTTATAAAGGGAAATCACATTAGAGATGGGTCGAGAGGAGAACTTAACGCAGAGGCGGAAGGAACCTCCAACTGTGACCTCCGACTTATCGCATCGGAGGTAAGCCTTCACTCGATGACAGGACCTCGAGCCAATGTGACATGCAACTGCGATGATCGACAGATTGGTGTTGGCAATGCCACGAGGTAAAGGAAGGACCCTCAGGGTTGTGCGACATGCAATTATGATATATCGCATCGCAGCGATATAAAGGGGCGATAACATGTGACTTGCAATCGTCGGACCCGATGGATTTTATAAGCGTAGTTTATAAATTTTGAGTTTCGATAAAAGGGTATTTGTCAGGTTTTCTGTGTATTAGCGGATTTTGATAGAAAAGTCGAAATAAAAAGGAAAATGCCCTGAAGCAATAAAGCCGAACCTGAAAGGAATTTTAGAAGTGGCTTTATATTATTTGAGTTCCGTAAGCGGGATTTCGGGTGGGCCTTAGGTGGTAAGTGGTATTGGGCTGGCTCCGCCCGATCCCATACAATGGCCGACGCATGGCTGGCGGAGGAGAGAGAGAAACTGCCTTTTCAGGCAGGTAACCTCCGTACTCCTAAGCCACCTGAAAATGAATATCAACCGTTGGATTGAAGATCACACAAATCAACGGTGGGGCTTGCGATAGCGACCAAAGGCAGACCCGATATGATTATAGGGTAGATGCAATAATATTTGAAGTCCGATAGAAAGCATTTTGATGGGTTTTTCAGTGTTTTCCCGTGTATTCGGGGTTTCGCCCAATCCACCTATGCAATGTGATATGCTACCTAATGGCGGAACTGATAGGGTTTTTAGGGACGATTTGATGGAATTTCACATCCGGAATTCATGCCCACAATGTATGTTCCAGTAACTCTCTGTGTATTAGATTTTTCTCCATTTTCGGCTTTTTGCCTGGAAAACGGCCCCGATCCCTTGTAACAGTTCCTGATCATCATGCCACGCTACAAGTGGGCATTTTTGGCAAGCAATGATGCGTTTGAAGCCATAAAGCCCCAGATCCAGATGGCAATCGAATAGACAACACGCAGAGAAGCCACAGGGCCGTAGAGGGATGATAACACACGGAGAAAGGGCTGGGAAAGCCAGAGAGTCGGGAAAATGCCTCAAAGGAACCAGAGAGCATGATTGAGAGGATAAGCAGGCATAAGTAGGTAGCACAGAGAGCTGAGAGAGTTTTGGAGTCACTTGGAGGTCAAGTAAACAAGAGAGCATGATCGACAGGCATCAAAGCTAAAAAAGGTCGCTGGAAGGTTGCTAAAGGTCATTGGGAGGTCTAGCAAACCATTGATGCACCCAGAGGCTGAGAGAGAGCTCAAAGAAGCTAGAGCCGAGAGCCAAGGGCCATAGCTAGAGCCAGAGCTAGAGCCAGAGCCAGAGCCAGAGTTGGAGCCAGAGCCAGAGCTGAGAACCAGGGCCAAAAAGCCTGAGAATTTCAGAGGCACGGATGAGATGGTGTTCTAATCCCATTGTTTCTATGTAATACAGTGGAGTTTAGCGTGGAGCTTGTAAAAGGACTTTGCCATAATCCCAAAGAGCCTAATCAAGTTGACTAGAGCTCAAGGAGACGTAGCCCAAGAGTTTTGGGTGAACTCCAAATTAATATTGTTGTTATGTGTGTTGTTTTACTGTTGCATCTTTCTGATATGTGTTATTACTTATTTGTTGCTTTACTTACTGTCATTTGTATTTTATATTAGCATAAGCACATGAACTTAAAGCACATAACCAGTTTTTAAAACAAACATAAGCATACACCTATTTTCAAGCATTATTAATTCCGCGTTTGGTTAATCACTAGATCTTGGGAACATTTAAGCTTTGGAAGTGGGAGAGGTTCTTGTAAGCTTGAAAAGAAGCCTTTAGAGCCCCATTTTCAAATCATCGGGATGTCAGGAGGTTGACTAACTGTTGGAACTACGCAATGCATAGTCAAGCCTAGCCTGCTGAGGACTGAAACTATGCAATGCACAATTTAAGTCAGCAGTGACATGCAACCAGTAAAGTGAATTACGCAATTTCTCGGGCCAGCAGGACACTGCCTCAAAGAATTGCGAAATGCAAGCGTGGATGCCAGTGCTCGGCCAAACTTGCACAATTTTTGGACGGAAGGTAGCAAGTTCGCTTCCGAAAATGTGCAGTGCTAGCTGGGCAAGGCACGGTCCGAAACAAGGTAGCCTAGACTGCCCGACGAGCGACTGAAAACATGAGAAGTTTAAATGCATGATGAGATGAGTACAAACAAGAGTGAATGATCATACATGAAATAGTAATTGTAGGATTCAGGAAATGGGAAAGCATGCATGTGTGTGAAGTGAGTCACCGCAACGACGAACGTTCGTGCAAAAATAGTGTCATGCATGTGACAATAGTGAGATGTAAACGAAAATTGAAAAAGTGCTCCTACAAGCTAACATACATCAAAACGATAGCAAGAACTCCCTAAAATTAAGCAAACAACACTCACATGAAGCAAAACACAAAAAGCGATAGAAACACAGTGCGAGACATGAAAAGCGGGCTTACCCCGAAACAACTGAGCTGAATGTGTCGACAACTCCTAGATGAAATGTGGGATGTCAGAGCTGTGAGGTTGATGTGAGGAATTCTCTCTAGAGTGTCTGGTTGACGAGTTTTGATAAAATCAAGGTTCTGACACTCATGCCAAAAGTCTAGGAAAAGCAACACTTGGCGGGAGGTTTCTGAAATGATCCTTGCATGTAACCTCCAGCTGCTAAAAATAGGTCCTTGAATCAAGGGATGCCTTTGCATGCTGCCATGGAAGAAGCAGTTCATGCCTGCAAATTAATTTTTATCAGTCCTAGAGGGAACTGGTCAACATGAAGGCACATGCATCAGTTTGCGAGCCTGGGATGAAAATCTGCACAGTTTTTGGGCTGAGTAGAGATGGCTTTCGTAGAGGGATTGCATAATTTCTGAGAGGAATAGGTGATTGTCTCTGAGGATTGTGCAATTTCTGGGCTGAGTAGCTGTCCTGGGTCAAACCTGGCAATTTTCTCAGGGAAGCTTGTTTGACTGCATTACGCAATTTCTGAGCTCAGCAGTCTGCCTGGCTGGATTTGTGCAATTTTTGTTAGCTGTTGGGCTTGATTTCCCAGAGGGATTGTGCAATTTATGGGAGAAACAAGTGACTGCTACCCATAATTGTGCAATTTCTGGGCTGAGCAGCTGTCCTGGGATGAATTGCACAATTTTGAGAGGAAGACTAGTAGGAAGAATTGCGCAATTCTAGAGCCCAACTGGGTTTGCACAATTTCTAGAGGGAAGGCTGGTTCCCCTCTATAATTGCACAATTCCTAGAGGGAGCTACTTAACCAGCTACTGACACTAATACCAGAAATAAGCCTGTGAAGGGGGTGGAACAAACTTGCATGCACAGGCTGACAAGACTCTATGAAACAATTAAAGTTGATGTGCCTGACACTGCAAGACATGCTGCTAAGGATGGTTGGTAGGGAGGCTCCAAAACAAAGCTAAGGAAAAATTTTGGAGGGTGGTTGTAGCCACTACAACACATGGGTGAAGGAAAATGCCCATTCATGTCCTCTTCCTCCTGGAACTTGGTTGGGAGAACGAAAGTTGCGGGAAAAACAATTGAGGGTCAATGGGAAGAGGGGAGTGGTCAAAGAAATGAAGGGTGAAGGAAAGAGAGTCATGTGGTGATAAGCCTCCAAATTAGACATAACTTAAGGCCCATATGAGCATCCTTCAACACATTAAACCTCTTTTTTTTTGCATTAGATGACATATTTTTAGATTTAATATTTTCATTAGGAAGGTTTAGATATAATTACATATTTGTGCCTAATATTATTTATTTTTGTAGAATATTGTGAGAATATTGGGCAGATTATGAAGATTTGAAGGATGAGATAATCTAGGGACTTGCTCCCTGCTATAGGAGGATCAAGATTGGAGAATAAATGAACAAGGTTTGATGAAATTATTGCACAAATTTTGGAGCTCCAGTGATTGAGAAAATCTAGGAATGTGGTATGTGTCATTTAATACGGATTCCTAGTGTTGGGAACCAGATCCACTATTTGAGGGATTTTGGAGCAGAAAGATTCCTCCTTTCAAGGAGAATTACCCCCCATCAATTTGTATAAATACCAATTCAAATTTTCCTCTAGAGGATAATGCTAATGCAATGGAATTTTATGTTTTTGAAATGAAATATGCCTAATGAATTATTTTTTTCTTGCCGATAGTAAAAGAAATGAATCAACTATGGTAGAAAACAATGTATACTTTGACACCTCCCTAGAACTAATGCCAAAAAGTGACAAGCCCCAGTATTGCAACAAGAATGTTGCCACTCCTAAGGCTACCAACTTAAATTATCAACCCGGGGTTCGTACAAACTTAAGAGGTTTCGACATTGTATGTGCAACATGCAAGGTGTTCTTATTTCGTTGATATAATGAAGTGAATTTCATAAAATATAACGTAAACTAGTTACAATAATAAACCATGCTACTCTAATTAAATAAGTAGAAATGTTAAGAATTTCACCACTACTCTACTCTTTTTGATCTCATGAGTAGAGGTGATGTATACCAATTATCATTCAAAGAAATTTGTGAAACATGCAAGCACATATCAAGAGGAAGTGCAAGAATAATCTGCTTGATAACTTTAAAACATAAATTTTTAGCAATCTAAGTGAATAAGTAGAAATGTTAAGAATGCAAGATGAGAAAAAATAAGATGTTGATATTTGTGTTGTACATGCATAATCACATGCTATTAAATATTGCCCATCATTACTGATGTTGAAGGAAGCTTATCAAGAGGACAATGGATCAATTCAATCACCAAGGCAACTATGTTATGTAGCTCCAAGAAGACCATGGAAACCTAGTCAACCTAGTGTGATGCAAGAAACTAATTCACAATTTCAAGGTTATGCACATCCATCTCAAAGTAATTGGAACACATCCTTTCAATGGAAACCTTGGCCATCTCAACCCCAAAACCAATCTTGGCAACAAGGTTCGCAAGGGACTTATGGGAGAAATCCACAATATCCTAAATATTTTACTCAATATCCTCCATACATAACTCCATGTTATCTCTACCATCCACCTCCACCACAACCACAACCCCAATCACATCCATCTCAAAGATCCACTCCACCTCAAATACTTGTACCACCATTTCCAAAACTACACAAGGAAGTAGCTCAACCCACTTACAATGCTGAGGTAAAATACTTCCAAACAATTCCTCTTGATCTAAATGGTATTCATATTATCAAGAAGAGTATTTCAAAAAAGATATTCTCTCGATGTCATTGAAGGAAAACATTCAAAAAAACATGATTCAAATGAGAAGACCAAAGAATCATGGGCTGCACTTCATGAAGAGAAGACATCAGAATGAGAGATTGAGAAAGTTCCCTCATGTTTACCGTCAGATCCTCCATGTGTTCAAGAGAATAATAAACAAAAAGAGGAATATTTGAATGTCATGGTAAAATAATACATGAATAATGATTTAGATGAGCAAGTGAACCAAGGGAATCAAATCTATATTGAGGTTTGATTCCAGAAAATCAACAAGATGGAGCATCACTCTCTTCTTAAACAATGCTTGATATCATCAAAGTCAAAGCATTTGGTCTCTAAAATTTAGGTACATGTCAAAGAATATAGTTCAGGCCTACACATAAGCTTGTATATCATCTTGATGGACACATTGCTCCATTGGAAGTATTCCTATACTTAAAAGAAATTTTGTTTTTTTCAAGTAGATTAGGATAGCAAAAAGAAATTAAAAATGAAAAAATAAGAGGAAAAAACAAAATATTAGGTGAAAGCCTCCTTTGAGGCACCTAAGATTTGCTCATTGATTGAAAACCTCCATGAGGCAGTCAATGGGTTGGAAAAAGAGAAAAGAATAGAAAACGAAAATATTTTAGGTGAAAGCCTCCTTTGAGGTGCCTAGGCAGACCTACTAGTTGAAAACCTCATTGAGGCAACCAACAGGCCTAAAATAAAAAAACAAAAAAAAAGAAAAAAAAATATTTTCTACACGTATCTCTCTCTGATGAATGTAGGTTTTCTCCAACCTTTGCAAGCAACAAGAACAAGTTAGCACCAAAAGAAAAAATGATCAAAAAACTAGTCTAATAAAGTCAAACTTGAGCTTTCTCTTCCTTTTCTCAGATGCACCAACACGACCAAGGCCATGTCAATCCATCACCCTCATCCATTCTCAACATCCACCCATCATTTCTAATCCTTTCCCATTCATTTTCCTCGCTTGCCTGAAATGCTACAGGAGGGTTATGTTTTGTTATAGGAGGCCAAAATACACTGAGCAACAATTTATGTTTACCATATATTGAAAATTGTTCATTCATTGGTTGAGTTGTTTCATGGCGAGATGCATTTGGATGATGGTAAGATGCTCAAGCAATTTTAGCAAATTCCAGTGCACATGTTTCGAGAAATCGACCTCCATCACCTACAGCCATTTTTAATTTTTCTCAATATTTGTGCATCGATTGGCCATGATAGTTTATGGGGAGGTGTATAAGGATGATTTAAATATGCTAAGAAAATTTCAAGTCAATCTAGTCTACCATTTGAGATATATGGATAAAACAATTATGCTACAAGAGACTGTCTTTAAATGATACTGGAGGAGCCTGAAATGATACAAGAGGTAGATCCGATTGGAGGAAGAGGTAAAAAGGTCATGTATTATTTAGGGAAGGTTGAGAGAGGTTCCCCAACACCACTTTAATCACCCATCCACTCCATCTATCCAAAATTCATCTACAAATTCAACTCTGCCATACATAAAAAAACACAGAAAAAGCTCTGCTTTCAATTTTTCCACCACCTACACCACCTCTCAATGATTTTATTCCTCTCCTTGTACATTTTATGACTTATCCTTAGTTACATGAAATATAAGGTCTTAGAGAAGAATTAAGTAATTTCTACAAGAGGGAAATTTCTCTTGAATCATATTGTATAGTCACATCAAAAGTAATCATCAATTTTCTTTCACGCATAGAGAAAACGATCCAGCCATTTTTAAAGTTGAGAAAGGGAACACCCTCCTTAGGAAGTAGTCCATCCACTCCACCAGTAATAGATGGGACACTGGGAAGAAACTTGTAGACAACGATTTTATTAGTCAAAGGATCACCAATCTAAGAAGACTTGTGTAGAAGCAAACAAAGGAAACCAACACCATCAATATCATTGTATTATGAAGTCCAGCTCCAACATGCAAGCATCTATAGTAATTCGGCATCACAGGTAGGTATATGCATGAAATATTCTTCACCTCTTCTCTTTAGTGTATTATGGTTAGAAATTTGTTGTCAATGCATGAGAGATGAGGTTTTATAAGTTAAGGATGGGTCAACAGTCTCAACCACCCTCAACCAGTTAAGTGAAGCTAACTCCCTCACTCATGCAATTTGGAAAAGCCAAATTAAGAAGGTTGATGATTACGAGGAGTGGGGACAACAGTTAAAAGAGGAAATTCATGCAAAGGCCAAGTCACCAAAGCACTCTGAGTGATTACCACAAAAGGGAATAAAAGTACGAGGCCCAAATTCACTTGCATAATTACTCATTCCTGAGAAACAATTGGAGAAACCCATCAAAGTACAAAAGGGTGAGCTAGATGCTACCAGCGGCTGCAGAGAGTGCTACAGAAGAGATACAGGGTTGATTTGTATGTGCCATAGGATTGAGAATAACTACTACTTGAGAGAAAAAATTCCTACATGAGAAGACAAAGTGCTATAGGAAGGTTATAGAGTTGAAAAAAGCCTAAAACCTTATATTTTAAGAGTGAAATCTAAGGGAAGTTTAAGTACACATTTTAATCTACCATCTAGGGGAAAGAAACCTCCAAAACCTCTCATTCCTTAAACAATACATCCTATAACAAAATTCTGATAGCAGTTTGAGAATAAAAAAATTAATGTGAATGTTTCTTTTTAGTTAAGAAAAATTAAAAAGGAAATGGAATTCTTTTTGAGTTGAGTCTGAAGTTTTCCTTCCTCTAACCAATATGGATAAAAGTTCCCTTTTACCCCTGTAGCATAATGGGAGTATTGGTTTGAAAAACTTTGGAAAATCACAGTGACAATCATGGGGAGTAGTTTCAATTGAAGAGATTCCATGGACTCATCAAGGATGATAATTATCAAATATTCTATGGAGAATGTTCAAAACTTTTTATCATGGGTAAACATTGTGGACATTAACAAGGAGAATTTTCTTAATACATAAGCGCAAGCCTAATTAGAACTTGGAGAAAGGGATGGATCTACAAAAGGAGCTGGAGAAGAAGAGGAAGAGGATGG
The DNA here is from genome assembly GCA_031772625.1 of Pinus tabuliformis. NCBI lineage: Eukaryota > Viridiplantae > Streptophyta > Pinopsida > Pinales > Pinaceae > Pinus > Pinus tabuliformis. Next base: position 1,306,827,026 of record CM062820.1, read on the forward strand.
AACAAGAGAAGATGTGCCAAAAAAAATTCTGAGGTAACTTCGGATGTTAAGGAGGCCACCAGAGCCATGAATGAGGCACAGTTAGGTCACTAAGTTGCTCAGGGGATGAGCAGTCCTTTCAATAGGGGGTATGATGGACCTCCAAATTAGACATAAATTAAGGCCCATTTGACCATCCTTCAACACATTAAACCTCTATTTTTTATTTTTTTTTTGCATTAGATAACATATTTTTAGCTTTAATATTTTCATTAGGAAAGTTTATATATAATTGCATATTTGTACCTAATATTATTTACTTTTGTGGAATATTGTGAGAATATTGGGCAAATTATGAAGTTTTGGAGGATGAGATAATCTAGGGACTTTCTCCCTGCTACATGAGGATCAATATTGGAGAATAAATGGACAATATATGATGAAATTATTGCAAAAATTTTGGAGCACCAGTGATTGACAAAATCTAGGAATGTGTTCTCTATCATTTAATGCAGATTCCTAGTGTTGGGAACTAGATACACTATTTGAGGGATTTTGGAGGTGAAAGATTCCTCATTTCAAGGAGAATTCTCCCCCTTCAATTTTATAAATACCAATTCAAATTTTCTTCCAGAGGTATGTATTTCTTTGTCTTCTTGTGGAGAAAACTTTAATTTTTGCAACTCCACTTTCATTTCTTGTAGGGATGTACTTGGATTGATTCAAATAATGAATTTTGGGGTCATTTTTAGCTTCTAGAGTTTGGTATCCTTCATAGGAATCTAAGTATCCTTGGGATTGGCCATTTTAGGAGCCTCATATCCCATTATTATAATTTTATTTTCTTCTTTTCACTTCTTATTCACATGCATATTTTATTATTGTTTTCCCCATTTCTGCATTTGGTATTGATGCTTCTTTTGTTGTAGGATTGTGTTAAATGATTGAAGTAAGATTTTTTCAAGTTATTTACAGAGTCAAAAGCATGATATATCATTAGAAAAACCTTGAAAATTCATCTTCATCATTGAGATACTTGGATTGGTTTACTAGTTCACAAATCTAGAATTTCTGGAAGTTCCTTGTAACAAAATAGTACTAAGTTTCTGCCATTTTTGAAAACATGTTAATGAAATTCATTTAATTCGAATCCACTTGTATTAGGTCATAAAAAAATTCAAGTTAATAAAAAAACTTCCCAATGCATTTTCACTTGATTAGGTTAGGCATTTGATAGGTTAACTAGCTCACTAGTTCTTGAAATTACAATTTTTAGAGTAGTAATTTTCTGCTATTTTTTAACATGTGTTAACAAGGGTATTTTGGAATGATTCCACTTGGAATGGAGACCTAAGACATCCTACTTAATAAAAAAAATTCCATCCCATTTGAATTTTATTTAATTGGTCATTTAGAAATATTCTCACTCATGTACCATTATAGGCCACCTGTAGCAATCACCTGTAGCATCGCGTGTAGCAAACCTATAACATCACTTTCCTTCACCAATTTTGATCCCCACTACAACTTTGACTTAGTCTAGATGAATAATGACCCCTAGGCTCTAAATCCATGATTAAGGAGACCTAAGGACCACTCTATACTCGTCCTTCCTCCACTACAAGCAAACAATAATAAATAGAGTTAGGAAGAAATTTTAACATTTGAAACTCTTCAATGCAAGTGAAGTAGACTTAGTTTCTAAATTTCCTAGTTATGTGTTGTAGATTAACTTTATTCTTTCCAAGAAATTTTCAATTAGATTAATTATTTCCATTTTTAAAGTAGAATAATTGATTTTATTTGTTTGCAATTAGAGTAGCATGGTTTATTTCTGCAACTAGTTTAGGTTAGATTTTATGACATTCACTTCATTAGATCAATGAAAGAAAGACACATTGCATGTTGCACATACAGTGTTGACACCTCTTAAGTTTGTATGAACCCCAGGTTGATAATTTAAGTTGGTATCCTTAGGAGTTGTAACATTCTTGTTGCAATACTAGGGCTCATCATGTGGTACTAAGAGAAAGATGATTAGCACATAAGAGATCAAAGAGCACATAGAACGCTAGAGGACAATAGTGAACACAAAATAGAAGGAAGTTTTGTGCAAAACCTTTGGAGAGTAACTCAACGTTGAGCATATGGCATGAAAAAAAGTAGAATAAATATTGGCCATGATTGAACCTTGTGCTTTTTGAATTAGGAAAGTAATCCCTATGATTGTGTTGAGGGCTTAGACTATGTACCTAATTTTGATGACCAGTTGAAGGCTCGAAGGAGGTTTGAACCACTTAGTGCTTGTTGAGTAAGCTGATAAACCTCTTAGTTCTTATTGAATGAGATGATAAACCTGTTAGTTCTTGTTGAATAAGTTGATAAACTCCTTGGTCACCTTTTGTATGGTTGATAAACCACTTGACAAGGAAGTTGAGTCACTATGGTGATTACTTCAATGATGCAATTGACAAACCACCTTGATAGTGCACTATTAGCCACCGTAATGCTTTCTATGAAAACATAATTCATAAACCACTTAGAAAGTGCATTTAGACTCCTCGAATTGAGAAATACCCAAGCTAGACCTTGGGTGAATCCCTGTGATTGAGCTTAGAGAGTAAGAGATTTATTATGGTGCTTATTTCTGGGAAGCAGTTGAAAAGCCACCTAGACAGTTAACTAATTCTCTTAAGAGATTTTCTAAGCCTTGGATGTGAACTTACCCAATTAAGCATCCCCTCAAAATTTGGATCATTCTTGGGGGTGATACACTATAAGAAATATTATGATCTAGTTGTCCTATGGTTGGGTGGAGAGTTGAAGTCCCTCCAATTTCTAGCCAACATTATTTACATAGATAAGTGTGAATAACTTATATAATTGGCTTTATGGAATGCAGAGATTCTTTTTATATGGTGCATGGTACTAGTTTTTGAATACATATGAATGTGTTGATTGCTTGAGTTGCAAGGCTTGTTGTTATGTTCATTGGAATGTATTCCTGAGTAAGCATGAATTTTAATTCATACCTAAGAAATGTTGTTCTTTATTATGTTTATGCAGAATATGAGAAATTATGCATTTTGGTGCATTAAAATTCATCTATAAGGTTTGTGAATTATATTTGTATATAGTTTAACCTAATCCTTGCACCTGCTATTTTATCTAATTCAAGATCATGGTCAAGGTGAAATCAAGCATATGGCCTTTAGCTATAGATCCTAGAAGTTGGTAGTCTAAGGTGCCCCTTTTTTACCATACAACCACAGAAATGAAGCTTCAAGGCCTTAGGCCTTGGGTCATATATCACACTTTTTCTATCTCCAAGCTACCAAGGCCGGTAGGCAGTATGTGATCCATTGGATAAAACTATGGTAAAAAATGAATGTTTTTGGAATGGCTCAAAAATAGAACAACGAGATACAACTCTTCATTCTGAATCTGGCACAACTCGTTCTACAGAAAATGAACGTCGTATACTACCGGAAATGACATTAGGTGAGTTTTGATGTCTAAAACGGGCCTCCTAAGAAAAATTTACAACCAAAATAAAATTTATAAGAACCAGTATGATTCAAGGTGATGATGTCAACAATGGGGGATGATTCAACATTTTTGGAGTAAAAAAGTAAAAATATTAAAAAATAATAAAATAATAAAACTACTTTTTCAACACATATTTTCAACTTATCTCCATAAAGTTTTACTCAAATTTCGAGCTGGAGTACTAATTGGATGCAAAATTTAATTCCTCATCTAAGGAGTACCCATGTTTCATACTTTTGATGGACTCTACTACACGAAAAATGAGAAATACATGAAAAATCGTGATTGTAATCATGTTTTTCATGTATTTCTCATTTTCATGTAGTGGGGTCCATCAAAAGTATGCAATGTGGGTACTCCTTAGATGAGGAATCAAATTATACATCCAACAAGTGTTTCCACATGAAATTTTAGTAAACCCATAAGGAGATAAGTTGAAAATCTGAGTTGAAAAAATAGTTTTTTCTTTTTTCCCTCTAAAATTTGATGATGTAATCTAATCTTATTTTATTATTTCCACTATTATTTTATAATTTCCCTAGGAGACCCATTTTAGACCTAAAAAATCCCCTAATGGTTCTGATTGATTTGGAAACTAGCCAAATTTTGGCAAAAGTTTTTCCAGGCTGCCCAATCAGCAGTTCGTATAGCTAGCGAGGCCTGTTGACTGTGCAAGGTGACTGGGCTTCAGGAGCCAATGACAGCTCGACACTTCGCATTCTGTCATTAGTGCTGAATTGGCAATTTTTTATTGGTTGTTGGTGTGTGGTGACATGGACCAACTAGACGCCGCCACATGGCCTAGCCAGAGGCCACCATGTTGCACATCGGTGGCCACTAAAATTTTAGTAAGGTCGGATTGGCACCTTCGCTGGAGTCAAACACGAGACCATTTCCAAACTAACCGAGACATTAACCATTGAACCACACATAGGACTTGTTTAAACGTTGGCAGAAAATGTTATTTGAATTACGTATTACGCGCATTTTGGGAGGGGGTCGGGATAGGGCCTAGCCATTGGACACCCCAATAGCACGAGACTGCGGGCAAGGGCTAGGCCCTAAACCGTGCCCCGCGGAAGTAACCGCCACCATGTGACAATACACCATGGTTTATTTAACCGCAACCGCCAACAGAAACCTTGGAACTAACCGCAAGCTTTGCTCCACCATGTGAACGTGCTTGACCACTCGCCTTAACTGTGAGACTACCTTAACTATTAGCTTAACTGCCCACATAATTACACGCATGTGAACAGATCCAACAGATTGTGAGACATGACCACCAAGCGTAGGAGTTAAGGGTCTAGCCCCAGGGCACATGGGAACCCCACATGACCAGGAGCATTGGAGGAAACAGGGGCTAGACAATTCCCCCAAATTCCAGCACCCAACCTGGTCACATGGCCTTCATGTGGGAAACATTTTGGGAATTGGAGGCTTAAAGGCCATCTTATCCTCCCTACAATTTTTCCCACCGAGTGGGAATTGAGCCAGGTTTGGAGGAGAAGTTCCGCATTTGGGGAACCCATGTTTGGTTTGGGCTGAATTGTAGGGTGGTTAGTTGCAAAACATGGGAAAAGGAGGAAAGATGCATAATTTTCTTATTTTTGGTCTTTTTAAGAGCAGAAAGAGGCTACACAGGGATTTTTGATAGCTCTGAATCCATTGGAGCTGTTATGGAAGCCATTTCAGCGCGGTAACATGATGTAATCACAATTTTTATTGGAATAATGATGTAGGAACAAGTATTAGAAGCTGGACCAAGAGACGTAGCCCACGAGGGGTGAAATCCTTCATCACTTGTTGTTTTGTGTTTACTGTTATGGTGGTATTGTCTACAATTTTCTGCAATTTATGGTTTAAATTCATGTTTTAATATGTGTATGAATTCAACTTAAAGTGTCATAAAAACTCATTCTATACAGTTTCAATTTTACATAATCCTAAAGCACATCAATATATAGATAAAGTTTGGTATTAGAGCTTAGGTTTTATTTGTTGTTGTGAGGATTTCATTGTTTGCAAGTGTTTCTGATGCTTACAAGGTTGAATCTCAAGAGAGGAGAAGGAAAGCTTGTGGGTACAGGTTCTCAATTTGGGACAAGGACAAGGAGAGCACATTTGCCACAATCTCCACCACAAGTTTCACCTCAAGTTGTTCCTAAAGCTTCAGTAAGAATGTCTCATGAAGGAGGAGTTGATAATATGTTAGAGGATGAGAAGGCTTTTAGAAAAGCATTCTTTGACATGACCCACATGGTGAAATTTCACTATGTAGAGAGAAATTCAAGATTGCAGCATGAGAGCTCCAAGCCTCCAAAAGAAGAGGGTTTTTCTGGAGGAAAAAGAGGAGATGATGACAAGCCTTGAAAAGGGAATGGTGAAAAACCACCATCTTCTCCACCATCATCTTCACCTCCATCCTCACCTTCATCATCATCCTTTTCCACAACAACCCTTACACAAGAGGCTAGTGCAGAAAGCCCCTTAGAGAAAGAAGATGGCTAAGTCTGCACTTTTATCCACATGATGATGAGGATGAGGTTCTATCAGTGCCAAAGTCTAAGGAGTTGAAAGAATAAATACCAAGATTCTAAGATTAGGAAATATTTTAATAGCATCTTTTTCCCTTAGTTGAAAGATGAGGAAAATGGTAAGCATTTACATGCAGTTTATTTACATGAAAATGTTGATTTAAGCTCTTTTGCAGCCTTTGAGAAGCATAACAAAGGCATAGGAACAAAGATCTTGTCCAAGATGGGTTACAAGGGAGGAGGCCTTGGAGTGAACAATTAGAGCATTACCCATCCAATTGAGGCAAAGGGGAGACCTCAATATGAAGGTTTGGGCTATGTTGAAAAGGGAGAATGGTATTCCAGTGATAGCTCTTGGGTATCATGTTCTTTTTTTCATAAGAGAGGACATGATGAGGAAAATTTTTGGGATTTACATCCGGAATTGGTACCATCTTGGTTTTTAAGGCAAAAGGAGGACATGAAATGCAAGACCTCTCCAAAGAGAGATGAGAAAGCTGAAGAAGAGACTAAGACAAGTTCTTCTCGCCATTCAAGTTCCATGTGTAAGAATCATGGTTCAAAGGATAACAAGGGAAGTTATAACCCTCACTGAAATAGTTTGTTTGATTTTGAGCCACATAATCAATTGAATAAAGTTTTATGGAACATGGTTCCATGCACTTTCTCTCATTCACCTAACCATAGTGTGAAGAAGTGTTAGCAAAGGAAAGAGTTGCTTGAATGTGGGAATGAAACAGAGAAGAAATAACCTCTTCTAAGTTTGAAGACAATGTCATCAAGAAGCAAGCAAAAAAAAATTTGCAGCCATTGTAATATCAGTGGCCATTGGGTTGAGAAGTCTTGGAAATTGCATCCGCAACTTCATCCTAAGAAGGGCAAGCAAGACAAAGGAAGACAAGCTAAACATCGTCATGTCGACAGTGTTCGAGGTGAGAAGAAATTCAAGTTGATTAAGTTTCCTTTGATTGACAACCAAGGAGGGAATATGTTTGTTCCTTCAAGGGAAGTTTTCTTGTTCTGCAAATTATGGGAAATTATAGAAGAATGGTATCTACAACAATAAGACAGGGTCTCTAGAATCAAGGAAAAAGATCAGTTTTCATGAAAAGCTCAAATTGTTGAATTCAAGAAAATTTTAGTGTATTGAGCCTGGAAGGGTGAAGGGGTTGTACCCTCATCCAAATTTTCAGTAATAAAAAATATTTTGGAGGCCAAAATATTCGAATGGGAGGAGTGATCCGTTGGATAAAAAATATGCTCAAAAATGAAAGTTGTTGGAATGGCTCAAAAATGGAATGAATGGATAGATCTCGTCATTCAAAATTGGGTGCAACTCTTTTTTTGGAAAACGAACATCGTATGCTCCCAGAAATGACTTTTGATCGATTTTGCAAACATGCAAATTTTGTTAAAATTTTGCACAGGCTACCCAGTCAGTAGTTCGTATAGATGACTAGGCCTACTGACTATGCAAGGTGACTGGACTTCAAGAGCCAATGGCTGATAGACACTTGGAATTCTCTCATTGGTGATGAGTTGGTGATTTTTGATTGGTTTTTGGTGTGTGGTGACATGGACCAATTAGAGGCCGCCACGTGGCCCAGCCAGATGTTTCCGTGTGGCACCTCAGTGACCACTAAAATTTTGGTAAGGTTAGATTAGCACCTCCACTAGAGTCGAAGACGAGACCACTGCCAAACTAACCGAGCCATTAACATTGAAGTACACATAGGATTTGTTTAAACGTTGGCAGAAAATGTTATTTGAATTACATAATTAGCGCATTTAGGGAGAGGGTCGAGCTAGGGCCTATCCCTTGGCCACCCCAGTGCCACGAGAATGTGGCCCGCACCTAGTGGCAATAACCACCACCATGTGACAATACATCATAGTTTATTTAACTGCAACTGCTAATGGAAACCTCGGCCCTAACCACAAGCTCTACACTGCCATGTGAACGCACTTGACCGTCTGCCTTAACCGTTAACTTGCCTTAATCGTTAGCTTAACCGCCCACATAATTGTGCCCATGTGAATGGATTCGATAAATCGTTATACATGACCACCGATCGGAAGAGTTAAGGAGCCAGCCCCAGGGGTGAACCCCAGGGCAAAAGAGGAGCCCACATGACCAAGATCATGGGAGAAAATAGGGGCTAGACAAAGCCCCCAAATTTGGGCACCCAACCCGGTCACATGGCCTCCATGTGGCCAAAAATTTGGGGACTGGGGGCTTAAAGGACATCTTATCCACCCTACAATTTCACCCGCCGAGCAGGAATTGAGCCAGGTTTGGAGGAGCAATTTCGCATTTGGGGTGCTTGTGCTAAGTTTGGGCCAAATTGTAGGGTGGTTAGTTGCAGAACTTGGGAAAAGGAGGAAGGAGGCATACTTTTCTCATTTTTTGGTCTTTTTGGGGGCAAAAAGAGGCTAAATAAGGATTTTTGATAGCTTTGAATCCACTGAAGCTATTATGGAAGCCATTTTAGCCCTGTAACTTGATGTAATCACTATTTTTATGAGCATAATGATATAGGCCCAAGCATTGGGAGCTGGACCTAGAGATGGAGCCCAGGAGGGGTGAACTCCTTCATCACTTGTTGTTTTGTGTTTACTGTTATGGTGGTATTGTCTACAATTTATGAGTTAAATTCATGTTTTAATAGGTGCGTGAATTTAGCTTAAAGAGCCATAAAAACACATTTTATACACTTGCAATTTTACATAATCCTCAAGCACATACATATACATATCAGTAGGAGAGCTAAACCTTCTTGATATGAGGGTCAAGTCAACATGGCGTGGGTGTTCATGTAACCTTGATAGTGGAACCATGTTGTGAAGGTTAGAAATCAGCTATCGAATGTAATGTTATGATCCTTATGTGTTGGGTCCCTATAATACTAGTGATTACCCCATTACTATTGTAGTTATACCCGTTATTTATATTGTTGTGCCCCCATTACCCCCATATTGTTATTAATGTGCCCATAGAATCCCTCTATTGTTATTTTTGTGGCTTTATATTATTATTGTTAGGTCGGCTGGATTATATTGTGACTCCATAGACTCCTATATATAGAAAGGAGGTTTTGTCATTTGTATCATCCAATAATTGTTCATTTATGTAATGTAAAGGAGGTTGCCCCCTTGAAGAGGCTGAATTCTAAGGCGTGGATCTCTCTTTTCTATCTTTTTGTGAGCTGGTTTCATAACATTTGGTATCAGAGCTTTGGATTCTAGGGTTTCGCTGCTCCAAACAGGTCATCGTGGCATTTTCGCTATAACTTTCTTTCTGTGACGTTTCAAAAGTTGCAAACAAAACCCATTTGAGAAGAAATCGCGCTGAAACTTGGGGCCGAATTTCAGAGCTTTTCGCGCGATAGTTGCGGAGATATGATCTCAGGAAGTTGGTCTTTTTGCAGACTCCTGAATTACACTCAAAACAGGTGACCTGGGGAAAAGCATCATAACTTTCTTTCTGAGCATCGGATTGAAATTTCGTAAAAAGGTACATAAAGAGGATGGACTGTAGTTTTTGTTTATATATGTTTCAGAGTCAAAGGCTGAAACAGGGACACGTGGCACTTCATACAATTTCGCTCTTCTAAACTAGTCTATAATCAGGTCACTGCGGAAGATTGTGCATAACTCTTTCTTGGAGAATCCAATTTGGTTCAGACTAGTGGCATTGGAAAGAGGACATAGAAGGCTACTACATATCACAAATTTAGAACTGGATGATTTGAAATTACAGAGATACATCAGATTCAATATCAGGCTTCTACAAAGTAAAAAAAAGGTGTGTAGTTTTTATTTTTTATTTTTGCATAAGCTTGGTTTGAAGGAATTCAATGGGCCTAGTAAAGCATTATTATCGGTAACTAATGCCCCGAGGAAAGAAAATGCAAACACCTAGTAAGGAACCTGAAATCTCTAGTATGACGCATGAAGAAGAGGAAGAAATGCTACATGATATATCAAAATTACAAGAACAAGTGCAACAAATGTCACGCTCACAAAAGCTAACAGATGCTAAGATAAATGGCGTGGAATCTAAGATAAAGGGCATGGAAGCTAAGATGGATGATTTGAAGATAGATTTGAAGACAGATTTGAAGAAAGACATGGCAAATTTGAAGACAGATTTGAAGACAGACATGGCAGATTTGAAGACAGATTTGACAAATTTTCTACAAGAGATACTTACTAATGGTGAAAAGGTTGTAAAGGAAACTCATGATGTGAACAAAAGTAATGTTAATCATGATTCCATAGATTCTAATGTTGGATCGAAGACCCACCATATTCCAAAAATTGATATGAGGAAGTTTGATGGCAAGGATCCCACCACATGGATATTACAGATGGAGCAGTTCTTCGATCTCAATAATGTGCAAAACACACAAAAGGTACGTATGGCAACTTTATATTTGGAACCAAATCAATTTGTATGGTATCAATGGCTTTGCTCTCGTAAACAATTTATCACTTGGGCAATTTTTACGGAAGAATTGATAGCACATTATGAGGATACAAAAAGCAACACTTTTTTTAGCCAATTGATAAGTCTCAAACAAAAGGGTTCAATAATGGAGCACATTGAGGAGTTCCAAAAATTGAACATAAGGGTAAAAGATATTCCAGAACAGCATAGGATTGATGTGTTCATAGGGTCTTTAAAGGATAATATCCAACATGATGTTCGACTTTGGGAACCTGATTCATTAGAGAAGGCATTCAGGTTAGCAAGAAAAATGGAAAGCAAAATTATGGCAACCAAGAAGCATACCACTCACAACTATAAAGACGGAAGTGCAGTTGCCCCTAGTCTTCCACAACCTATAAGGTTGACACCACAACAATTGGAAGAAAAAAGAGCAAAAGGGCTTTGTTATAGTTGTGATAGAAAATACACTAAAGGTCATAAGTGTGCTAAGAAGAAATTATTCTACATAGATTGTGAAGAGGAAGAAGAAAAGGAGCACGAAAGGTCAAAAGAAGAAGATATACTCCAGGAACAAAGCCTAGATGAAGAAAAAATAAATCCAACCATATCTTGTAATGCATTGGTGGGAATTACCACTCCTCAAACCATCAATATAGAAGGACAAATCAAGAAGAAAAAGGTGATAGTGTTGATTGATTCAAGAAGCACCCACAATTTTATTCATTGTAGGGTAGCAAAAGAATTGAATTGCTTCCTATATCCAACACCAGAGTGTCAAGTGATGATTGCAAATGGAGGAACAATAAATTGCTCTGGAAAGTGCCATAATATCAAGCTATCCATGGGAGAATATGTATTGACTAGCCCAATGCTTTCCATTCCAATGGAAGGTGCTGATGTTGTACTAGGAGTCCAATGGCTACAATCCTTGGGTACAATAGCTTTTAATTTTCAAGAACTTTTCATCAAATTTTCTATGGAAGGAAAGGAAGTTGAATTAAGGGGTATTGCAGGGAAACCAGGAAAGATAATCAGCTCTAATGGTATGACAAAGCTTCTAAAAAAGGAGCAAAGGGGTGTAATTGCACAATTATGTTCGCTAGATGTTTCCACATTAGAATCATCTATTTCTCCAGATCTCCAAAAAGTCTTGGACAATCATTCCAAGGTATTTGAGACTCCCAAAGGTCTCCCACCTATGCGTGATCATGATCATGCTATTCATCTGATTCTAGGAAGTGTTCCTCCAAACATCAGGCCGTACAGATATCCCTATGTCCAAAAAAGTGAAATTGAACGTATGGTTGCAGAAATGCTAGAGGCTGGTATAATTCAACCGAGTCAAAGTTCTTTCTCTGCTCCAGTAGTATTGGTGCACAAGAAGGATGGATCATGGCGCATGTGTCCAGATTATAGGGAGCTCAACAAGCTCACTATTAAAGATAAGTTCCCCATTCCTGTCATTGATGAATTACTAGATGAATTGCATGGATCAATTTACTTCACCAAGGTTGATCTTCGTTCAGGATATCATCAAATTAGAATGAAGATTGAAGACATTCCGAAAACAGCATTTAGAACTCATGAGGGTCATTATGAATTTTTGGTCATGCCTTTTGGCCTTACCAATGCACCTTCAACATTTCAAGGTTTGATGAATTCAATTTTCAAACCATTCCTTAGAAAATTTGTGTTAGTATTTTTTGATGATATACTTATCTACAGCAAGTCTTGGAAGGATCATGTTGAACATGTTGACAGGGTGCTACAACTATTGGAAGAGAAACAATTATATGCCAAAAGATCCAAATGTTTCTTTGGAGTCCAGGAGGTGGAATATTTGGGTCATATTGTATCTCATGAAGGAGTTAAGGTAGACCCTACCAAAATTAAAGCCATTAAGGAATGGAAAATCCCCACATCCATAAAGCATTTGCGCGGATTTCTTGGGTTGATAGGGTATTATCGCAAGTTTGTTAAGAATTATGGGAGAATAGCAGCACCTCTAACGACATTATTGAAGAAAGATGCATTTTCATGGACTCCGGAAGCAACAAAGGCCTTTGAACATCTTAAAGAGGCAATGTGCCAAGCACCGGTCTTAGCTACACCGGACTTCACAAAAACCTTTATTGTGGAATGTGATGCTTCAGGAAATGGAATTGGTGCTGTTCTAATGCAAGATGAAAGACCCATTGCTTTTGAAAGTCATCCAATCAAGGGAAAGTTTCTAAGAAAAGCTATTTATGAGAAGGAAATGTTGGCAATAGTCCATGCACTTAAGAAATGGCGACCCTACCTAATGGGAAGACACTTCAAGGTAAAAACAGATCATGATAGCCTTAAATACTTTTTAGAACAAAGATTATCCTCTGAAGAGCAACAAAAGTGGGTCACAAAGATGTTGGGTTATGACTTTGAAATCATCTACAAAAAAGGGAAGCAAAATTTGGTGGCAGATGCACTCTCAAGGAAGGATGAGGATGTGGAAGCATTGTTGTGCGCTATTTCTATCATCCAACCAGATTGGATAAATGAAGCAAGGGAGGAATGGAAGAATGACGAAGAAGTGTGGGCACTTATTCGAAAGCTACAACAAGATTCCAGTACGTCTGATACATTTAGCTGGAAAAATGATTTGTTATGGTACAAAGATCGCTTATACCTCTGTAAGAATTCCTAGCTAAAACAAAAGATTCTTATGGAATTGCACACTTCTCCCTTAGGAGGGCACTCAGGATTTTTAAAAACTTACCACAGGGTTAAGAAGGAATTTTTTTGGGATGGCCTTAAATCAGATATTCAAAAGTTTGTGGTAGAATGTTTGGTTTGCCAACAAAATAAAGTTGAAACAATTAAGACACCGGGTCTATTACAACCTTTATCCATTCCAAGCCAACGTTGGGAGGAGGTATCAATGGATTTTATCACAGGTTTACCCAAGTCTGAGGGAAAGAGTGTCATCATGGTGGTAGTTGACAGACTTACCAAGTATGCACACTTTTGTGCATTATCACATCCATTTAAAGCCATTACAGTTTCTACTGCATTTATGGAAACAATTCAAAAGCTACATGGAAACCCAAAGATTATTGTAAGTGACAGAGATCCCATTTTCACTGGAAATTTTTGGACACAATTATTTTCTTGTCTTGGTACTCAGTTAGCTCATAGCTCATCTTATCATCCTCAATCTGATGGGCAAACTGAGATAGTAAACAAATGTTTGGAAGGATATCTTCGTTGCTTTGTATCTGATAAACAGACACAATGGGTCAAATGGTTGCCTCTGGCTGAATGGTGGTATAACACTTCCTTTCATATAGCAACAAAAATGACCCCATTTATGGCACTTTATGGGTATCAACCACCATCCATCACATCATATTTAAGAGAAAATTCTAAGGTTCAGGCAGTGGAACATCACATCGAACATCAACAACAAGTCCTCCAACTCTTAAAGGATAACCTCGTGTTGGCACAGAATAGAATGAAACAACAGGCAGATCAACATCGCAGTGAAAGAAGTTTTGATGTAGGTGATTGGGTATTCCTACGGCTACAACCATATAAGCAAATGTCCCTCAAGCAAGCTAAGAAGGATAATAAATTATCACCAAAGTATTATGGTCCGTACAAGGTGTTGCAAAAGATTGGTACTATGGCATACAAATTGGAGCTTCCTGCAGCTTCTCGATTGCACCCAGTTTTCCATGTTTCATGCTTAAAGAAGGTTATAGGCGACAAGCTCCCAGTTCAAACAATATTGCCAGAACTTGACGAGGAAGGAAAAATTATATTGGAATCGGAAGCAGTTATAGAAACAAGAACTCGACAGCTACGAAATCGATCAATTTCAGAGTACCTTATCAAGTAGAAGAACTTATCCGCTGAAGATTCCACATGGGAGGATGAGAATTTTATGCAGAAGTATCCTGAACTACTCAAGCGTTGAGGACAACACTTTTTTGAAGGAGAGGGGCATGTTGGGTCCCTATAATACTAGTGATTACCCCATTAATATTGTAGTTATACCCGTTATTTATATTGTTGTGCCCCCATTACCCCCATATTGTTATTAATGTGCCCATAGAATCCCTCTATTGTTATTTTTGTGGCTTTATATTATTATTGTTAGGTTGGTTGGATTATATTGTGACTCCATAGACTCCTATATATAGAAAGGAGGTTTTGTCATTTGAATCATCCAAGAATTGTTCATTTATGTAATGTAAAGGAGGTTGCCCCCTCGAAGAGGCTGAATTCTAAGGCGTGGATCTCTCTTTTCTATCTTTTTGTGAGCTGGTTTCATAACATTATGCCTTAAAAATGATAGAAACCCAATACTTGTAGTCCACTTTAAGAGGGAAAGCTCTTTTTACAATAATTACAATGTATAAGACAATATTTGATGATCCTAAGACTAGGTCTCCTTATTTTATATATATATATATATATATATATATATATATATCTATATATATGAGACAAAGGATACAATTATAATAAAATGGAACCATGAGGGTTTCCAGCCTACATAACAATATAACAATAGGAAAGTAATAATTCAATATATAGGGCTTAATAATGGATTTTTTGGTTAACATGGGGCTTATATAAGGCTTCACATACCCGTCCCCTTTGTTAGAATCGGTCTAGTAGCCCTCCATCAGCGATCAAAGCTCTTTGCATTTGCATAAGTAGGTGTCCCATTACTGTCTTGCATTCCATTAGGCATGCCATAACCCTGATGGAGGAGTTGGTGTCTTTATTCCCCTCTTGGCACTGTTGGATCAAATTGTTTCAGTCATTAAACTTTTTCAAGGTTATTTGTCTTGTCTTGAGGTCAAAATTTCTAGGTCTAGGGTTTAGGTCAAATTTATCTTCAAGGTCATGTCTCTGAAGGTCAATAAGTGCCTAGCAAGCCAGAGGGATGAGTTTCAAAGTGTTTCTTCGAAAGATTCTATCTTGTACAGTTAATTTTCACCTTGGATTTAAAAACCCTGTTTTTAAAGCCAAGGTTATTTCTCAAAATTTTGTAAAAAATGGTAAAAATTCAAAAGGCTTCAAAGGACAGCATGTAACCCTGGCTCCCTTGCCAAGATCCCTCAGATGCTACCCCTGCAAAAAATTATCAAAGAAAAGCATCAAATCAGTCAATTTCAGGACAAAAGGAAACCAAAAAGTCAAGTTTATAAAGTGTCAAGGAAAAACATTATAAAGTGGGTTTGGGCATGAAATTAATTCAAATAAGGTTATAAAAGCCCCAATCTCCCTCCATCGAGCCTCATTCTGCATCTAAGTCATAGAGCAAGTGATTGCAAGAGAGATTGGGCGAAATTTGTGAGCTGGACAGGCGCGCGACCCGTTGAACCAGGCGCGCGACCCGTCAGTGGCGCGCAACCCGTTGAGCGCCCTCCGCCAGTGCAAAATTATAACGGGCGCGACCCGTCAGAGGCGCGCGACCCGTTGGGTGAGGCGCGCGACCCGTCAGCGCCCTCTTTGTAAAACCGCCTGCAAATTCATCAAGGAGCCACAAATCGCCAAACTTCGTAAGGTAGGCCCTCAATCTTAAACAATTCTTGCTTGCCATGGTTAAAGGAAATCATGATTTCATTCTCAAAGGCCTTCATTTGCAAATGAAAAGCTCCACTCTGCTTTGTTTTAAAATTATAAAAATGGCTAGGGTTTATATGTTGTTTTAAGGTATCCCCTTGTTATCATTTTCTCCCCATTTCCCATTTCTTATTCCTTGTCATTCCATGTAAATTTCCCTTCCAAATTTGTGAAAGAAACCTAAACTCTACCCCTTTTCCCTATGAAATAAAAATCAAACCCAAACCCTACCTCTCATAATATCCATGTAAATAAATTTGTATAATGATGTATATGTAATGATTTTGAAATGATTTTCCCCTAAATCCCTGTTTCATTATTATTCCCAATTTCCCTATAAAACATCCCTTCCCTAACATTTCCCTTGTGCTCCTTGTCCCCTTGAAACAACATTTCAAAACAGTTTAAATAGCAGATTTCAAAGCAGAAGCAGCATTACATTTCAGCCACTTTGCCCCTGAAACCATGTCAGAATCCGAAACCGACTATATGCAAAGTGATGACCGTGAGTCAACACCAGAAGTTGAGCCTGCTCCGGAACATGAAAAACCACTATTGGGCGCGAATGCACGTGTGCAAGGCGAAGATGAAAGTACTCCAAAGGCGGTTGGCCAAAGCACAAAAACGAAGAAAAAGGCCCGATCCCCTCCACATCTTGGCCGAGGCTTCCTTGAAGGAGCGAGGCACTAAATAGCTCAGCCACAGCACAAATCCCAAGAAATTTTGAGCATTTTGGGTCAATTTTGGTTTTTTCAGGCAATTTACAGGTTTTGTCCCTTTAACGGGTCTCACCCCCCGCGCGACCCTTTCTCTTGGCAACTTCATTTTGAAAAAACTCAGCATTTCCAGATTTTTCATGAAAAGTTACATATGCTCATCCATTTCCAAGAGATTTTATGAAGTTTTAGGCCTCCAGAAAGTCAAAAAACAAGCAAAAAATGACTTTCTGCCACATTTTTGAGACACGGAAAGCAGTCTTGGGAGATTGCAATTTTGGAGGGGCAAATGACCACCAAATTGAGAACTTCTAGTTGGGTTGGAAAGTAGACTCACAGACCTTTCCAACAAGCCTACTCTTGCCCAATTTGGACACCTGGAAGTGCCCCAAAAGTGCTCTCAAAGGCGCGCGACCCGTCAGGATTTGGCGCGCGACCCATCAGGCAAATTTCATAATTTTTCACTTATAGCTCATGGATTCACCCAGCTATTACGAGTTTTGACTTTTGATGGGATTTTTCACCCTCTTGGATGTAATTTATGTATTTTCATGTTGATGTGACACTTATTTACCTATTCTAGAAGATTCATTCATGAAATAGCTTGTATTTAATGAATGAATTGGTTTCCTAGCTTATAGAGGCAAGTTGTTTTGACTGCCTAGATATTAGTACTCAGTTTAGAATTGGTTGAAACAGCTCCTAGAAGAATGAGCTCGACCCCTAGAGGCAAGGAAAGGTGTTAGCTTGCCTATATTATGTATTTTCTTAGTCATTTTCAGGGGTTGGAAGGTTGGACTCTTGAGGGAGAAGCTCTTATTGTATTACTCACTGTATCTTTGCAAATTTAGGCAAAGGAAGACCAGGGTTTTGCAGTCCTTTTTGGGATTCTTGTGGTCACATGTATTAATGGTGTGTTTCTCTTTGTACTTGTAAGTGTGTTATGTGAATCATTTCCTTACTTTTCCTTCTGCACATTAGGCAAGTGTTAAAGTAGAACTCATGACTGTCATGCTCTGCTTTTAAGTTTGCTTAATATCAATGTTTTCGACTGTTTAAAGGGAATTCAAGGTTATTGCTTGCTCTCTTTAACTCCTCACCGATCATTCTCATCCATCCATCTCTATTAAAGGCATCAATACTGTTTCCTTACCTCGCCCCAAAGAACTCCCTGCGAAAACTGTGTCCAATCCCCGCACCCAAAATTGCCATTTCCCCAATTTTCCACCAAAAACCCTAAAAATCCCAAATCAACCCTTTTGATTAGTTTACTAGCCTAAAATCAGTGTTACCCTATTGGTTATCTTTCCCATTGAAGATCTTTATCAAGATAGACCGGAGAGAGCCCTCTCCTGCCCTGTAGGGCTAGCTACGAGGCAAAGTGGTTTGATGTTGCCTTGAGGTTTACCTTTCTCAGCTTGAGGTGAAATTTCAAGCGCTAACACCCTTAAAAGAAGTGTTTTCCTCAAGACTTGAACAGTTGTGGGTGTTTCTGCATGAAAAACACATCTTCCCATCACACTTCTTCTGCTGGTAGGTTCTTCCATTTGATGAGATACTAAATAATTACTCGATTTCTTAGCTACTTAGTCCTTGTTTCCAAAAAAAATTAGTTCCAATATTATTTTCCCTCCTTCATCATACATGGTTGAAGATTTTGGATTGGGATCTTATCATTGATTACTTTTTTTATGAAAGAAAAATGGAAGACTCCATGTACATGTAAAGATGGAGGCAACTCCAATTTGTAGGCCATACTTCTAATTCTCTGCAACACCTTATAGGGGCCATAAAACCTTGAAGATAATTTATTTCCCTTATTTTGTTAATTAAGGGGCATTTGTTTATATAGCTGTAATCTAACAAATATCCAATCCCCCACTTCAAATTACCTTTCACTATGATGTTTATATGTGTGTTATTTCATCATATATTGCACCATAACCAAGATTTCCTTCAATAGTTTGAGAACCTCTTGGTGGTGTTGGACGTGGCTAATATATTTTTCCCTTTTTGTAGATAATTTCAAAGTCATAACCCAACATCTTTGTGACCCATTTTTTCTTCTCTTCTAAAGATAGTCTTTGTTCTAAGAAGCATTTTAGACTATCATGATTTTATTTTACTTTGAAGTGGCTTCCTGTTAGGTATGAATGCCATTTATTAATTGCATGTAGTATGACCAACATTTCTTTTTCAGATATGGGTTTAAGTTCTTTCCTTTTAATTCGCTACTTTCAAATGCAAGGTGCTTTCCTTCTTGTATCAAAATTACACCAATGCCATGGCCTGGGGAATCACCCTTGACAATGAATGTTTTTGTGAAGTCAGGTGTCCCGAAGATGAGATATGTACACATAGCCTATTCAAGTTCTTCAAACACTTCAGTTGCTTCTTTAGCCTAAGAAAATTATTCCTTCTTGAATAATTTTGTTACACGTGCTACTATTTGACCATAATTCTTGACAAATTTGTTGTAATATCTTATCAATCCTAAGAATCCTCTATGTGTTTTCAAGGTATTTGGGATTGGTCATTCCCTCGTAGGATTTTATTTTGTTAGGATCCACCTTGACACTCTCATGTGATACAATATGACCCAAATATTCCATTTTTTGAACCCCAAAGGAACACTTGGATGGTTTTCAATAAAGTTTTTTCTCCCCCAATAGTGTTAAGACATTGTCAACATGTTTTATACACTCTTCCAAGATTTTTTGTAAATTAGCATGTCATTAAAAAATAGTGCTACAAATTTTCTAACAAAGGGTTTGAAAATAGAATTCGTCAACCTTTGAAATGTTGAAGGTGCATTTGTAAGTTCAAAAGGAAAAGCCAAAAAATCATAATGACCTTCATGTGTTTTAAAGAATATTTTGGGAATATCTTTTTGCCTCATTTTGATTTGATGATGTCCAAAATGAAGATACAACTTAGTAAATAAAATTGTACCATGTAATTTATCTAACAATTCATCAATGACATGAATAGGAAACTTAAGTTTGATTTTCATTTTGTTGACTTGTCTATATTCTGTATTTTGGACACATATGCCACGAACCATCCTTTCTAATAACCATCACCACTGGTTAAGAGAGTACTCTGGCTAGGTTGAATGATGCCTGACTCTAACATTTCTTGAACTATTTTCTCAGTACTACTCTTTTGTGCATATGGATATCTATAAGGCTTAATGTTGTGTGATACACTTCCAGGTAGTAACCTATACGTGGAATGATTTCCCCATAGACGAATTACTCCTAATTCTGACACGCCCACAACTATCAATAATCTTCAAGACACCACCTCCATAGTTGACAGTGGCTATCTCTACTACTTTGCAAGATCTTTGACTACACTCATTACGGAAGAGAATTGCACCATGACTTCATGAGTGAAGCATTAGACAAGGGTTTTTCACCCACTAGCTCAACATTAGAGCCACCTTCTCTCCATACTTTCCGTCACAAACTGAAACCATGTGAAGATTGGCAGTAGTAGCTAGAAATAAGGGCACACAACATTGTAAATTTCAAAGATATACACTTGTATTTTCAAAAATATACTTGTGATCATTATATTTCCAAGATATTCTAGAATTTACAGTTCATATAAAAATAGCTAGCTATCTCAACTTGTAAACCCCTTTTACTACAACCTCTAATAAGCATTCATCAGGATACCACAATTCAAATATTTTACACCCTAGGCATCTGAATATGGAAAAAATTGTCTCAATTGATCTTACCCCATAATGTTGCATCACATTTATGCCTTACCCAGTAGCTTGCAGTATGCCTCTTCTTCACAAGACCTTGATATTCTCCAATAGTAGGGTTCAAAAATGCCCATATGTACCCTATCTAGAAAAACATATACGTTGACTAGGAGTAATGATCAGATCCACCATGTTCCCATGGATCCACTCTTCCCCAAATTGGTATTTCTCTTCTTCATATGCCATTGAAATCACTCTAACTTACATTTTTCACATGGTAAAAACAAATGTGTATATAGATGAAGAAAACACAACTAATTCTTCACAAACAACAATGAACAATTAACTAAATCTCTATCTAAACTATTATGTATCCTTTACTGTAACATGGATTATAGATGGAAGTTGTCATATTTTAGAGTTTTCTTGTGCCCAGACTTAAATTTAATACCATATTAACTTAGAGAAGATAGAGATTAATGAAAACCTACACTTCAATTAATCATAGAGATAAATCAATCCATCTACACTTCAATATCTTATTGGTATCTATAAAAAAACATGTACTAGTAGCAAATTCTTGTACAGTCAAACAATTCATAGTTTATGCTTTGAGCACCATTTGGAAGGGCTGCTTATGTCTTCTAAAGGTGTGCTTCCTTTGAATTATTTTAACCTATCATACCTATTGTCACTCACTACTTTATATAATTATCAGTTGCCCAGAGTGCAGAAAAGTAGTGAAGTTTAAAGCCATTTCCCAAGCCACATAATATCTTAAATATTAATCGGACCCTCTCCATTTTATAGTGCTTGGAAATATATTTCCAAAGGTATATGGAATTCCAAGAATGGACTTGTAGATCAAAAGATAGAGCATGTTGAAGTTACCCTTGGAAAGCCCAGAAAACAAAGAGAAAAAACCCAAAGGACAAAAGGAAATCGCATGTCGCAATACCATGGGCCGATCGCAATCGTAAATCGACGCTTTTACAAAGTGGAAATAAGGCATGTAGCAGAATCAGTGATCAACCAATTACCGATATCACAAATTGGCTATCGGCAAGTTCGCGTAGAGTTGTGTATCACATATCGGGGTTTGGAGGCCCCACACATAGTGATCCTGCATATCAGCCTTGTCAAAGCCTCGCATCCCACATATCGGCCATGTCAAAGCCCTGCATCTCGCAGTCCTGCAGTCTTGTGATCCTACAGTCTAGTAGTCCCACGACCCCACAGTTCTGCAGTCCTACAGTCCCACAGTCCTGTGATCCCGCAATCTTGCAATCCTGCAGTACCGCAGTCCCGCAATCCCACAATCTTGTAGTCCTGTAGTCCTGTGTTGGGCCATCTTTAAGGAATTGCGGGGGGTGAAACATGGTGATCGCGCAAATCGCCAATAATTCAGGCCCTCAACGTTAAATTGTCGGGGAGGGGCCAATTCATTTAACGAAGGAAATGCATACAAAAATATGAATGGGTGACCCCCTTTCTCTCTCCTCCAAGGGGCCACATGGCACAATCCCATTAGCCTGTATGTATGACATGGCAGTCGACGTCATCAATGATGTGGCAATACAGGCCGTGACACATGGCACATAGATTCAACATTTTTTAGGGGTCCTATGGTGGCATTTCTAGGTGACACGTGTCACCAATCATAAAGTGACAAGTGGCAGTGATGATGTCAACCCTTGGAGATCGACGATCAATAGTTGCATAGGTTAAATAACTCATACATCAAGGTCTCTCCCAACCTGTGATTGCAGTATGTAGGGGATCCTCCCAGATGTGATGATTCATATGTTCTATTTTATAAGGAGTTCGTGTCCAGACAGATTGCCCGCACTATGGAAAAAAGTAAATGGGCCTTCCCCTCCTTCTGTGCGATTGTGATACTTCCAATGGGCCTGACTCCGCGAATCGGGCATTGTAGTGTTCATGGGGAAATAATAGTGGCAACCCTTAGAAAGTGCCAAAGTGCGAGATTTTATATAACAAAGGGAAAGAAGCCCCCAGAAAGGAGCCTAAAGGCCTTAGCACTTGAGAACTCAACACTTGGTCGTAGCCCCTAGCCATATGAAGGAAATAGCAAAAAGGGGCTATACCAAAAGGGGTCTAAGAGTAAATCAGAACGCACCTGTTTTGTAATATTTTATTTGTAAAGACCCGCACCTGAAAGAATTCTTGTTACATCGGAAACACATCCCTAGGCAGAACAAGAGCATGATATAGAGCTTTTAAAGACGGATGGGTCGGCAACACCAACATTGAATAAGAGTATGGTGTGGTGGTGTACCAGTATGGGGGGCTCAGGAGCGGTTATGATCTGGATTTAAACAGGAACGCAACAAAATACAGAGATAACCATATACACAAAGATGCAGCAGAAATAATACTTCATTTCATTAATGCAATACTGAAATATGCTTACAAACAATAATGGAAATAAACCAGCTAGGGCGATGGTAGCTTATCTCTGAGAAGAGATGTGGTGGCTACATGCCTCTGAAATCTGTTACAATGAGGCTCGAAGGCCTATTTATCATTGAGAAACAATGGAAAACCCTTCACATTCCAAAACCTAACCCTAGAAGATGAAATGCCAAATTTTAGGCCACGTTTCTGGGTAAGTTGGTACATCAACTTCCCGGGGTCGCGAATTGGTCATATTATCTCCGTTTGACGCGCATGATAGCCTGTTGGAAAGATTTCTTCGAGGACTACGACAAAAAAGACAATTTTTTTATAGAAAAATCATTGGCGGTAGATTTCCAAAAAAACGTTGTTTAGGGCCTCAAAACGGCTCCGGAAGTTCAGGACCCGAAAAAACTGCTAAAAATAGTAAATTGTACTACAATTTAGGAAACTGAAAAGACTGAAAGAGACAGTTGTGGGGGTCCAAATGGGATAGGTGGGTGGCCACCAACATCCACTGGATCTTTCCTCCCCCCTTAGGAAGCAATGGTCCCCATTGCGTTGAGTTCCTCCGTGAGATGAGGAAGCTTCTACTGAGCTGGATCTCTAGTGAGCTGTTCTGCAATCTCTGATGTGTCCAAAAATGGTGGGAAGCATGGTCGACAACGGTCCACATTGATCACTTGGTGCAAGCGAAGGGATGGAGGAATGCTGTGCTTCAAAGCATTGTTGCCCATAGCCTTGGTACTGGTGTAAGGACCATGTCGAAGTGGTCTGAGCTTCTGATGGGTTCTGGTAAGGCGTTCTTTCTGTCGATGCAACCAAACTTTGTTGCCCACCTGAGACTTGTGTGGTACCCCTATGGGTGAGGAGAAGTTGTTCCTATGTTTTTTCATGACCGTATCCCTTTGCTGCTGCTACGTGGAGGAACCCTTCGCAGGGGTCATGGATGTAGCAACGATCTTCCCCTTACTTTGGGAGTGAATCAGACAAAAAATGAATTTCCTAGTCTGGGAGATGAGCTTGCTGCCTTTCTTGGTAGTGTTCAAAGAGGTGGTGATAGGTGGGGCTACCTCCGATGTCCTGTATAATGAATTATCCAAAGAAATAATGACAGCGCGAGGCCTTGACTCATACACAGCATGTCGCCTCCACAAGTATGGTTGGCCTAATAGTACATCGAAAACATCCAGAGGTCTAACATCACACAATACCTCGTCTGTGAAGGGCTTGATGTTGTAGGGAAGGCAACACATTTGGCAAACTTTGAGATCTCGTCCTTTGTGAAGCCACCCGATACTATATGGCTGCGGGTGTGGTGTAGTCGGTAGGCCCAACCACTTCATGACCTCTGCTGAAATGAGGTTCTTTTGGCTGCCACTGTCGACAATGAATTATAGCGGTGAACCCTTCACCCACATCTGTGAGTGGAAAAGACGTTCCCCCTCCTCTGGATCTTCAGGCTCATTTTTCTAGATCTTGGCGGTGGCAACAGTGGCGCTGGACTCCGCATCAATGATCTGCTTCCCTTTGCCATTCCCCTTGTCAGGTTCTAGCTTAGGGTCAAAACATGCATCTGATTTGGAAGCCTTCAACTCGGCCACCAGCGACTGCTTGGTCTGACACTCACTCGTGTTATGAGTGGGACTCTTGCGGAACTCACACCACTTTCCTGTGTCCTTCTTCGGCTTCATGGTGTTGTTCTTTTCTTGCGGCTTCGAGGGGTTGTCTTGGGTCACCTCGCCTTGGCTTTGTCCTTTGGGCTTCGGATTTGTAGATCCAAAGTCCCGCTTCTTCTGTTTGAACTTTTGCTCGATGTATCGATATGCTGTACCGAGTGAGGAGATGTTCAAGAACTCCATCTCTTCCTGGATGTATCTGTGTAGGCAGCCACGATATTTGAGTACCAGATGCAGCTCAGAATCTTTGATACCCAATTGTGTGTGAAGGGTATGAAAAATGTTTGTGAACTTCGGCACATCTTGGTCTCATCCCTGCCGCAGTGTGCTCCATTTGATGTATTTCTCCTCATAGCTTTTGACAGGGTAGTACTGCTCCTTGATGGCATCCCGGAAGTCATTCCAAGTGGGTGCGGCTGAAAATAGTGAGCCTGTACTTTCATCCTTCTACTCGTAGTAGGTTTCCCACCAGTCCTTGACGTGGGGGGCTGCTTTGAGAAGAGCGAAAACAATCTTTTCCTAACTTGAAAATTCATGAACAGAAAAATACCCATCTAGCATATTTAACCATTTATCTATGGCATCTGCGTCTATTTGACCCTCCAAGATGGGGATTTAAAAATTAACTTGTACCTTAAAGGGTGTGGCATTTCTAGAGTAGCTGTTGGAAGCCAATGCGTCACCTCTGGGTAGCCGCTGAAGAATTTGGGCAAAGCTGTCCATCATCGCGTTCCTTTGTCACTCGAGGGCTTCTTCGAGCAAGATTTTGATAGGATCTCCTGCCCCCTCATTTTTCTTCTCATCTGCCATGGGAGGTCATCGAGATTTGCGAGGCTGGTCCTGCAAAGGTTCAACCAGTTCAAGCCCTAACTCCTTATATCCTGACCTCGTTGGGGACATGTAAAGAGAAAACAGAGAAAAAGCAGACCGCTCTAATACCACTGATCCGGATTTAAACATGAACGCAACAAAATACAGAGATAACCATATACACAAAGATGCAGCGGAAATAATACTTCATTTCATTAATGGAATACTGAAATATGCTTACAAACAATAATGGAAATAAACCAGCTAGGGCGATGGTAGCTTATCTCTAAGAAGAGATGTGGTGGCTACATGCCTATGTACTCCGTTACAATGAGGCTCGAAGGCCTATTTATTGTTGAGAAACAATGGAAAACCCTTCACATTCCAAAACCTAACCCTAGAAGATGAAACGTCAAATTGTGGGCCTCGTTTCTGGGTAAGTTGGTACATCAACTTCCAGGGGTCGCGAATTGGTCATATTATCTCCGTTTGACACGCATGATAGCCCGTTGGAAAGATCTCTTTGAGGAATATGACGGAAAAGGCGATTTTTTGACAAAAAAATCACTAGTGGTAGATTTCCCGAAAAACGTCATTTAGGGCCTCAAAACGGCTCCGGAAGTTTAGGACCCGAAAAACTGCTAAAAATAGTAAACTGTACTACAATTTAGGAAACTGAAAAGACTGAAAGAGACAATTGTGGGGGTCCAAATGGGATAGCTGGGTGGCCACCAACATCCACTTGGATCATTCCTCCCCCCTTAGGAAGCAACGATCCACATTGCGTTGTGTTCCTCCCTGAGATGAGGAAGCTTCTACTGAGCTGGATCTCTAGTAAGCTGTTCTGCAATCTCTAATGTGTCCGAAAATGGTGGGAAGCATGGTCGACAACGGTCCACATTGATCACTTGGTGCAAGCGAAGGGATGGAGGAATGTTGTGCTTCAAAGCATTCTTTCCCATAGCCTTGGTACTGGTGTAAGGACCATGTCGAAGTGGTCTGAGCTTCTGATGGGTTCTGGTAAGGCATTCTTTCTGTCGATGCAACCAAACTTTGTTGCCCACCTGAGACTTGTGTGGTACCCCTGTGGGTGAGGAGAATTTGTTCCTATGTTTTTTCATGACCGTATCCCTTTGTTGCTGCTGCGTGGAGGAACCCTTTGCAGGGGTCATGGATGTAGCAATGATCTTCCGCTTACTTTGGGAGTGAATCAGACAAAAAATGAATTTCCTAGTCTGGGAGATGAGCTTGCTACCTTTCTTGGTAGTGTTCAAAGAGATGGCGGTAGGTGGGGCTACCTCCGGTATCATGTATAATGAATTATCCAAATAAATAATGACAGCGCGAGGCCTTGACTCATACACAGCATGTCACCTCCACAAGTATGGTTGGCCTAATAATACATCGCAAATATCCAGAGGTGTAACATCACATAATACCTCGTCCGTGAAGGGCTTGATGCTGTAGGGAAGGTGACACTTTTGGCGAACTTTGAGATCTCGTCCTTTGTGAAGCCACCCGATACTATATGGCTGCGAGTGTGGTGTAGTCGGTAGGCCCAACCACTTCACGACCTCTGCTGAAATGACGTTCTTTTGGATGCCACTGTCGACAATGAATTGCAGCGGTGAACCCTTCACCCACATCTGTGAGTGGAAAAGACGTTCCCCCTCTTCTGGATCTTCGGGCTCATTTTTCTAGATCTTGGCAGTGGCAACAGTGGCGCTGGGCTCCGCATCAATGATCTGGTTCCCTTTGCCATTCCCCTTGTCAGGTTCTGGCTCAGGGTCAGAATATGCATCTGATTCGGAAGCCTTCAAATCGGCCACCAGCGACTGCTTGGTCCGACACTCACTCGTGTTATGAGTGGGACTTTTGTGGAACTCACACCACTTTCCTGTGTCCTTCTTCGGCTTCGTGGTGTTGTTCTTTCCTTGTGGCTTCGAGGGGTTGTCTTGGGTCACCTCACCTTGGCTTTGTCCTTTGGGCTTCGGATTTGCAAATCCAAAGTCTCGCTTCTTCTGTTTGAACTTTTTCTCGACGTATCGATATGCTGTGCCAAGTGAGGAGATGTTCAAGAACTCCATCTCTTCCTGGATGTATCTGTGTAGGTAGCCACGATATTTGAGTACTAGATGTAGCTCAGAATCTTTGATACCCAATTGTGTGCGAAGGGTATGAAAGATGTTTGTGAACTCTGACACATCTTGGTCTCATCCCTGCCACAGTGTGGTCCATTTGATGTATTTCTCCTCATAGCTTCTGACAGGGTAGTACTGCTCCTTGATGGCATCCCGGAAGTCATTCCAAGTGGGTGCCGCTGAAAACAGTGAGCCTGTACTTTAATCCTTCTTCTCGTAGTAGGTTTCCCACCAGTCCTTGACGTGGGGGGCTGCTTTGAGAAGAGCGAAAACAATCTTTTCCTGACTTGAAAATTCATGAACAGAAAAATACCCATCTAGTAGATTTAACCATTTATCTACGGCATCTGCATATATTTGACCCTCGAAGATGGGGATTTAAAAATTAACTTGTACCTTAAAGGGTGTGGCATTTCCAGAGTAGCTGTTGGAAGCCGATGCGTCACCTCTGGGTAGCCGCTGAAGGATTTGGGCAAAGCTGTCCATCATCGCGTTCCTTTGTCACTCGAGGGCTTCTTAGAGAAAGATTTTGATAGGATCTCCTGCCCCCTCATTTTTCTTCTCATCCGTCATGGGAGGTCGTCGAGATTTGCGAGGCTGGTCTTGCAAAGGTTCGACCAGTTCAAGCCCTAACTCCTTATATCCCGACCTCGTTGGGGACATGCAAAGAGAAAACAGAGAAAAAGCAGACCGCTCTGATACCACTGATCCAAATTTAAACAGGAACGCAACAAAATACAGAGATAACCATATACACAAAGATGCAGCGGAAATAATAATTCATTTCATTAATCGAATACTGAAATATGCTTACAAACAATAATGGAAATAAACCAGCTAGGGTGATGGTAGCTTATCTCTGAGAAGATATGTGGTGGCTACATGCCTCTGTACTCCGTTATAATGAGGCTCGAAGGCCTATTTATTGTTGAGAAACAATGGAAAACCCTTCACATTCCAAAACCTAACCCTAGAAGATGAAGCATCAAATTGTGGGCCCCGTTTCTGGGTAAGTTGGTACATCAACTTCCTGTGGTCGTGAATTGGTCATATTATCTCCGTTTGACGCACATGATAGCCCGTTGGAAAGATCTCTCTGAGGAATATGACGGAAAAGGCGATTTTTTGACAGAAAATCGCCAACGGTAGATTTCCCGAAAAACGTCATTTAGGGCCTCAAAACGGCTCCGGAAGTTTAGGACCCGAAAAAATGCTAAAAATAGTAAACTATACTACAATTTAGGAAACTGAAAATACTGAAAGAGATAGTTGTGGGGGTCCAAATTGGATAGGTGGGTGGCCACCAACATCCACCTGGATCAGGTTAATGATTTAGCATGGGGCTCCACTCGACTTCGGAGAAAGAGCTAATCAGACGGTTAAGCAAAAATGGAAAAGAATTGGCTGAGTAGTAAAGGGATGCACACGACAGAGATGTGGCTTGACTAGAGGCCATTCATAGGAACAACAGAAGGGAAAATTCCTCCATCATCCTCCAGTTTTCTTTTTAGTTATGTAATTTCCATTTATTTCCAAGAAAGTATCGAATCCCAATTGTAATTGTTTTAGGCAATAACGCCTTACATAGGTTGAGACAACAAGTCTAACAGATAGTTGGAGCTCTAGCTCAGATGTTTTGTTGCAACTGTAATCCAAGCTCCCCCTATTCTTATAAATAGGGGGAAGAAACACTTATGAGAGGTTCCATAATTTATTACTTGATGGTTCTGAACTCTGTGATACCAATTTGGCTCATAAATCTATAATAGAATGACTTGTATTTCAGACTGTATTACTTTACACAGACATATATTTCATACTAAGAAAAGAAATGGTGGTGATCCCCCCTTCTATGTATTACAATAAGTTATCCTCTTGTTTAATTCCATTGTGTTCATATTCTTCTCTGCATTCATGTTATAATAGCTGCTAGAAATGATTTCATGCTTCCTTGTAGATCCATGTGTGTTGATTTATTAATTCATATGCCCGAATGAAGGGCTGAAATTATATCTTTAAACTACTCTATATGAATCATAGCACCCATCCTCTGTTTAGTCCATTATCTCTGCTCGTAACTCAAACAAGTGTAGAATTTCCCATTGCTTGTAGCTCTATGTGTTCACTATAGAATTCTGGATGTTTTGGGCTCTATATGATGAGTTATGCTTTCTCCTAATCCTCTCTCATTTACTCAACAAATACTATTATGTTGTAATACCCTTTGAAGTGATCAGCCTCCACTGTTCTGTTGAAAATAATACTGAGAGGGGGGGGGGTGAATCAGTATTATCAAATTCTTTTCAATTTATACAAAGATTTGCAGATCTGACTAATGAAACGTGCATATACCTCCCACACTTATAATTTAATTATTCTTCAGATGTTGATCATAGAATCATATAACAGTAAGTAGGAACAGAAAATTAGAGTAGACAGTCACACAAAAGAAAACAAGATATAAGGTGGAAACCCAATGTGGGTGAAAACCACCTGCTACAATTTGTCTCTATCTTCTTTCAATTAGAAACTTCTTTTTACAATGATTCTGTACTGGTGCAGTCTTATACCAATACACAGGCTTCAACCTACAGAAGGCTACAACCTTCTCTCATTCTCTGAACTCTTCTGGAAGGGAGCTACAACCCCCTTAGCTCTTGTACTAGCTGAGGTACTAGTACGTAGCTGCTGACCTATAGAAGACTTCTCTTTTCTTCCAGGGACCACGTTTCATAAATTTTCAGATTGGATCCATGAATATTAATCAAACATCAAATAGATCTTAAATCAACCAACTTCCTTGTACAAATACTAAACCAATAACTTCTCAGAACACAATACTAGTAACCAGACACCAATTCAGAACCCTGAACACTACAGTAATAGAAAAAAACAGCGAAAACATATTTCAAGAAAAGTCCACAACTTCACCACTAGAAACCTGCGTACATACGCAGTATTCACTTCCTTAACCTGCGGGTATCCGCGTCTTCACTGTGTCGAGCCTGTGGGTATCCGCACCTGCGTTGTGTCAAACCTGCGGGTATCCATGCCTGCACTGTGCCGAGCCTGCGTATATCCACGCCTGCACTATGTCGAGCCTGCGGGTATTCGCGCCTACGCTATGTCAAACCTGCGGGTATAGATAATTTATCAGACTTCAATTATACCCCAGATTATCAGATTTACAGATCTGATCATGCGCCAAAGAGATCTCGACCCATTAGTAGATCCGTCTTGTAATGCTCAGGTTTCTCCTTGATTCAGGTCCAGCTATAACTCACCAACCAATCACCAGTATTTCAGATCTTGCTCTTCTCAAGATATTCAACACATCAGTCACCACCAAGCCAAATGATCTCCTTTCCTTTTTATAGCCTAGGCCTTACTCAAACCATGGTCCAAAACCATAGAGATCCAATACTAGGGATCCAATACTTAGGTTCAATACTTTAGATGTAAAAACCACGGACCAAAACCATAGGTTTACAAATGTCGGACTAAATACCATGGACCAACCATAAGATTTCCCACGTGTGCAGTTTTCTCAGCATGAAAGTGCGTGAACTTTACATACGCACTTTTTGTTTGGTACACCTGCGTATATGTCCGCACCTTTTGTTCGGCGCACCTGCGTATGTCCGCGACTTTGTGAACAGGAACCTACGGGTATCTCATTTTCTACTATTTTGAGAGCCTGAACTTGTGATTTTCTATTTGAGTAGTTGCCATCAAGGACAACACTTATGTCATCGAGCCAAACCTATGCCAAACCTGTGTCATAATGCCAACAATCTCCCCCTTTGGACTTGATGGGAACTAAAAGCCACTCAAAGTCTTTTCTCCCCCTTTGACATCAAGGGCAAAGGGTTATGCTCCCCCTAAGTACATGCTGAAATCTCTGCTCTGTTGTGCTGTCCAAGCTCCCCCTGACATATAGGCAATATCTGCAAGAAGATGTTCTACAAAAGAAATATGACTTTATACATCTTAACTGACCTCCCTATCACCAAAGACTCATACATACGACTCCCAACCAAGTGGGGATACATGATATAATAAGCATATTACATTATCCATCCCAAGCATAGTGGGGCAACCAAGATAGGTCGTTACATGACCTTGACAAAAGAAATATAGAGACAAAATATCAGAAACATCTGTCAATCATTATTTAGATCCATCTTCTCCTTCTGCACTTGCTCCTCCTGAAATCAAAACAACTAAATAATTGAACCAAGATATTCTATGATAATTCCAACAATGCATTATTAGAAGAATATATGCTCCCCTTGAACCCGTTCCAGATGGTCTCTAACAGACCCATATCGGATTCTTCTCATTCTTGCTTTTCTTCAAGTCGACTGTACCCACATAAACTAGCGTATGTATGCGTATACCCCATATGAAACTCGCGTACAACCAACAATCTCTGAAACAAACAAGATTCAACAAAAAGATGATGCATCAACTACCCCTAGCTTTTCTCTAAGATATTCAAAGGTCTCCCTGGGCAATGGTTTGGTGAGAATATCAGCAACTTGTTCCTTAGAGGGAACATACTCCAATTTGATCTTTTGTTCAAGCAGTTGTTCTCGGAGAAAATCATAGTTGATCGGTATGTGCTTAGTCTTTGAATGCATGGCAGGATTCTTTGAAATACTGATTGCACTTGTATTATCACAAAAAATGGAGATAGGTGGAGTACAAGTGATTTGAAGATCTTGCAATGTTTGCATCATCCAAAGGAGTTGTGTGCAACAAGATGGAGTAGCTACATATTCTGCTTCAGCTATAGATAATGCAATAGAGCTTTTTTTCTTGCTGAACCAAGATACTAATCTAGGACCCATGAAGAATGCACCACCACTAGTGCTCTTCTTGTCATCCACGCTTCCTACCCAATCTGCATCAGTGTATGCATGAAGTGTGAGATCTGTACCTCTAGGATACCATAAGCCATAGTTTTGAGTTCCTTGAAGATACTTGAAGAATCTCTTAACTACCTGAAGATGAGTTTCCTTTAGATTTGCCTGAAACCTTCCAACTATTCCCACTGCATGCATAATGTCTGGTCGGGTACCTGTTAGATAGAGTAGACTATCAATCATGGATCTATAGGTTGGTTGATGTACAACTGCCGATTCATCATTTGCGCTAAGGCTGCATCCTGTCACCATAGGGGTACATACTGGTTTCGAATCCTCCATCCGATATTTATTCAAGATCTGCTTGAGATATTTGGTTTGTGATAGAAAAATGCCATCTTTGTTTTTTTGGACTTGTAAACCAAGAAAATATGTGAGCTCACCAAGCATGGACATTTCAAACTCTTTCTTCATCACCAAGGCAAAATTTTGACTCATGTCTTCTTCATTGCTACCAAAGATGATATCATCAACATACACAACAAGTATCAACAACTTATCAGTGTCAATTTTTATATATAGATTGCTATCAGTTGATCCTTTTATAAAACCTTGTTGATGGAGGTACTTATCCAACCGATAATACCACGCCCTTGGAGCCTGTTTAAGGCCATAGAGATCCTTTTTGAGTCTGCGTACAAGTTTTGGATCATTTCCAAGAATAAACCCATCTGGTTGTTCAATATATACTTCTTAATTTAAGTCTCCATTCAGAAATGTAGATTTTACGTCCATCTGAAATACTTTGAACTTCTGAAAGCTAGAGAGAGCAAGGAACATTCTTATGGCCTCAAGTCTAGAAACTGGAGCAAAAGTTTCTTCAAAGTCTATTCCTTCTTGCTGCGCATATCCTTTAGAAACAAGTCTTGCCTTGTTTCTAACCACATCCCCATTTTCATTCAGCTTATTTTTGAAAATCCATTTTGTCCCTATGACATTCTTATCTTTTGGTCTAGGAACCAACTCCCAAGTTTTATTCCTTTCAATCTACTTGAGTTCTTCTTCCATGGCCTTGACCCAGCATTCATCTTTGCAAGCCTCTCTTACGTTCTGCGGTTTAGTGGAGGAGAGCAATGCTAGATAGCTTGAAGCTTTTGAAATGGTTCTTCTTGTTTGTACACCTGCCTCTCTCTGCCCCAAAATTTGAGATTCTAGATGATTCTTCTGAACATATTCTGATGGAGTCTTTTCTTCTATCCTTATCTATTCTTCTGGTGCCTCATGGGTTTCTTCTTCGTCATGAATTTGATTTGATGTTGACGGATAGTCTTCGCCATCTTCGGAATCTTCAGATTTTACCTGCCTAGGAGTGTTTCCTTCTTCATCAACCACTACATCAATACTTTCAACAATTTTACCAAGTCTTTTATTGTAACATTTGTAAGCTTTGTTGTGGGGAGAGTAGCCAAGTAAAATGCCTTCATCTCCTCTAGGTTCAAACTTGCCAAGATTTTCATCAATCCTTTTAATGTAGAATTTGCTTCCAAAAATTTTGAAGTATTTTACTGTGGGAGTCTTACCATACCAAAGTTCATGAGGAGTCTGAGTGTTGTTTACCCAGACGTTTGTCTTCTTGAGAATAGTAACAGCGGCAAATGCAGCTTCACCCCAGAAGGTTGCAGGAGTTCCAAACTCATCAAGCATAGCACGAGCCATTTGTTGAACCATTTTGTTCATCCTTTCCACTACTCCATTTTGCTGAGGAGTCCTTGCAGCAGAAAATTCCCTTCTTATTCCATGTTCTTCACAAAGATCGAAAAATTCATCTGAGGTAAATTCCCCTCCTCGATCAGATCTGAGGCATTTTATTTTGCGATCTGATTCGTTTTCAACCAAAGCTTTGAATGACTTGAACTTTTTGAAAGCTTCATCTTGATACTTCATGAGTCTTATCTAACACATCCTTGAAAAGTCGTCAATGAACAATATGAAATACTCTTCAACTTGAGGTGACCTCTTCCTAGTTGGACCACATATATTGGTGTGGACAAGTTCAAGTGGCCTGCTAGCTAATCCTTCCTCTCAGGGAAATTAGTTCTGGTTTGCTTACCAAATTGACATGATTTGCATATTGTATTGTCTGGAATTCTAATGTCAGGAAGATCACGAACTACCTGATATTTGCATGCTTTCCTTATCTGAGAGAAGCTAAGATGCCCTAGTCTTCTGTGCCATAGCCAGTGTTCATCATTCTTGCTTAAATAGCATTTTTGTTGTTCTCCCTTGAGTACGTATAAGTTATTTGGAGTTCTTATGCCTCTGATCACTGTTTTTCCTGTATCAAGCTCACGAACAATACATCCATTTGATCGAAATATTACCTTAGTTCCTTGATCACACATCTAACTGACACTCAATAGATTATGCTTTAAGCCATCAACATACATAACATTTCCAGCCTTGACCTTTTCTTTCAAACGAACAGAGCCTTTACCTTTTATGCATGCAGGGGTGTCATTTCCAAATGAGACCTTCTTTTCCTTTTCTAAGGCACTATATGGCTGAATTTTTTCTTTATTACCTGTCATATGTTTCGAGCATCCACTGTCGATGTACCATTGATTTTCCTGTCCTTCCACATATAAGGCTATCCCACATCTTTCTAGTTGCATTTCTTTATTTTTCCATGTTTTGGAACTCAATGAAGCTTGCTCCTTCTGAGTTGTTTGCCGAAACCTGCTTCTGCATTCAGAGTCTTCATGACCAAAGTTGTTACATATAGAACATTCTATTTCATTTTCAAGAGCAGAGATGTTATTGTAGGTTCTTTTCATGATTCTTGTCATACTTCTTTGTTTTTGAGCTTCCCTAGTCATGATGGTCTTGTAGGCAACACATTGAGCAACTTTATGACCAAAGTTATGACAAGAGAAACATTGGACATTGAAGAAATTCCTGCGATTATCAAATCTACCAACCATATGATTGTAATTTCCATCCATTCTTGAGCCAAATTGAGAATGTTTTACCTGTGATCAGTTGTGGCTTCTATTCGTAGATTTCCCCCGATTTACTTGATAATCTTTGATCATTCTTAAAGAAAATTGTCCCTGATTTACCTGGTGATTTGCATTATGCTTTTGTTGTCGATTGTCAACTTGTTCACTTCTCCTTGCTGCATCAAGATAACTTTTGGAGGTGGATGGTTTCTGCGCTTGCTTCTGAGCTTGAGATGCTTCTTCGGAATATTCAAGACCAATCTTGATTAGAGGAGAACGTTGCACTTTGATAATCTCATTTAGAGTTTCAGATCCTTTAGCAAATCTGAGATTAAGGGCTTTTGTTTTCTCAATTTCTTTTCTAAGTCCCACAATTTCACATTCTAACTCTTCATTGTGTTTATCTTTTTTAGCAAGTTGGAATGTTAGAGTATCTATAATAATATTCTTTTCCTCTAAACAAACTTTAAGTTTGGAAATTTCATCATAAAGACCTTCTTCATTTATAGCATCCAAGAAATCATCATCTTCAAAAGCCATCAAAAGTCTATCATCATTACCTTGTTCATCTCCATCACTATTTGACAATCCATCACTATCTTCATGCGTGTAATAGCTCTTCTTATTTACATTTTGTTTTCTGTTCCATCTAACAGGTTCCTTACCTTTGTTTAGTTTATCTTTATGAGGACATTTTGCAGCATAATGACCAACTCTACCACAAGCAAAGCATTTGAAAGGCAGCTTACCTCTGAATCTTCCAGTTCCCCGTTGAAGGTTCTTGACAAAATTTGATTCTTCCTCTTCTTCTGACATATGTCCTGACTCATAGTAATCTCCTTTTCCTGAAGCCTTGAATGCAGCTTCTCTCCTGTCTGATGGTCCTCCTTTTCTCATTTTGTAAGCAGTTAGAATTCCGTGCAGCTGTGACATGGTAAGGCTCTGTAGATTCTGCTTTTCTTCTATGGCAGAAACTTTTGAATCAAACTTAGGAGACAAAGATCTTAGAACCTTTTCAACCAAAATAACTTCTTTTATTTCTTCATCCAAGTTTTTCATACAATTTACGATCTCATCTATACGTAGGAAATAGCTAGCCACACTTTCATCATTATGCATTTTGAGACTTTCATATTGAATTCTAAGAGTTTGTAATTTTGCTCGTTTTACTTGTTCATATCCTTCATAGCTCAGAACGATCTTGTCCCATATTTCTTTTGCACTTTTGAGCTGCACAACCTTGACGAATTTTGATTGAGATAGACTTCCTAATAGAGTATTGACAGCTTTTGCATTTGTTTCATACTGCTTCTTACCAACTACATATATAGGAGTTGCTGATGGAAATGTGTATCCTGTTTCCACAATATCCCAAACTTCTGTACGAAGAGATTGAAGATAGGTAGTGATTCTTACCTTCCAATAGACTAAGTTACTCCCATAAAAAATCGGTGGCCTGATAGATTCTTCCTTTTCGTAGTTGCTCATGATAATAGATCTTCCTTCAAGCAATCAATCTTTTCCTGAAGGACCTGATCTAATACCAATTGTTGAAAATAATACTGGGGGGGGGGGGGGGGAATCAGTATTATCAAATTATTTTCAATTTATACAAAGATTTGCAAATCTGTCTAATGAAACTTGCGTATACCTCCCAGACTTATAATTTAATTATTCTTCAAATGTTGATCATAGAATCATATAACAGTAAGTAGGAACAGAAAAGTAGAGTAGACAGTTACACAAAAGAACACAAGATATAAGGTGGAAACCCAATGTGGGTGAAAACCACCTGTTGTAATATGTCTCTATCTTCTTTCAATTAGAAACTTCTTTTTACAATGATTCTATACTGGTGCAGTCTTATACCAGTACGCAGTCTTCAAACTACAGAAGGCTACAACCTTCTCTCATTCTCCAGACTCTTTTGGAAGGGAGCTACAACCCCCTTAGCTCTTGTACTAGCTAAAGTACTAGTATATAGGTGCTGACCTACAGAAGACTTCTCTTTTCTTCCAGGGACCACGTTTCATAAATTTTCAGACTGGATCCATGAATATCAATCAAACATCAAATAGATCTGCAATCAACCAACTTCCTTGTACAAATACTGAATCAATAACTTCTCAGAACATAGTACCAGTAACCAGACACCAATTTAGAACCCTGAAAACTGCAGTAATAGACAAAAGCAGCTAAAACATATTTCAAGAAAAGTCCGCAACTTCACCACTAGAAACTTGCGTACATACGTAGTGTTCACTTCCTTAACCTGCGGGTATTCGCGCCTGCGCTGTGTCGAGCCTACGGGTATCCGTGCCTGCGCTGTGTCGAGCCTGTGGGTATCCGCGCCTGCGCTGTGTCGAGCCTGCGGGTATCCATGCCTATGCTGTGTCGAGCCTGCGTATATCTGCGCCTGCGCTGTGTCAAGCCTGTGGGTATCCTTGCCTGTGCTATGTCAAGCCTGCAGGTATAGATAATTTATCAAACTTTAATTATACCCCAGATTATCAGATTTATAGATCTGATCATGTGCTAAAGAGATCTCGACCCATCAGTAGATCCGTCTTGTAATGCTCAGGTTTCTCCTTGATTCAGGTCTAACTATAACTCACCAACCAATCACTAGTATTTCAGATCTTGCTCTTCTCAAGATATTCAACACATCAGTCACCACCAAGCCAAATGATCTCCTTTCCTTTTTATAGCCTAGGCCTTACTCAAACCATGGTCCTGAACCATAGAGATCCAATACTAGGGACCCAATACCTGGGTTCAATACTTTAGATGCAAAAACCACGGACCAAAACCATAGGTTTACACATGTCAGACTAAATACCATGGACCAACCATAAGATTTCCCACATGCACACTTTTCTCTGCATGAAAGTGCGTGAAATTTACGTACGCACTTTTTGTTCGGTATACCTATGTATATGTCCACACCTTTTGTTCGACGCATCTGCGTATGTCCACGGCTTTGTGAACAGGAACCTGTGGCTATCTCATTTTCTACTATTTTGAGAGCCTGAACTTGTGATCTGCTATTTGAGTTAGTTTCCATCGAGGGCAACACTTATGTCATCGAGCCAAACCTATGCCAAACCTGTGTCATAATGCCAACATGTTCTATGTGATACTTCTAGGAACTATGTGTGTGAGGAAGTACCTGAAATACACAACTCATACCTTGGGAGGAATGAACCAATCCCTCTTAATATCTTTCATTACGTGACAACTGCAGTGCTACAAACCCCTCACATATAACCTTTCATGCACTCCTCTATTTAAGATCTCCTAGGCACTAGTCTACAATCAACCCAGAGGCTGTCTCTAGGAGGCTTTCTATCTCCCATGTAACACTTGTGCCACAGGGTGCTAGATTTAGCTACAAAAATACCCATGATAAGATTGAAAATTATATTTATGATGCCATACCCATTATAGGAGAATTTGAATTATTAGGATGTGTAATATTATATCATTACCCATTATGACATTGAAAATGACATATGCATGTCTCTTTCTAGATAGTGATGAGCGTTATTTCTTCGTCAAATAACACTCTAAAGTGGAACGTATCATCACACTGCATCTTTCTTCATCTCATTTCCAATTCTCCTCTTATTATATACATTATACTGCAATAAGAGAAATTTTAAACAACGATCACATGTATATAGAAAAAAATTACATAACAATAACTTGCTAAAGACTGTTTAAGGCATGTATGCATAAACAATCAACTTTGCATTGCCTTAGCACAACAATCTAATAATAAGAGAGATTAACTTACGAATCTTTTATATATATATATATATATATATATATATATATATATATATATATGGGAGTCGTGTGTGTATGTATATATATACATATAAGGGGATGGATAATTTGACTCCAAAGATTCTGGATATAGCTTACACGGAGTATATATAGTCTTCAAAGGGTTCACACAATATCAAATTGACATGGAGTGTACAAAAGTGTTAAAAGAGTTAACATGGTGTAATGGTGAATCACAAAATTGGAACGTATGAAATGAGATTAAATAATTATTTATAATTAATTATCACTCAATGAGCTTAATTTTATTGTAAAAATATTTTGATGTACATGAGAAAAGTTAATTGTTTGACACATCTATTAGATTTATAAATTATTTCAAAAACTGCAATCCACATAAGGATAATTTTAACTAACCTAAGTACTATTGTAAGTTAAATTTGAAATAGTACTTAGTTGTTTGTACTATTGCAAGTTAAATTTCCAATGGTACTTAATTGTTTGACATGTCTATTATATTTCGAAATTATTTCAAATATTTCATCGACATAAGGATGATTTTAATTAACCCAAATACTATTGCAACTTAAATTTCCCAATGGTACTTGGATGATACCATTTCTCTCAATTCCAAAATAGATATGATAACTACTCAACTAAAATTGGGTAAATATTAAACACCATGCAATGCAATAAGTCAATGATTAAGTCACTCCCTTTTCATAATGTCCACAATAGTATTCTCATCCACCCAGCATTAACCTATTATATGATACTTATATAATACTTAAGTTTTACCCAAAATTATGCTTAGTAAATTTTCATGTTTCAGCAAATAAGTATTATACATGTTTGGAAAATCTCTTTATGCCAAGACAGTGGCAATAAATAATGATATATGATCTCTCCATGTCAAATCATAAATCATATTTAGAAAGTAATTATTGTTAAAGAAGTAATATGTTTTTTTTAAATAACAAAGAATTATTATTTAATATATTAACTTAATATTTTTTCGAGATTTAATTCATTAAAAAAAAATTAAATACATAAATATAACAATTTAAAATTATAATTTTTCATTTATAATTAAATTTGAAATAAATATATTAAATAATTTTAATAAAAAAATTTAAAAATATTACCTCATTAAACTATTGCAGTTATTTATAACATATATGTTATATCCAGATTCCAAACCCTAGATTATTGCAATTATTTGTATCATAAATCGAGATTTCAAACGCTCACTTCGTTTTTAACTTGTACATTTTCACCATAATTGTAATGCCATTCAACATTGCAATTTATAAAAATATAAAATTGTACATTTTCACCATAATTGTAATGCCATTCAACATTACAATTTATAAAAATATAAAATAACAATTGCACCAAGAGGTCCAAAGCAACGTTGAAAATTCAAGAAATCAAAAACATAAATACATGGGAAAAAATTGAAGTGTCGACCATGTTGAAATGGTGTCTAGTGTCAAACCCTGCCCCTAATGTGAAAGATGCAGATGAAAATTGCCTAGCTTTGTTGCAAGACCACAGTGTTCTGCCGAAGAACTTGCGTTGTTGTGGTGCTTTTAGCCATGGAAATTGTTTATTTTTTTTGCAATCTGACGGGATTTCATTTTCAAAATCTCACCCATTCACAACACAAATATTTATCCACGTCACTTCTTGGCATCGTTCAATAGTCTCTTTCCATGCATAATCACCTCTCTAGATGTGTCTTTAGTAGATGTGGTGAGAGAAAACACGTGGCCGATACGTCTCATAGGTCAGCACATTGACTGTTCTGATGACATGGAAGAAAACCATTGGACCAAATGGAAAATTAGTGGTGCTGGAATAAAAACTGTCTACCTAAGAAATTGTTGTGCACACATCCACAAGGTGACCAGTAGACGAAAATGAGGCTCTCTCATTCGCTGGAGTGAACAACGTTTGGACATAAAAATGCCATACATAAAATTCCTTCTGCCTAATTAGATAAACATGGATGGATATTTTCAAAAGCTTTACTTGCTTCAATATTCTTCCAAGCTCCTCGATGTATCTGGTGTAAGATTGTAGAAGACCAGCCAGAAGAAACGAATCACACCTCATAGCGTGCCTTCTCAGAGTCTGTACACCATTAATGAAAAGAGTGTCGTAACAATAAAATATATGTTACGTGGACACCAATGTACCAAAGCGATAAAACTAACGAGCAGGATAATTGTTTTCTCATACAAATATTTTCTAGATATTTGCAAAGGCTGAATACAACAAATCGTGGCCAATGAAAACACGAGTTGGAGAAAGTAACCCCGAGAGTGCAGAAAAAAGCGTTCGAATGGACATAGTAATGGATCCCTCTCCAGTACGAGACGACAATCGTGAGGAGGTTTCAACTTTCGAACCTCTCCAGTACGAGACGACAATCGTGAGGAGGTTTCAACTTTCGAACCGTGGGTTGAAAGAATGAAAATGCTCCAGTCTATGAGTAACAACGACAACAACCATTAACCGAGCGGCCATGGAGATTCTGAAGATGGGTGTGGTCTAGACATGATCATGTCTCCTAAGGTTGTAGCGCCCGAGATTTTTTTTTGTTACTGTCTAGGTGACAGCAAATGGCACAACGAATAAATATTTTCCGTGTCCTACGAGAAACGTGGACAAACCCCACTGCAGCATGTTATCAGTACTTCAATAAAATACTTTTTAACGTAAAAGAAAACTACCATTGAAAATACGACGACATCGGGAAAACGAATGGAAATCCATCTGACATGTCAGATAATGACACATGGCGGTTTTTAATTAGCCGAAAGAAGACGAAAATGAGACTCTCTCATTCGCTGGAATGAACAGTGTTTAGACATTGAAAGCCCATAGAGAAAATTCCTTCGGTGTAATAATAAAATTCCAATTATTTTCTTTGGAATAAAAATAGCATTGTTAAAAATGTGTCCAATAATGTAATAACCGAACACAATATTTTTAGGTTATTATACTTTGAAAGTGAACGCATCTTCTCTCGTTATGGATATTAAACCTTTGATTTAAAAAAAATTAATAAAATGAAACGATCTTTTTAAAGACTTAACAATGATTACTGGCTCCAGCAACCACAGATGAGTTGGAAGAGTCTCTCAAGATGTCTAACAATGGTATCTTCAAATTCAGATGATTTATCTCTTCATTGAGATTGAAGAATCCCAACTTGAAGATATCGCTTTCACACACCCTGGTCTAGTAATGTGTCAGAACGTGACAAAAAGTACGTTGTTCGATGCTGCATATGCCACTTCATGTGGTTTAATCTAAATGGAGTTTCCATTCCTATTACGAAATCTTACTATACGATAGAAAAAGTTTCCCCTCC
This sequence comes from Pinus tabuliformis, assembly GCA_031772625.1. Classification (NCBI taxonomy): domain Eukaryota; kingdom Viridiplantae; phylum Streptophyta; class Pinopsida; order Pinales; family Pinaceae; genus Pinus; species Pinus tabuliformis. The sequence goes on from CM062820.1 coordinate 1,306,869,680, forward strand.
ATTCCGAATCTTTCTAACAAGCTCCTTATATGGTGTTCACGAAGTAAAACTCATACGATTTGTTAGTGTTTGTTCAACGTTGAAGTTGACAGAAAATATAAATTAACAAAACCTTCCCATTGAATTTTGTGTTGGTTTTTAATTTATTTGACATTCAGTGGCATATTTTTGTTGATAAACGAAAATTCTTGTTAGATAAATTTGACTGAGGATAGAGTCAAAGTTGACCAAGTTAAACAGTGATGGTTTTGGGGCACATGGTATTGTGCACCCATAGTATTCTGTCCGTGGTATTATATGTAATGGAGTTTATAAAAGGCTGGAAGGACTTCATTGTAATGTAAGACCTGGAGGTGAGCAGTGAAGGCTCACTTGGTCGGATTGACTGGGGTTTTGACCATTGCTAATGAGATCTTATTAGGTTGAGTTTTTCCCCGGATTTGGGGTTTTCCCAGATAAACATTTGTGTTTATGTGTTTATGGTTGTTGTTGGTTATTTTTATTTTTATTCCTCTTAGTAATTATTTATGTTATGCAGTAAATTTTTTTAACAACTGGTATCAGAGCCAGATATTGGCTTCAAAGGGATTCTTTGATGCCAGGGGTTTATAGTGCCTAATGAGATCAATGCAGCCTTTTTATAGATCTGGGTCTGAAAATAATGGTGGAACAATCGTACATGGAAGAACCTTGAGGAGAATGTGCGGAAGATAGTGTCGTAACTGCCAGGGATCGCAGTGCATTTGTGATATTTACCGGTTTGGAACATGCTGACGAATTGTTCGGGATTCATGCAATTATTTAAAGAAGGTCAGCAGAAGAAAATTGTTCATGTGGCTTCGAAAATTGTTCATTTTCTGCTACGTGAGGCCACCGGTGCTAGAATCTACGAGGTTCTCGTCGGACTCACAGTTGGAGCGGTTTGATAGAAGTTTTTGAGCAAATCAAATTGAGAGAGGATTCCAGGGAAAAACCCAACCTAATAAAACCTCATTAGCATTGGTAAAAACCCTGGCCAATTCGACCAAGTGAGCTTTCACTGCTCACCTCCAGGTCTTGCATTACAATGAAGTCCTTCCAGCTTCTTATAAACTCCATTACATATAATACCACGGGCAGAATACTAGGGGTGCACAATACCATGTGTCCCAAAACCATCACTGTTTAACCTGGTCAACTTTGACTTTATCCCAAGTCAAGTTTACCTAACAATTCCATTAGTAGATTATTGAATTTATATGTCTAAGAAATATTTCATGAGCCCTAGATTAATCATATCAAACTCTATTTTGAATTCTTCTAATATCATATTGCTTATATAAAGCAGATCGTCAACATAAAGGAAAACAATATGAAGTTTAACTTCATCGGTTTTGGTATACAGAGTTGGCTCATGACTACTTTTGCAAAAACCACATTTGATGAGATAAGTGTCGATGTGATTTTACCAAACTCGGGTAGCTTGTTTCAAGCCATACAAGGATTTCTTCAACCTATACACATTATGCTCCTGTCCTGGAACTTCAAAACTAAGAGGCTACTCCACATAAACTTCTTCCTACAATATACCATTTAAGAAAGAATATTTTACATAAAGTTGATATACTTTCCATTTATTTCGAGATACCATGGAAAAAATTGTTTCAACTGTGTCTAAGCTTGCTACTGGAGTAAAGGTTTCACCATAGTTGACACCAAATTGTTGTGAGAATCCTTTGGAAACCAATTGTTAGGTCCTTATAATAATAGTTTAGTCCCATTATTGTTATTGTTAATGTAGTCCCCATATTGTTATTGTTCTGCCCCATATAAGCCACTATTGCTAGTGTTGTGCCCTTACATTATTATTGTTATGTAGGATCTGATTATATTGTGAGCCCTTAGACTCCTATTTATAGAAACGATTTCTTTTCATTTGAATCATTCAAGAATTGTTCAATTATGTGATACAAAGGAATTCCCCCCATCAAAGAGGCTAATTTTGAATTCATTGATCTATCTCTTTTGTGATCTGGTTACATAACATTTGGTATAAGAGCTTTGAATTCTAGGGTTTTGCTGCTATAAATAGGCCATTTTGGAATTCACTATAAAAAAATATTTGAAGGTTCAAAGGCAGAAATTTTGACCATCTAGAGCGAAAATCGTGATGAACGTCCTATACAAATTTTAGATCTTGGTTCACAATATTTTTTGAGATATGGTCCGAAGAAGTTAGTGTTTGTGCATGCTTCAGAATTTAGTCTCAAATAGGTGACCTTGGAAATATTATCATAACTTCCTCTACGAGCATCAGATTTCAATTTCATGAAAAATGAGCAAAATTTTATGTACTATAGTATTTTGTGTATCGTTTTCAGGGCCGAAGGTTGAAATAGTGACATGTGGCACTTCGTACAAGTTTTCTCTACTGAACCAGTTCATAGTCATGACATCGTGGGATATTGGGCATAAATTTATCTTGAAGGATACAAAGAGAAACACCTTCTTTAGCCAATTGATAAATCTCAAATAAAAGGGTTCAATGGCGGAGCACATTGAGGACTTCCAAAAATTGCATATCAAGGTTACTGGTATTCCAAAGGAGCATAGGATTGATGTCTTCATAGGGGCTTTTAAGGATAACATCCAACATGAGGTTTGCCTTTGTGAACCTGATTCATTGGAGAAGGAATTCAAGGTGGAAAGAAAAGTTGAAAGAAAAATTATGGCAACAAGGAAGTCTACCACTCACAACTATAAATATGGAAGTGTTGTTGCTCCTAGTGTTCCACAACCTAAAAGGTTGACACCACAACAATTGGAAGAAAAAAGAGAAAAAGGGCTTTGTTACAATTATGATAAAAAATACACTAAACGTCATAAGTGTGCTGAAAAGAAATTATTTTACATAGATTGTGAGGAGGAAGAAAAGGAACAAGAAACATCTAAAGAGGAGGATATACACGATGAACCAACCCCAGAGAAAAAGGAAATGAATCTGACCATATCTTGTAATGCATTGGTGGGAATTACCACTCCTCAAACTCTCAAGGTAGAAGGATATATCAAGAAGAAAAAGGTAATAGTGTTGATTGATTCAGGTGGTACCCATAATTTTATTCATTGTAAGATTTCTAAGGAATTGAATTGTTTCCTTTATCCAAGGCCAAAGTGTCAAGTGATGGTTGAAAATGGAGGAACTATAAATTTCTCTGGAAAGTGTTATAATATCAAGCTAACCATGGGTCAATATGTATTGAATAGTCCAATTCTTTCCATTCCAATGGGTGGTGCTGATGTTGTACTTAGAGTCCAATGATTACAATCTTTGGGGAAAATATCTTTTAATTTTCAAGAAATTTTCTTGAATTTTTTTTGGGAAGGGAAGGAAATTGAACTAAGGGGTATCACAAGGAAACCAAGAAATATAATCAACTCTAATGGAATGAAAAATCTGCTAAAGAAAGAACAACAGGGCGTAATTGTCCAATTATGCTTACTAGATATTCAAACATCGAAATCATCTATTTCTCCAGATCTCCAAAATGTATTGGAGAATCATTCCAAAGTATTTGAGACTCCCAAAGGCCTCCCACCTATTCATGATTATGATCATACTATTCATTTGAGTGTATGAAGTGTTCCTCCAAACATTAGGGCTTATAGATATCCATATGCCCAAAAGAGTGAAATTAAACGTATGGTTGCAGAAATGCTAGAGGCTAGTATAATTCAAAGTAGTCAAAGTTCTTTCTCTACTCCAATAGTATTGGTACACAAAAATGATGGATCATGGCACATGTGTCCAATTCTAGGGAACTCAACAAGCTCACTATTAAAGATAAATTTCCCATTCTTGTCATTGACGAATTGTTGGATGAATTGCATGGAGTAATTTACTTCACCAAGATGGATCTTCATTCAGGATATCATCAAATTAGAATGAAGATTGAAGACATTCTAAAAGCAACATTGAGAACTCATGAGGGTCATTATGAATTTTTGGTCATGCCTTTTGGCCTTACTGAGGCACCTTCCACATTTCAAGGTTTGATGAATTCCATTTTCAAACCCTTCCTTAGAAAATTTGTGTTAGTAGTTTTTGATGATATACTAATCTACAACAAGTCTTGGAATGATCATGTTCAACATGTTGATTGGGTACTCAAACTATTGGATGAATAACAATTATATGCAAAAACCTCCAAATGTTTTTTTGGAGTACAAGAGGTGGAAAATTTGGGTCATACTATATCTCATGAGGGTGTTAAGGTAGACCCTAACAAAATTAAAGCCATTAAGGAATGGAAAATTCCCACAACCATAAAGAATTTTCGAGGATTTCTCAGGTTAACATGATATTATGGCAATTTTGTTAAGAATTATCAGAGAATAGTAACACCTCTAACAACATTACTAAAGAAATATGCATTTTCTTGGATTCTAAAAGAAACTAAGGCCTTTTAACATCTTAAAGAGGCAATGTGCCAAGCCCCCATATTAGTTATGCTATACTTCACAAAATCCTTTATTGTGGAATGTGATGCCCCACGAAATAGAATTGGTGTTGTTTTAATGCAAGAAGGAAGACTCAATTATTTTGTAAGCCACACAATCAAAAGAAAGTATTTACACAAACCTATTTATGAGAAGGAAATGTTGGAAATACTACATGCACTAAAGCGATGGATAACTTACCTAATGGGAAGACACTTCGAGGTAAAAATAGATCATGATAGCCTTAAAAACTTTTTGGAACAAATATTATACTTAGAAGGGAAACAACAATGGGTCACAAAGATGTTGGGTTATGACTTTGAAATCATCTACAAAAAAGGGAAGAAAAATGTTGTTGTAGATGCACTCTCAAGAAAGGATGAGTATGTGGAATCATTTCTTTGTGCCATTTCTAATATCCAATGTGATTGGATAACCAAAGTAAGGGATGAATGGAAGAACCTCGTACATCTCATACGTTTAGCGGGAAAAATGATTAATTATGGTAAAAAGGTCACTTATATCTTTGTAAGAATTCCCAACTTAAACAAAATATTCTTTTGGAATTGCACACCTACACCTTAGGAGGGCACTCAAGATTTTTAAAATATTCTCACAAGATCAAGAAGGAATTTTTTTGGGAAGGCCTTAAATCTATTATTCAGAAGTTTATGGGAGAATGTTTGGTTGGCCAAAAAAATAAAGTTGAGGCGATTAAGACCCTGGGTTTGTTACAATCTTTAGCCATTCCAATTCAACATTGGGAGGAGGTAGCAATGGATTTTGTCATAGGTTTACCCAAATCTGAAGGAAAGAGTGTCATCATGGTGGTATTTGATAAACTTACCAAGTATGCACACTTTTGTACATTATCTCATCCTTTCAGTTCCAGTATAGTTCTTACTGCATTCATGTTGACAATTCAAAATATACATGGAAACCCAAAGATTATTGTAACTGATAGATATCCCATTTTCACTGGAAACTTTTGAACAAAATTATTTTCTTGTCTTGGTACTCAATTAGCTCATAGCTCATCTTATCATCCTTAAACTAATGGGAAAATTGAGATAGTGAAAAAAATATTTGGAAGGGTATCTGCATTGCTTTGTGTCTGATAAACAAACACAATGGGTCAAGTGGTTATGCATATATAAATGGTGGTATGACACTTACTTCCATACAGCAGCAAGAAAGATCCCATTTATGGCATTTTATGGATATCACTCACCATCCATCACATCATATTTAAGAGAAAATTCTAAGGTTCATGCAGTGGAAGATCACATTGAGTAACATTAACAAGTTCTCCAAATCTTAAAGCATAACCTCACTCTAACACATAATTGAATGAAACAATAGGTAGATCAGCATCATAGTGAAATAAGTTTTGGCGTACACGACTGGGTATTTTTACGTCTACAACCTTACAAACAAATGTCCCTCAATTAAGGTATGAAGGATAATAAATAATCACCCAAGTACTATGGTCCTTACAAGGCATTGCAAAAGATTGGTACTATGGCATAGAAATTGGAGCTTCCTACATATTGTTGAGTACACCCTGTTTTCCATGTTTCATGCTTAAAGAAGGTTAATGGGTGACAAGTTCCCAATTCAAACAATATTACCAGAACTTGACGAAGAAGGAAAAATCATATTGGAGCCTTAAGTGATCACAAAAACAAGAACCTAACAACTACAAAATCGATCATTTTCAGAGTATCTCATTAAGTGGAAGAACTTACCCACTGAAGATTCCACATGGGAGGATGAGAATTTTATACAAAATCATCCATGACTACTGAAGCATTGAGGACAACATTCTTTTTGAAGGAGAGGGGCATGTTAGATCCCTATAATAATGGTGTAGTCCCCTTATTGTTTTTTTAATGTAGCCCCCATATTGTTATTGTTGTGCCTCATAGAAGCTATTATTGTTATTGTTGTTCCCTTCCAATATTATTTTTATGTAGGCTTTGATTATATTGTGACCCCTTAGACTCCTGTATATAGAAATGAGGTCTTGTCAATTGAATCATTCAAGAATTGTTCATTTATGTGATGTAAAGGAGGTTTCCCCCTCGAAGAGGATAATTTTGCAGTCGTTGATCTATCTCCTTTGTGATCTGGTTACATAACACCAAACTTGCCTTATGTTTCTCAATTTCTCCTTTTTCATTTAGTTTAGTCTTGTATACCCTATTTACACCAATTTTGGTTTTGTCTCTTGGGAGATCAACCAATTCCCAATTCTGGTTCTTCTCTATGGCAACAATTTCTTGATTCATTGCACCAACCAATGTTTTTCTTTTATAGTCTCTTCAAAATGGGTTCATTTAGATGAAATAAAGACAAGCATATTATGTGATCAAACTCATGCTCCTGTTCATATATTTCTCCGATGATTCTATTTTTCTAAGTGTCTTCTGAAGATGATGAATCATTGTTGGATTCATTGCTGAAAGATGTACCATTTTCAGATTGGTATGCCTCTTCCTAAAGCTGCAATATTCATAGTTGTGGTGGATGGACAGACTGATTTAAGACTTCATCAACTTGATCAAACCAAGATTTATTTTTAAAAAAATTAACATCTCTTCTTAAAAAAAACTTCTTGGTGACTAGATTGTAAAGTCTATAACCCTTTAATTGTTCACTATAACCTACAAAAATATATCTTTCACTCCTATCATCAAGATTCTTTCTTAGATGCTCGGGAACATGTGCAAATGCTATAGATCCAAAAAATATAAAGTGAGATACATTAACCTTCTTACCATCCCATTCTTCTTGAGGTACAACATCTTGGACACTGGTTGTTGGAGATCCATTGAGAAGATATACTACAGTAAAAACTGCTTCATCCCAATAGTCATTAGACAACTTCTTCTCACGAAGCATACATCTGGCCATATTCATGATTGATTGGTTTTTCCTCTCTGCTACTCCATTCTGCTATGCAGTGTATCTTGTTGTGTTTTTCATGATGATTCATTGTTGTTGAAAAAAATATTTGAATTCATTGGAACTATATTCTCCTCCTATGTCGGATATGAGCACTTTCAAAGGATTTCCACTCTGCTTTTCTTCTTCTACTTTGAACTCTTTGAATCTTGAGAAAGTATCTGATTTAATTTTGACAAAATAAACCCATATATTCCTACTATAATCATGAATGAAGGTCATAAAATAAATAGTACCACCAATGGACTATGTTTGCATTGGGCCACATATGTCTATATGGACTAGCTCTAAAGGCGCTTTTGCTCTAGTGGAAGATGTTGGAAAGCTATCTTTTTTATGCTTTGCTAGAATGCAAATTTCACAGTTACAATATTTTTCACTTATGATATGGAGACCAATGCGCATTGAATGTTTCTGAAGAAGACATAGACTCTTGAATGTAATATTCCTATATCTAGAATTCCATAACCGAGACTCATCTATTCCTGAAACATTGTGGGAAAAATATTGTGAAATATTTTGACTTCTAAGATTCAATGGAAACATCCTATTCTTAGTTTTTTCAACCTTTTCTATCAATATTCTATTGGTAGGTTTGTCATAGATACAACCTGTGTTCCCTTGGGATATTACATAATAACCATGTTTCATCAACTGACCTACACGAATGAGGTTATGCTTTAGATGTTGAGCATAATAAACATCAGGTATGTATTTTTGTTGATTCTCTTTGGTAAGATCAGGGACAACACCTTTCCCTTCAACTTTAATATGAGAACTATCTGCAAGAGTAATTTTAGATGATATAGAAGCATCAATGAAAGAAAGTATATTTTTGTTACTTGTCATATGATTGTTGTAGCCATCATCCAACAAACAAAGGTCCATATTGTGACTGTCTTCAAAAAGATAACATGAAAGAAAAATTGTTTCAGAGTATTATCCTTCATTATTGAAGAGATGGACATCACCTCTTTGTTGATTTAACCATTTCTTTCTACATTCATATTCATAATGCCCAAATTTCTTGTAGTAATAGCATTGGACATTTACTCCATGTTTTGCTTCTTTGTGTTTGGTTTCGTGAAGGTCTCGACTACTCTACTACATGTTGATGTTCTGATTTTCCTCTACCTCGGCCTCTGCCATTCTTGTTGTTACATCTATATCTTCTACCTCTACTTCTTCCAAGAGAGATTTGTGCTTTTAAAGCTTGTTCCATGGAATCTTCTGTCAGGTTAAGCCTTGTTTCGTGTGTCAGAAGTGATACAGTCAAATGTTCTACTAAGAAAGTTGTAAAATTTTTGGATTCCAAAATGTTTGTTACTAACATGTCTTATTTCCTAGGCAGGACTCGAAGAACTTTTTCAACTATCTTCTGATATGTAATGGTTTCACCAATAAGTTTGATTAGATTAAAGATTATTGTGACTCTAGTCACGAACAAGTCAACATTCTTTGTGTCAGCCATCTTAAGGGCTTCAAACTAAGCTCTCAATGTCTGCAATTTAACAGTATTCACTGTATCATTACCTTGATATGCAACTTTCAAAATATCCCAAGCTTCTTTTCTTATTGATGCACCGGTTATATTTCCAAAGATAGAGTCATTGTCTGAGTTTTATATCCAACATTTGACTCTATTCTCTTTCTTTTTGAGTTCTGCAGTGGCATTCCTTTGATTATTTTTCATGGCTGCTAATATTTCTTGGGTCGAATCTACATAAATTTTTTGCAGGGTATTCCAAAAAATCTGGGATTACAAAAATGTCTTCATTCTTAAGGACCAAAGCTCATAATTTTTGCAAAGCAAAATCAGTGTTTGTGGAAAAGCACTCGAGGAAGCCATTTTTTTAATGCAGATATGTGTGACATTTTACAATCTTCTTTCCAAGAATTAAAAAAAGGATCTCCATTAAAAGAAAATGCAACATCTTCTTCTTAAAAAAAACTTTAATAAAACCTTTGTTTTGTTTCAATAACAAAACCCCAATAAAATGCACCGCCCCTATTTTTTATAACAATTTCATTTTTTTTTTTAACTTGAATTAAAAATTGCTTGTTTTAATACAACATAACAAAGCCTCCCTTTTTTTTAAATAAAGGATCACCCCATTTTTAAGGAAGGATGATCCTTCTAAAAATTCCTCCTTTTTAAAATGAAAGAAGAAAAAACTTCATTAAAAAACCCCTTTGAAAAATTTCCTCTTTTAATTATTGATTAATATGGTTGGGGTTTTTTCATTTCATATAAAAACTTGGATGACTTTTTAACTAAATACCAACAGCTGACTTTCAAATAAATTTGTGGAATTTTCATACCTTGAAAATAATCACTCTTTTTTCTTTTTTCTTTTTTCTTTTTCCTTTTTCTTCTTTTTTCTTTTTTCTTTTTTTTTTCTTTGTTTTTTTCTTTTTTTTTTTCTTTTTTCTTTTTTAATTCGGCTTTGTGTTTTGTGCACCTTCTATTTTATATTGTCTATGCATTCTTGCGTACTGTGTTGTCTGGAAGGGTGTGACAGTTGTAAAAATTTGACAAGCTCATAATTTTTTTGTTCTCTATGACAATTTCCTTTTTTCTATGGTGCGAAGGTGACGCACTGGACTTTGTTCATAGGTGAAAAAGTGATGCACTTCTCTTTCTTCCCAGGTGTGAAATTCAAGCTGATATCACACTTTCTTTGTCAAGCTCCTCAACCTCTTGTCCTCGACCTCTCGCAACCCTTTCTATCTCTTTGTGAGCACAAACAACTTGAAATGTTTCTCTCTCTGGAGTCTTATGCAACCTGGTGATCTGATACCATGATAAAAAATGAAGAGGAAAAAACATGCAGACAAGGAACTTAGAAACTAGAATGGAGCTAACAACTCTTCTCATCATTCAAAATCAGTTAAATAAAACTACATAGGAAACAAGGAAGCAAGCAACAATAAATGACTAGAGAAGGTTCCAACTAAACTCAAATAAAGTCAAGAGAATCAAAACTGACTATGACACCTAACAGAAAGTGAGATTAAATATCTCAACATGAGTTAATACCTCATATCTGCACTGAATGTACAAAGTTTTAGTTGAACAGATATTGTAATTGCCTTCCTCCATGAAATTTACGATTTCAAAAACTAATAATGAAAATGAAGGCCCACCATGTCAAGAAAACCATGGAAATTAATAATAAAACAAGCAAACCTTATGATTAGACTCACTTGCCATGATTAATATTGTTTGAATCTTGATAAACATCATTATGATTTGAAACAACCAACGCAATAACAATAAGATAAAACAAGACTAATATACCTTTATGAAGAGGATAACCCATATCCACTACTTCATGTGGCTCTTCATACATTGGTGTGTCTCTCCCATCCATGCCAGCTATGCCCTAAACTCCTTCATATCACCCCAATCTGAAATATTTGAGTTACCCACCTTTGAATCATTTTTCCTTCAATTAATAAAATTGGTTCCGCAATTAATATACATTCATATAAAACAAATTTTAGCCACCATTATGAAAAGGATAAACATTTTATACTCCTCAATTTTGAGATAATTAATCTCACTGCCTGCTAGGTGTTATAGGTAGCTTTGATTCTCTTGAGTTTAGTTGGAACCTTATCCATTCATTTGTTGTTGCTTGTTTCCTTGTATCCTATGTAGTTTTATTTAACTGATTTTGAATGATGAGAAGAGAAGTTTGGCCCATTCCAAGTTTCAAGTTCTTTATTTGTGTATTTTCCACTCTTCAGTCTTTGTCATGGTATTAGGGCACTAGGTTGCATAAGACTCCAAGGAGAGAAACATTTCAATTTTGTGTGTGCTCACAAATAAATATCATAGATCATGAGGAACTCAAGTATGAGAGGCCAAGAGAAAGTGTGACATCAGATAAACCTTGGAAATTTTGAAGAAAATAAAGTATGAGAAGGAGCGCCAAACTTATGAAATTGTAGAATTTTGGGGACTGGCGCACCTGACAGGGAAAACAATGTGAAAGGTTGCGCACCTAATCTTTGTCGAGAGGTGTGACACCCAAAACATGCAACAAAATAAAAAAAAAGGGAAGAATTATTTTTTATAAGAGTGTTAACTATGATATTATAATAAAAAATTACCGCATGAAATTCAACAAGGAGCACAAGGAAAAAAATGGTCAAAGGAAACATGATTTTTTTTCTTTAAGAGGTTTTTATTATGCCCTCATGAAATATTTGCTAAAGGGTTTATGAGATGTGCTTTAAGTGGCTTACATCCATTTTGTGAAAGCAAAAAATGAGTGTTTCTTTAAAAGGGCTTCAAGAGTAAGTTTTTTTTTAAATGATCATATAATTTTTTTTAAAGAGGACCCACTATTATATAAAGTTATTATTGAAGAAAAGGAGTTTGTTATTGAATAAAAAAAGGTCTTTATTAATGTTTTTTTTTTTGGAAGAGGGAAATTCATTTTTTAAGGAGATTGAAAAAAAAATGAGATTGTATAAAGGAGTGCACATTCACATTTTAAAAAATGGCTTCTACTAGTGCTTTGTGTAACATCCCTGGTCAAAAAACTCCATGTAAAAATTAATAAAGGTAAAATAAGACCTTGGTCATGGGACATGTATTCCAAGTTGAATGTTGTGAAGAAACATAGTGATGGGGATCACTTGTGATTAATTAATGCATATGGAAATTGGAAAAGACGACAGCTAAGGCTATAGAAAGGAAAAATGACATTTATTGGCCTTTATTTATGAAAATAATGAAATTTAGGAGAAAAGGAAGGTGAAAGGTCACAAGTTGCATGTGAGGAGGAAAATGAAGAAAATAGAGGCCACATTAATAAAAATGTTTTTGAGGATCATTTCATGGCTTTTGATTAGTTTAGTTTTGAACCTCTCTTTCTCTCTCTCTCTCTCTCTCTCTCTCTCTCTCTCTCTCTCTCTCTCTCTGTACACTTAGAGTTTCCTTGGAGCACTCTTGGAGGAGTGTGGCATACTTTGGATTTAGAGAAAAAAGGAAAAGGAAGAGAAGGAAAGCACAAGAGGACATTAGGATCAACAACTACAATGGATTTTTCTTGCAGGTATCAAGTTGCATGTACGATTTCCTTGCTATTTTTTGCATGCATGTGGATATTTGGTTATGATTTGTCATTGGCATGCAAGATTTCTTGGACTGATAGTGGTTTTGCCTAGCCTTTCCATTTCTTTGATAGCTATGGTGTTGTGGGTTTTACTTTTGTTTTCTAGTTGCTTTTTGGTGCCTTTGTTTATGGGTTGAGTTGTTGGTTCCTGGAAGCCTTGGTTGGACAAACACTCCTGAAGCCCTATAATAGCTTCGTTTGAGTTACTAGTCCTGCAAGCCTTGGTTGGAAAAAAATCTTGGAAGCCCTTGGTGGGTTCAGTTATTAGTCCTAGAATCCCTGGTTGGACAAACACTATGAAATATTGTAATTAGTTGTGGGTTGAGTTACTATTCCTAGAAGCCTTGGTTGGAAAAAACACTCTAGAGCCCTCGAAAACTTTGGTAGAGACCGATATGGTGATCGTTAGTGATGTTCGACCGTGATTGGAATCACTGGTTGAGGGTTGAGGTGGTTTGGCCTCTGGAAGCCATGGATGGTTTTTATTGTTTTTTTTATGATATCCCACATTCATGCTTGGAATATGGAATGGGGGTGACTATTTGAAATAAATATTTGGTTCAACCTACTCTATGGTTAGGTGGTTCATGGAAGTCCCATACCTAGTCGGCCTATCCAATCATCGATAATAACTCTATTTATCCTTGGCATTTTTTTGGTAAATATACTGGTTTATATGTATCTTATATGGTTTTTATATCCTTGATATTTTTGTTGGTTATATGTTGTTTATGAATGTGTTTTATGATAGTGAAAATGTATGGCTGTCATCATGTTTTGGTTAATCACTGAATGTACAATGAATATGTGGCTTAATAAATGGTAGTGAAATTATTGTGATGAGGCAATGATGCTTCTTAATGATTCTGAGATAATATTGAGACCCATATGCTCAGATATATTGCTTAAACCTATAGGATGCATATTTGTGACATGCTTAATGAAATATCTATCATGACTAGAAGGGGTCCATTCAAGTCCTTGTTTAAGTATTTGCATCCGTATCATTGTTTCAATGATATTTTTAATTTTTAGAAGTTTCATGGAGTTCTGGGTAGTGGCCTAAGTCCTAGCCTTGAAAAAGTGGCACACAATTCTGAGTTGTTGGCACAAAACTACCTGGAAAAGTCCCCATTCACATGCATGCCTTGTTATGGGAGTGACTGGAGGGTCCCAATCGCATGAATTCCCATGTCGAGGGAGTGGCTAAGGCTTTAACGCAGCAAAAAATCATTTTGTCTCAGGGGCTGGTTACGTGGATGGGTTGGATGGCTCGTTGGGGTTATGTTACAAGTGTATAAGGTCACGTTGTCTGTGTTCTGTCAGTTCCACTTCCTTAACTTCTACATATGGATTTGAATCATATCATAGTAAACATTCATCACATTTTTATCCTGTTTGGTCATTTATTTGGGTAGATATAGGAGGAGGGTAGTTACAGAGTGGTATTAGAGCATGGTTCACCCCTTGGATTGGATGGGCAGTGTGTTGGTCATGCATTCATATCGGTTTCATATACGTGTTCCTTGTGCTTGAGGTCTATGTGTTTTTTGCATAGGAATGGTGTTGGTCATGGTTGCAGTGATGTCACCATGTGGAAGTTGCATAATATTGGTTTGTACAGTTGGCTACAGGTACAAAGAAGCGAGTTCATCATTGGGTAAGAGCTTTTTCATTTGAGTTAAATGGTATATGTATGTAACACCCTCCTGACACATTCACCAAAATAACCATGCCAAGCGGGGTAAACATGAGACGAGAGGCTACTGTGATCAGATTCAACCTCCTAGGTAACCTTAAGGAAGTGGACTTGATGGAATATCACACATAGTCATCCAACACCATCAACAAAATCTTCAGGAGACAAGTCAACCACTCAGATAACTTGTCCCCGGGTCCCACTGTTGTTCTGGACCTCTTATGCCATAGTCAATCTCATGATATGGGCAAGAGGGTGACCAGAGACCTAAAGTCGCTCTCATAGGCTAGCCTTCCAGTGAATGTGGACCAAACTTTCCAGTTTTGTGGTAGTGACTCCATAAATTAAGCCACTTTTTTAGATCAAAAGCCCAGAACACTTCCTGGAATGGAATGAAAGCTCATAATCAACTAAAGTACATGGAAACACTGATGAAAAAGTAAATAGTTGATCAAGACCTTAACTAGACCCCTACTAGCCATGACAAACATTTCATCAAACATATTGTCAACATGTAACCTACAGGTATAAACAATAGAACTAAGTGTAGGGATATCATACTTATTTGAGAATGGCCATGAACCATTGTTTCCTCATGTCCTTTTCTTCCTTATCACTTATTAGATCATAGATACGATATCCTTTCAAATACAAGTAAAAACATGCTGAGAGACAAACATAGTTGCTGCCATAAAATGTACATATAACCAGGATAATAGGAACAAAAATACAATAAACATATCTGCCATCAAAATCCATATCTACATGAGTACATTTTCATATGAAAATCAATGTAATGAATTTCTCATTAATCACTGCAATGAATCAACCGGTGATGGGACTACCACGTTCCACCCGACCATATATTGGATGAGCCAAGTCTCTCTTTAGCCAATCACCCTCGTGCCATATTCCAAGCATGAATGTGGGACTCATAAGATACATCAAAAACAACAATCAATGTGGATGCCACTGGAGTTCTCTGCCTACAACGTGACAAATTTGAGTGCATCCTAGTCTCTCATGTTTTACCATGCATCCACAGTCAGATCCAGGGATCACTAGGTGCTACATCGAGACATACTCTCAAGGCTTTACTGTGCATTCCATCTTGGAATCACTAGGCTCAACGGAGAGAAAATCCACCTCTTGGATTTTACGTGTATCCCACCATTCACTGGAAAGGATTCCTAGGCCCATCGAGGCACACAATCTTGCTTTACTGTAATCCACAATCTGGTTTAGGGGCTACTAGGCCAGTAGCTTCGTGCATCCTCATTTCGATTCAGGGACCACTACCACCATGTGTTTGTCAATTCAGATATCCATCCCACTCGGCTTCGAATCTAATCAGGTCATCCCACACAAACTGTATGAGAGAATGCATCTCATCAAAGCTATCAGGAAATGGAAAGGCTAGATTGAAAATACTATCACACCTGGAAAAACCCATTCCATGGTATAAAAGAAACACATGCAATCCCATGCATGCCAAATGTAGCAAGGAAAATACACAGTCAATTCGATACATATAATGAAGCCTATTGTATCTTCTTGATCTTACCTTTCCCTACTTCATCTTTTCTTCCTCTTGCCTTCTTTGCCTTTCTTGCTCCAATGCCAAAATGCTCCAAGAAAACTGTAAGTGTCCAAGAGTATGAGAGAAAGAGAGAACAATGAAAGAAATCCAAAGCTAAACTGACAAAAGGTTACCAATTGATCCTCAGAAGCCTTTTTATGAATGAGGCCTCTATTTTCTCCATTTTCCTTCATTTTCCTCCTTACAAGCAACCTGTGATCTTTCACCTCCTTTTTCTCCTAATTTCCATTATTTTCATAAATAAATGTACCAAAATTCCATTTTGCCTTTCCAAATTATTAGCCATTTCCTTTGCCCATTTCCTTAGCCATAAACAACCAAATTAGCACCCCCAAGGATTTATTGCCCAACATTCATCTTGGAAAAGTGTCCCATTCATGTGTGGTTATTGTTTTTATCTTTTATTACATGGAATTTTCACCAAAGTTGTTACAGAACCATACCCCTTGGGGGACACCATCCTCGTCATTCAATCACACATATACCTCAACAATCTGCTGAAAGAAGAAATACTGCTCATGGAGCTTTATAACACAACTCGATGCAGTATTTACAAATGAAAGATCTTCTCAAGAGAAGAACATCATGACAACACGACAACATACCGTATAGTGGAGCTTTATATCACAACTCGTTACATTATTTACAACGATCATCTTGTTGAGTTCCAATCCACATGACATCATAACATCATGATAGCATGACCACATGATAACATAACCATAATGATGTGACACCCATACCATAGAGTGGAGGTTTATAACATAGCCAGTTACGATATTTACATCCATACACAGGTGTGCATATAGCAACATCATAAGATATATATATATATATCATATCTAAGCATTTATCAAAACATCATATAGCATATATCAACCATCATAAAGAATATATTGATCACCATAAAGCATATATTAAATCAACATAAAGAAAATACTAAACCACGATGAAGCATATACCAAGCCATCATAAGAAAATACTAAACCACCATAAATAAATCACCAAACTACCATAAGAAATCACCAAACCACCATATCAAAGCTACTTTGCCTCAACCGGAAAATAAGGATACATGGTCCACATCTAATCCTCCATCTCCCATGTAGCTTCATCGGGCCCAAAGTCCTTCCATTACACTTTAACTTGCTCTATTTCTCAGTTTTGGAGCATGAGCACCTTTTTCTGCAATAAACACTAAGGCTCCAGCTCGAATTCTCCATCTGGTTCCACCTGTAATTTAGACTAGTCAATCACATGATTAACATCCTTAAAATACTTCTTAAGCAAAGATACATGGAAAACATCATGGAATTTCACTGTCTAAGGTAGTGCAAGTCTATATGCTACTGGCCCAATCCTCTCATTGATACTAAAGGGTCCACAAAACCGTGGTGCTAGCTTGGAACATGAGCTAATCAGTAAGGACCTCTTCTTCAGTTTGATGCACAAGTACACCTGTTCCCCAACCTAGAATTCCTTGAACAACTTGTTCTTGTCTGCATAACTCTTCTGCCTATCCTATGATGCCTTGAGATTATTCTTGATCACCTGTGTCTCCTATTCCATGTCTTCCAACATATCTGGTCCAATCAAAACTTTGCTAATGGGATGACTCCAACTGATAGGAGTGTTACAACTCCGCCCATACAGTGCCTCAAAAGGACTCATCCTCAATGACTCTTGATAACCATTATGTTATGAAAACTCTCCAAAACGATGATACTCTTCCCACTTCCTCTTCTGCTGCATCACATACATCCTCAACATGTCCTCCAATGTCCTATTGACCCTCTATGTCTGTCTATCTGTCTGCGGATCATAAGTTGTGTTGAAGGCCAGCTCTATACCCAAACCTACAAATAAATCCTTCCAAAACTTGGAAGTTAACTTTACATCCTTGACTGACACAATCATCTTTGGAACACCATGTAGTCTAACCACATCTCAGATGAATACCTGTGCCACATCACTACCTGTGAACATAGACTTCACTGAAATTAAGTGTGCAACCTTTGCTAACCTGTCCATAATGACCAAGATGGAATCATGCTACTTAACTATCTTCAACAACCTTGTGATGAAGTCCATGGAAATGAACTCCCATTTCCATTTTGGAATCGGATTCAGCTGTAGCAGTCCATTGAGATGTTTACACTCTACCTTCACTCACTAACAATAAAATAATCTAGCCAGAAACTCTGATACATCCCTCTTCAAATTTGGCCAATAGTAATATCTCTTTACCGTTGTTAGTGCCTTCTGATAACCTGGGTGACCTGAATAAAGTTTCAGATGAAACTCTCCCATGATCACCTTCCTGAGTTCACTGTTATCCAGTACATATATCCTGACTCGTAACCTGACCAATCCATTTGATGTAAGACGATAGTCCATGTCCTATGCACTTGCACTTGTACCTATACCTTTTCCTGTACTATCACACTACTAAAATCTGCGCACAATTTCCATATAACTGACATCCTATTGTCCTACCTACAGGATCCTATCCTATAAGTCCATCCCATATGAGCTCATCACTTCTAATTGATTCACCTATACCCATATACTGAGAGAATCTGCCACCCTATTCTATTTACCTTTGATATATCAGATCTCAAAATGAAACTCGTTGGTAGTGACCAATAAACTAGCCTGCTTAGCATTCAGATTTGGTTCGTTAAACAAATACCTCAACCCAATGTGATCACTCATAAGTACAAACCTCCTGTCAATAAAATAATGTCTACACATATTCAATGCATGTATAAACGTCACTAGCTCAATATCATGTGTTAGGTAGTTATGCTCATGCTCATTGAGTTTCCAAGATTCATAACATACTATGTGTCCATCCTACATAAGGACTCCACCAAATCCTCTCTTGCAAGAATCTATGCATAGCACAAACTCTTTATCTGGATTTGCAATCTATAGTACTGGTGCATGTGTTAATAACTACTTAAGCTGCTCAAAGATAGCCTCACACTCCTCAGTCCATTCGAACTTCTTACCTTTCTTTTGCAATGATGTAATGGGATAAGCAATCTGTTCAAAGTTCCTAATGAGCCTCTTGTTGGCTTAAGGGGGACTGACCTAGGTTCAGAGTTTTTCACACCAACCAACAAAACCCTAACTACTGGCCCTTTCAGCAACAACCTACATAGCATAGGCTGCATTCTCATTCGAAGCAGTATTGGGGGATGCTAGAAACAAGTTTATGCATCTAGGGACATGTGATAAATGGTTCTCAAGCTCTGCCAGTTCATATCTACCTTCGCGCAAATTGATATCCTTCTAGGGCACAATATTATAACTAGGGTAAAATGGCTTTTAGACCTTTGTGAAGGTCTACGATCAGTCTTTACAGACCTTAAACATGTATGTTATCCACTTTTGCACATCAATAAATAACCCTAGATTTGTCTTCGCGCAGATCTATCCATCTAATCAGAAATCATAACATAAATAACACTTAACTTCACAAACAAAGATAATTACTTAAAACATGGATAAATAAGATAGATTCAGTAGTTTTGCGTAGAATTCATACATTATTTCAATAAAATATATTCTTGAGAGACATAATATAACATAAGAAGAATTGACAATAATGCACGATAATGCTTCAAAATCAGTCTTTATTCAATTCTAGCATTCAAATTACAGACTTCTTTGACCTGCGCACTCAACTACAGGGGCTTGTACACTCAGCTGCGGACTTACCAAGGCCTCCTACACACTCAGTTGTAGGAGGCTTCCCCATTCTCGCCTAAGTACAGGAAGCAGAGCCTTCCTGCCTTAGCACTTGCCCAAAACAACAAAACTCATTCAAAGTTCACAATTCTTCATTCAAAGTTATCTCTAAGGCTTGCTATGAATCAACTATTTATAGATTTCTTCCATACAATACCATGGTTTGGCGACCATGGAAAATGTTAAAATTGACTCAAAACAAGGGGCTAAAACCCCTTTGACTCCTATCTAGTTGTACACTCCGCATCCAAATTTCATGGAGACTTTACATTCTTTACAAAAACTTTTAGAAAAATTGGGTTAAGTAGCCCCAAAATTAACCCTAGGGACCCTATCCCAATAGGCCCCCAACATAAAGATCATGACTCACCATTGATTCATTCAATTGGTGCCTCAATCTTGCTGTGGAGACCCCCAAGCTCGAACTCTAACACTGCAACTTCGGCAACACTCTGCATCGTAGTGTGCTGCACTTCTTCTACAAATTTTCCTATTATCAGGCCCTCCACTGCTAGGCACATTGTCCTCTATGTTTGTTGTAGAACCTTGAGCTTTTCCTGGAGTGACAAAGTAAGCTTACAAGCTTCCTCTAGCCACGCCTGTAATCTAGCCATTAGAAGGGCCTCTTTCCTCTGCAATTCTTCCGTTTGTGCTTGCAGTTGCTTCCCTTCCAGTAACTTTGGAAGGTGTTGCACTAGCGCCAAAGTGTGTGCACTCGCTCAGACCTCATCATACTTCTATTGTGTTTCTTTGACATCAGTGTTTAGCTTCTGCTAATTTGGGTCCTCCTACAGATTTTTCCATAATTCCATTGCTTGGTCAAACATTGTTACTCAATCATTGACTGTGATATCCAATGTGTTCATATTTTCCTTGATTGTTTCTCCATGTTTCTCCCAAACCTTTGGCAGAGTCATTGGCTATAACTTCAACTGTAGCTCTGCTATCTTCATTCAGAAGTCAAAATTAACCCTACTGAATTCCTCCTTTAATGCACGTACTGCAACGACCAATTTCCTCACTTTTGTTGAAGCTTCGACATCCTCTGGGATGTTCAATTCTAGCACTATTTTGAAGGCCTGCTCTATTGCTACCTCTAGGATCTATCTTCATTGCTGCATCTCCTCTTTCACCTTCAATGCATGTGCTTTCTCTGTGAACATTTTTTCATCATTTACCTTGAAATCGCTGATGATTGTGAGGGTGCATTGTTCTTTGATCCACAACTCATCTGAAACCCCTTGTTGCAGCGCGTGGAGGGCTTGGAGCAGTAGCGCAACCAAATTTAATCCTATTTCTTTCACTGTACTGAGCACAATGTGATCGTCATCTGATTCTGTGTGAATGGACCCCTCTGGTAATGGTATAATGACTCTAAGGTCTAGAGTCTATTCCATCTCTTTGACTCTTCCACTTCCCTGTATTAGGCTCGCTTACACCTCACTCAGTTTCCTGACACCTGCCTGGATCTTGCTGGCATGGATCTGTAGCTCATGCAAATCCTTTTGAGCACTCCCTAGCATCTGCATATATTGTTGCTCAAACTGCTACAACAACTCAGTTGTCGTGTCTTTAACCTTGTCACCGATCTCATCAAGATCACCTTCTGTGAGCACCATTAGGTCAATGTGCATCTGCTTATCAAACCTATGATTTTTCGACTATCTACCCATATACTCCTGCCTGCACCTATTTAAGGTGAAGGGAGTGCTATGCTCCTCTCCACCTCTGCCTTCCTACTGTGAAAGCTCCTACTCATTAGTGTCCTGTGAAGATGATTTTTTGACTTCTTCTATATCCCATCATTCCTTCTTAGCCTACACTTTGGTAGCACTCTCTTTCTTCGCCCGTTCTTCCTCTGCAACTGCCTTAGTATTAGATTCCTTTTTCTTCTACGTAGCCAGAGCTCACATGGCCTTCTGAGCTACATTCTTATGCTTCTCCGCAGTGGATGACTGCACAACAGAGCTCTCTATACCTATACTTGTACCCACCCCATGCTTCGTGGGTTGGCACCACTCTACTGGGCAAGTCCCCACGATCTCCTACACATCTGTCTCAAAGACCAAGCATGGTAGCTTGTGAATAGGTTCTTTGGGTCCTTTCGCGCTCTGATTGACACACTATGGAAATCGTCCTTGAACTCCATGTAGGCTGTCAATTTCTCGAACAAGGTTGGGGACAACCTTGGCCTCTGACAGATAACCATGAGTAGGTCCATCTCCATTAGAATCTAGAGGACCTTTGACTCCTTGATCCTTTCCAGATCCTTTGTTTTCCACGGCGAAGAGAACCTTGTTGCCTTGGGTAAATCTTCACGCTATGTACGAAACTAACTGTCCTCTGACAATCTCCAAGTGACTAAAACAATAGATAATAAAAGTCAGGCATAATGAAACAACTTTCTGTCTTCCTAGACCTTGTGACAGTTCGGGAGGAAATCCTTACATAGATATCTTTCCCAATTGTATTGAACACCCTTCGTGCATTGGGCTACTAATGATACTAATGGCACTAGAACTTCTTCCACACGAAACTTCCTCATGATTTTTCCTACAAGAATCTGGGCAGCGAACTGCACCGTCTGCTCCTGAATAGAGTGGATAGAGTATCTGCATGACTTCTTAACAAGACTATACTCAATCTTCATTTTATCTACTAGTTCGTTTTCCCCACTTGGCCCTCCAAACTCCTTGGTAGGGTCTGCTCCTTTGTAAGCCATCTTCATTGTCTGATGGACTAAAATGTCGATAATCGAGATATCCATAGACACCGAGCATGCACGAGCACAAGGAGCTGGCACACACACACTGTGTTGATATTTGATATATGAAAATGTGGCACACATAGCATGCGAAACAATCCCGTCTACTTGACACCTTTGGTCCACTTCATGGGTTCCAACCATGTAACCCTTGTCTCTTCATAGTATATCTGCATCATATATTTGTTGGTTAACAAATGAGGGAACTGCTCGTGGTGTGTGAGGTCACAATCCTCTATTTTCAGCATAGGAATGCACGCTAATGGTGTGCCTTCAAATTCCACATGTTTAGGCAATAGTGGGGTCGAAATTGAGAATTTCTTGGAATTAGGATCTTTGGTAACCTTGTTCTTTCCCTTCTGCAAAGGGATATACGGTGGAAGTCGTGAGATAGGCTCGAACTCTGTGGCATCCAACTCCTCCACACCTTGGTATTCCTCCTCCTCTAAATCAACCACTTTCTCCGACTGTTTTTGTTTTTCCTCCTTTTTTCATACCTCTGGATTCTTCCTTGGTGACTATCTCACTGACATCGACTTCTTCTACTTTTCTTTGGCAGAAGATTGCTTTGGCCTATGCAACCTTGATGCGGTAGGCATAGGGGTTGAAACTTCCATACTTGAACTCTCAAGGCCCGACATATCAGAAATAATGGCTTTGAAACTTACGAATTCTGTGGGGCTTGTAGCAGTCATCTGTTCTATGAACAACTCTCGGGTTTTTGCAGTGTAGTTTGCAAATGAGGGGCACATCATGAACTCCTCCCAAAATTGTCGATTCATAAGCTTCGAACAACAAAGCACCCATACAACTCTCATAATGGAAAGTGTTCTTTGGTGGACCAACACATGTAATTTATAGGAAGTTTTGAATTCAAATTCGACTATTCCCCCAAAATTCTGATAATAAATGCATCTTTAGCGACAAATCTCTAAATATTTTCGCCATGAATAACACCTGCTCACTCCTCTTAACTAATTTTTGGCCATAAAATCATGAATACAAACCTCAACGACTACTTTTGGACCCCTCTGCGCATCACTATTCTCCATGGCATAACTCATCTAGCACCGCTTCATGTGTCGCACCCCTGTCTTCTATTGTACAACCTCCCTACCACATTTTCCACTTAGTCAAGTAGTGTAGTTTATAGTCTCGCAATCCCTTACAACTGTCTAGATTACTAAGAATGTCCTACTTCCATATAGTCATCACGCAGGGGCAGGATCCCTTGTGTACAAGTTCAACCTACTTCCGTTCACTTTTTGAGGGAATGGTTCCACATTCAACTTCACGAGCTGAACTCTGCCACCATCCATGATCTCCTTAATAACATATGGCCCCAACCAGTGCATTTGAAACTTTCCTGGAAACTTCATGAACTTGCTATTATATAACAACACTAAATCATCTACCTTGAACATGCGAAAATCAATATGTCGATCATGCCATGCCTTTTCATGTTCCTTTTGCACTTGCTAGAGAAATCCTGCAAGGAAGCGGTCTTTGTCTAACTCCATGATCTACATGAGCCATTCTTCCAAGGTCTCGCGGTCCGCCATGTCTGTCAATGCTGCAATACGTAAACTTGGCACAATATACTCCATAGACATTATGACTTCAATTCCATAAACCAACCTAAACGATGTTTGGTTTGTCAAATTTTTACAGGTCGTCCTATAAACCTATAACACTGCAGGTACATGCATGTCCCCTCCATTATTATTGCTATGTTGGCTCTAGTTATAATATGACCCCTTAGACTCCTATATATAGAAGGGCGGTCTTGTCATTTGTATCATCCAAGAATTTTTCATTTTTGTAATGTAAAGGAGGTTGCCCCCTCGAAGAGGCTGAATTCTAAGGCGTTTATCTTTCTTTTCTATCTTTTTGTGAGTTGGTTTCATAACACACTACTCCATGGGCTTCAGCTAGGATACTAGCCCGTTCAAACTCCAGAATATACCTTCGAAGTATCTCATATGTTCCCATCTTATACAGATGACCCGCAATTACTTAAAAATCCATAGCGCGAACTACTATCTCGTTGATAAAAATTTAATGATATCATAAAAATGATCATTCGTAACATGCACCGTAAAGAGTTGCGCATCCGCTAGTCCTTCCTCCAAACTACGTGGTTCCTCACTTGTTTCAATACTAGATTGTTTCCCTGGGCCCACATTCAGCCTTCCAGGTTTTACAATCACCTCAAAGTCATACTCCTAGAATAATAGTAACCATCGACATATCTCCCCCCCCAAACACAGGATTATTGACCAAGTACTTCAGCGTGGAGTGATCTGTAGACATTTTAAAGTGTCCACTCAACAACTAATGCCTAAACTTCTGTAGTGCATAGACCATCATCAGCGCTTCGTGCTCTATGGTGGAGTAATTCTTGTCGGCTTTGGATAACTTTCTGCTTGTGAAAGCTATTGGATGATCAATCTCTCCCTCACCTGCATGTGTTAATAATTCTTTGAGCGTGATGTAGGAGGCATCAAAATGCACATTAAACTCCTTTTTCCAGTCTAGAAACACCAAAATAGGCACTGTCACCATTTTCTTCTTCAAGACATCCAAAATGTGTTGATAGTCTTCATCCAAACAAAAAATCCCATCTTTCTTTTAAAATTTCTCCATCGGCATGGTTATCTGGACATATGCCTTGATAAACTTCCTATAGTACCTAGTGTGTCCCAATGTCACATGTAGCTGTTTCACATTCCTAGGTGCTTCCAAGTTCACAATTACAATGATCTTCGTAGGTTCCACCATCAATCCTTGCTTACATACAACATGGCCAAGAAAAATCACAAAAGGCACACAAAATATACACCTTTTTAGGTTCAACATGATCTGATACCTTTGACATGTATCCAACATTAGGCGCAGACTCGCAACATGGCGCTTCACCAACCCAAACATAGTCCAATCATCAAAATATACCTCCAGGAATTTATGAATAAACTCCTTGAACACCGTGATCACTACCCGGGAAAATATTGCAGGTGCATTCTTCAATCTGAATGGCATAAATGTATATTGAAAGAAATCCCACTCAGTCGCGAAGGTTTTTTTTCTTCGATCTTCCAGTGCAATCTTTATTTGATAATATCTTTAAAATCCATCAATAAACGAATATGCCTCGTGTCTTCCACCATTCTCTAATACTTCGCCAGTAAATGTTGTTGGAAATGGATCATGCACACATGAATCGTTCAACTTCTGTAGATCTATGCATATGCAGATCTCGCCCTTCTGTTTCTTTTCTTGGACCACCATTGGGCTTACCCAATCTAATTCTTCTATTGGCTGAATAATATCAGCTTCCAACATTTTATCTTGTTCTTGGCACACCTTCTCCTTATATTTTGGATTTAGTTGATAAGGTCATTGCATAACAGGCTTCACATCCAGTTTCAATGTGATCTTCATAACACCTAAATCTCCAATAATCCCTTTCAAATTTGAAAACTTCGTTGGGAACAAATCTTGGTATTTGCGCAACAACTTAGCTACCTTATCAATGGTATCTTCATCTTGATAGTCTTCTATCTTTGCGAACTTAGGTTCTTCTTTAGATCCAATGTTTACTTGTCAAGTTTTCAGAGGCTTTGATATATGCGGGTTCGTCACCTTCGGTCCTTTGACCTCGTGTTGTCCTTCGGTTTCTGGAATGGTAATATTCCACAGATCATCCTCTTCTTCTATAGCAGTCACATTATAACATTCCAGTGCATGCTGTAACTGTGTACTCCAATCTGGTTGAGTCCAATCTATGGGTTCCTTCGACGTTCTGAATATAACTTATTTTATTTATTGTAGCACCTCATCAATGCTCTAAAACCCATCCTTGAAGATCAAAGTTAATAGAAAAAATTCCCTTAAAATGTTCCACTCAGTTGTTCCATGGAGAAGCTTTGTCTCTAGATACCAGTTCATTGTGATTATATCCAACGTATGACAAAAGATGTGCACCCATTCTGATTGTGGTTCCGTCTCCTAGGCCTTAGTCCATCATGCCAAATGATTGTGCGGATCATCCTTCCCACTATATTTTTCTATCATCCTGGTATTAGCATAACCAAACTTTAACTTCATCATTATTCTATATTCTCTCCATCCCGTAAATCTCTCCTTATGCGTACCCCACCAACGGGCAGGCGTAGTGTGCAACGCCAATTCTAGAGCCTGGAATTGATGCTCTTCTAGTACTTCCCTTTCAAATTCATCCAAAAAAAATTCCACATCATTAAAACCATCATAATGTGGAAGATTTCTTACCTCAGTCGAGACACACATCAATGACTTGGTCATCATATTGCAGTGGAGGGTAGATACTTAATGCAACCTATTTTCCCAGTGTTCTAGCTCTTGATCTGAATCTAAGGCGCAAGAGCTATCGCTGTCCCACACAATTTATCCATCAGGTGTAGGATTGAACTAATCCTCATCTTACACTATTATCTTGTATATATGATCTAGATCATCATCACTTTCTACATAGTCGCACACAGGTTCAGTATAACGCACTCCTTCTGTAGGGTCTAGAGGCACTACAACCGTGAGAGACTTCTTCTCAAATGACATCTTTCACTTCTTCAAGTTGATTACCCTGTTCATGTCAATAGCCCAGTCAATTCCTAGTAGTGAGGGGTAAGGGTTACTATCATCCACTATTTCAATGACCTCGAAGTCAGCCAACGCACTCGCCCCTTCAATATCCACTGTTACCCCGTATAAGCATCCCATTGGAATAATCTTCTGCTAATTTTCCATGTGCAATTGAATAGGAGATCACTACAGCACAGGTCTCCCCATCCTTTCCCATGTCTACTTTGATAGGACATTCACATCAGACCCTAGATCCAAGATTACCTGGTCCATTTCATAATCACCTATCTGCAGAGTTAGTCTCATCTCGTGCCCCGTTTTCATTTTATGCTTACCAATCTTTCTTACTGTGCCTTGTTTAGTAGGATTCTTTTCCTTATTAGCGCACTTATCTATTAAATCTTGCAATCCTTCTACCGCCTTCTCATCATGCAATAACTTCATACAAGTCTAAATGAAAGTAGCTAGTATTGAAGGATCTACCTCTTGTGTCACACTAGTCTATGGTGTCTTCTCATGACTTCTTGAGGTGGAGGCCTCATCGAAGTTCTTTTTTGCTTCCATGGAGGTCTCCTTAGCTCGATTGAAATAAAAATCTACCTCCTTCTCAGTAGCCTTTTGCACTTCTTCCTCCTTAGGCTGCTTGCCTTTATCTGCACCAGTTCACATACCACTTCTTAACACAATATTTATACTCTGATCCTCTTCACAGGGCTCTACCCTCATCAAATGAATGTTTTGCATAGGCTATTGGGGCTACGCCTTCTTCTCTTGCATCTTTTCCATGAGGACTAGACATTCTTCTATGACATGGCCAAATTGTCGACAATAATGACAGGAGAGATGTGTGGGTTTTGTACAATCTTGTGCGAAGTGCATTGCTTCACCACAGTTATAGAAGATTATGTACCCATGCCCTCGACTTGGTCCAACGCCTCTTCCTCATCCTCAACCTTGGAATCCTATGTGTGATGCTCCTACGCCTTAATCCTCAAGCTGGTTCTCTACCTGCATTATGTAGGTAGGGGTTCTATCTAACATCAACTCATAAATACTACAATGGAATTCATCGTGTCCTACATACTTATAGAAATTGCAAAACAACTGTATAGGGGTTTGTACAAACTTCTGCAATAGATGGCAGTTATCAGTAGCATCTTGTCCTCTAACCTAATAGATAATCCATCATAACATAGCTCTCACACTCGTTCTAACATTAGTTTCTGGTTTCAGGGGTACAAGACCTCCCCATTTAATATAATTCTTAAAGATTGGGCAATGGTCCTTATCATGTCCATGACTCTTACACTTCAGACACCAGACCTCAGAATGCACCTCCAACTAAGCTTCCTTCCCTTTCCTCAAGCTCTACAACTCCAAGTGTAGGATTTCCATCTGTGAATGAATCTGTTGTACTCCCAAGTTCGTATCTTGGATAAGCGAGGCATCTAGCCTCATCACTATCTCCAAGGCTTTCGTTTTCATTGCTATTTTCTGTTGTGACAGAGGTATTCTTAAATGTGGAAAGAGCGATGCTATAAACCAGACGTGATGCTGGGAATCTGAGATAACATATTAGCCTGCCTGATCAAGCACTTCAACCCCTGATCAAATTCCCAAGGTGTTGCATCGACCTTCTGTCAGATTTCCTTAAATTCAATTACTGACTATGCCTCTGACTTAGGCTTACTCAACTCCTTGTTCAGAGCTAGCTGGGTATCAACCAATGTCACATTGGGGTTATCAGTGCAATACTTGATATACCATGTTAATGTGTAATCTTGTAAAGTTGTAACAAACTGCGCTTTCTTAATATTATCGTCTGTAATCTCCCGTGTTGTCCAAATAGCTCTTGCGACAAACCAAAATTGTTCTAGATCTTCTGTCCCTATTCCCTTAAAAATTGGCATCTTCATCGCGTTCACCATGTTGAATGGTGGAAGTGGAGGTGGAGGGGGTGAAGGCGTAGGTGTATGAGGTGGAGGTGGAGTGGAATTCCCTGCATAATTAACTAAACTTCACTTTACATTGTACTCAACACTATCCCTTCATTGTCTCTTGAAAGGGGTTCAATGAGCGAACTATATTCTGGGTTGGATCCTCCATTTCTTCTAGGGAATCTCCCACTTCGCATAGCCCCAAACATCAAGGTAACTGCATAACCCTCTTTTCACTTAACAACATTTTAATCTAGGTCTCCAATGATTTCAAATACTTACCTCGCGGTCCTTTAAAGATCCTTCGCTTTGCTTCGCTATAGATGATATTCCTATCGATCACAAACTAATTCACAAAACTTCCCAATATGCAATCAATCCATTGATCCAGAGCCCGCACGATTTTCCTTTCTAATGCCTTGATACGTCACACTAGTTCAGGAGTCCACACTATAGGACTGTCAAGCCACCACGTCCCCTCACTATCAACCAATTTAGAAAACCACTCATATAGTTCTTCAAGGAAGAAATAGAAGAACGTGTTAGTCTTGTCTATGTACAAAAATCTCTGCAACCATTGCTCCTTGGATAATTTAGGTTTCCTATTCTCCTGAGCCACAAACGCATGTGATTTTAGGTTAATCCACTTATCAAGCTCTTTCTTCATAGGAAACCATTTATCGCACATCTCTCAGCTAGATCCCAGTGTCAACAATGGAACAACTTGTTGGGCTTAAGAGGGCCTGAACCAGGTTCAAAGTTGTTCGTGCCAACTAAGAAAACCCTAACTGCTTGCCCTTTCAACAACAATCAGCATAGCGCATGTTGTAGTCTCACTCGAAGCAGTATTGGGGGATGGTAGAACTAGGTTTTTGCATCCCGAGACATGTGATAAGTGGTTCTCAAACTCTGATAGTTCAGATCTACCTTCGCGGAGACTGGTATCCTTCTTGGGCCCATCACTATAACTAGGGTAAAATGGCTTTTATACCTCGTGAAGGACTACAATTGGTCTTTGTAGACATTAAACATGTATCTTATCCACTTTCGCAAATCAAAAATTAACCCTAGATCTGTCTTCATGCAGATCTATCCAGCTCATCAGAAATCATAATATAAATAACACTTAACTTCACGAACATAGATAATTACTTAAAACATGCATAAATAAGATAGATTCAGTAGTTTTGTGCATCATTCATACATTATTTCATTAAAACATATTCTTGAGAGACAAAATATAACATAAGAAGAAATCACAATAATGCACGATAATTCTTCAAAATCAGTCTTTATTCAATTCCAGCATTCAAATTATAGACTTATCTACCCTATGCACTCAGTTGTAGGGGTCTGCGTACTCAGTTGTGAACTTACCAAGGTCTCCAGTGCACTCAGCTGTAGGAGCCTTCCCCTTCTCACCTAAGTACAAGAAGCATAGCCTTCCTGCCTTATCACTTGCCCAAAACAACAAAATTCATTCAAAGTTCACAATTCTTCATTCTAAGTTATCTCTAAGAATCACTATGACTCAACTATTTATATACTTCTTCCATACAATACCACATTCCGCGAACCATGGGAGAATCTTAAAATTGACCCAAAACAAGGGCCTAAAGCCCCTTTGAATCTTATCTAGTAGTGCGCTCCTTATCCACATTTCACAGAGACTTTACATTCTTTACAAAAACCTTTTACAAAAATTAGGTTAACTAACCCCAAAATTGACCCGAGGGACCCTATCCCAACACCTCTTATAATATCTTGACAGACCCATGAAATATCTCACCTCATCCACATTATTAGGAGATACCCACTCCATGATGGCCCTTATCTTCTTTGGATCTACTACAATTCCCTCCTTGGACACCGCATGTCCCAAGTAGTGCACCTCAGTCTAAAAGAAACTATACTTATTGAGCTTAGCATATAACTCATGCTCCCTCAACAACCTTAATACTGCTACTAAGTGCTCAGTGCGCTCTTCCTCATTTTTAGAATATAAAGTACATCATCAATTAACACAATAAAAAAATTATCCAAATATGGATGCAACACACTATTCATCAAACACATGAATAGCTGGAGCATTATTTAAGCCAAATGGAACAAAAACAAACTCATAATTCCCATACCTAGTACTGAACGTAGTCTTATAAATGTCCTCCTTTTCTATGCATACTTGATGGTATCCAGATCTCAAGTCAATATTTGATAACACTGCTACTCCCTTAAGCTAATCGAACAAGTCAACAATCCTCGACAAAGGGTACCTGTTCTTGATAGTCACTTTGTTCAACTACCTGTAATCAATGCATAATCTAAGAGTACCATATTTCTTCCTCACAAACAAGACCGGTGTGCCCCAAGGTGATACACTTGGCCTAATGTATCCCTTGTCCAACATTTCCTTTAACTACAAGTTTAACTCAACCAACTTAGGTGTGCTCATCCTGAAAGGTGATTTTGATGTTAGCGCTGCCCCTCGCACTAACTCAATAGAAAAGTATACCTCCCTATGAGATGGAAACTTTGTAACATCCTCAAGAAATACATTCTAAAACTGCTGCAAAACTGGTTACTTTTTCAACACATCTGCATCCTCAACCTCCTTACCCTTATCACTAGAAATGTGTACTGCAGATAGATTGCGCCCTTTCCTGTGGCTACGCTTTTCCTGCATAGATATCACCATCCTAATTGATGTGGATTTTTTCTTACCTTGCAATACTCTTGGTTCTTCATTGTCATCAACAAACTCAATAGCTTTTTCATAGCAGTCAACCTTGGTTCTATGTAGATACAACCAATCCATGCCCAATAACATACTATATGAACTCAATGGTAATACATTTAAATATGCTTTTGTAGGCATACCATTTAAATCAAATGCAAAAGTTCTTACCCAATGATAAAATTTCTTCTTTGTACTTATAGCCAACTGCACTAACCAAGACTCTGAATGCAATTCCTTACTCAAACCACACTTATCCACCAAGTTATGAATAACATAGCTATAATTAGATCCACGGTCAATCAAAATAGAAATAACTTGATCACAAAGCTTACTATCCATCTCAATGATAGATACCTGGTGTTCTTCTTTCCCATTTCCTATTGTTGCATAGGTACATGGACTACTCTAACCAACATCCCCAACAGTCTGCACCTCCTATGCACGATATATCTTAAGCCTTCCACCCTAATGCTGCAGACAATCCACCCTAATACTGTAGACAATGTCTCCTAAGGTGTTCTTCAACACATGTCCAAAACCCCAATCGACTAGTGCCCTCATCTCTATGCTACTATTTTTTTTGCTGTGACCCATGTCCTTATCTAGCTACATTAAATCTCTTTTGTGGAGCCACATTTTATTTCTCATCTACATGTTGAGGCCTTGTCCTCTTAGGCTGCCATTTACCTCTACCTTTATCTTTTCCCTTCCATCCATGCTGAGATTCATTCTTACATTTTGATTGTTCATATCAATGCTTCAGTTTCCTAATAACTTCCTCAAGTGCCTGAGGGTCATCATACTCAATTTGATCTCTAAATGCTAATGGAAAACCATTTACGAATCTATGAACGTTAGCCTTCTCATCAGTAAGATACGGTACATACCTCAATAGTTCAAGAAACTTGGGCGTGTACTGATCACATCTTTAACTCATAGAATTATTTAGCCTTACTATCGTAGTACCTTTCTGACAAGTACTTCTTCCTGAAAATCCTCTAAGTTCTTGCCAACTCAAGTCATCTGTCCTGATGTATCTAACCCACTTAACATCTTCCCACCAGATGTTTTCTTTACCTTTCAAGTTGAAGATAACTATTCTAGCGTTCATGTTATCTATGTATTCATGCAACTCAAAGGATTTGTTCATCCCAAGTACCCAAGCCTCTACATCTTTTGGCTTATTCACATCTCCATCAAAAGTAGGTGGTTTTTCTCTCTTGAATTTTTCTGGTAAGTATCCCCCATGATTCCTCCTATAAGGATGATAGTGACGATGATCATGATGTCTATAAGAACCAGAACTATAATAATACCTATACTCATCGCCCCTCCTTTCTAGAGTGTCCAACAATTTGCCATCTCTCACTATATCATATCTATTTGACCTATGTCTACCATGAGATCTACTCCCATATGATCAATTAGTCCCATCCTGTTGTGCATGGTTGATCTGAAGTGGCCCTTGTCACTGTAGTTTTGATAAACTCTAAATATGTATAGCATTGACCTCTACTTGCTTCTCTTGTGCCTGTATGATCTGATTATGATCCAAGATATGTTACTTATAGATGCATCATAATTACATGAAACCAAACTTATTAACCATGGAAATTAAAATCACACAAAAAAATGAAGAAATAAGGTGATAAGAAAGAAACCATGACATAAAGATTTGATTACATAGTTCATCCAATTTGGACTACATCTTTGGGCCCTGCTCAATAGTGGGGAGGCCTTCTTTCATTAAGTGGCATAAAAGAGATAAAATTACAAGCAACATTCAATTACAACCCTTATACTTCCAATTTAGAATATGGACGAAGAATGGAGAGCCCAACTTCAAAAACAGACAATACAACCGAAATCTTGGTGAAAAATCATATAAATATACCTATCTGGACACACAATTTGAATAATCGGGATTTCTGCACCCTCTTGGAACCTCCTTGCTGCTCAAGGTGAGGTTCTGACCCCCTATTTCCGGGTCAGGTTACTGCTGCATATAATGTTCTGAACTATCGACCAGTCTCATCCCTTTTCCTGTGTTGATAGTCCTATATATACTTGGTGGTTAACCCCTCAATTCTCGGGCAGTTCCCAACAGATGACAAGTATTAGATGGCGGGCTTATTTTAGGTAGAGATTCTCAGGCCCTTGAATAGTACTGGTAGCAACCCTGTCAAACATAGAAAAAGATTCCATGGACTATTTTTGCATTAAATCTCAAATTACGGAATAATCCATCGGCGCAGTTAGCATCATCGCAAATCGTAATTTCTGTTTTCCATCGGCGTACAAAACCAAGCCTTTACAACATGTTCCTTGCTATAACAATGGACCCTATGGGCTTATTAAACATAATTCATAATATATTGGGTCTGAAGCCTCATCACAAATCACAATCGGTGGGAACCAGGGTCGTACTTGTTATTAGGATACTGCACAGTGCGATGTGTGATATGCGATATCACAATCGCAACCTAATCTTGTCGAGGAAAATTCTGTAATTCCATTCCCTCTGCGATTGTGATATGCGATTATCGTATCCCAACTTTTCTTTCCTGGGGCCGATTAAAACTGTTGATTTTCCTCTGATCTGCGATTGCAATATCGCAATCACAACTCGGTAGTGCTGGGGGCTGATTACTCAATCCACAGACCTCTACCTTTTGCGATTAAGGATATGCGGGACCAATGGTGGCCTGCCACTTGGAACTTCCCCATTCGTTGAGAGTTTTTCCACGTCACTTCCTCCTGCCACCTATCTAAGTCAAACTTGATCTTTGACTTGCTCTAACTTCTTCATATGAACTCGGATTTGAGTGTCATTCACACCATTGGAATCAAGATGATGAGCAATTCGATCTGATGCTACGTTTATAGAGTTTCTACCACTTTGAGTTTTGAGCCTTCTTACCATGCCACTGGTACTTTTTAGAGATCCACCTGGATCAGATCATTATCTGCCTTACAAATCCCTATCTCTTCCTTCAAAATTCTCAATGTATTGGCCAAGTTAGAATTATGCCCCAGACCATGCTACTCATATGATGCATGGGTAGATTTGACGTAATCTACCACCTTGCTAGCCATTTGATCTTTCTCTTCCTATAATGCATAATATGTCAAATAAACCAAATCATAATGAACCAACGTACCTTAGTATAGCTCAGGGAGGATACCTTGTTTGCAAGATCACCAAATCATCATGATACATGTATAACATAATCGTAACAACATGTCGACATACACAGGTAAATGTATCAACACAAAAACATCATTGTGACTAGGATCTAGTCATCAATGCAAGGCCATATCAACAATGCATGCTATGACCTCATGCATGAAAACATCCATTACTCCATTGTACACATTGCTACATGCAATCAACAACATGCATAAGCAATGCCCAACCAACTAAAAATACACATAAACACATTTAGTTGAACATAATCGATCAATTCTTGCAATCAACCTACAATACTAATGCATATAATCAAAATATTCAAAATGTAACCTAACATACAAGGATGTAAGTAGGCGACATAAAACCATCATGTAAGCGACAATTAACCATATACATTCAGTCACATACTCATGTCAAATACTCTTCACAAAATCAACATCAAATTCTCCATGATAACCATACTACAACAATAATCCAACATCAAGCATTTGCAAAAAGTATATAAGTGTAAGAAACACACATGAAACTAACATGCATGCATGACTAACACATTTAACCCATCTAGTCTGAGAGTTGAACCATGCTTTGATACCACTCTGTAACACCCTCCTCCCACATTCACCCAAATAACCATGGCAACTGGGGTAAACATGAGACAAGGGGATACTATGACTAGATTTGACCTCCTAGGTAACATTAAGGAAGTGGAATCGATGGAAAATCACACACATTCATCCAACACCATCAACAGAACCTTTAGGAGACAAGTCACCCACTCAAAAAACCTATCCCTGGGTCCCAATATTGTTCTAGACCTCTTAGGCCATAGTCCCTCTCATGTTATGGGCAAGAGGGTGACTATAGACCTAAAACCACTCTCATAGGCCTACCTGCCAGCGATTGTGGACAAAACTTGCCAATTTTGTGCCAGTGAACCTAAGAATTAAGCCACTTTTTCAGGGCCAGAGCCCAGGTGACTACCTAGAATGGAACGAAATCTCAGAATCAAGTAAATTATACAAAAAAAATGATGCAAAAGTAAATATTTGATCAAGACCTTAACCATGCCCCTAGTAGTCATGACAAGCATTTCATCAAACATATTGTCAACATGTAACCTACAGGTATAAGTAATAGAATTAAGTGTAGGGATCTCATACTTATCTGAGAATCATCGTGAACCATTGTTTCCTCATCTATTTTTCTACCTTATCACTTATTAGATCATAGATACAATATCCATTCAAATACAGGTAAAAACATTATGAGAGCTAAACATAGTTGCTGCCATAAAATGTACATATAACCAACATAATAGGAAAAAAAATACAATAAACATATCAGCCATCAAAATCCATATCTACACCAGTACATTTTCATATTAAAATCAATGGAATGAATTTCTCATTAATCAATGTAATCAACCAACCAGTGATGGGACTACATGTTCCCCACAACCATAGATTGGCTGAGCCAAGTCTCTCTTCATTCAATCACCCCCGTCCCATATTCCAAGCATGAATGTGGGACTCATAGAACTCATTGAAAATACCAATCAACGTGGATTCCATCAGATTTCTCTGCCTACGCTGTGAGAAATTTGAGTGCCTCCTAGTCTCTCAGGCTTTACCATGCATCTGAAGTCTGATCCAGGGATCACTAGGCCCTACACCAAGACATACTCTCAAGGATTTACTGTGAATGCCATCTTGAAATCACTAGGCCCAACGGAGAGAAAATCCACCTCTTGGATTTACCGTATATCCTGCCATTCACTGACAAGGAATCCTAGACCCATTAAGGAACACAATTTCTCTTTACCGCAACCCATAGTCCGATTCAGGGGCTACTAGGCCAGTGGATTCATGCATCCTCAGTCTGGTTCAGGGGCCACTACCACCATGTGTTTGTCAATTCAGAAATCCACCCCACTCAGCTTTGAATCCAATCCGACCATCCCACACAAACTGTATGAGAGAATCCATCTCATAAAATCTATCAGGAAATGGAAAGGCTAGGCTGAAAATAGTGTCACACTTGATAAAACCCATTCCATGGTAGAAAACAAAGACATGCAATCCCATGCATGCAAAATATAGCAAGGAAATTACACATGCAAGTCGATACCTACAATGAATCCTACTGTAGCTGCTTGATCCTATCTTTCCCTACTTGATATTTTCTTCCTCTTGCCTTCTTTGCCTTGCTCCAATGCCAAAATGCTCCAAGCAATCTCTAAGTGTCCAAGAGTATGAGAGAGAGAGAATAATGAAAGAACTACAAAGCTAAACTAACAAAAGGTTACCAACTGATCCTCAGAATCCTTTTTATAAATGAGGCCTCTATTTTCTTCATTTTCCATTAGTTTCCTTCATTTTCCTCCTTACATGCAACCTATGACATTTCACCTCCTTTTTCTCCTAATTTCCATTAATTTCATAAATAAATGTGCCAAAATGCCATTTGTCCTTTACAAAGCCTTAGCCATTGACTTTGTCAATTTCCTTAGCCACAAACAACCAAATTAACACCCCTTAGAATGTCTTTCCCAACACTTATCTTGGAATAAGTGTCCCATTCATCCGTGGTTATTGTTTTATATTTTATTACATGTAATTTTCACCAGAGTTGTTACAGTCTACATCAACATATTTGAATGTATTATCGTTGGTTTCGTATAGCACGCTTTTGGGTATGGACTAGTTGTATCTCCATAGAACCAAGGTGGACTATTACGACAAATCTATTTAGTGCTTGGATGACAATGGAGAACAAAGAGTCTTGTAGGGTAAGAAGAAGGCCACATTAGTTAGAATGGTAACAACTATGCAAGTGAAGCATAGTCGTAGAAAAGGGTGTGTGTTATTTGCAGTGAAAATTTCTAGTGACAAAGGTAAGGAAGTTGAGGTTGTGGATTTTTTGAGTAGGTACCCAGTTTTACAATAGTTTGAGGGTGTGTTTCCAACAGATATTTCAGAATTCTTTCCTCACAAGGAAGTATACTTTCCTATTGAGTTGGTACTAGGGTCAACACCAACATCAAAAGCACCATACAGAATGAGCACTCCAAAGTTGATAGAGCTAAAGTTGCAGTTGAAGGAAATGCTTAGCAAGGGACATATTAGTCGAAGTGTATCACCATGGGGCCCACCATTATTGTTTGCAAAGAAGAAGGATGGTACTCTCAAGTTGTGCATTGATTACAGGTAGTTGAACAAAGTGACCATCAAGAACAAGTATCCCTTGCCAAGGATTGATGATTTGTTCGATCAGTTGAAGCGAGCAACGATGTTCTCGAAGATTAATATGAGATTTGTATATCATCAGGTATGCATTAAAGAATATGGCATTCACAAGACAACCTTCCGGACCAGGTACGATAATTATGAGTTTGTTGTAGTTCCTTTCAGTTTGAATAATTCTTTGGCTACTTTTATGTGTCTCATGAATAGTGTGTTGTGTCCTTATCTTGACAAGTTTGTTATTGTGTTCATTGATGACATCATGATATATTCTAAAAATGAAGAAGAACAAGTTTAGAATTTAGCAGTAGTGTTGAGATTACTAAGAGAGCATCATTTGTATGCTAAGCTTTTAAAATATAATTTCTTTCAGACAGAGGTACATTACTTAGGACATGTTGTTTCTAGGGAAGGCATAATAGTAGATCCATAAAAGATAAGGTTTATCATGGAATTGGTAGCTCCTAAGAAGGTGGATGAGGTAGGATAATTTATGGGGTTCGTAGGCTACTATAGAAGGCTTATTAGGAACTTCTCTTTCATTGTATATACTATGACGTCATTGCAGCGAAAAGGTAAGAAGTTTGAATGGAAATAAGAATGCACAAGTTTTGAGTAGTTGAAACAGTTGTTGACAAATGCTCCAGTGTTAAAGATTGCAAATCCAAACAAAGAGTTTGTGGTATGCACAGATGCTTGCAAGAGAGTATTTGGTGAAGTTCTTATGCAGGTAGGACAAGTATTATGCTATGAATCACAAAAGCTAAATGAGCACGAGGAGAATTATCCAACACATGATCTTGAGTTGGCAACAATCATCCATGCATTGAATATGTGGAGGCACTATCACATTGGATTGAGGTATCTATTTGACCAACCAAATTTGAACTCTATACAAGCTAGATGGTTAGCCACGATCAACAAGTTTGTCTTTGAGATAAAGTATATTAAAGGTAAAGAGAAAAGGGTTTCATATGCTCTTAGCAGGAAGATACAGGTGAACCACATAGTAGTTATCAATTCTTATGGAAGATATTTATAGGCTCAGATATTAAAGGTAGGTTAGTAGGATAATAAGTACATGGAGCTCAGAGACAAGTTGCAACAAAATATAGGTACAAGCATAGGTACATGTATAGCTATAGGTGTAGGTATAGGTGCAAAGGATGTGGACTATCATCTCACAACAGATGGCTTGGTTAGGTTTAGGGACATGATATATGTGCTAGATGATAGGAATCCCAAGAAGCTTATCTTCAGAGAGTTTCATTCAAAACCATATTCATGTCACCCAGGATATCATAAGACACTGACAGTGGTTAAGAAGTTCTACTATTGGCCAAACTTGAAAAAAGAAGCGGCAAAGTTTGTGGCTAGATTCTTGGATTGTCAACAAGTAAAGGCAAAGTGTAAACATCCAGGTGGGTTACTATAGCCGATATCGATTCTAGAGTGGAAATGGGAGGTCATTTCCATGGACTTCATCACAGGTTTTCTGAGGACATCTAGACAACATGACTTGATTATGGTTGTTGTGGACAAGTTAACTTAGGTAGCACACTTCCTTCTAGTAAAGTATACTTATTTAGCTAATGATGTAGCATAGGTATTCATCATGGATATAGTGAGGTTGCATGGTGTACCAAAGAATATCATATCAGATAGGGATGTCAAGTTCACTTCTAGGTTATAGAAAGAGTTATTTGCAAGTTTGGGTATAGAGTTATCCTTTAGCACAACCTATCATCCACAGAAAGATGGACAGACAGAGAGGGTCAACAGGATATTGGACGACATGTTGAGGATGTATGTGAGCATTAGCAATGAAAGTGGGAAGAGTATCTTCCACTAGTATAATTCACTTACAACAATGGGTATCAAGAGCCTTTAAGGATGAGTCCATTTGAGGCATTGTATGGGCAAAGCTATAATACTCCCATTAGTTGGAGTGATCCAGTGAACAGGGTGTTGCATTAGGAGAATTTTGAGGTCTAAAATGGGCCTCCTAAGAAAAATATACAACCAAAACAAACTTTATAAGAACCAATAGGATTCAAGATGATGATGTCAATCATGGGGGAAGATTCACCATTTTTGAAGTAAAAAAGTAAAAATACTAAAAAATAATAAGATAATAAAACTACTTTTTCAACTCGTATTTTCAACTTAGCTCCTTAAGGTTTAACTCAAATTTCAAGCGGGAGTACTCGTTGGATGCAGAATTTGGTTCCTCATCTAAGGAGTACCCATGTTGCATAGTTTTGATCAACCCTTCTACAGAAAAAATAAAGAATACATGAAAAAACGTGATTGCAATCACGTTTTTCATGTATTTCTAATTTTCCGTGTAGTATGGTCCATCGAAAGTATGCAACATGGGTACTCCTTGGATGAGGAATCAAATTATGCATCCAATGAGTGTTTACACTTGAAATTTGAGTAAACCCATATGGAGATAAGTTGAAAATACGAGTTGAAAAAATAGTTTTTTATTTTTTCCCTCTAAAATTTGATGATGTAATCTAATATTATTTTATTATTTTGACTATTATTTTATAATTTCCTTAGGAGGACCATTTTAGACCTCAAAAATCCCCTAATAATTGGATGAACATGTTGGTTGAAATAGAACAGGAAATGCAAGTAATCAAGAAGAATCTAGAGGCAACACAAGATAGACAGAAGAGTTATGCAAATCAGAATAGGTCGTTTAAGGAGTTTCAAGTTGGGGAAAAACTTTACTTGTGCATCAAGCCCAATAAGATCTCCTTGAGGATTGGAGCATGTGCCAAGTTGTTACCTAAGTTTCATGGACCTTTCAATATTCTTGAAAGGATTGGACTAGTAGCCTATTGACTTGCACTGCCTCCGACAGTGAAAGTCCATGATGGTTTCCATGTGTCATTTCTTAAGAAATATGTTAAAGATGTTGATCATATAACTGACTAGTCTATATTACATGTGGAGCCATAACAAGAATTCCAACTGGAACCTCAGTGTATATTGTAGAGAAAGATGCTCATTCTCTAGAACCTAGAAAACGAATAGGTTAAACTATAATGGAAGCACTTTGGGCCTGATGAAGCTACATGGGAGATGGTGGATCAGATGCAGACTATGTATCCTTCTGTATTCGTTGGTTGAGGGAATGTTTGGCATATGTACATATGTATATGGATGTAAATACTACCACAAGATATGTTATAAATCTCTAAAGCAATATGT
Source organism: Pinus tabuliformis (assembly GCA_031772625.1). Taxonomy (NCBI): domain Eukaryota; kingdom Viridiplantae; phylum Streptophyta; class Pinopsida; order Pinales; family Pinaceae; genus Pinus; species Pinus tabuliformis. The sequence goes on from CM062820.1 coordinate 1,306,911,025, forward strand.
GTGTCATGTCATTATGGTTGTCATGTTGTTATGTTGCCATGTTGGTTTGCTTCTTAGCATGTTGATCATTCTAAATACTGCAACGAGCTAAGTTATAAAGCTCTAGGGGAAGTATGTTTAGTTTACAACAATTTTGTGGTTGTAGGTGTCATTGAACACCTAGGACGGTGTTCCCCCAAAGGGGAGGGTTTTGTAACAACCTTTTTCAAAGAATCCATGTAAAAATTAATAAAGGTAAAATAAGACCTTGGTCATGAGCCATATATTCCAAGCTGAAGGTTAGGGATAAAAATAGTGATGGGGATCACTTGTGATTAATTAATGGCTATGGAAATTAGCAAAGACAATGGTTAAGGATTTGGAAATGAAAAATGATATTTATTGGCATTTATTTATGAAAATTAGGAGAATAGGAAGGTGAAAGGTCACAAGTTGCATGTGAGGAGGAAAATGAAGGAAAATATTGGAAAATGAAGAAAATAGAGGCCACATTAATAAAAAGGCTTTTGAGGATCAGTTCATGGCTTTTGATCAATTCAGTTTTGGAACTCTCATTTTCTCTCCCAATACTCTTGGATACTTATAGTTTTCTTGGAGCACTCTTGGAGAAGTGTGGCATACTTGGGATTTGGAGCAAGAAGGAAAAGGAAAGACAGGAAAGCACAAGATGACATTGGGATCAACAAATACAATGGATTTTTCTTGCAGGTTCTGAGTTGCATGTATGATTTCCTTGCTAGTCTTGACATGCATGACATATGCATGTGGATATTTGGTTATGATTTTTCATTGGCATGGAGGATTTCTTGGATTGACAGTGGTGTTTCCTAGCCTTTCCATTTCCTGGATAGCCATGGTGTTGTGGGTTTTACATTTTTTCTGGTCAGTTTTCTTGTTCCTTTTTCTTTGGGTTGAGTTACTAGTTCCTGGAAGCCTTGGTTGGACAAATGATCTTGAAGCCCTGTAAAAAATTGGGTTGAGTTACTAGTCTTGGAAGCCTTGGTTGTAAAAATGTTTTGAAAGCCCATGTTGGGTTGAGTTACTAGTCTTGGAAGCCCTGGTTGGACAAACACTCTAGAAGCTTGGCGATAACTGTGGGTTGATACTAGTCTTGGAATCCTTGGTTGGAACAAATGCTCTAGAGCCTTGGACAACTTGGGTAGAGACCAATCTGGTGATGGTTAGTGATATCTAACTGTGAGGTGGAATCACTGGTTGAGGGTTGAGGTAATTTGGCCTCTAGAAGCCTAGATGGTTTTGATTGATTTTTTTCTTATGAGATCCCACATTCATGCTTGGAATATGGCACGTGGGTGACTGGCTGAAAGAAAGATTTGGTTCAGCCTAGTCTATGGTCGGGTGGTTAGTGGAAGTCCCATACCTGGTCGGCCTATGAAATCATCAATAAGAGATCTCTTTCTCCTTGGTATTTTATGGGTAAATATACTTGTTTTTATGTGCCTTATATGGTTGTTATATCCTTGATATTTTTGTTGGTTATATCCTGGTTATGAATGAGTTTTTATGACATTGAAAATGTATTTCTCTCGTCATGTTTTGGTTAATCGATGAATGTACAATGAATATGTGGCTTAATTTATGGTAATGTAGTTATTGTGATGAGGAAACAATGATTCTTAGTGATTCTCAGATAAGCTTGAGAACCCTATGATTAGATATGTTGTTTAAACCTGTAGGATGTATATTTGTGAAATGTTTGATGAAATGTCTATCATGACTAGTAGGGGTCTAGTCAAGTCCTTGTTCTATTATTTGAATTTGTATCATTGTTTCAATGTTATTTTTTATTTTTGGAAGTTTCATGGGGTTCTCGGCAGTGGCTTGAGTCCTGACCCTAAAAAAGTGGCACAGAATCTAGATTCGCTGGCAGAGAACTACATGGAAAAGTCCCTAGTCACATGCATTCCCATGTCAAGGGAGAAATTGGGGCTTTAATGCAGCAAAAATTGAGTTTATCTTAGGGGTTGGTCACATGGATGGGTTGGATGGCTCTTGGGGGTTATATTGCTTATGTAGAAGGTCAGGTTGTCTATGTTCTATCAATTCCACTTCCCTAACTACTACATTGGGAGTTGAATCATATCATAGTAACTCTTCGTCACATGTTTACACCAGTTAGCTAGTTACTTGGGTAGATGTGGTAGGAGGGTGGTTACACTTTACCAAAAACCTTGATTTTTCTTGGAAAAAATTATGAATTCTACTCTTTACAAATGAAGACATTTCTGCAAGCCTAAGAGTGTTAGGATACCCTTTAGAACAGTTATGTACAACTAACCTAAGAATCATTAAAAATCATGAACAATAATTAGAGGAATGTCACTACAGAACTAAGAAATAAAGAACATAAAACCAAATATTGGATACAGAACTTAGTCGATGACTCTATCTTCGACAAGATAACCAATGCAGCAACAATAAACGAAGCTTGGGATATTTTTACGTTTCATATTAGGGTAATGATACAGTGAAAACTATCAAATTGCAAAGATTGAGGCTGCAATTTGAAACCCTAAAGATGATTGACACAAAGAATGTTAACTAGTTCATGACTAGAGTCATGGGCATTGTTAATCAAATCAAACTTATTGGTGAAACCATTCCATATCTAAATATATTTGAAAAATTCCTTTGAAGTCTGCCCAAGAAATATGACATGGTTGTAACAACCATTCAGGAATCCAAATATTTTACAACTTTGTTAGTAGAACAACTAACTGAATCACTTCTAGCACGCGAATCAAGAATAAACCTGGTAGAAGATTCCATGGAACAAGAATTCAAAGAAAAAATCTCTCTTGGAAAAGGAAAAGGAAGAGGATATAGAAGCTACAAGTAGCGAGGTAGAGGCAGATAAAAACATCATCATGTAGCAAAGCAGTCGAAACCTTCACAAAACCAAACATAGAGAAGCAAAACATGGAGCAAATATAATAGCTAATGTTATTACTACAAGAAAGTTAGGTATTATGAACATGAATTGAGAAAGAAATAGTCAAATCAACAAAGAGGTAGTGTCCATCTGTCCAACAATGAAGGAGAATCCTTTGAAACAATGTTTCTTTCCTGCCACCTTTCTGAAGATATTCACAACTAGGACCTTTGGTGGTTGGACAATGGTTGTAGCAATCATATGACAGGTAACAAAAAATTACTTTCTTACATTGATTCTTGCATAAAATCTGAAATTAATCTTGGAGACTGTTCCCATATTAGAGCTGAAGGGAAAGGTATTGTCCCTATTCTTACTAAACATAATCAAAATAAATATATTCCTAATGTTTATTATGTTACACATATGAATCATAATCTCATTAGTGTAGGTAAATTGATGGAACATGGTTATGATGTAATATTCCAAGGGAACACATCTTATGTCTATGAAAAACCTCCCAATAGAAGATTGACAACATATATTGAAAAAACCAAGAATAACATGTTTCCTTTGACTCTTAGAAGTTGAAAGCTTTCACAGTCTTTTTCACACAATGTGTAAAGAATAGATGAGTCATAGTTATGGCATTCTAGGTATGGGAATATTCCCCTAAAGAGTCTAAGTCTGCTTCAAAAACATTCTATGGTCATTGGTCTCCCTATTTTAAATGAAAAAGATTGTAACTATGAAATTTGTATTCTAACAAAGCATAAAAGAGATAGCTTTTTGACATCTTCCATTAGAGAAAAAGATAATTTAGAGCTAGTCCATACAAACATATGTCATGGCCCAACACAAACACAGTCCATTGGTGGTAATCTTTATTTTATTACCTTCATTGATGATTATAGCATGAAGATATGGGTTTATTTTATCAAAATAAATCATATACCTTCTCAAGATTCAAGGAGTTCAAATAAAAAGGAGAAAAGTAGAGTGGAAACTCTTTGAAAGTAATCAAATCCAACAGAGGCAGAGAACACAGTTCCAATGAATTCAAAGTTTTTTGGCAACAACAAGGAATTATAATGTAGAACACCAAAAATATACATTCCACAACAAAATGGAGTAGTAGAGAGGAAAAACTAGTCAATCAAGAATATGGCCAAATCCATGCTTCATGAAAAGAAGTTGTCTAATGACTATTGGGATGAAGTAGTTTCTACTGTAGTATCTATTCTCAATAGATCTCGAACAACCATTGTCCAAGATTGATCTAGAATTATGAGGGAATGAAAAAGATACTTATATAAACATAGACACAGAAATGCAATAAAAATAAAACTTCATTTCATTAATATAAAAGAACTGAAATATGGTTACATACATAATGGAAATAAACTAGCTTGGGTGATGGTAGCTTATCTCTAAGAAGAGATGTGGCAGTTACATGCCTCTAAAATGTGTTACAAAGAGGCTCAAGTGCCTATTTATTATTAAGAAACAATTGAAAATCCTAAACATCCAAAAACATAATCCTAGGAGATGAAGCACCAAAACTATGGGCCCCGTTGGGGTAAGTTGGTACATCAACTTCTTAGGGTTGTAACTTTGGCATACGCTCTTCGTTTGACGTGCATAATACCTTGTTAGAAATATCTATCTAAGGACTATAAATTTTAACTATAAATGTGAATGGAAAATTTACATTTACCCATTTTCAAAAATAAGGTCATTTAGGGCCTCAAAATGGCCCAAGAAGTTCAAGACCCAAAAAATTGCCAAAAATAGTAAATTGTGCTACAATTATGGAAACTAAGAGAAATAATGGTAAAATGGTGGGGGTCCAAATGGAATATATGGGTGGCCACCAATATACACCAATATCATTCATCACCCCTTAGGAAGCAATGGAACCCATTGCATTGAGTCCCTCCATGAGATGAGGAAACTTCTGCTGAACTTCATCCCTAGTGAGCCACATGCCTTAGTGTAGGAGCTGGCTAGATTTGACAACCCAATACAGTTGGATCTTCTTCTAGTGAGTTTTCTTGATATATGTGTCCATAATATGTTTATTTGTGGCCTTTTCCATGTGGTATGGGTTTAACTTTGTTTGTGTTCAAGTTGTTCTGCAATGTTTAATGTGTCTAGTAATGGTGGTAAGTATGGTTGAAGGCTGTCGACATTGAACATTGGGTGAAAGCCAAGGAATGGGGGAATGATGATCTAAAAATCATTGTCTCCCATTACCTTGGTAATGGTGTAAGGCCCATATATGAGTGGTATGAGCTTTTGTTGGGCTTCAGTAAGGAATTCTTTCTACAAATGCAACCAAACTTTGTCACCCACTTAAATCTTGTGCGACACCCGATGTTGATCATGTCACTACTTGTATTTGGTATTGGACTTATCCAAGATGTCTTGAACCTGTTGATGGATGTATGGGCTGTGTTCAATAAATATGGTTGATTTATCAATCTCAGATAGTACATGTGTGGATTTCATCTGTGCAGTCACATGACACATGGCAACATCAATCAAATACAATGGTTGAAATCCTATACCCACTTGAAAGGGACTATGATGAGTCGAGCTATGGAGATATTTGTTATAACTGTGTTGCACATAAGGAAGGCTCTCATCCTAGTTTCGTGGATGCTTGGAGTTATACATGCGGACTATGTGCATTATCATCCTATTGATGACTTTCATCTAGTGATTATTCTGGGGATGGAATGCAATCGACTTGGTGAGCTTGGGGTCAAATAGTGTCTAGAGGCTTGACTAGAATGTGCTCAAGAACTTGCTATATTGATATAATATAATGGCATGTGGGATCCAAAAATGTACCCACACTCGTTCAAAGAAGAGTTTGGAAATGTCCCCTACTATGATACTCTTCTTACAGGCCACCAATATAGCCATCCTAGAAAATCTATCCACAACCACAAACACATAGTAATTACCATGCTTGGTAGAAGTGCGGCCAAATAAATAGTCTATGGACATGGATTCCTAAGGCTAGTTGGGAGTAGGAAGATGAGTGTACAAGCCTTTGTTCTTGATGGTTGGCTTAGTGATAGCATGAGCAGTGCATGATATGATATATTTCCCAACATCCTCTAGGAGTTTTGGCCAATAAAAGTACTTTTGTAGTATGCCCACAATTTTCTCCACACCAAAGTGTCATGTGACCCAACTGTAGTGAGACTCCTAAATCAACATAGCATTCTCACTTGAAGGAACACAAAGGTGGCCTAGGTAGCACAATAATGCATGCTGGAGGTGGAAATCAGGAACTTTCTTTCCATTCACTAGCATCTAGTATGTGAAAGTGTTCTCTGGAACATTTTTGTATAGTTGTAGCCATCTAGAGGTCTCGTGACCACAAGAGTTGAGAACAGTAGTCAGTGGTGCAACTGGGTGCTGACTGAGGTAGTCTGTAACATGATTGGTGCCACACTTTTTGTATTTAATGTTAAAGTAGAATTGTTGCAGGTATGTAGACCACTTCTGATGGCGATCATTCTACAACTTACCTTATGTATGTATAAATTAAAGAGGTCGTTCATCAGTGTGGATGACCATCTCCTTCCCCATAATGTAATGCTTCCATTACTAGAAAGATTGCATGATGTAATACATCTCTTTATCATAGGTGGGGTACTTCTGAATTGTATCAGAAAGTGCCTCACTATCATAGGACACTGGATGCTTGTGTTGGGTGAGGATTGCACTAATAGGATAGTCAAAGGCGTTTGCCTCAATTTCAAATGGTTGATGCAGGTATGGAAATGTGAGTATTGGTGTAGTGTAGAGGCGATACTTCAACTCAATGAATGCCTTTTGTTGGAACTCAGACCAAGAAAATTTTCTTTCGATCCTCTCTTGGTAATTTGACTGAAAGGCCAAGTGATATGGGAGAATCCCAACATGAACCTCTCATAAAAATTTTCAAGGCCCAGAAAGCTGCAAAGATCTATTAGAGTGGTCGAGGATGGCCAATTCCAAATGACTTGGATCTTAGCTGGATCCAAATGCACACCTCACTCATTTATGATGTAACCCAAATATTGGACGTGGCTCATGCTAAAGGTGCATTTGTCCAAGTTGGCACATAGTTTGTGCTGTCATAGGGTTTGAAGGATCTATTGAATGTGTTACAAGTGTTCTTTCTGACTCTTGTCGAAGATGAGGTTTCCATATAGATAAACAACCATGAATGTGTTGGTGAAGGGCCAAAATATGTCATCCATTAGCCTCATAAAAGTAGCAGGGGCATTTTTCAACTCGAAGGGCATAACCAACCATTCAAAAAGGCCTTCCTTGGATTTGAATGTAGTCTTCCATACATCTGCGGGCTCTACTGGAACCTAGTGATAGCCAAAATTCAAATTGATCTTGCTAAAATACTTGGCCCCCTTGATTTGGTTGAGTGGGTCATCAATCTATGATATTGGATACCTATTCCTGATAGTGATTTTTTTCAGTTCTGATAATCAATTCAGAGCCTCCAGGTTCCATCCTTCTTCTGTACAAGTACAAATAGACTCCCACAAGGTGAGGAACTTGGTCGATTGTGCCCTTTTTGCAACAACTCCTAGATTTTCCACTTGATATCTTCATTTTACAGAACGGAGCAGTGATATATTAGTTTTTTGGGTAGAGGTTCTCTGAGAGTCAGATCGATCGAATGCTTGACCTGATAGTGCAAGGGTACCATTGTGGGTGAGGAGAACATGTCCTTTTATTCTTTCACGACCTTATCCACCTGCTTCTACTACATGGAGGAACCCTTCCTGGGGGCCATGGATGTGGCCATGAGCTTCCCTTTATTTTAATATTTGGGAGATGATCTTACTGCATTGCTTAGTAGAGATCAAAGAGATGGTGGTAGACGGGGTTGCCTTTGGTATCCTATATAACTTATTACCCAAAGAAATAATAACAGTTTGAGGCCTTGACTCATACCCATAATAACACTTCCACATGTATGGTTGGCCTAATAATACATCACAAAATTCAATAGGAGAAACATCACACAATACCTCATCCATGAAGGGCTTGATGCTGTAGGGAAGGTGACACTGTTGGCTGACGCGGAGATCACATCCTTGGTGAAGCCACTTGATGGTGCACAAATGTGGGTGTGGAGTGGTTGGTAGGCCCAACCGCTTCATGGTATTTGCTAAAATGAGGTGCTTTTGACTCCCACTGTCAATAATAAACTAGAGTGATGAACCCTTCACCCACATTTTTGATTGAAAGAGACGCTCCCCATCCTTTTGATTTTTTGGGCTCAATATTCTGGATCTTGGTGATGGAAAGAGTGGTGTTAGGCTCCACATCAATAATAAAATTCCCTTTTTCATTCCCTTTGTTAGGTTCTGACTCAGAGTCAGAACATGCATTTGACTCTGAAGCCTTCAACTCGGCCACTAGTGACTGCTTGGCTCGACACTCGTGTTGTGGGTAGGAATCTTATGAAAATCACACCACTTTCTTGTGTCCTTCTTTATCTTTGTGGTGTTTTTGTTTTCTTCTGTCTTCCACTATTTGTTCTGGGTCACCCTGTCTCAGATTTGTCCTTTGTTTTGTAGTTTGGGGATGCCTTTCCCTTGCTTCAGATTCACAGATCCAAAGTCTTACTTATTCTATTTAAACTTATACTCGATCTTGAAAATGTATCAGTATGCAGTGCCAAGCGAGGAGATTTCCAAGAACACCATCTAATCCTGGATATGTTTGTGCAGAAAACCATGATACTTGAGTACCAGATTCCACTTAGAATCCTTGATACCCAACATCGTGCGAAGGGTATGAAAAATATTTGTGAACTCTGACATGTCTTGGTCCCTTCTTTACCGTAATTTGGTCCACTTTATGTACTTATCTTCATATCTCCCAATAGGGTAATACTGCATCTTGATGGTGTATCGAAAAGAGTTCCAAGTGGGTGCGGCTGAAAACAGTGAGGGTTTTTTCTCATCCTTCTGCTCACAATATGTTTTCCACAAGCCCTTGACATGGGTGGTGGATTTGAGGAGTGAAAAAGTAATTTTTCCTTATTGGAAAATTTGTGAACTAAAAAATACCATTCCAATAGATTTAGCCATCTATCTACGACGTCTACACTTATCTAACCTTCAAATATGGGAATGTCAATGTTGACTTGTACCTTGAAGGGATTGGTGCCTGTAGAGTGGTTGCTCAATCAATATGCATTGTTTTTGGGCATTCCCTAAAGGATCTAGGGAAAGTTTTCAATCATCGTGTTCCTCTGTCTCTCGAGGGATTCTTCGAGTGATATCTTGAAGGGATCTCTTGCTCCCTCATCATTCTTTTCGTCTGCCATGGGAGGTTGTTGGGGCTTTCAAGTTTGTTCTTGAAAAGGTTCAACCATTTCAAACCCTAACTCCTTATTGAACTCATTGGGGACATGCGAAGAAAAACAAAGAAAGAGAATGCCTCTCTAATACCATTGATCCGAAATTATGAAGGGAATGCAAGAAAATACATATATAAACATAAAAATAGAGATGCCACAAAAATTAAACTTCATTTCATTAATATAAAAGAACTGAAATATGCTTACATACAAATGGAAATAAACTAGCTAGAGTGATGGTAACTTATCTCTAAGAAGAGATGTGGCTTCTACATGCATTTGAATTTTGTTACAATGAGGATCAAAGGCTTGTTTATTACTGAGAAATAATGGAAAACCCTAAACATCCAGAAACCTAACCCTAGGAGATGAAGCGCCAAAACTATAATTGGGGAAATTTTGAGGTCTAAAATGGACCTCCTAAGGAAATTATAAAATAATAGTGGAAATAATAAAATAATATTAGACTACATCATCAAATTTTAGAGGGAAAAAAGAAAAACCTATATTTCCAACTTGTATTTTCAACTTATCTCCCTATGGGTTTACTCAAATTTCGAGTGGAAACACTCGTTGGATATAAAATTTGATTCCTCATCCAAGGAGTACCCATGTTTCATACTTTTGATGGACCCTACTACATGAAAAATGAGGAATGCACAAAAAATGTGGTTGCAATCATGTTTTTTCATGTAGCGGAGTCAACCAAAAGTATGCAACATGGCTACTCCTTCGATGAGGAATTAAATTTTGCATCCAATGAGTACTCCCACTTGAAATTTGAGTAAAACCTTAGGGATATAAGTTGAAAATATGAGTTCAACAAGTAGTTTTATTATTTTATTATTTTTAATCTTTTTACTTTTTTACTCCAAAAATGGTGAATCATCCCCCATGGTTGACATAATCATCTTGAATCCTATTGGTTCTTATAAAGTTTATTTTGGTTGTAAATTTTTCTTACGAGGCCCATTTTAGACCTCAAAATTCCCGTATTGGCCCCCCCTTGGGGTAAATTGGTACATCAACTTCCCAGGATCATAACTTTTTCATACGATCTCTGTTTGACGTACACAATATCTCGTTAGAAATATCTATCCAAGGGCTATAACTTACTATTGAAAATGTTAAATATAGAATTAATTTTACATGTTTTCCAAAAAAAAGGTTGTATATGGCCTCAAAATGGCTTTGGAAGTTCAGGACGCAAAAAACTGCGAAAAATAGTAAATTGTGCTACAATTACAGAAACTGGAAGAAATAATTGTACAATGGTGGGGGTCCAAATGGAATAGGTGGGTGGCCACCAATATCCACCTGGATCAGTCCTCCCTCCTTAGGAAGCAATGGTCCCCATTGCATTGAGTGCCTCCTTGAGATGGGGAAACTTTTGCTGAACTTGGTCCCTGGTGAGCCACCTGCTTTGGTGTAGGAGCTCACTAAATTTGAAAACCCGATATAGTTAGATATTCTGCTAGCGAGTGTTGTTGATATGTGTGTCCATGATCTGATCATTTTTGGCATGTTCCATGCAGACTGAGTTTAGCTATGTTGGTGCGAGTTGTTATGAAATGTCTGATGTGTCCAGTAATGGTGGAAAGTATGGCTAAAGCTGGTTGACATTGAACACTGGGTGCAGGCCAAGGAATGGGGCAATGTTGAGCTCAAAATCATTGTCTCCCATAATCTTGGTAATGGTGTAAGGCCCATATCGGACTGGTCTAAGATTTTGATGGGCTCTAGTAAGGCATTCCTTTTGCAAATGCAACCAAAATTTGTCACCCACTTGAAACTTGTGTGGCACCCGATGTTAATCATGTCGTTGCTTGTACTTGGCATTAGACTTCTCCAAGATGACGTGAACCTGTTGGCAGATTTGTTGGATGTGTTCAATAAATTTAGTTGATTTATTAGCCTCATACAATACATGTTTGGATTATGTTTGTGTATTTGCATGTGGCATGACAACATTAATCAGACACAATGGTTGAAATCTTAGATAGACATGAAATGGACTGCAAGTAGTCGAGCTATGGAGAGCTTTATTATAACTCTGTTGCACATAGGGAAGGCTTTCATCCCAGGTTCATAGATGCTTGCAGTTGTTCATGTAGACTATGTGCACTATCATCCTGTGGATGAACTTTGTTTGGCCATCAGTCAGGGGATGGAATGCAGTCAACCTTGTGAGCTTGGTGTCCAACAGTGTCCAAAGGCTTGACCGTAATGTGCTCAGGAACTTTCCATGCAAATATGATATAATGGTCTACGAGATACCAAAATGTACCCACACTCATTCAAATAAGAGTTTGTCAGTGTCATCTTCTGTGATACTCTTCTTACAGGCTGCTAATTTAGCCATCTTAGAAAATCGGTCCATAACCACAAACACATAGTCATTACCATGCTTGGTAGAAGGGAGGCCATAGAGAAAGTCCATGGAGATGAATTCCCAAGGGTGGATAGGAGTAGGTAGATGAGTGTATAGGCCTTTCTTCTTAATGGTTGGCATGGTGATAACGCAGGCAGTATAGGATCTCATATATTTCCCAACATCTTGTCAGAGTTTTGGCCAATAAAAGTACTTTTGCAGTGTTGACCATAGTTTTCTCCACACCAAATTATCTTGCAACCCGACTGTAGTGTGCCTCCAAAATCAACTTTGCATGCTCGGTTGAAGGAACAAGAAGGTGGCCCAGGTAGCATAATAATGCATCCTATAGGTATAAATAAGGAAGTTTCTTGCCATCCACTAGCATCTGGTATGTGGAGGAAAAATATGGATCATTTTTATACAGTTGTGGCCATCGATAGGTATCGTGGCCAAAAGAGTTGAGAACAATAGCAAATGTTGCAACTAGGGGCCGGATGAGGAAATCTACAACATGATTGGTGCTTCCTTTTTTGTATTTAATGTTCAAGTGGAATTTTTCCAGAGATGTAGACCACTTATGATGGCGATTGTTCTGGAACTTCCCTTGTGTTTGTATAAACTGAAGAGGTCGGTGATCAATGTGGATGACCGTATCCTTCCCAAGAATGTAATGTTTCCATTGTGGATAGGCCTTCACGATGGAATACATCTTTTTATCATATGTGGGGTACCTCTGAATTGTATCGGAAAGTGTATCACTATGATAGGCCACTAGATGCTCGTGTTGGGTGAGGACTACACTAATATCATAGCTAGAGGCATCTGTCTTAATTTCAAATGGTTGTTGCAGGTCTGGAAATATGAATACTGGTGCAGAGTAGAGGTGATAATTCAAATCAACGAACGCCTTTTGTTGGGACTCAGACCAGGGAAACTTTTCTTTCACTCCGCTCTTGGTAATTTGACACAAAGGCCAAGTGATATGGGAGAATCCCAATAGGAACCTTTGATAAAAAATTGCAAGACCCAAAAAGCTATGAAGCTCTGTTAGAGTGGTCAGGACTTTATAATCTTGAATGACTTGGATCTTATCCTGATCCACATGTATGCTTCACTCATCTATGATGTAACCCAAATATTGGACATGGCTCATGCCAAAGGTGCATTTCTCCAAGTTGGCACACAGCTTGTTCTCCTGCAGGGTTTGAAGGACCCATCGAATGTGTTGCAAGTGTTCTTCCCAACTCTAGTTGAAGATGATGATGTCGTCTAGATAAAAAAACATGAATTAGTTAGTGAAGGGACATAAGATGTCATCCATTAGCCTCATAAAAGTAGTAGGGGCATTTGTCAACCAAAAGGGAATAACCAAGCATACAAAAAGGTCTTCCTTGGATTTGAAGGCGGTCTTCCATAAATCTATGGGCTCTATTGGAACCTGGTGATAGCCGAACTTCAGATCGATCTTGATGAAATACTTGGCCCCCTTGAGTTGGTCCATAATGTTGTCAATCTATGGGATTGAATACCTATGCCTGATAGTGATTTTGTTTAGTGCTTGATGATCAATGCAAAGCCTCCACGTCCCATCCTTCTTTTGTACAAGTATAATTGGGCTCCCACAAGGCGAGGAACTTGGTCGGATGTGCCCTTTTTGCAAAAAATATTAGATTTGTTGCTTGATCTATTCATTTTCTAAAATAGAGCGATGATATATCGGCCTGTTGGGTAGAGGTGCTTTGAGAGTGAGATCGATCAAATCCTTGACCTAATAGTTCAAGGGCACCCTTTTGGGTGACGAGAATATGTCCCTATAATCTTCCACGAGCTTATACACATGCTTCTGTTGCATGGAGGAACCCTTCCCGAGGGCCATGGATGTGGCCACAATCTTCCCCTTACCTTGAGAGAGAATAAGAAAGAAAACAAATTTCCCGGCCTAGGAGATGATCTTACTACATTTCTTAGTAGATATCAAAGACATGGAGGTAATTGGGGATACCTTTGGTATCCTATATAACTTATTACTGAAATAAATAATAACAGTATGAAGCCTCAACTCATACAAAACATGGCACTTCCACAAGTATGGTTGGTCTAATAATACATCACAAACTTCAATAGGAGAAATATCACACAATACATCATTTGTAAAGGGCTTGATGTTGTAGGGAAGGTGACCCTTCTCTCTAACATGGAGATCTCATCCTTGGTGAAGCCACCCGATGGTGCACGGCTACAGGTGTGGTGTGGTGAGTAGGCCAAACAACTTCATGACCTCTGCTAAAATGAGGTACTTTTGGTACCCATTCTCGAAAATGAATTGCAACGATGAACCCTTCACCCACATGTGTCAGTGGAAGAGATGCTCCCCCTCCTCTAGATCTTCGAGCTCAATTTTCTTGATCTTCGTGGTGGAAATAGTGGCTCAGGCTCTACATAAATAATATGTTTCCCTTTGTCATTCCCCTTGTTGGGTTCTAACTCAAAGTTGTAGCATGCATCTGACTCTAAATCCTTCAGCTTGACCACTAGTGATTGCTTGGCTCGACATACACTTGTGTTTTGAGTGGGGCTCTTATGGAACTCACACCACTTTCCCATGTCCTTATTTTTCTTGATGGTCTTGTTCTTTGCTTGTGGCTTCAATGGGTTGTTTTGGTTCAGCCCACCTTAGCTGTGTCCTTTATTCTATGGTTTGGGGGTGCCTTTCGCTTTCTTTGTATTTGTAGATCCAAAGTATTGCTTATTCTGTTTAAACATCTGCTCGATCTTTACAGCGTATCGGTAGGTGATGCCAAGTGAGGAGATATACAGGAACTCCATGTTGTCCTAGATGTATTTTTACAGAACACCACAACATTTGAGTACCAGATGCCACTCAAAATCCTTGATACCCAACTTCATGCAAAGGGTGTGAAAATATTTGTGAACTTTGGTATGTCTTGGTCGCTTCCTTGTCGCAGTGTGGTTCACTTTATGTACTTACCTTCATAGCTCCTAATAGGGTAACATTGATCCTTGATGGTGTCTCGGAAAGATTTCCAAGTGTGTGTGGTTGAAAATAGTTAGGGTTTGTTCTCATTCTTCTGCTCATAGTTAGTTTCCCACTAGTCCTTGACATGGGGTGCAACTTTGAGGAGTGCAAAAATTAATCTTTTCCCTATAGGAAAAATGGTGAACCGAAAATACAATTCCAGTAGATTTAGCCATCTATCTATGGCGTCTGCATCTATCTAGCCTCCAAATATGAGAATGTCAAAGTTTACTTGTACCTTTAAGGGAGTGGTGCCTCTAAAGTGGGTTCAGATGAAGATGTGTCGCTTGTGGGCATATGCTGAAGTATCTCAGAAAAGTTGTCCATCATCGCTTTCCTTTGTCGCTTGAGGGCTTTTTCGAGCAATATTTTGAAAGAATCGCCTACTCCCTCATATTTCTTTTCTTCTACCATGGGAGGTTTCGAGGGTTTACAACGCTAGTCTTGCAAAGGTTCAACTAGTTCGAGCCCTAACTCCTTATACCCTGACCTCGTTGGGGACATATAAAGAAAAACAGAGAAAGAGAAAACCTCTCTGATACCACTAATCCAGACTTTTGCAAGAACACAACATAATTCAGATATAAACATAAATGTAGAGATGCAACATAAATAGAAATTCATTTCATTAATATAAAAAAATTGAAATATGCTTACATATAGAATGGAAATAAACTAGCTCAGGTGATGGTAGCTTATCTCTGAGAAGAGATGTGGCAGCTACATGCCTCTGAACTGTGTTAAAAGGAAGCTTGAAGACCTATTTATTATTGAGAAATAATGGAAAACCTTAAACATCAAAAAACCTAACCTTAGGAGATGAAGCACCAAAAGTATAGGCCTTGTTGGGGTAAATTGGTACATCAACTTCTCGGGGTCGTAACTTTGGCATACAATCTTTATTTGACTCACACTATACCTCGTTAGAAATATTTATCTGATGACTATAACTTGTGGCTATAAACATTGAGTAATAACTCATGTTTGCCCGTTTCCAAAAAAAAGGTTGTTTAGGGCCTCAAAATGGCTCTGAAAGTTGAGGACCCGAAAAACTACCAAAAATAGTAAACGGTGCTACAATTACGGAAACTGAAAAAAATAATGGTACAATAGTGGGGGTTTAAATGGAATAGCCGAGTGGCCTCCAATATCCACTTGGATCAAAGATACAGTACCTCAAGAAGCATGGGATGGTAAGAAGGTGAATGTATCTCACTTTAGAATTTTTGGATCTAAAACATTTGCACATGTTCTTGAGCAGCTAAGAAACAAGATTAATGATAGGAGTGAAAGATGTATTTTTGTAGGATATAGTGAATAATATAAAACCTATATATTCTATAATCCAGTCACCAAGAAGTTTTTTTAAGTAGAGATGTTAATTTTTTTGAAAATAAATCTTGGTCTGATCAAATTGGTGAAGCTTTAGATCAACTTGTTCATCCACCACAACTGCTAAGATTGTAGGTTCATGAAGAACCACACCACTCTAAAAATGTTACATCTTCTAGCAGTGACTTATCATCTTCAAAATACAATCAAAAAACTAGAAGCATCATCAAAATATATGACATGAGCACAAGTTTGATCAATAGAATATGTTTACCTTTCTTTCATCTCAACCAACCCATTTTGAAGAGGTAGTAAAAGAGAAACATTAGGTTGATGCAATGAATCAATAAATGTTTTCCATAGAGAAGAATGAGACTTGGGAATTAGTTGATTTCCCAAGAGACAAAAACTGGATTGGTGTAAAGTCGATATAGAAGACCAAACTGAATGAGAAAAGAGAAATTGAGAAACATAAGGAAACTTGCAAGGTTTGTTGCCAAAGGTTTATCACAGTAGTTTGGTGTCAACTATGGTGCAACCTTTGCTCCAGTAGCAATGTTAGACACTGTCAGAACTATTCTAGCCACAATAACTCAACACAAATAGATTGTTTTTCAACTTGATGTAAAATATGCTTTCTTAAATGGTATATTGTAAGAAGAAGTTTATGTGGAGAAACCTACTGGTTTTTGAAGTTCCAGGACAGGATCATAAGGTGTACAAGTTGAAGAAAGCCTTATATGGCTTGAAACAAGCTCCCCAAGCTTGGTACAATCACATCGACACTTATCTCATCAAAAGTGGTTTTTGCAGAAGCAACCATGAGCCAACTCTATATACCAAAACTCATGAAGGTAAAATTCTCATTGTTTTCCTTTATGTTGATGATCTACTTTATACATGTAATATGATGTTAGAATAATTCAAAGAAGCAATGCAAACAGAGTTTGATATGACTGATCTAGGGCTCATGAAATACTTCTTAGGTATTGAAATTCAGAAATTTGCTAATGACATTTTTGTTGGTCAATAGAAATATGCCACTTACATCCTCCAAAAGTTCAAAATGACCAATTGCAAACCAGTTGATACACCAATTTCTCACACCATGATGAGCAATCTAATCTCATGGTGTTATAGACATTTTTGTGCCTTACAGCATGGAGCATGAAATGTCAATAATCTGAGGGATCCAAAGTCCCTAAACATGTTGTTCCTACCCCTAGAGGAACAAGGTCAGCAAACCACAGCACTACAGATCAGTTCTCCACTGAAAAACACTAAAAAACAGGTCAATTTTGGATCAAAGCAGCTGCTCCACTAAGCATCTGCGCTGAATGTCAAAAGCTCTATGGTGTACCTGCGCTGCATAGCAAGTGCAACAAAGGCTACCTGCGCTGGGCGTACTTTGACATGTGGAGGAATCTTTTCTCAATGTGCCAGTGCCCAGGAAGCTTCCAAAATGACACTTGGATCAGAAGATTCGCCTAATGATGAGTAAAGAGGTTCTAAAACTCCAAGTGGAAGGTAGAAACTCCAAGTGGACTCAAGGACTGAAGAACAACTGGAGTTGAAGAGGACAACAAGTCACACATCAAGCTGACTTATCTTCACTCCAAAACTCTATATAAGGATCTCATCCCATGGGATCTGGAGGCCGGAATTTTGTGCAAAGAATTGCTGTTGGTTTACAGTTGAGAGTATTGGGTGATTGCTTGAGGGAGGTGAAGAGGAGATTTCTTTCCGTCGGGAAGGTGATGCTGGATTGGACCTCTCATGGTTGTATCACCGCCTGAACCTTACTTCCTTATATTAATAAAGCATTTGAGGTTCTTCTATTCGCATGTGTTTCAATGGTGTATTGTCTTACTTGCGTATTTGATTTATGCTAATCCTTGAATCAATTATGAATGCATGCTTCTTGTAGTTTCCCTTTCTTGTCTTGTTCGCAGGATCTCGTGTAGCTGGGCCCGTGAGAAGACTTGGAGCTGGGAGCGAGCGGCAAATAGAGGATATTGGATCGACCATTTGCGCAAGACATCGGTAAGTGGATCTCTTCCTTTCATCTCTTGCATGTCATAAAGAAGTAACTTTAGATAGCTTTGCTTCAGCTGTTGCTAAGGAACTATCACCCTTAGAGTGGGATAGGGTCATTCCGTGTTGGATACTTTTCCCCACAACAGACTGGCGACTCCGCTGGGGATCGTGTCTTGTTGGTAGCTTGTGTTTCTTGCTATTCATTTCCTAAACAAAGGGAGTACCGAATCGAACTGCATTCGAATCCTTCGAATGCAAAGTAGAGGGCAGCTACTCTAGCTCAGTGCTGGGCATGTTTATGATTTGAAGAGCTGATCCACAAGGACTCTTTTTAGCTCTTTGTGATAGTGTTCATCTTCCTTAATCATCCTCTAGTGTATACTTGGCTGATAGCCTCTGATTTGGCCAAAAACCATTGATTTTTGAGCAAACTGTGACCCGGAATCTGAGAGAGACGAGAGTTGTCTCTTCAGTGCAGCTGCAGCAAAGGCTACCTGCGCTGCAACGCAGGTCCCGAAGGGGCTACCTGCGCTGCATGTCAGATTGACAGTGCAGTACCTGCGCTGATCCAGTTTTGCCTTGTGCAACTGGGGTTCCCTACTGTCTGTTGCCCAGTTTTCAATATTGTTTTTGCAGCCTGTTGTCAACCTGTATACCCAGCTGAAACTACCTTTCTTTGCCTTCATTCCGCCTCAGTTGTATGAAGAAACCGTGATTGTTCTTATTGTATTTCTTGTTGTCATTCACAGTTTCCCGTAGCGAAAGTGAACTAGTCTTGCTGTGACCTCTTGGATCTAGGCCTGTAAGAAAGTGTCGTTGTGATTCTAAGAGCTAGTTTATTACTGTTCATAGCTGCTTGAACATTTGCTTTCGTTATATGGTTCAAATTTCAGTATTTCTTGTGTTGAAACGAGTGAATCTTAAGGTGTTCTTTTGATTATTGGACAAAACTTGTTTTCTTTCACTTGAAATTGAATTCGAAATTGTACAACAGCTTTCTTTTTGTAATACATCAACATTAAGGAAGAAGAAAAGAAATACTTGCATTGTGCATGTGCATTTTGACAGTTTGCATGTCGATTTAGGAAAAGTGCACCAGTGTGTGCTCTATGATCTGTTTGAAAAGATGATGTCTTTCTTTTCCCTCAGTAGTTAAGATTTTCATAAGTTGAAAGAATTGAAAAAAGCTTGCTTATCATTCTTAGACTGCATTTAGGAGTTGTATCATACATCACGTGGTGATCCATAAAGGCAAACTGCTAAGCAAGATCAACCTAAAAAGAACTGAATTTATCTAACAACGCTTTGAAACATAACGAAACATAGTAGAGGTCTAGGTAGAGACGTGTTCCGGCGTCGTTAAACATAGTGACCGTCGATCTCTATGAAGGTGGGTGATTCCTCCTGAGGGACGATAGCACTAATACGGACTTGTGCCCCCGTGTACCGTCGCGTATATTGGGGGACCCCTATAGGAATAAAGCCTTTATCCATAGGAAGCCGTGTCGGCCGCCCTACTGATCGCGATGCAGTGAACACAGCATTCACGAAGATCGACCACTCGTACCGTAAAACGTATTCTGTGGTTTCGCGAAAGGTTTGGCACACCCTCTGCCTAGAACTCCAGAGTAGTTTCTTTTGGCCTTTTTCAAACTCTATAACTGAAAAAGTCCATCCGAGCATTTGTCACTTCGGGCTCGTTAATACATCGAAGGAGACTAGAGTCATCTTTAGCTTTTTCTCGACTCTTAAAAAGTGAAAAAGCAAGTTGTGTCTAAAGCGTCATCATATAAAATTCATTCTAAACGGAACATAATTACCCCTTATTCCTGCGTTGATCTTGAGGTTGAGAACATGGAACACGCCAACCAAGGGATTCCACATGATGGGAACCCTAACCCTTTCTCCTCTTGGGGAGAAGTTGGTGCGCCCTACATGGCCACGTTGTCGCTTCCAGGACTGACAATTGGCCTGCCAGTTTGGCTATTCTCAACCACTGTAGTTCAGAACACCACGGTTCCTGAACAGTCGAGTCAACAGTTAGACCAATCTAGAGCTACCCTCCAGCCTTCCACTTCTTATAAGCCTTCCTCCGATCCTTCTTCTTCGAAAGGTCAAGCCGCCGAAAACGGAGCTCCCATAGAAAAGAAGAAGGAAAAGAAGAAGAAAGAAAAGAAGCAAAAGGAGCCAAAGGCGCCTGGGGGCAAGCAAAAGGCATCTAACAAAAATCCACACACAGCACGGACCGGGCCCAAATCACCATGTGTCATATGTAGAGGGGACCACCTCCACCGTGATTGTCCCGGTATTCCCCGGATACTAAGGGACTGGTCCCCTCGTTTGCACAGTTCGGAAGTGTCAACCTCTGACAACCAGGTGGAATGCTTACCGTCGACCAGCGAAAGTGAAGGTCCTAGACGACGAAGGGGAATGAGATTCCCCTGCGAACTGTGTGAAGGCAATCACACCCTCCGCCGTTGTCCCTTTTTAGACGAAGCAAAGAGAGTTTTTGAAGATCAACCGGTTGCACCGTTGCTACTTCCTCCTGGATACCAAAAACTCGCGCCAAGTCCTTCGTTGGTCGAAAATACGGCTGCCCCGCTCATAGGGCCAGCTGAAGTGTCAGTCACTGAAAATGAACCTACTGAATCTGGACCGGACGAAAGTCCAAAGTTCGAAACGACAGTAGACCTGGTTCTCCCTTCAGAAGTTTCATCTTCAAATACCACAGTCACTGAGGATTCATCTTCAGCTGACACCCCTACCGAAGAGAGTAAGGATGACATCGTCCAGATTCTTTTCATTAACACCGGTTCTGATGAACATCAGGGCAATGTGCCCAATCCTTTATCGTAGGAAGGAGCATCATCAGGATCATACCCGGCCGTGTATTCGGTCCCACCACCAAGCAACCTGGTTGTGTCCTTTGATTGGAACCAACTAGGCAGACCCCGGTTACCAGCCAGTATACCATTTAGAATTATAGTCCAAATATACAAAATGGTGATGGCTGGGACTATCATTGATGAAGGGGCATCTGTGAGTATCCTGTCCTCTATTGCTTGGAAAGCACTGGGTTGCCCAGCGCTTTTGCCTGAGATTAGGAATCTCTCGGGTTTTGACAAAGGAACCAATTGACCATTAGGGATTCTACCTAATGTGCCTATTACATTGAAAGGGAAGGTTGTTCAGATGAATTTGATAGTTGTCCAAGGACCCTTGGATTATAACCTACTCCTTGGACGAGACTACATATATTGCATGGAAGCAATAGTCTCCTCACTCTTTCGAATAATGTGTTTTCCATACGAAGGAAGAATGGTCAAGCTCGTAGACCGACTTTCATTTCCGGGATCACGCATCGCAAATAGTCACATACCTATCCTTAATGGTCTTTTCGATCAAGAAAGGTCTCTACCTCCGGTTCTTCTTCCTGATGAGTGCGGGTGATTCGGGAAAGTAGGGCCGGAACCCAGGGGGCATGCATCCTGGTCTGCTGGGGTCAGAAAAAACCTTGGGTGTAAAGTAGAATTTCCGCGGGAGAATATGACTAGTCCGTACCCCGTCCCCTCCTTCATCTTCGTAAAATAGAAGAGCCGGCAAGAGCTCTCATGCAGAAGAAGGGGCAGTTAGGAATGGGGTTGTTCTGGAAAAGGATTCTTTTGTCAAGGTTACTTGTTTGACAAAGGTCATTCACCTTTGTCTAAAAAAGTAGGCTCTACCAAAGAAGGGGATCCGTTTGCGGCAGCAAGTAGTAACCATCTTTGGATAAAAGGCAAGCCTCACCCATTAAAACAAATGATTTAAAGGATAAGTAGGGGCAGCCTCCAAAGAAAGAGATTCTATTGCTGCAACAAATTGTAACCATCTTTGTGTAACCTAATGATAGACATCGCCGAAGAAAGAGTTTCATTTGCGGCAGCAAACAAAACCATTCTTTGGGTAACCAGAAAGAGGTAAGCCTCACCCGTTGAAAACAAGGGTTTTTGACGGACAAGTAGGGGCGACCTTGAAATTAGACTTACACCTGGGGGCATGCAAACCTCTTGGAATGCAAGCACGGGCGGCTATTTTGTTTTTTAGTTTTTTAGGTCCTCCCTTTAAACCTGTAGGTCTAACCTGTTAAACTCGTAGGATTAGCCGATACCCAGCTTGCATAAAGAGAGGATATGGAGCAAAGCATAGCGAGATAAAGCTCCTTAAAAAATAGCGAGCAAACTACCAGGAGACCTTCCTACTTTATGACTGGTAAAAACGAGCAGTTTGGGCAAAGTTCATGCTCGTTAAAAAATAAACGCAAGATACGAGCAGTTTTGGCAAAGTTCATGCTCGTTAAAAAATAAACGCAAAACCGAGCAGTTTTAGCAAGAGTTCATGCTCATTAAAAAATAAATGCACATGTGAGCAAGCTTCCCCCAGAGTTCAAGCTCATCAAGAAAAAATGAACCGGTAAATAACCATTTGAGACCGTAAATTCATCAGCCATAAAAGCCTTGGTCGTGTTTGTGCACCGTCACCTCCACTTTTCATTTGGCCGATCATTCACATCCACTTGATTGTTTACCTATTTTGAGGAACAGCTGCGAAGAGTGATTTCACCTAGCCATCCTTGTGACACTGCCGTGATTGGAAAATTCCAACCTGTACCTGGAATCTGCTGCTATCCCTGTTTATCACTCGTTCCTCAAAATACAAGTCTTCTTTGAGCTCTTTTCACTGACTCGTAAAATATGAAAAGTTTGCCGAGTTTTGGCCTTCCAGCTCGTTAAAAGGACCGGAAGAGCTATCCCTCCTCTAGATTTTAATCTTTTTGGACCTGAGGGATTATTACACAAAAAGATCGAGCGCTTGTCTAGTTCGGCTCGATAAAGATATCGAACATTCATCCCTTCTATATTGTTTTATACTTTTTCGGACTTAAGGGATTAGATGACGAAAAAGGACCCCTGGAG
Organism: Pinus tabuliformis; assembly: GCA_031772625.1. Classification (NCBI taxonomy): domain Eukaryota; kingdom Viridiplantae; phylum Streptophyta; class Pinopsida; order Pinales; family Pinaceae; genus Pinus; species Pinus tabuliformis. Next base: position 1,306,934,044 of record CM062820.1, read on the forward strand.
TCCACTTTATGTACCCTTTTCAGACTCTCTAAAGATGAAAAGGACCAAGTTGTCTTTGTCGCTAGGCTCGTTAAAAATATTAGATAGCGACAAACTTTTCTTTAGACGAGAACGAGTTTCCCTATCATTAAGCTCGTTAAAACATAGCGATGGGCTTGCCCGAAGGGCAGGTTATAGAACAAGCATATGTTATCCTCCTCAAGCTTGACAAAAATAAAGAGGTACTGGTCAAGAAATGACTGGGGAAAAATTTGGAAGAACCTCAAAGCTTAATGGTAGCAAGTCACTCTTGAACATGACACTTTTGCCTCCGTAAATATCGGGTTGGGTTATTATCATTCACCGGTCCCTTCACCATGGTCTTGCCATACCATCCATACATGGGGTAATTCTATCGATCCATCACATCAGTGTCGTTATATGTTCAAGAGATGTCATTCAGAAAGTGTCAACCAGGTCCCATCCACTACCATACATCATCTTTCATCCTTCAATGACCGCCACCCTGAATCATATTTCACAGATCGTTTTCACCATCATCACTAGCTCCGTTCCGTGTCACTGATGTGGGATTCATTAAGGCCCTCCTTTGACGGATCACTTCTTGTCGACATCAACTCACTATCCAAGAAGTTGATCTAGGAACACCCCCTCAGTACTTTGAAGCTTGCATGCCTCAATGGCAAGTTTCTCACTTCCGGCGATAGGTATACATTAATGACCTTCGACCGGGAGACTTTGCGTGGTGTTCGACGTCAGATCCTATATTCACGCCACGTGAATTATGCTGCAGTACCTTGAGGGTCATCATCATTATCGGTGATTCCTCTCGCGCTTGTTAACAATTTACATTATTGACTGGTAATCAAGCGATGTCTTTCCATGTTCGACTTCAAGAAATTCTCACATGGATCGACTTGTACTAGAGTGAAGATCGGACAAGTTTGAAGACCCCGGATCTAGTTTCATCCATCCGGGCTGCGATATATATTCAGGAGATAAAAACATAGACATGTGCAGCAGATGATCATCCTACTAAAAGGATGATAATTAAAAGCAGAGAATTATCAGTCTATTATCAGACGATCGTCTGTTTATGTACAACAAATGTATTTATAAAGCTGAGCATGGGAAATGCCCGCATCAGCTAGATCATGAAAGGAAAGTATGAAAAGATAATGTATTGTATTGTATTTTGTTACAGGTCACCTCCCGACGATTGAATGAACTTCGGATCCTCCTAATAAAGCATTTCACCCGATAAACGACCTCATACTTTAGGGGGCAACTGTTATAGACATTTTTGTGCCTTACAGCATGGAGCATGAAATGTCAATAATCTGAGGGATCCAAAGTCCCTAAACATGTTGTTCCTACCCCTAGAGGAACAAGGTCAGCAAACCACAGCACTACAGATCAGTTCTCCACTGAAAAACACTCAAAAACAGGTCAATTTTGGATCAAAGCAGCTGCTCCACTAAGCATCTGCGCTGAATGTCAAAAGCTCTATGGTGTACTTGCACTGCATAGCAAGTGCAACAAAGGCTACCTGCGCTAGGCGTACTTTGACATGTGGAGGAATCTTTTCTCAATGTGCCAGTGCCCAGGAAGCTTCCAAAATGACACTTGGATCAGAAGATTCGCCTAATGATGAGTAAAGAGGTTCTAAAACTCCAAGTGGAAGGTAGAAACTCCGAGTGGACTCAAGGACTGAAGAATAACTGGAGTTGAAGAGGACAACAAGTCACACATCAAGCTGACTTATCTTCACTCCAAAACTCTATATAAGGATCTCATCCCATGGGATCTGGAGGCCGGAATTTTGTGCAAAGAATTGCTGTTGGTTTACAGTTGAGAGTATTGGGTGATTGCTTGAGGGAGGTGAAGAGGAGATTTCTTTTCGTCGGGAAGGTGATGCTGGATTGGACCTCTCACGGTTGTATCACCGCCTGAACCTTACTTCCTTATATTAATAAAGCATTTGAGGTTCTTCTATTCGCATGTGTTTCAATGGTGTATTGTCTTACTTGCGTATTTGATTTATGCTAATCCTTGAATCAATTATGAATGCATGCTTCTTGTAGTTTCCCTTTCTTGTCTTGTTCGCAGGATCTCGTGTAGCTGGGCCCATGAGAAGACTTGGAGCTGGGAGCGAGCGGCAAATAGAGGAGATTGGATAGACCATTTGCGCAAGACATCGGTAAGTGGATCTCTTCCTTTCATCTCTTGCATGTCATAAAGAAGTAACTTTAGATAGCTTTGCTTCAGCTGTTGCTAAGGAACTATCACCCTTAGAGTGGGATAGGGTCATTCCGTGTTGGATACTTTTCCCCACAACACATGGGCATCCAAGGAACAACCAATCGTTTCAATATCTTCTGCAAAGGCAGAGTATGTAGATGCAACTTCAACAACTTGTCAAGCAGTGTGGATGAGAAGAATATTAAATGATCCTTCAAATGTGCAAAAGGAGCCAATTACTATTTACTGTGACAACAATTCTACAATTTCTTTATAAAAAAGAATGTGTTTCACAAAAAGAGCAAGTAGATCGACACACATTTTCATTTCATTTATGAGGTTGTCAATGATGGAGACATCCTACATGCTTTTTCTGGTTAAAGAGATCAGCTTGCACGTATTTTCACAAAGCCATTGGGAAAAAATGTATCTGAATTTCAAAGAGAGCATTGGACATTGTAAGTGCCAATACTTGTAACAGTCGAGATTAGAAAGGGGTGTTGAGATAATTAATCTAAGTGTCTACTAGGTGTCATAGTCGGTTTTGATCCTCTCGAATTTAGTTGAGTTTAGTTGGAATCCTCTCCACTCATTTATTGTTTCTTGTTTCCTTATCTCCTATGTAGTTTTATTTAACTGATTTTGAATGATGAGAAGAGCAATTTGTTCCATTCCAATTTTCAAGTTCTTTCTCTATGTATTTTCTGCCCCTTCATTCTTTGTCACTCAAAAGAGCTTTAAATATTCTCCTGACAACAATGTATGTCTTCCATCCATTCCAATTTCCAGTCATGCCATATCCCTTCTTATCTCCCTGATCTGAAAATCTGAGTTTCCCACCTTCGAATCATTGTTCCATCAATGAAGCAAAATTGTACAACAATTATATTTTCTGAGATGATGCAAGGCAAAACCTTGTTGGTTGTTAAATACGGAGAGCGTAAAAGCTTGGTTTCGGTGTTATGAGAACTCCTTATCTGGAACTCAACCCAACAAGTCAGTATCCTCAACGCAAGAATAACCTGTCAACTTTTTTCATATCTCAACAGTTTGACCCATATATTGACTACATTCGAGGCCTAAGTTCATTAGAGTCCCGATAGCCTATTTCTATAAATGCAGTTAATAATAAAAATCAATCATCTTTGTGTTTTCTTCTTTCAAATATGTCCATGTACAAATATTTCGGACCAAAATATATTTCAGTTCAGTAAAAGGTTACATGAAGGTTCAATTCGCTCTCGTACTACTATTCATGATTGAAGGACTAACATCCTCGGGCGAAAATAGGAAGAGGCGTGTCATATTTAGGTTGTAATTACTTACAATTGGTCTTCTCGTCGGGTTCGAATGATTTGGATGAGCCATGTGACAATGCTATTACTTTAGTGTTGGTCTCTTCTTGCATTACATTTTCTCGAGTTCCAATTCTTTTTAGTATATCTTAAATTTATTATCGTGAGTTCGTTCGTATAAGCTTTTGTTTGTTCGGTTGTGATAACTATCTTTAGTTCGGTTGTCTATAATACATTGTATTAGGCACCTCTATAAAACTATGAAAACCGAGTTTCATATTTAGGTGCCTACTAGTAGTCTTGTCGTCATCTTGGACTGATTTGATTTTATTTGAATGAGAATAGCAATTGAAATTCTGTCTTCACAAGAACTGAAACTGTTCCCGTTTTCTCTCTTCCCCTACATGAAGAGAAAATAAATACGAGAACTGAAACTGTTCCCGTTTGCTCTATTTGAGTCGTTATTTTTTCTTTGGCGCTACGTTAGTGTAAGACTGATGACATGCACATATATTTTTATTTTTTATTGTTTGAGTTGGTTAGTTAGTTTATAAATAGAATATTTTATACATCATCGTTTTAATGTTATGACAGTCATATTGTAAATGAGCACCTAGGTCACCAGCTAACAGAGAATTCTACAAATTTGCCACAAGATTTGAGGACCTAGCTTCCTTTACCCAAATGCTGTGAATGTTAATAATAGTAGTGAAGATGAATTTGTGAATGTTAATAATAGTAATGAAACTGAATTAGTTTTGTTGTTTGTATGATTCGAAAAATGAACTTATGCATAATTGGATTGTACATTTATGAAAATTTGCAAAATTTATGTATTTCAAATTTATATAATATTTATAAATTTACTGTTGACATTATATATATATGAATGAGGCACACAAAGGTTGCCCATTTTCAACTTTCTATATGTTTATATACTAGAATCGGCATTTTCTCTAAGTTGATGTCTATCTCTATTATCTTGCACAATATTTTACTAATATTTTAATATGTATTTTTAGATATAAGACTGCAAGCATAAAAGCTAACACAACCACATTTACCAACGTGGTTGATATAAGTAGATAGACTTATATGAGCCACATGTATGACCACCTTTACCAATATGATTCATATATCTCAATAGGTGTATATCCAACACCCACCACATTAATAATTATTAATTGTTTTTTCTTAAATGCTAACTATTTAATAACCATATAAATAATAACAACCATATTATTGTATATTAATATATTTATCATTATTGTATTAATATTATATTATATGTTAATATTATATTATATATTAATATAATATTATTCTAGTACATAAAAATTTGTTAATGTATTAATAGTTAGATTTCAAACTATAATATAATTCACATATAACATAATTATGTTATTTAATTATTATCAATAATACTTATTTATTTCTCACTATTGTGTTTTTTGAAACAAGAATGAGTCATGTTGAGGTTAAGTCTACGCCCAGTCGTGGAAAGAACCTGGGTGAGTTACATTGCAGAGTGATTCTCGAGCATCACAGTGGCCATGAGAGAGCTTCCAAGCCAATCCAAACATAGTAAAAAATTATACTATACAAAAACACTCTTATTACTTTAATATTGTATTAATGACAAACCTAATATAAAAGATAAATACATTGAAATCCAAACATCTAAACTAGTTAATCCATGGGTGAAGCTAGCCGATTCAGGTCTATGTCCCTCAAAGTTCAATTGGCGGAATGTCAAACTTGCCAAACTGCAACTAGAGATCTGCCAAAATATTCCAGAGGGCCTCCACTTCATCCTCAAGTTGAGAAATCATCTTCCGCTAGCTCTGTATGGTGTCTAAGGTGAAATTTTCAGCGAGGCTCTGCTGATGAAGCATAACTTGTAGGTCATAAATATTGGCTCATAATTCTGTAAGTTCTTTGTGTACAAATTAAGGTGTAGACTCATGAAGTTTTAATCAAAATCACAAGACACAAACCTACTCTACTACTGTGCAGACAATAATTCACACTTTAGAACATCAGTCACAAACATGCAATGAGAAATAACATAGATGCACATAATATTTTTTCTGGGGAAAGGAATCTGTTGAAAACCCTAATGCTTGTTTGCATTAATCAAAGAATAGAGATGTATTACAAATGCTAGCTCTATCTGAGCTCAACCTGCAAGTGAATAACCTATCTCTCTACTGACTAAAAACCTCTGCCCAAGACTTAGCCATTTTTATGCCTTCATTAGTCCCCTATTTCCTTGCATAATTCCCAAGGAAATTAGGTCCCTATTATTTAGGAATGTCATCCATTTGACTACACAATTCCCAAGGATTGATATTTGATTGCATGAAAAACTGTGTAGTCAAGAATAGTCTACAAATGATGTTATATTGCCTTGGAATCTCCACTTCAATTGGGTAATTCAAATTATCTGCATGCACTAACTAATTTAGCCTAATTGATTAGTTAACTAGATGATCACTAAGTTAGACTGAAGTCACACCAGACAACTAACGTTCCACTAGTTCCTCCAATAGTTGGAACTAGTTTAACTGAAAACAACCTGAAATAACTAACCTTGTTTGCTACAAATTAGCAATCACATATGCTTAATTGAAATATAACTCCTCAAACTTGAATTTACTGAGTAAACTAGGTGACACAAGTCATGTCGCACAAGTTAGCTGCATCCAAGTTGTCTACTGATGTGGAAGTTCGTTTTTTCTCAATTTAACCACAGGAAAATCAAATTAATAATTTCTTGCTACATTTTTCAACACTTTGCAACATTTTTTACATGTGGGAGCCATAGCTTCGGGGCTCGAGATATTACTTACAGAGGCACTATGCTTGCCAAGATTTTGATCCATTCTCCTGGAGTGATGGTGTCAGTGGCCCCAGAATCCAAACTATATAATTTAGCCAAAAAACCAACCAAAGGTGGAGGAGAAAGACCAATGAGGGTCAAGGGGGTCACAAGAATTCTGACTCTCGAAATATTCCACAGAGAAGGAGGTGATACAACAACGATTGAATATGGAAACTACTAAATGACTGAACTCAGGACTTGGAGAAGTATAGGGAGGCTTACCCTTTCCTAGAGAAAAAAATCCTCCTTCAAAATTGCATGGACCATTGAATGGAGACAACGAGGAGGATCCGAGCAACCTAACTCCGAACGAAAGGCGGTTTGAGGTCAGAAGAAAACTAAGGAACCAATGCACAATACATCTCCCTAAACAATAATGTATTCCCATTCAAATCCTTAATTCTCATGCGAAATTCTAGAATTACAACTACTCTACCTTGATCCCAAGGTTTTTCCATCATCAACTTATATCTTGAGATGACTTCTATCTCGGAGGAACAGATAAGAGACTAGATTTCCTATCTTATCCTTGAGATGGGAATTAAATGCGAAACACTGGATAATGGATGTCGAAGCATTTCTGCTCGAACTCACATGATTATAACCTTAGCCACCTTAATATTATTAACTGCCCACATGTCTTCTTACGTGTAATGCCAATCCGTTGCAATGTTCCACCCATTGTTCAGGTACATACAGATGGAGGAAATAATGAGAAGGTGATTGGAGAGGGGATGGGGAAGGAGGATGGAAGGGGGGATAAGGGTGGAGAGGGAGGGGGAATGAGGGGGGAGGGGGCAGGGAAATAAGGGTGAGCAGGTTGGGGAGTGGAGGGAAGAGGGATCATGAGAGGTCGAGGGGAAGGGGGGAATGAGCAAGGCACAAAGGCACTTGTATAAGGATAAGAAGACTAAAAAATACTAAGATATACAACAACATCAAGTAACACTCTAAGACGCCAAGACCTCATTGAAATCTGTTTTCCCTTCTTATAATAGACAACCCCTATTGTCCATTGTCTCTACTTCAATGTTAATATATCTGAGAACATGGAAGGATGGGGAGCTAGAAACAAATGAGAGGAGGCTCTTAACATGCTAAAGGATTTGGTTGAGTGCAATATCTTTAGGAGAAGAGTTGGTTCTTAAGCATCTGATTACCACGAAGGAGTCTCCTATGATAGTGAGGTCTTTAAAACCTTGCTAGAGGGCAAGGAGGAGGCCCATATAGAGCCCATGCAATTCCGCTTGATTATTTGTTTTCCTACCCAGGCTCCAAGCATACTTAATTACTTTTCTTCCTTCGAGATTATGAATAATCTCTCCCCCTCATTCCACGCATTCTCTCACCATTATGTTATCTTCAACAATTATTATATATGTATTAATATAATTTTCCTATCTTGTATATATAAATTATAAATGAAACATATATATATATATATATATATATATATATATATATATATATATATATGTATATATTAATAAAATCAAGGCATTAATATTAAAACCCAAAGGATTTATATTATAAATCCTTTGGATTAATATTATAAACCCAAGGGATCAATAAAACCAAGGGATTATGAGTATTATAAACCCAAGGGATCAATAAACCCAAGAGTTTATTAATATTATAAACCCAAGGGATTAATAAACCAAGGGGTTATTCATATTATAAACCCAAGAGATTAATATAGTAAATATAAGGGATTAATAAACCGAAGGGAATATTAATATTATAAACCCAATGGACTAATAAAGCGAGGAGATTATTAACATTATAAACCCTTGGGATTAATATTATAAACCCAAGGTATTAATAAACCCAGGGGATTATTAATATTATAAATGCACGGGATAATAAACCAAAGTATTTAATATTAAATACTAAGATTAATATTAAACCATAGGAATATAAACCCTAAGATTAATATTATAAACCTAAGGGATTAATATTAAGCCATCAGATTAAACCCAATATTATAACCCAGAATAATAAATCCTAATTTACTAAATGTTGCAATGTGACATTGAATAAATTGCAATGTAATGTGTCATTGTTACACTGCTTCTCGCACTGTGACAATGCGTGTCACAATACCATGTTGGACAATGTGACAGTGCTACGATGCGACGATGCTTGTGACACTGCAACGTTGGACATTATGACAATTTTTTTATTGGGTTTAATATTTCTTAAACCCTACATTATTTTTATTAATATTTTTTTGGGTCATTTTTTTTTTTTTTTTTGTTATAACTTTCAATAATTTCAATAGATTTCAACAAGTTTTTCTTTGTATGTCTCAATAATTTCAATAGATTTTTCATCAATCTCGTTGTATTTTGGAATAATTTGTTTATCTTTATTTTAGAAATTGAATTTTATGATGTAAAGACATAAATGTTTTTCAAAATAAAGTTCTCATTTTGTTTTTAACATTTTAAATAAAGAGGGATTAATAAACCCAAGAGATTATTAATACTATAAACCCAAAGGGTTAATATCATAAATCCAAGGGATTAATAAACATAAGTAATTATTAATATTATAATCCAAAGGGATTATTAATATTATAATCCCATGGGATTATTAATGTTATAAACCTAAAGGATTAACATTATAAACCCAACAGATTAATATTATAAACCCTTGGGATTAATATTATAAACCCAAGGCATTAATAAACGAAAGAGATTATTAATATTATAAACCCAAAGGATTAATATACCCATGGGATTGTCAATATTATAAATCCAACAGATTAATAAACCTAAGGAATTTATATTACAAGCCCAAGGGTTTAATAAAATCAAAGGATAAATGTTATAAACCCATGGGATTAATATTATAAACCCAATGGATTATTAACATTCTAAAACCAACAGATTATTAATATTATAAACCCAACTCATTAATAAACCCTAGGGATCAATATTACAAACCCAATGGATCAATATTATAAATCCAAGGGATTAATATTATAAACCCAAGGGATTATTAATATTATAACCCAAGGGATTAATATTTTAAACCCAATGGATTAATATTAAAAACTCAAGGGATTAATAAACACTTGGAATTAATATTTTAAATCTAAGGGATTAATAAACCCAAAGGATTATTAATATAAACCCAAAGGATTAATAATATTACAAACCCAAGAGATTATTAATATTATAAACCAAAGGGATTAATATTGCAAGCCCAAGGGATTAATAATAATATAAACCCAAGGGATTATTATTATTATTTTAAACCTAAGGGATTACTAGGCCCAAGAAATTATTAATATTATAAACCCAAGGGATTAATAATATTACAAACCCAAGAGATTATTAATATTATAAACTGAAGGGATTAATATTGCAAGCCTAGGGGATTAATAATAATATAAACCCAAGGGATTATTATTATTTTAAACCTAAGGGATTAATAGGCCCAAGAAATTATTAATATTATAAACCCAAAGGATTAATATTATAAACCCAGTGGATTAATAAACCCAAGGGTTTATTAATATTATAAGCCCAAGAGATTAATAAACTCAAGGGATTATAAACCCAAACAATTAATATTAAACACTAGGCTTAATATTAGAAACTAACATATTAAACCTTAATGTATTCAATGTCGCAATGCGACATTGAATAAATTGCATTGTAATGTATCATTATGACAATGATTGTGACACTGCTTGTCGCACTACGATGATTCTTGTCACACTACAATGTTGGAAAGATTTCCTTACCCTTCCAATGTCACAATATTAATCCCTAATATTAAACGAAATATTGTAAATTCTAACATTATAAAACCCAAGATATAAATCCTAGGGTTAATATTATAATCCCTGGGATTAATGTTATAAAACCTACAATAGATATTATAAACCATGGTATAAACATTATAAATTCTAAGATTAATATCACAAATCCTTGCATTAATATGATATCCACTAAGATTATAAAACTCAATATTAAACCCTAATATTAAACCCAATATTATAAACCCAACATTTCAAACCTTAATACTAAATGCAACATTATAAACCCAATATTAAAAACCCTAATATTATAAACCCAATACTAAACCATAATATTATAAACCCAATACCAAAACCATAATATTATAAACCCAATTATGAACATGGTATTATAAATCCTAATATCATAAACCTAATATTAGAAACCCTAATATTATAAACCCTCATATTAAACCAAAATTTTTTAATGTCGCATTGTAATGCTAAATAAATTGCAATGTAACATTGTGACAATTATTGTTAGATTGATTTTCACATTGAGACAATGTTTGTCAGAATGAGATGTTGGACACATTTTTGTACCATTCTAGCATCACGATATTGAACCCTAATATTAAACTGAATATTATAAACCATAGCATCATAAAACCCAATATTATAAACCCTAAGGTTATAAACCTCAAGATAAATATATTAAGCACTAAGTGCAATATATTAAACCCTAAGATTATGAACCCTTGGTATTAATTTATAACTCAAGGGATTAATACTAAAACCCCAAAGGATTAAATTTGATAAATTGAAATCTAATATAACATTCTAACAAAGAGTGACATAATTTAATGTTGCATAAATTCATGTACCATTTGAATGTCACAACATTATTATTATTATTATTATTATTATTATTATTATTATTACACATTTTCATTTTCATTGTCACAATGTGAGGATGAATTTTTTCTGTCAGATGGGTATATATCGTTACCCTGATAACTTCAATGTAAAATTATGCAATCATAGATTCAATAAAATTATTAAATAATATAAATGCATCATCTCTATCTATCAAGATATTTAAATATGGTATCTTTACATGTTTGCATTCACAACACAAATATGATATAACACATATTGAATGAAATAAAAACTTAATTTAATTAAAGCATAAGTTTGTAACATGGAAGAATAAATAGAATTCAATCCATAACATTGGAAGTCAATAAAACACAACCATAGAAATATGAATGGAATTCATTGTTCATCTCTGTATGTTAATGAGAAATAAAATAAATAAAATTAGGTCATTCATATATATATATATATATATGAAATTGAAAAGAAGTATAATTCAGATATAAATTCAACTCAAATAAATTAGTGGGTTATTTTTCTATAACTATTAGAGAATGCATATAAGGGATCATTCAAAACCTTTAGAAATATGATCTTCCTTGACACTTGATAGATATGGAATTCATATGATTGTAGAATAGTTGAAAAAAAAAATTACAAAGATAAATATATAACAAATTTAATATATTTGAAACAAAAGGTTGTAAGAAAGAAGAATAAATAGAATTCAATTGATAGGACTGGAAGTTATTAAAACACAACCATAGAAATATCAAAAGCATCCATATTTAGATTTTAACATAACTGTATGAAAGAGATACAATTTATATTTGAAATGTTAAAAACGAAATGAGAACTTTATTTGACAAAATATTTATGTCTTTACATCATAAAATTCAATTTCCAAAATAAAGATGAAATATATAATCATATGCAAAACATTAAACAAATTATTCCAAAATGCAACCAGATTGATGACAAATCTATTGAAATTATTGAGAAATACAATGAGTAACTTGTTGAAATCTATTGAAATTATTGAAAGTTATAGCAAGAAATATGAATAAATGGCCCAAGAAATATTAATAAAACTAATATAGGGTTTAATAAATATTAAACCCAATATTATAAACCCTCATATTAAACAAATATTGTCATTCAATATAACTTCACAAAAAAAATAAAAAACAATAAAAGGTAAATCCCATTTCTAACTTCATTTAATACAATCATTATATTTCATATATTAAACTATGCAAATGTTACAACAATAGGATTTATTGGTAGCATTTTACGAGCAATTGAACATAGATGTATTACAAACACCATTCAGCATATGATTATGACACACTCTATGTTACTAATAGATTTGAGCTTTTGTATCTCAATCGTTTGCTCTAAACGGAAGAAAAATAACCACTTCTAAAAGAAAAGTGAATTGAACAACATGAAAAATTATGTGCAAAAACTTTCTCAAATATTACTATGAATATGATGAATATATGAAAATCCTTATTATGTTAAAAGTAAATAAAGAGGGAAATAGAATCAATTGGATGAATATTTTATATAGAGTTGACAATATTATCAGGTGGATGTCATAGTGATATGGACATCAATCACTCCTTTTCTTTCTTCGTAATTGTAACACATGCACTATCCTTCATCTTGGCATAATGTTGAAAAGAGAAAGGCGGTGAAATGCACAAAACATCTATTGATTTCACTCTTGATATGGGTGTGAAGGTTAGGCCTTGTTGATCTTTATTCCCAATATCAATTATTTTTTATTCTAAAGTCAACCCTTGTGACTTGTGTACATTAAGAGCCCATGCCATCTTAAAAATATATTATAAACCTAAGGGATTTATTTCACTCTTGATATGGATGTGAAGGTTAGGCCTTGCTGCTCTTTATTCCCAATATCAATTGTTTCTCGTTCTAAAGTCAACCCTAGTGACTTGTGGATTGTAAGAGCCCATGTGATATTCAAAAGATATTATAAACCCAAGGGATTAATATTATAAAGGGATTATTAATATTATAAACCCAGGGGATTAATAAGCCTAAGGGATCAATAAACCCAAGGGATTAATATTATAAACCCAAGGGATTAATATAATAAAGCCAAGGAATTATTAATATTATAAATGCAAGAGATTAATATTATAAACACAAGGTCCCCGATCGGGGTGATATCAAGGCAACACGTGGAGGCCACCTCCCATGTGTGAAGAAAAGTGGATACGATGGGAGGGACAGGCTTCCTGGTCCCTGTTAGAGTCGGTATTTGCATACTGCCATCAGTGATCAAAACTCCTCTTTTCATATCATATTAGGGTCCCATTCTGAAATTTTTGTCATTCCACCTAGGTGCTCATTCAAAAATTTACTCACTGATGGTAGCCCTAGTTAATTAAACCTCACTCCCCCTAAAAAAACAATACTTTCTGGCCCACCTTCATGCCTTACTGGGTATACATCAATCATAAAAGATCATTTCATCATGTCTTTATGTCAGTCAATTCAACATGGAGTTTGGTCATTCAAGGTCCCATTAGGTCATTAGGGATTCCAAGGTTCCAATAAAACTCCATTCCATTGCATAAGACTAGCAAGTAAAAGGTGATCAAATAACACTTATTCACCATGTGAAGGTGATTTGTAAAGAGAAATTCTTATTTCATCATGTAATTTTATGTTTATCATATGTAATAAGTCACTATTCTTAGCTGTTTACTCAAAATCCATTGCCAATATCATCCAAACCAAAGTAAAGAGTGAACATTGCCAAAACTTCAGCAACATCCACCTGAAAAGGAAAAAGTCAGAAAGAAACTTAGCAAAGAGGTCAAATGAAACATTAGAAAGTGGGTATGAAAAGCAAAAGATCAAATTCACACACCTATAAAGGACTTCTTGGCTTCAAACTTAGCTTCATTTGCCTCCTATCACTAATTAAGCAAACCTCAAGAGATCCTTTTCACAGTTCTGGGTGAAATCAACAGAAATAAGACAGGCACTGCGCATTCTCTTCTGGTGCTGCGTGTTTCCTTAAGGCACTGTGCATTCCATTAAGGCATTGCACATTTTCCTGAGGTGTTGTGTACTCTGCATTGGCGCTACGTGTTTCTCCAACAACACTCAAGTCACCTCCTCAGCTCCTCCAAAACACTTTCAACCTCAATACAAGTAAGTATCAGCTAAGGGATGTGATTTCCCCCCTCCTCAAGTCAATTCCTAAGTGTTTGAAAAGTTTCATTGAATTTTTTTTTTAATTGTTATATCTAAGCCCTAGATCTTACCCAAAAACTACGTAGGCTCCCAAACCCCTATATTGCAAACAATTTCCCCCATCCTCAAACTATCATAATACTAGCCTATATCCCTCTCCAATACATATATCCCTTCACCCACCATCTTCATATTTACCCTTCCCCATTTGTTATTCCCTAAAAACTATATTCCCCCTACCTTACACCACCCTAGGGTTTGATACTAAACACCTTGGTACAGGAGGAATACAGATTGCATAGTGAGGAAGAGGAAAAAAATAGAGAACAAGATAGGGAACAGAGGAGGCCACACAAAGGAGGCCAGATACAGAGGTTTGAACCCACAGATCTCAGGGAACTCTTAGCATCCCCTATGACTGTGAAATCCTTCAAATGGCTAGGCTATTATGATTTTTGTGAGCAAGTTCAGGGAGTCCAACATCATCCTGAGTTGACTAGGCTCTTCATTTCTAAACTCCAAGACAACCAAGTCACTCTTGTAGGTATAACTTTCACTTTATCTACTGCCAATATATCAGCTACCACTAGGATTCCAGATGTTGGGGAAAAATGGTTTAAACAAGGTGATTTGGAGAGGCATTATTATGAGCCTTACATGAAACCAACGTACTAAAATGAAAGAAGGGGATATTTTCCTTTTTCATACCTCGTTGACAGATATACCCCAATGATGAAGATTATTATGAAATATTTTTCATGTGAAGGTAGATTCTCTAGGGTCTATTCATATCATATCCGGCTCTTAATGCATTTCACTAGGGTAAAAATGCTCAATATACCCTACTATCTTTTCCGGAGTGTTAAGAAGATAGCCTACATTGCCCAAAAGAGGGAGTAGAAAGATCAAATGAAGAGCTTATTCCATCATTCCCACACTAAAATCATAGTCCTTTACCATCTCAAGGAACTCAAAATTGCATGGAGTACCTTCATAGCTAATCCCATATTCACTCATGCATCTACTCAAAATATTCAAAGCATCCCTTCATCATCTCATCCATCCACCTCCATTCCTCCATATCAGCCCATACATCATTCATCCTCATCTAATGAGCTAGCCTCACCATCACCTCCATCATCACCATTTCATGAGGCTATTCATTCACCTAGTAGAGATGAAGACAGAGAGCAAGAATATCCAAGATATTTTGCTTATAGATGTATTAAAGAATTACATGGATAAATTTCATCTTAACCATAGAAATTTAATGTGCATATGAGAGAAGAGGATAAAAACATAAAAGAATGAAAGAAGATAAGAGACATGATAACAGAGTTCATCCAATTTGGACTACGTGTCTGGGTCCTACTCGATCAATGGGGAAGCCTTCATTCATTAAGTGGCATGAGAAAAAAGAAGTACAATCAACATTTACAAAAGGAGTCTTATACCTCCAATCTGGAAAATGGCCAAAAAATGGAGAGCTCTGTTGTAGAAAATGGAATCACCATTGAGTTCCTGTCACCGAGAGGTGCAAAATCGATATAAAACTTGCCCAATTCTGACACTGGACCAAAACTGACCCCCTGGAAAATGTGCTCAAGAAAGGTTCCACCCCCTATCATAGGCCTGCTCATAGTTCCACCTCCTGCAAATCATATGCCTCGAAAAAAGTGCACACTCCCCCCTGGGCACACTATGCAAACATGTTGATATATGATTCGGTGGGCAGATAAACCAATGAAGACGGTTTGGCACATTGGAAATTAAGGGAAATCGTTGAGGAGGGGTCGGGGGATCAAATCTCGCCCCTCCCTTTTTTATTACATAGTGGTTAAATGTTTGAAATGGGAGGTGGGCCCATCAGTCCGATGGCCCAATACCCTAAACTTCCACTAGCTTTTACATGGTTTGGAGTGGTGTGGAGGGGAGGCAGGGTTGATAGCCCACCCCCCATTATATTTATAGCTATAGTGGGTACCAGGGGAAACGAGGTCATGACTGCCCGCCCCTATTTTAATGTGATGGTTTGGTGTGGTTCTGGGGGTAGCAGGGTCATGGCCGTTTGCCCCTTTTTTCTTATAATATTGCTGTGGCGGTTTCGAGGCAGTAGGGTCATGTCCACCCACCCCATATTTTTCTATTTTTTTTTATTTTTTTATTTTTTTTTATTTTTTTATTATTTATTTATTTATTTATTTATTTTTTAAATAAATACGGTTTCACCGCTCACTTTAGAAGTTTTCCAGAACCTTTGGTGATATTAGACAAATTAATGGACCTACAATTTCGCTCGGAAAACTGGCCAAATTCTTGCCAAATTGCACCCTCCTTAAGCCTGCCACATGAGTAAGTCAACCCTGAACTTTGATTGCTTCTATCTTCTTCATACGGACTCGAATTGGAGTGTCGTTTGCACTGTTGGAATCAGGGTGACGAGCACTTCGATCTGATGTCAAGTTAATCAACTTTCTGCCACTTTGAATTTTAAGCCTTTTTCATGCCACTGGTGTCTAGAGATCCACCTGGATCAATCCTCCCCATTGAGGAGATTTTGGACCGCCAAAAGCTTTATTAGTCAATTGGCAAGTGAGGGAATTTTTCCCTCACTCTTTCTTTTTCAAACCATTTTGCCTTTCTAGGGTGCATCCCTTTGAAACCAACTCGACGGTATTCCACATCTCCCCGTCGTGAAGTCCTGGTTCTTCTATCAAGGATGATATCTTCAGGAAACTCATCAGATACTCTAGTGCAAAATCATCAACTATAGGAACTAACCCCATCTCTTCGGTGTCCATAATCAATGGTGGCTCATAAAGCTTTAAGTTTTCCATATTCACTATGGAGTAAATTTGCATATATGTCGTCAAATCGAGACGAAAGGCATTGTCTCCAATCTTCTCCAAGATGGTGAATGGCCCATACTGGATTGGTCGCAACTTCTTCCCTTCTCCCTTCATTCTATCCTTGCTGATATGCAACCACACTTTGTCGCCCACTTGAAATTTATGGTGGACTCGATGTTTGTCATGTCGAGCCTTGTACTGGGCTTGACTTTTCTCCAACTACTCCTGTACTGCTTGGTGAATCAACTGGATCCGTGGAATGAACCGCTGCACTTTGTCCCTGTCATCACATCCATTAGAGTCATCTTCCCTTCCAAAGACCATATCAAAAGGATCTTTGGGTAGGTAGCCAAAACATGTCTCAAATGGTGAATGATGCGTCTAGATGAGTGCACTGCTCGATTGTAGGAATGTTGCACATATGGAAGATGCTCATCCCACAACTTAGGATGTTTTCCATAGTAGCCTCGCAACAAGTGTACCACAGTGTAGTTGACAACCTCTGCTTGTCCATCAGTCTGTGGATGAAATGACATGCTTCTTTTTAACTTAGTGTCCATCATCTTCCACAAGCTAGTCCAAAACTCTCCGAGAAAGGGAGAGTCCCGATATGACTCAATCGATGTGGGCAACCCAAAATGGACCCAAACATGCTGAAAGAAAAGATAAGCAGTCTGTTGTATAGTGACCTTCTTTTTACAAGGAATTAGAATACACATATTACTAAAACGGTCAACAATGACATACAAATAGTCGTGACCTTTTCTAGACAAAGGCAAACCTCCTACAAAATCCATCGACACACTTTCCCATGGACAACTCGAAATAGGGAGTGGTGTGTAGAGCCCGAGTTTTCTATTGGAGGGCTTTGAAACAGAACACATCACAGATCCCTTTAGATAGCAAGTCACAATGTTCTTCATATGAGGCCAAAAGCAAAATCTTGATACATGATACAAAGTTTTTTCAATAGCTGACCAGACACAAGGGAGGTGTGGGCCTCCTGGATTACATGTACCCTTTCCCCGGTGGGTATGCACAATTTTCCAAGGTGATACAATAGTTTTCCCTACAAGTAATGGTTGTCTACCTGTGAACCATGGGTTAGTTTTGCATAAATCTCCTTAAAGTCATCATCGTTAGCATATTGTTCAACATAACTTTCAAAAGATAATGAAGCATTATGTAAAATAACATAAGCATAAATAGGAGGGCGAGATATCATATTGGCCACTTTATTGCTAGTGCCCTTCTTATACTTTATTACCAGATTAAATTGCTGAAGAAAACCCATCCACCTGAAATGACAAGCTTGCTACAACTTGGTTTGTGACTAAAGATACTCCAAGGGTTGACGATCCGCATGGATGATGGTCTCCTTTCCATTCAAGTAGTGTTTCCACTTTTTCACTCTCTGGACCAAGGAATATAACTCCTTGTCATAAGTGGGATAGTTTATCATAGCCTGAGGGAATTTCTCCGAGTGGTAACATATTAGCTTCTTTTGCTGCATAAGTACATCTCCCATGAAATATCCACTGGTGTCTATCTTGATCTCAAATGGTTAGTGGAGATTTCGTAAGGCCAAGACCGGGGTGGTGCTGATCTTTTATTTCAATGCTTCGAAGGACTTCTACTGATTTCCTCCCCATTGAAAGACTTGCTTTGCACTTGTCAGTGTGTGTAGAGGTGCTACAATAATAGAGAAATTGGCAATAAATCTCCTCCAATACTGTACTACACCCAAAAAGATATGAACCTTGGTTACACTAGTAGGCTTAAGTCAATTTACAATTTCTTCAACTTTAGAAGGATCAATTTTTAACTGACCATGACCAACAATATGACCTAGGTAAAGCAAAGAGGTTTTCCCAAACTCACACTTTGACAATTTTACATAGAGTTTTTCTTTTTTCAATACATCAAGCACTTTCTTTACATGGCATACATTTTCATTCCATTTTTTACTAATGACAAGAATATCATCTAGATATACAAGAAAAAATTCATCAATGAAAGGCTTAAAGAGATCCTTCATGACCCTCATGAAAGTGGTTGGAGCGTTGCAAAGTGTGAATGGCATCACCATCCATTCGAACAACCCCTGTTTGGTCTTGAAGGCAGTTTTCCACACATCATGCTCTACAATTCAGACTTGGTGATAAGCACTATGCAAATACAATTTGGTGAAATAGATAACATTTATTAATTGATCTAGTAAATCATCAATGCATGGGAGAGGGCAACAATTTTTCACTGTGATTTTGTTTAGTTCTCGGTAATACATGCACGTCCTCCATGTGCCATTTTTCTTCGACACTAAGACAATTGGTGAGCCGCACGGAGAAGTGCTCGGTCTGATGACCCCTTGGTTCAATAGTTACTGCACCTTCTTTTTGATCTCCTCCATCTCAATACTTGACATCGTGTACATGCCAATGTTTGGTAGAGCATCACACTGCAAATGGATATCATGTTGGATTTCCCTCTTTGGAGGTAATCCCCTTGGTTACTGAAACATCTCATCATAGTTAGAAATTAATTCACATAATTCCTTTTTATGCAATGAACACAACCATGGAAAGCATCGGATAATTCTTCATCTTTCCTTCTTACAACCATAAGCATGCAACCCTTACTGGAATTCACCAACCTCTTCATTTGTCCTGCACTTACAAGGCTAGAATTGATTTTAGTTTGATGAGCCCTTACAATATATTCTACCCCATCTTTTGTGATTTGGTATTTGTTTTCATGGCGGAATAAGACTGCTTTTCTATCATATAGATATGGAATCCCTAACACCATGCCGCAGATATCCAATGGTATCACATCAAGTTTTACCTCATCCACTAACTTATAAGCGATCACAAAATTAACCTTTGACTGCTTAGTTACATTCAATTTTGCTTTATCATGTATCCATCCAAGCGGGTAAGGTTTTGGATGTGGTTTGGTTTTTAAGCCTAGCCTCTTTACCAAAGACTCTGAAATTAGATTTTCTTAGGATCCGGTATCAAATAGAGTTTCCACTTTTGTATGATTTATGTAAACTCTAATATGAAATAACTCAATTCTCTTTCGTTCATTACGAAGAGACACATATGTTGAACTAGTGTTTTCATGTGTTTCAGAATTAACATGAGGTGTAAGAGTACCTTTTTCTCCTGCTGCTGTGATCAATGATTCATCTCCAGAATCAGATCCAAGGTCTTGCTGCACAGTTGCCACTGTCTTTTGCTTGCCTTTTCCTCCATACTTCTTTTGTCTCTTTTCTGGGTAGGATTTCCAATAATGATTGTCATCATGAGCTTCGTTTTTGCAGTGAGTGCAATAAGGGCTTTCTCCTTCATCTTTCTTGGTTGATGCTGTCCTCTTCTCCTTTCCCTTTCCTTTCACTTTGGGTTTTCAATTTGGAGGTTTGAATGGTGGTTTCTTGGAATGATTATCTCTTTGATTTTTTCCCCTGTTCTAAAGATGAATGGCCTTTACACTGGTTGAGTCAATAGTAGTTGGTTCAAGCAATAATAATGAATGTCTAATGTAACCATGCAATGATCCAATATATTTAGTTACTACTTTAGGCGAGTCAAGCGCAATGCCCAAATTAAGTTCTTGTTTTCTAAACTCCTCTGTAAAGCTTTGAACATCCTGACCTCTACCTTTCCTTAAGTATTGCAAATCCATTAAGGCTTTTTTCTTATAACCCAAGGGATAAAATTGTTCCTTTAATGCAGAAATAAAACTGGGCCATGAGGAAAGAAGATTACCCACACTCTTACTGCTTCGCAATTTTCTCTCCCACCAGACGAGAGCGGTGCCACTCAGCCGAAGAGAGGCTAGCTGAATCTTTGCCTTGTCCTCTTCGATCTACAGAATCCTGCAGTAGATTTCAATCTGCCTAATCCAGTTATTAATATTTTCTGCATTACTTTCACCGTTATACATGGGAAGATCAATTTGACATCTAATTTAAAGAAAGGTTTCTTAGATGCATCCTTTGAATTTCCATGATGATGGTGATGAGAGGAAGAAGAACTTTCACTCGTGGAAGGAGAAGGAGGGGGTTCTTCTCCACCATTTCCATGCACTAAACCTTGTTCTTCTGGATTTCTCTCTTCTTCTTTCTCCAACCTTGAAAGCAACTGATCAACCTTTTCTGCCATTGTATAGAAGGTTTTGCGGTAGTTGCACTCCTCTTCATAACAAGCCTCCTCATATGCCATCTTTCTCCTTTGATGTGCACGCCCTACTTCAGGATTGAAAGAATTTATCTTCCCTTCGCCTCTTTGGAGTCTGTTTCTTATTAGCATAAAAACATGAAATTCACATCTACAAAGACTCGCTATGATACCACTTGATCCAAGATCCTTTGCTTATAGATGTATTAAAGAATTACATGGATAAATTGTAGCTTAACCATAGAAATTTAATGTGCATATGAGAGAAGAGGAGAAACACATACAAGCATGAAAGAAGAAAAGAGACTTGATAATGGAGTTCATCCAATCTGGACTACGTCTCTGAGCTCTACTTGATCAATGGTGAGGCCTTCATTCATTAAGTGGCATGAGAAAGAAGAAGTACAATCAATATTTACAAAAGGAGTGTTATACCTCCAATATGGAAAATGGCCGAAAAATGGAGAGCTATGTTGTAGAAACTGGCATCACAATTGAGTTCTTGTCACCGAGAGGTACAAAATCGATATAAAACTTGCCCAATTATGACACTAGACCAAAACTGATCCCCTGGAAAATGTGCTCAGGAAAGGTTCCACCCCCTATCATAGGCCTACCCACGTTTCCGCCTCCTTCCAATCATATGCCTCGAAAAACATGCGCGCTCCCCCCTGGGCTCACTGTGAAAACATGTTCATATATCATTCCGTGGGTGGATAAACCAATGAAGGTGGTTTGGCGCATTGGAAATTAAGGGAAATTATTGAGGAGGGGTCAGGGGATCAAATCCCGCCCCTCCCTTTTTTATTACATAGTGGTTAAAGGTTTGAAATGGGAGGTGGGTCTGCCGGTCCGGTGGCCCGCTCCCCTAAACTTCTACTGGCTTTTACATGGTTTGGAGTGGCGTGGAGGGGAGGCAGGGTTGACAGCCCACCCCCCCAATACATTTATGGCTATAGAGGGTACCAGGGGCAGTGGGGTCATGGTCGCTAGCTCCTATTTTGATGTGGTTCCAGGGGCGGTGGGGTCATGGCCGTACACCCCTTTTTTTATTATAATATTGTTGTGGCAGTTCTGGGGCAGCGGGGTCATGGTCGCCCGCCCCATAATTTTGTATTTTTTTTTTTTATATTTAAAAATAAATACAGTTCCACTGCCCAATTTAGAAGTTTTCCATAACCTTAGGAGATATTAGACAAATTAACAGACCCACAATTTCGCTATGGAAATTGGCCAAATTCCAGTGCCATATTCTTGCTAAATTGCACCCTCCTTAAGCATGCCACATGGGTAAGTAAACCCCAAAATTTGACTACTTCTATCTTCCTCATACGGACTCGGATTGGAGTGTCATTCACACTGTTGGAATTAGGGTGATGAGCACTTCGATATCATGTTAAGTTAATCCACTTTATCCCACTTTTAATTACTTTTTTCATGCCACTAGTGTCTGGAGATCCACCTGGATCACAAGAGCACATTGAACATGGTGAGATCAGCAAGCCTAAAGGGGCTGGTTTGGGTACCTTGACACATACCTATCAGAGAGGGCATAGGCAAGTGTTTTCCCCATAGATTGTGGGAGGGGCCTTGCTTTCTTCATCAACAAAGCAGGTACAGAAAGGCAAGGAAAAGGTGATAGAGGCAGAGATCTAGCAGCAGGAGGAGGACCTCCATGAGACAGAGCAAGATTTTCACTTAATTTACCTAAGTGAAAATGATGACAGTGAAAGTACAACTATTGTCATCAAAGAGAAGAATGCACTCATAGGATAGCTCCAAGTGAATTTGCAAAGGGAAAAATACATCATTTCATACTATGAGCAGGAAAACAAGCAGTTTGAGAGCAAACATGATCTCATGGAGATTCATCTCATCAAGGCAAAGAGGGGGGTTGAAAAGGCTAAGGCATTACTCTATGAATCATATGGAGAATATAGTGACCAGTTGGAGGAACAGGTGCCAAGAAAAAGGCCAAGGACTAGAAGCCTAAAGAGAGATTTGGAGCTAGAAAAACAAGAGGAAGCTGAACTAGCTAATGAGCTCACCCTAAATGAGCAATTTGCAAAAATGGTAAATGAGAACCGGGAGCATTGGCTTGAGAGGGTGAAAACCCATCTTGAAATCCTCTTATAAAAGGCCGAAAGAGACACTGACATTCAGAGAAAGATGGAAAAACATTATTGCCAAAGACACCAAATAGCAAGGGCAAAGCTCAAAGTTGCTAGGGCAAGAATTGAAGCCCTAACTCACCATCAGGAGAAGAAGAAGCTTGATATACTTGCAAAGGTTTCACTCCATGCCTAGCCACCTTAGACATTAGCTTCTTGAACAATTTTGAAGACCCTTGACTCAATTTTTGGAGGAATGGCCACCACCATTGGATTTAGAAGGACCAAGAAATCCAGGAAAACCATGTTTTGATCCCTAGAAAGAAAAAATGGTGGGTAAAAAGGAAAAAAGCCACCTAAAAATCATGTTTTTGCCTCATTTTTGGATGAGGCGCTACACGTTTGAGTGGTCTTTGGAGAATGGAATTTTGGAGGGAAAAATCAAGCCCACTTTGAAAACCAAGGGCAGTTTTGGAAACTAGACAGGATAAGCTTTCGAATGAGCTATCCTACACTAGATTTGGACATCATGAAGGTAGGTAAAAGTTAGCTTGAAGATGTTGCTGCACGTATGACACTAGCACTGTGCGTTTGACACTAGTGTTGCACGTTTGACAGTCAGCCCAGATTTTCACTGTTTCTCTCCAATTTGATTTTTACATATGGGAAATTAGTGTTTTACTGAGGTAACTGATAAGGATGATGTAACTATTATATTTTTACTATTACCTAGGGTAAATAAATTATATAAATGGCCTTTATGACTTGTAATGAATCAATTTGCTTAAGTTAGGGATGAGTCACTTTGACCACCCTACACTCTAGCTATCAGTTCAGTCTTTGTTGCAACTGCTCCTCCTCTCATGTATTCGACCCCTGAGGCTAGGATGAGGTGGTTTGAGGCCTATACTATGTAATTTCTCAGTCATTCTATGGGTTGGACTCCATTGGATGTTGTACTAGTGTTTCAGACTTTGGCATGAAATATATTGGATGAGTTGCAACTATTTTGGTGGGATTCCTGTGGCATGGTATTCGACATTGTTTCCTCTTCAGTTACATATGTATGAATGTTTTTTACCTTTCATGATTCATTTCACTATAAATATGTTTATTTTCAAGGTGTGATAAGAAAAATTCATCTTGTATGCTCTGTTTTGGGAAGCTCATCATAAATTGTTTCATTTCTTCAATTTAAACAGAATTCAAGATTTTTCATGGTCTTTTTAGCATCTCATTAGTCTAAACCATTTCATCACTATACTACAAAGTGTTAAAGTAAGTTGCCTACCTTTCCCCATCAGATGTCTTCAATTCTAATTCTCTTTTTCCCTGACCTAGTTCACTCTTTGACCTAAATCACTCATCTAGTAACTACCCCAATCAACTATAATCAAACAAACCCTAAACTAATATACCTAGCCTAAAACCCTAATCCATCCAGCCCTCTTGGTTGTGATCCTTTGGAGAGATCCCTCTCCAGCTACTGGACTTTTCCTCAGCCTTGGAGATCCAGAGGAGTGATAACATACTAGCGCCATTTCCAGGGAATGAAAGATTCATCTTCTGTGGGTGTATGAAAATTTTTAGATCTGATTGTTGATGGTTGACAGTGATGAGGCACATGAAGGCTGAAATCATCCACCTGGAAAATCCAATTCAGTTTCGAAATCAAATTCAAAGACTCCACTAGAGGATGAACCTTGCCAAAAAATATGAAAGGACAACATGGGAAGATCAGGTATTCAACTTGGACTTTTATTCAAGACATCATGTTGTTTATCATGAAATATCTCTTCTCTTTTCCTGAAAATTTCCAGAAAATTTTCCAAGGTATATTATGTTTGAGAAAAGATCATGGACCTTCATTGGATTCCTCTCATTTGAAGGTTGTAAATACAAATTCCCCATACGCCTTTGATCTTGGTCCAGACCCTTTTTCTGAATCTTATGATGACCATCTTCAAATTGATGAACCTCAAGAGATCAAGATTGATCCTACAACTTCTGTACATACTCCTACACCTTGTAAAATTCCAGATAGATACAAACCACTCATCTTACCTCGTATACTCCATGCTTTCCCTGAAATTCATTACCTATATCTGCCAAGGTTTGATGGTGAATGTGACAACATCACTGCTGAGAGACATAAGCATAATTTTGAGACTTTCCTCAACCTTTTTGAAGTTGATGAAGAGGATGTCAGTATCAAGCTATTTTCTCTTTCTTTGCAAGGAAAATTCAAGAGTTGGTTCAAAAACCTAGCAGCTACAAACATCTCGGATTTCCCGTAGTTTACCAAAGTTTTCCTTAACAAGTGGGTGGTCAAAGAAAACCCTTTCCTGATTCTAGAAGAGTATGACCAGCTAAAATGATGGCCAGGGGAGATGGTACAATAGTTTTCAGCCATCTTCAATCAAGTCTATTGTTTGATACCTGCCAATATAAAACCTCCTCCCGGCTTAGCTCTCTTACATTATCCGGATGCCTTTGATATGGAAATGGAGTTTCAGCTGAGAGAAAGGAACCTTGCAACACTTGAAGAGATGCAGAACAATGTAGTAGATGTAGAGGCTAATCTGTTGATTAGAAGGGCAAAGTTGAAGGAAGAAAAGAGGGAGAACATAGATGCAGAGCACCTGACATATTCATAGGTAAATCTTGACATTTTGGTGAGTGCAGTGGAGCAAATTATGAAAAAGATCACCGTGAGAGATGAATTTTCTATTCAAGATCACCATGACCCACTTATCCCAGAAGAAGAAAAATTTGTTGGCCTTAAACACTTTCCTACTAATCCCAGCTACCATAGATTAGAAAATGGATTTATAGATCAATCCGAGGAGAAACAATCTGTTGATCTAATGTGTATGTTTGATGACATTACTTGTGATGATTTGCCAAAGTTTGATCAGTATGACGATGATTATGTTCTCCAAACAGAAGCTAATCTTGCAGACCAATCAACAGCTGGTTTGTGGGAGGAGGAAGTTCAGTTTCAACAGCTCGAATACAGTGATCAACCAATGCATATCAGCTATGGCAGTGAGGAGGAAAGTGCAGAAAATTTGGAAGTAAGTGAAGGATCTTTGCCTCTTTGTTTTACTTCATTTCAGTTCATCAGAGACAACTTTGATGTAATCAGAAATCAACAGTCATTAACTTTCGATCTTGACAATCAAAAGGATAATGAAATTCTTGATGAAAGTTCCTTACCCTTGTGTTTATCCTCATTTGCAGAAATAAGAGAAAATTATAAGCAAGCAGATAAGTGAGTGGTCAACACTATAAATGATAAACCTTCTCCTGAAATGGTTGAGGAAATAATTTGCGACATACAATCCTCCTTAGCTCTAGATTTTCAGCCACCAAATTCCATTGAATCCCAAATTGTAGATGAAGGCTTGGAAGTCGAAACACGTGATCAAATGATGCAAGATGATTCTATACCATTAAAGGAAAATTTTCATAATATCTCTAAAACAAAGGATGAGCATCTTGTAGAAAATCATGCAGTCTCATTTGAACCAATGGAAAATAGGTTGTAGCAGTATTTTCAAGTTTTCATGACCTTATAGCTGATGTGTTGGATGATATTTGCAGTAAAGATCCTTCTCCATTATCTAACTGTGAGCTTGAAAAGAGTGTTGATATAAACTTGATTCGATAGCTAGTTTCTTTGTCATTTTCAGCAGGAGTCTCATTACAAAGCTCATCCAAAAATTTGCAGTCATATCAACATAATAATGAAGAAGATTCTTGTTTTGTTGTTGATCATTAAGAAAAATTAGTCATTCACGAGTTTCAGGATCCTCTTGTCAACTTTACTAATCTTGGGAAATTTTTAAAATCAAGGTATGAAGACTACCTAGAGCAGAATAGTAATGTATTATATGGTTTGGAAATCAATATGTATTCCTATGAAGATCCTTTTGCAGCATTTTTGAGGTCAGCTAGAGGGCTCATGCTTTGCAATTTCATCAAGATTCAATTTGATTTCAAGTTTTCATGGGAGTTTCCTTTTAGTAGTTCTCTCTTCTTGCTCATAAGTGAGCACTTGCAGAGAATTCAAATAGCATCCAGAATTCTTACATGGTTGCATTGGTTGTTCCATTTCACCTGATCAAGTAATGAATGGATCAGTTAGAGTAGGTTTTTTTGAATAAGCTCAATTCTAAGAATCTTTTTTCCATTAGTTTTCAGTTTGTTAGAAGTCAGTTTATGTCATTTGATTTTGTAGCATTTAGTCATGAATTTCAGTTTAAGTTTTTTTACTGTATTAGCCCACATGGTTAGGCACTTGGTCTACGGTGTTCTTGACACCTCCAAGGAGCTTCGATCCCCAATAAGGCTGATGTTAGAGTCAGTATTTTCATACTTCCATCAGTGATCAAAACTCCTCTTTTCATATTATATTAGGGTCCCATTCTAAAATTTTTGTCATTCCACCTAGGTCCTCATTCAAAAATTTACTCATTGATGGTAGCCCTAGTTAATTAAACCTCACTCTCCCTCAGAAATCAATACTTGTTGGCCCACCTTCATGTCTTACTAGGCATACATCAATCATAAAATATCATTTCATCATGTCTTTATGTCAGTCAAGTCAACATGGAGTCTGGTCATTCAAGGTCCCATTAGGTCATCAGGGTTTCCAAGGTTCCAATAAAACTCCATTCCATTGCATAAGACCAGCAAGTAAAGGGTGATAAAATATCATCTCTTCACCATGTGAAGATGATTTATAAAGAGAAATGCTTATTTAATCATGTAATTTTATGTTTATCATATGTAATAAGTCACTATTCTTAGCTATTTACTCAAACTCCAATGCCAATATCATCCAAACCAAAGTAAAAAGTGAATATTGCCAAAACTTCAACAACATCCACCTAAAAAGGAAAAAATCAGAAAGAAACTTAGCAAAGAGGTCAAATGAGACATTAGAAAGTGGGTGTGAAAAGAAAATGATCAAGTTCACTCACCTACAAAGGAATTCTTGGATTCAAACTTAGCTTCATTTGCCTCTTATCACTCATTGAGCAAACCCCAAGAGAGCCTTTTCACAGTTCTGGGCGAAATCAACAGAAACAGGGCAGGCATTGTGCATTCTCTTCTGGCATTGCGTGTTTCCTTAAAGAGTTGTGCATTTCCATAAGGCACTGTGCATTTTCCTGAGGTTCTGCGCACTCTGCATTGGCACTGCACATTTGTCCAACAATGCTCCAATCACCTCCTCAGCTCCTCCAAAACACTTTCAACCTTAATACAAGTAAGTATCAGCTAAGGGATGTGCTTTTCCCCCTCCTCAGGTCAATTCCTAAGTGTTTGAAAGGTTTCATTGAAAATTTCATTTAATTGTTATATTTAAACCCTAGATATTCCCCAAAAACTACCTAGGCTCCCAAACACCTATATTTCAAACAGTTTCCCCCATCCCCAAAATATCATACTACTACCCTGTATCCCTCTCCAATACATATATCCCTTCACCCATCATCTTCATATTTACACTTCCCCATTTATTATTCCCTAAAAACTATATTCCCCCTACCTTACACCTCCCTAGGGTTTGATACTAAACACCATGGCAGAGGAGGAATACATACCACATAGTGAGGAAGAGGAAACATATAGAGAAGAAGACAGGGAATAGAGGAGGCCACACAAAGGAGGCTAGATACATAGGTTTGAACCCATAGATCTCAGGGAACTCTTAGCATCCCCTATGAGTGTGACATCCTTCAAATGGCTAGGCTATTATGATTTCTGTGAGCAAGTGCAGGCAATCCAACATCATCCTGAGTTGACTAGGCTCTTCATTTCTAAACTCCAAGACAACCAAGTCACTCTTGTAGGTATAACTTTCAACTTATCTACTGTCAATGTATCAGTTGCCACCAAGATTCCAGATGTTTCAGAAAAATGGTTTAAACAAGGTGATTTGGAGAGGCATTATTATGAGCCTTACATGAAAACAAGGTACCAAAATGAAATAAGGGGCTATTTTCCTTTTTTCACACCTCCTTAACAGATATGCCCCAATGATGAAGATTATTGTGAAATATTTTTCATGTGAAGGTATATTCTCCAAGGTCTATTCTTATCATATCCAACTCTTAATGCATTTCACTAGGGTAAAAAATGCTCAATATACCCTACTATAATTTTTAGAGTGTTGAGAAGATGGCCAACATTGCCCAAAAGAGGGAGTACAAAGATCAAATGAAGAGCTTATTTCATCATTCCCTCATTAAAATCATAGTCCTTTTCCATCTCAAGGAACTCAACATTGCATGGAGTACCTTCATAGCTAATCCCATATTCACTCATGCATCTACTCAAAATATTCAAAGCATCCATTCATCATCTCATCAATCCACCTCCATTCCTCTATCTTAACCCATACATCATTCATCCTCATTTGATGAGTCAGCCTCATCATAACCTCCATCATCACCATTTCAGGAGCCTATTCGTTCACCTAGCAGAGATGAAGGCAGAGAGAAAGAGCACATTGAACATGGTGAGATCAACAACACTCAAGGGGCTGGTTTCGGTACCTTGACACATACCTATCAGAGAGGGCATAGACAAGTGTTTTCCCCACAGATTGTGGGAGGGGCCTTGACTTCTTCATTACTAAAGCAGGTACAAAAAGGCAAGGAAAAGGTGACAAAGGTAGAGATCCAGTAGCAATAGGAGGACCTCCATGAGACAGAGCAATATTTTCACTTAGTTGACCTAAGTGAAAATGATCACAGTGAAATCATATCCATTTTCATCAAAGAGAAGAATTCACTCATAGGAGAGCTCCATGTCAATTTGTAAAGAGAAAAATACATCATTTCATACTATGAGTAGGAAAACAAGCAGTTTGAGACTAGAAATGAGCTCATGGAGATTCATCTCATCAAGGCAAAGAGGGAGGCTAAGAAGGCTAATGCCTTACTTGATGAAGCACATTGATAATATAGTGACTAGCTAGAGGAACAGATGCCAAGAAAAAGGCCAAGGACTAGAGGCCTAAAGAGAGCTTTGGAGCTATAAAAACGAAAGGAGGCTAAACTAGCTAATGAGCTCATCCTAAATGAGTAATTTTCCAAAATGGTAAATGAGAGCTGGGAGCATTGGCTTGAGAGGGTGAACACCCATCTTGAAAGCCTCTTAGACAAGGTGAAAAGAGATGCTGACATTTAGAGAAATATGGCAAAGTATTATTGCCAAAGACACCAAATAGAAAGGGCAAAGCTCAAAGCTGTTAGGGCAAGAATTGAAGCCCTAACTCACCATGAGGAGAAGAAGAAGCTTGATATACTTGCATAGGCTTCACTCCATGCCTAGCCACCTCAAACATCGGCTTCTTGAACAATTTTGAATACCCTTTACTCAATATTTGTCATCTTGCTTTTCTTGTCTTTTTAAGGAAATTTTTATATCAACAGTTTGGTCAAAGGCGCAGCCCCTAAGAACTTTTTGGAGGAATGACCACCACCATTGGACTTAGAAGGACTAAGAAATCCAGGAAAACCATGTTTCCATCCTTGGAAATAAAAACTGGTGGGTGAAAAAGGAAAAAAACCACCCAAAAATCGTGTTTTTGCCTCATTTCTAGACAAGGCGTTGCACATTTGAGTAGTCTTGGGAGAATGGAATTTTGGAGGAAAAAATCAAGGCCATTTTGAAAACCAAGGGAATTTCTGGAAACTAGACAGGATAAGATTTCCAATGACCTATCTTGGGATAGATTTGGAAATCAGAAAGGCAGGTAAAAGTCAGCTTGAAGATGGCGCTACGTGTTTGACACTAGTGCTATGCGTTTGACAGTGAGCACATATTTTCACTATTTCTCTCCAACTTAATTTTAACCTATGGGAAATTAGTGTTTTATTGATGTAATTGATAAGGATGATGTAATTATTATGTTTTCACTATTACCTAGGGTAAATAGATTAGGTAAATGGCCTCTATGACTTGTAATGAATCAATTTGCTTAAGTTAGGGATGAGTCACTTTGAACACCCTACACTCTAGCTATCAGTTTAGTCTTTGTTGAAATTGCTCCTCCTCTCATGTATTCAACCCCTGAGGCTAGGATGAGTTGGTTTGAGGCCTATATTATGTAATTTCTCAGTCATTCTACAGGTTGGACTAAATTGGATGTTGTACTATTGTTTCAGACGTTGGCATGAAATATATTGGATGAGTTGCAACTATTTTGTTGGGATTCCTATGGCATGGTATTTTTACATTGTTTCCTCTTCAATTACATATGTATGAAAGTTTTGTACCCTTCATGATTCATTTCACTATAAATATGTTTGATTTTCAAGGTGTGATAAGCATAATTCATCTTGTATGCTCTGTTTTGGGAAAGTCATCATAGATTGTTTAATTTCTTCAGTTTAAAAATAATTCATGATTTTTCACGCTCTTTTTAGCATCTCATTAGTCTAAACCATTTCATCACAATACTACAAAGTGTTAAAGTAACTTTCCTACCTTGCCCCATCAGATCTCTGCAATTCTGATTCTCTTTTGCCCTAACCTAGTTCACTCTCTGACCTAAATCACTCATCCATTGACTACCCAAATCTAATAAAATCAAACAAAACCTGAGCTACTGTACTTAGCCTAAAAGCCTAATCCATCCAACCCTCTTGGGTATGATCCTTTGGAGAGAGCCCTCTCCTACTTGGTAGGGCTAGCTACCAAGTCAAAATATTTGTCTCTGGTTACCTCAACTGGACTTTTCCTCAACCTTGGAGATCCAAAGGAGTGATAACAGTCCCTTCACATCTTCGCATGCGCCGAGAGAGGTACTGTCTTAATGTCAGTCGTTTGTGTGAGAAATTATTCAATATTTGTGTGTGGGGTGGCGTTGTGTTAAGACAATGTGTGATGAATGCACCAAGAATTCGTCTTTGCATCCCAGATATGATCTTGAGAGTTATGCTGGCTGTTGGGAAGGAGGAGGAAGCACAAGAGGTCAATGCTCATTGGAAATAGAGTGTGGTTTCTTGCTATGGAAATGTATAGGGGTAGTGTGCTTGTTTTGTCCTTGAGGCTAGAAATCCTATTTATTTGTGGCGGAAGGAAAGACTAGGCACAAAAGAAAAACTCCTTATGGTATAGAGGTAACATGTTATGCCTCATTCTTACAGGGTGGTGAGCTCTTTGGTAAGGAAACCCCATAGCCAAAGGAGGAAGCCCAATTCCCCCTACTCTAATAGTGATTTCTGGTGTGAAGGGGCCTGGTGGGTTCACCTATGGTTTCTGGCTGTCAAATTTGGTAGGTGGTGGCCGATTTTGCACTTGTCTCAAGATGAAAACAACTCCCCTATCCCTAGGTGGTGCTCCATTATTTGTGGTATTCTGGAAGGTGGAGGTGTAAATATTATTTGGTGGGGGTGTCCCTTCATGGGTAGAAGAAGCCATCTTGGTGAATTCGTGTTATTATGGGTGGTGTTGCTCGGGCCTTCTATCCATAGGGAGTGTTCTTTTAGGTGGAAATTCTGGTGTTTGGTGCTTGTTAAAGGTGTGCCTTCACTGTGGGAAGCTATGAAACTACCAATGCAAAGTGGATGCTTTTCCTACCCTGTTGTTCTTGCTTCTGAAGGGGTGACAGACCAGGGTCTGGTCATTGTGATGCCCCGTCGAGGTGGAAAAATGGTTGAGCATGCACAGAAAGGCAATATAAGTGTGAGAGGAGGCCATGAAGGTGGAAAGTTGGGGGTGAATAGAGATGAAGGGTCACATGGTCATGGGAAAACTTGCAGGGGTGGCAACACCCATGGTGGTAGAGTGAAGGGTGGGTCTGAAATACCCTAGGCTTAAGAGGGGTAGGGTCTTTAGAATTGCTGCCTAGAGAACTGCCACGCTCTCATTTCTAGTTTGTTGGATAGGATGGATGTTGCAGAATGAGTTCGATGCAAGGAGCATGCGGTGGAAACAGCCTCTTCTGAGCGGTTGAATTAGTTTGAAAGTCAACTTTGGGAAAGACTGGTTGTGGTCAGGCGGGGGCAAAACCAAGTCATAGAGAAAGTAGAAAAGATGGAGACATGGATGGCGCATTACGGAGGACATGTTCAATGTGACTTCCTCCCTCCTCTGCATCCTAGAACAACCTCAGACAACCCTACATCCATTTCGTCAGGCGACTACTATGATTTCTAGTATTTTTTACATTTTAGTTGTGTTTTGGTGCCTCTGGCCCAACCATTTATGGATGATGTCCTTAGCTACATTTTTGTATTTTTGTCATCTGGTGAACTTTTTGGTCAACAAACTCGGTTGGGGTGAGACCACCTATTTTGGGATGGACTCCATGTACTCCTTTTTCTGACATTAATAGAATATTGACTTAGAAAAAAAAATTGTAAACCCTAGGGATTAATAATATCATAAACCCAAGAGACTAATGAACCGCAGGGATTAATACTATAAACCCAATGGATTAATAAACCCAAGCATTTATTAATATTATAAGCCCAAGGGATTAATCTTATTAAACATTAGGATTAATATTATAAACCCTAGGATTAATATTAAATTTTAGGATTAATAAACTAGATTATTAAACCCTAATGTATTCAATGACTCAACGTGACATTAAATAAATTTCAATGTAATGTAACATTGTTACAATGATTGTGACACATGTTGACGCATTGCGATGGTGCTTGTCACACTGTGACGTTGGAAATATTTCCTTACCCTTCCAATATCACAATATTGATCCCTAATATTAAACCAAATGTTATAAATCCTATCATCATAAAACCCAACATATAAACCCTAGGATTAATATTATAATCCTTGGGATTATTTTATAAACACTACGATAAATATTATAAACCATCAAATAAACATTAAAAATTCTAAGATTAATATCATAAACCCTTGCACTAATATTATAAACACTAAGATTATAAAACCCAATATTAAATCCTAATATTTAACTCAATATTATAAACCCAATATTAAGCCATAATATTATAAACCCAATATTGAATAGAATATTATAAACCCCAATATAATAAACCTAATATTAGAAACCCTAATATTAAACCCCAATTTTGTAATGTCGCATTGCGACGCTAAATAAATTGCAATGTAATGTAAGATTGTGACAATCATTGCGAGATTCATTGTCACATTCAGACAATGTTTGTCACAATGTGACATTGGACACATTTTTGTATCATTCTAGCATCACAATATTAAACCCTATTATTAAATTGAATATTAAAAACCATAACATCATAAAACCCAACATTATAAACCCTTAGAATTAATATTATAACCCATTAGATTAATATTAAAAACCAAAATGACTAAATTGGATAAATTGCAATCTAATATAACATTCTAAAAAACACTGACAGATTGCAACGTTGCATAGATTCATGTACCATTTTGATGTCACAATATTATTATTATTATTATTATTATTATTATTATTATTAAAGTTTATTAATATTATATTGTTTTTAATAAACATTTTTAAATTGTCATTGTCACCATGTGAGGATGATTTTTTTTTTTTTTCTTCTATCAAATAGATATATGTCATTACTATGATAACTTCAATGTAAAATATGTAATCATAGATTCAATACAATTATTAAATAATATAAATGCATCTTCTCTATCTATCAAGATATTTAAATATGGTCTCTTTCCATGTTTTCATTCATAATACAAATATGACATAAGACATATCGAATTAAAAATAAATAAATAAAAATTAATGTAATTAAAACATGAGGTTGTAAGATGGAAAAATAAATAGAATTCAATCCACAACATTGGAAGTCAATAAAATGACAACCATAGAAATATGAATGGCATTCATATTTGAATATTAATGGAACCATATGAAAGGGAAACAACCAATAGTACAAACGTTAAAAACAAAATGAGAATTTTATTTCCAAAAATATTTATGTCTTCACATCACAAAATTGAATTTCCAAAATGAAGTTTGAATACCTAATTACATGTTGAACACTAAACAACATGTTCCAAAATGAAACCATATTGATGGAAAAGATCGAACATCTTCATTGTTCATATCTGTATGACAATGAGAAACAAAATAAATAAAATTAGGTTATATATATATATATATATATATATATATATATATATATGAAATTGGAAAGAAGTATAATTCAGGTATGAATACAACTCAAATAACTTAGTGACCTATCTTATGTAACTATTAGAGAATGCATGTGAGGTATCATTCAAGACCTTCAGAGGTATGATCCTCCTCGACATTTGATAGACATGGAGTTCATATGGATGTAGAGTAGTTGAAACAAATAACACAAAAGAAAAATTGATTACTATATATAAACATAAATTTAATATAATTGTAACAAAACGTTGTAAGAAAGAAGAATTAATATAATTGAATTGATAGCACTGGAAGTTATAAAAACAAAACCATAGAAATATCAAGAGCATCCATATTTAGATTTTAACATAACCACATGAAAGGGATAAAATTTATATTTGAAAGGTTAGAAGAAAAATAAAAACTTTATTTGGAAAAATATTTATATATTTACATCATAAAATTCAATTTCCAAATTAAAGATGAAATATATAATCACATGCAAAAAATTATTCCAAAATTCAATCACATTGATGACAAATCTATTGAAATTACTGAGAAATACAATGAATAACTTGTTGAAATCTATTGAAATTATTGAAAGTTATACCAATAAAAATGAATAAATGAGCCAAGAAACATTAATAAAAGTAATATAGGGTTTAAGAAATATTAAACCCAATATTATAAACCCTCATATTAAACCAAATATTATCAATCAATAAAAATTTCACTAAAAAATTAAAAAATAAAAAGTAAATCCCATTTATAACTTCATTTAATACAATCATTATATTTCATATATAAAATTGTGCAAATGTTACAGGAATAAGATTGATTGGTAGCATTTTACATACAATTGAACATACATGTCTTACAAACAACATTCAACATGTGATTATGACATGCTCTATGTTACTAATAGATTGAGTTTTCTAACTCAATGGTTTTTTCTAAATGGAAGAACAATAGCCACTTCAAAAAAAAGTGAATTGAATAACATGAAAAATGATGTACAAAAAATTTCTCAAATATTAATATGAATACGATGAATGTTTTCATATGAGGAATATATGAAAATCGTTTTTATGTTAAAAGTAAATAAATAGATAAAGAAAATCAATTGGACAAATATTTTATATAGAGTTGAGAATATTATCACATGCATGTCAAAGTGATATGGCCCCATCAATCACTCCTTTTCTTTCTCCCTAATTGTAACATATGCACTATCTTTCATCTTTGCATAACATTGAAAAGAGAAAGGCAGTGAAATGCACAAACCATCTATTGATTTCACTCTTGATATGGGTGTGAAGGTTAGGCCTTGTTGCTCTTTATTCCTAATATCAATTATTTCCTGTTCTAAAATCAACCCTTGTGATGTGTGGATTGTAAGATCCCATGCCATCTTCAGAAGAATTTTTTTATTTTTCTCTTATCACTAGTGTGATAGGTACAATGTTTGGATTGCTTGCATCAATGGAACACCAACATACTTATGAAAAATAACAATTGTGAACATTGGAATCTGAGCTAGCTTAGAGGTAGGTGTGTATAATATATCCTTCACATAACTAAGTGCACTATTGAATAAGCCAACTTCAACCCACAAGTTACATGTCAACATGACACATTGACCACCACACACGAAAACCTCATGGTCCAATTGATTATCATATGCACTAATGATTTATGTACATCTTGAATGATAAGAAATACCTCGTGCAATTGGAGAATTTAATGATTTTAACATATACTTGTTATGGAAGGAGACCAAATTATTTGGTGGAAACATGTGAATTGTTGAATGAAATAAATCCCTTTCTCTAGGATGAAATATCATATCATCCCCTCACATAAGAAACTTCTAAATCAAGAATAGGTTTTGAATTTTTTATGTTATTCAAGACTCTACCAAAACAATATTATTTGTCATTATTCCTTTGTTGGAAAAATATTTTGTTAATATTGACAACAATTTTGAATTTTTTATGCAAGACTTTCCTTGTTGTATTACCTGGATACAAAGGATTATCTCTCACAGGATGTAGTTGACCAAGTGCACCCACAAGAATGACGGATCTACCACCAAAAGGATAATTCCTTTTCTTTGGAAATGCTTCTTGTAGTTTAGAATATATCTATATGAATAACCTTGATCCCAAAAGCTAATTTCATCAATCTGTACATATCAAATATGCCTCATCTTTTCTTGGAATACTACAAGTGATTTCCCTGTAGTGATTGCATATATTTAGTTGTAATTTCTAGGGTTGATTGCATTGTTTTTGCATGTATATTAGAAGAAACTATTCCTATTTGGGCAAGAAGAAGCAAAGGAATTATTCCATTAGATGAAGAATTATAAAAAGCATTAGAAATACAATGGATAAATAAAGTCTTCCTAGTGCCTAGAGTTCCCTAAACAATCATAAGAAGAGGTTCACGACTCGCATATTCAGCAAAGTGTTGTAAAATGATTTGAAAATCATGTTGTTGTTTTTCTTCCAATGAATCTAGAGATGAAAATGTTCTATTAGAAAGGTCAACAATATCACCCATTAATCGAACATTGATTATAAAATTAATATCTTCTTCCACAACATCATTAGAAATAATTCTACTTTTCCAGTTAAAGAAAATATCAAAGTCCCTTCGACCAAGAGTGTGAAGATAAAAAAATATCACATCATTTGGCAGAACCAAGCGAGACAAAAGCTACCATTCCTTAACATCATCTTCAAGATTCATTTCTTGATCAACGGAATCACCATATTCATCTTCAATATTATCTAGAATTGATGGATTTCAATCAACATGCCATGGTCGATATCAAAAAATCCTTCAATTTACAATAATGATTTCACCTGAAAGACAAATATCTAAGGGAATGCTACAAAATGGCTTGTACAAGATCAATTATGTCTAGACAAAGGTTTTAAATTCATCTGAAGCCTCACAAGGAATAGAATAAAACTTTGGCCAAACTCGAACAGTAGCATGAACATCTATAGTATTCCATGGATATTATATACATTTACTATAAAAGGTCCAAGATCTTGTTGTTTCTATCATAGATAAATGTTCAAGGAAAAAATGTCTCTTCTCATCATGTTGAACAAAAGTATTCTCAGATGAACATTGTAGGCCACCCCTTGATATTTTCTTGAAAAAATTTCTTCCAAAATTTAAGGATACAAGTTTCTGACTGCAAACAACAAGAGGTAGCTTAATAAATATAAGGCATGTTTCTTGTGCTCTAATTTCACAGTCAATAAGTGTTTTCGCAAGGAACCTTCTACATGCCCACAATGAATGATCCTGAAAGCCAATAAAATTTGAAATTATAGTTAACATATGATGATAACTTTCATACATTTCTTCAGTATTGGATGTATACTTAGCTATGTATTTCAAGACAACATACCAAGAAAGAACTAGTCAACAACCAACATTTTCATGCCACAGTGTAAGTTAGTCAATGTTATGTACATTGAGTCTGACATCATTTATTGTTGGCTCATATTTCTTTCTTCCTTCATCATCCATGAATAATATTGATTCATCACAAAGATACCATGGAGCACTGTAACGACATGTGAGAATAGTACCCTTTTTGTGCAAAGAAGAATCTACACTACACTTTGTGTGCCTTTGGACATGGTTTAACAATTCTTCATAATAATAATGAGGATTGCAAGAGAAAATATGATCAATATTCAATAGGAAAGTTTCATCATTGAGGCTTCATGGAACCATTATGTTGCGACGATGTAGGTCACATGGATTCCATGTTGTTACATACTTGACAAAGAATCTCTTTGCAACATGTACATCTGAAGTGTTTTACCAATACAGTATTTCTATGTCAAGAGCACCTTGCAACCATAGTAAACCATGGATGTGCAATGAAACTCTATGTTTCCACTCATATCTGATGAAAATGAAGATATGGTTAATACAGACAATATAAATAGAATCATAAGAAACAGATGAGAAAGTATATAACATAAATTCAACAACACAAACGTGCACCAAAAGTATTTAGCTTTAAAATATTTTTTGATAACTTCCTCTAAAAAGATATTGAACCTATGGTGCATAAAAATGGCAACAATATGAGGGTACGAGATAGCATTCCCAATTTTTGAACGATGTTCATATAAATCACAAGAATGTGAATGCATGGGCATGAGGTTATGCAACTATGGCCACTTTATGTTAGTTTCACTCAAAGTAAAAAATAAAGATGGACAACCCAACTGAGTAATCATGTCAATAAATTCATCTTGACACTTTGTCAAGTATGCCCTTCTATCTCTAAGAGAAGAAACAAACTGCATAAGATGCTCAACCAACTTATTATCAAGTAATTCATAAATTTGGTGATGCAACTTTTCAATTGTTGTAGGTGAGTTATCATCTAGATTTTTCTTTACAAAAACTACAATAGTTTCTTGGCTATGATGTCACATTAGCATGTTCAATAAGTAATATTGAAAGTGAGGATGGCTTTCAAATATCTGATCATAGTATCTAAGAAGATGAAATGCACACCCATGATGTCCAACACTACAAATATGTGGTTGCAATCAATCAACATCACCAATGGGAAACAATGTGGAGAATTCCATATCTAATAAACCCCCTATATTATATTCATTAATTTGAGATGTTCTAATATGTAGCCAATCCATTGGTTAAACAGGTGAAGAATCAACATTATCAAGAAATGCTCTAATTTATTCCACTTCTCTCAATTCATTAGGTAAGCGGGAAACAAAAGAAGAAGGATAAGCATGCAACCACTCAGTAGGAAACCCCTCATTATTAGTTGCATTTATGTAAGATTATTCAACATCACAATCAACAAATTTAAACTTGGAAGAGATATTTGTTGATCTTTCTGGGAGAGCATTGACTAAGTCATAGTCAATTACAACATCTCGATAATATTAATCATATTGAATTTTAAAAGGAAATGCAACCATCACTTGAGATATTTAGCATTTTACATTCATAATATTTAGACTGAGTAGCACGTCTCACAATTAAGAAGTCAAGATCTTCAACATGTCAAGGAAGACGTTGTGCTATTGCAAAAATATCTTGTGGAAAGCTAATTGTGTGTCTACTATATTAATGTTTCCCACCTCAAGCATGTGTCACTTGGAAAATAGGATTTACACATGTTATTAGCATTTCTTCAACTTGAGTAAGTACTCTCAAATATGACCAGCAAGCATGTTTGAGTTGTCATGAGTCATGTTTTAGTTTAGTAGTCGTAATTAAGGGGGAGTGTTAAAATAAGATAATGACTCCTGCATGAGGAGTTGGCTAAACATAAAGAGTCAGTTAACTGAGTGTTTGGGTGTTGAGTCAAGTCGAGTTAAGTGATCAATGACTTTTAGTGTGTGGTTGCATGTGGTTGCATGTCAAGATATTTTAGGAAAGTCAGTAGTTGGAAAAGGATAAATACCCTTCACCGGGTTCATTGTAAACATCATGGTTTGTGTGATCAATAGAAGAGCAACAATTTATGTTTTATGTGTGAATTCATGCTTTGTATCCTCCACCTTTCCAACAAATTCACTGAGATTGTAGCTAAGATATAAAATAATATACATCTTGGAAAACTAGAAATCGAATTGAAACAACAAAATATTGCATGAAAATACCAAAGTTCGTAAGTATAAGTCTTCAGAATCCTGCTTAGAAAATACCCCAAACCTAGTATGCATATAACAAGTCTATATGGTTATTACGATGACAAAGTGGAAAACATAACTAAGGAAGTCTCTTAAGTAACCAAAGAAAAAACCCGAAAACATCATTAAATTACAAAAGAGTATAAAATAAATGAACTGAAATGTCCAAACATATGCACTCCTAATCATAAGTCGACCTTTCAATTGAATATAATTTGGAGGAAAATATATAGTAGTCATATTGGTTCTTTTCAAGAACTGGGGGCTGCATGTGGCAACAGTAACATCTTTCCCAAATAAAATTTATAACTTCACTATACAAACTAACAATTAACAATACAAGGGCTTACATGCCATAAATATTTGTGACAGAGCAAGATGTTATTACAAGTTAATTCTTAAGAAGGGCCAAGGTCAAGCCCATCGATCTTAGGATCCCAATGCCTTAAAAACCTTCTTGCAGGAAGACTAAATTCCT
Source organism: Pinus tabuliformis (assembly GCA_031772625.1). Classification (NCBI taxonomy): domain Eukaryota; kingdom Viridiplantae; phylum Streptophyta; class Pinopsida; order Pinales; family Pinaceae; genus Pinus; species Pinus tabuliformis. The sequence continues at coordinate 1,306,975,779 of CM062820.1, forward strand.
AATAACCGAGAGAAAAGACAATATGCTGACAATGGCATAGAAACCCTCACAGAGAGAAGGATTTAGGAAACCTGTAAGCAAGTCGACAACCAAGACACATGCAAGCCACTGTTAAGAAAGAACCTAGAAATTTTAGATAAAGGTCAAGCGTAGTGTTGGGAAGAAGAATTAGTGAATGTCATACCTACAACCACATAGAAAAAGATCAAAATTAGTAAATATGTTCCATGCGGAGGAAAATGCTTAAGGGAAAATTAAGGGTATGAATGATAAATATTTACCTGAGAAACTGCTATTGTTCCTAGTCATCTGTCCACCTCACAATCAATGTACAGTTATTACTGAGAATGAGCTAAGAATTGAAGGCAAAATAGTTCCAAAATGAGACTATCTCACCTTGCTAGGGCCTAGTTTAGTATGCACAGAGAATTATCACCCCGGGAGTGAGGGAGGCTGACCCAACTTGAGAAATAGACATTTAAATAACATTAAAAAGGGTATCCACTATATACAACAAAGGAAAGAAGAATAAAGAAACACAGTAAAATAGCTCGAGAGAAATTGATACTTGGCAAAACATGAAACCATCGAAGGTTTGTCACCGATGAGTTTTCCTTCATGAGGGTTGCAAATATGAATTCATAGAAATGTAGGGATGGAATGAGTAGTAGGGCATTAGGGTAGGGTGGCTAGTTACTAGGTAACTACTCCCATCCCAACTCATCAAACCCTAGCTAACATGCACTCTAGATTTTCTCTACATCTTTAGAAGTGAAATTAAGCCACCAAGTGGCATAAATCCTTAGAGACTCTAGAAATTTCCCATTGGTTCTATAAGGTTACCATAATGTGTCAATTAAACGTTGTAAGTGGTACAGTTCAATAATTAATGTCTCATATTAAACTAGTAACGGGTGAATTTAACTCAATGTACGCCTAATACAATAATTAATATAATTTTAAGGGAAAAATTGTATGGTGAATTATACAAAATGGTAATTTATAAAGGTAATGATGAATACAATATTGATAAATGTTAATAATGATGTTCTAGCTTGGAAATTTTACTTCACACTCAACACTAGATGTGGCTCCCCAAAAATGTTGGAACTCTGGTCATGGGAAGAAAAGAAACAAGACTCTCTACAATGCCCATCCTATGTGTATAATGCACAATGAAATTTTAGTTAAGGGAAAAAAAAAGATTTAAGGGAAAAACAAATTGAAATCTAGCCTATGCACTTTGCAGTAGATACAACAATACATTCTCACGGGGAGAAAGAAAAACTACACACTTTACATTTTACATTTTGCACACGAAATGTGGAAATGTTAAAAAAAAGGAAACAAAACTTTTATTGTATTCTTATTTTTAGATGTAGATCATATATAAAATAGATATACTAAGGTTATGATCAAATTTGTTATTATTAGAAGCCAAAGAAAATAAAATTTTCAATATTCTTTGTTCCTTATTCAATATTCAATAATTTTTCTCTTGGGAATTATTCAATATTCAATCATTCTCCTTTTGGGAAGTATTCTTTGTTGAATATGTTCCATTTGTGTTGTGAAATATTTCTTAAATAAAAACAACCCCAAATTCTTGTTTATTCCACTATTTCAAGAAAGCTTTGAGGTATCTTAATTGGTTGTAAAAGTGATGGATAAAATATCCCCAAATTCTTGCTTATTCCACTATTTCAAGAAAGCTTAGAGGTATCTTAATTGGTTGTAAAAGTGATGCATAATTGTGTCATTACCTAATGGGGATTCTTGGAACCATTTGGAAATATTATCATGGAGGAATGTGTGTTGGAGCCAAAATAATTCAATGTGAAATATGTTTACCCTTCCATGCATAATTAGTGTGTGTTATGGGCCCCTCATTGCACCTAATAGACATCAGTTATGCATAGAACTAATTAAAGAATAAAATATAGAGATAATAATCTTACGAAGAAGCCAATTAATAATTTCAATAGTTTATTAATGAAAAAATTTAAAATTTCTAAATTTATTTTAGCACAAATTTTTTAATAAGTAAAATTTTTATTATGATTAAAATTCTAATAAGAAGTAAAAAATACTAATAAAACTTTCATGTTGTCTTTTATTTCAATAATGAAAAATAAAGATAACGATAAATATCATAAAATTGTTGCATTATAAAATATGATAACATTTTTGAAAGTATTCATAAAAGTTCATACATATTTTATATTAAAAGAATTAAAAGGAGCTTTTATACATGTATTATAAATAGTTTCTATAAATATTAATAGTAATATACAATACTCTGTTTTAGCAACAACTCTAAAACAAACTATAGAGGAGTTACCACAAAGTACAAGAGAGTTGTTACTATTGAGTAGCCCAAAAGTAGTTTCAACAACGAACAAAGATTGTGACAAAGTAGAAGAGAGTTCTCACCACTACAACATGGAGTAGCCTCAATGTAGTTTCAACAATTGCAACAACTCTCTCAACAATAGTATGGTGGGTCCTCCAACAAACTTGTTAAGTTGAATAGTCAAACTCTCTGAACAACAACATTTGTTCATACTGAAGTCAAGGTTTCTTGGAAATGTCTTTGCTCAACAAGAATCCTCATTATGCCATGATAAATTAAACATAAATTTCTAATTCCTAATATATTTAGGAAAAAAAACCAATGTTCCATGAAATAAATTTCTAATTCCTAATATACTTATTGAAACAACCGGTTGTTCAATAAAATGAAATGAAATTTCCATCAGGGAAAAATGGAATACAAATAGAAAGCCAAGCGCATATGAAATGAAATACACATAAGGAAGAAAAAAAAATCCATTCTAATGCGAATAAAAAGCTAACCACAGCACATAATTGATTTCTATTGCTGATTTACATAGAATATAACACAGTAAATGCCTTGTGTCTCGTACTTGAATTGTTTAATTTATACAAACCCATTGAATTAAAAAAAATTACCTCACCATATACAAATTAGAACTCAATTCTATTTAATTCATATGAATGAGGAAATTCATATTTAAATAAAATGAGGAAATTCTATTTAATTCATATGATTTGAACATAGTCAATTTGCTTCCCTTTGAGTAGTTGAATGGGCCTTAACATTCAATCTATGTTCCCCAACTTCAGTGAGTTCACCAAAATGGTCTTCCGGCATATAGTAACTGGTTACAGGATCTGGCATCCAAGACGTCTATGTATAACCTGCAACATGCAGCAGCTTTATCATTTGTTCGTTTTGCGTCTGCCCAAATTGATCCCGCTGAGAAATCTACATTGGCTGCGACAACGTTGTATCCTCGCCTGCAATGGAACCAAGAAAAATATATTGGAATCAGTAACCCTATTGCTAAATTCGAGTTCATTTCTCAGATTTAGCCCTGATTTTGAAAGAAGAGTTCATATCATAAAATATGGTATAAATCGGTTATAATGTTGTAAAGAAAGCTTACATAGCCTGAGTGCCCAGATCTGATCTGAAACCAAAACCACTTTTTCCAAAACCATACAGAACACCTGCAACCATAACCTTGACATGGAACATACGAGATGATGTAGCAAGAATGACGGGATTCAAATTTCAAATTTATCTAAATGATGTTGAATTCAATGGATCCATGGCATGGTATGGATGATGGTGGATGGGTGTCAAACAACAGACGTTGACAAACGGTGGGACCCGACACCTCAACGAGACAGACAGCGAGCGTCAAGGAGAAATTCAAAGTTGTCGGAGTAAGTTAGTCAGCGAGGGGAGGGCACAAAAACCAAAGGGTGAAAGGTGGAATAGTTAGACTATTCCAATAAGTTTAAACTATGGTTATTAAATTCGAATAAATTCGAATTTATTGGATACGGAAAAAATTCGATCCTATAAAATTTAATATGGAAAAAATTTGACATTTGTAAATCTTTTCGATCGGTGAAAGATCTTGTTGACTCTATGGACATGAAGGGTGTCTACTTGATCCCTTGTTCTTGTGGAACCCCCTATATGGGGGAAACATGACGCTCCATCCATCAGAGGATAAGCGAACATGCAGCTGACCTAAGACATGAAAGAACCAAGTCTTCAGCATTAGCAGAGCATGTGGAAAAGACCAAGCATCATGTTTGTATTGAGGAGGTCAAGGTTGTTGCTAAGGTTGCTCATTTCCATCATCGTAAATTCATGGAAGCTATTGAGATTGAAAGAAGGCCTAATAATCTAAAAGACCAAGCATCATGTTTGTATTGAGGAGGCCAAGGTTGTTGCTAAGGTTGCTCATTTCCATCATCGTAAATTCAGGGAAGCTATTGAGATTGAAAGAAAGCCTAATAATCTCAATAGAGATGACAGTGGGAAAATCAGTAGTTGTTGGATCCCTGCCCTGTCGTCTTAGTCTTTCTCCTCCCCCCCTTTTAGCTTTGTGCTTGCTTTCTGTGTTCCCCTGAAGCCTTCGTTCCTCCTAAGGTTGATCCGTTTTGCTCTGTCCCTCCTCCTTTTTATTTTTTGTAGTTCTCTCTGTTTTATTTTTATTTCCTATTCATATACTTATTTATATATACTTATTATTATTATTATTTATTTATTTATTTATTTTTAATTAATTAGTTTATTTATTTTATTTTTATTTTACTTTATTTTTTAATTTATTTTATTTTTATTTATTTATTTAATTTATTTTTATTAATTAATTAATTTATTAATTTATTTATTTTATTTTTATTTGATTTTATTTTATAATTTATTTTATTTTTATTTATTTATTTATATTTATTTTATTTTACTTACTTATTTATTTATTTATTTTTATTTTTATTTTATTTTATTTCCAGTATAATGATCTATTTATTATTTTTATTCCTTTTTCAACTATCTTTTACCTTAGCTCTGTTCTCTTTTATATATTTTGATTTTTATTATTTTATTATTATTATTATTTTTATTTATTTATTTTTATGTATTTTTATTTTTAAACTAACCTTGACTAACCTCCTTCTGAGTTTTTCCTAAGTTTTAGTTTTATTTATGTATTTATTTATTTATTTTTAATTTTTAAACTAACTTGTACCTTTATTAGCTTTATTTTATTGTTTTTATTTTTATTTTTATGTATTTGTTTTTCCTCTTTTATTTTGATTAATTTGTCTTTTCAACTAACTTTTACCCTTACTAGCTTGGTTCATTTATATTTCTATTATTTTTTCCTTTTTATTTTATTCTCACTAACTATTATTCTATACCCTATGTATATTGTATTATAATATTTCTTATAACTTACATTTTTATTAAACTTTTGACTAACTAGTAATGTTAACACCTATTTAATTATTTTATTTATATAAAAATTTCATATATTTTAAAAGAATGGTCATCGAATATAACTATATTATTTTGACTTTTTAATTCTGGTCCCATAGTCAAAATTAGCCGTTGGATAAGATAGCCGTTGGGGGTCTCTGCTCATACTATTTAAATTGCATAGCTAGATCTATTTCTTCAACTTGTCCTGACGATGAACCACACTAGTTGGTTCAAAAGGCGTCGACAAATGATATTCTATGTGATTTACATTGAAAAATCTCTCATAAATTGATATGGATCACAGAAGCCTCAATTTGACAATTATACATCTAACAAATACTTAATTTAGAAAAAAAAAAAAAAAAAAATAATCATTATATGAAAATTCATTAAATCTTTCCCTAACAAGGATATTTTTGTTTACATATTTCCAATGTTAATTTCTCATATTTAAAATGTTATAGACCTCTTCTCTCTAAAACGGCTTAGAAATAATGAGGATCAAAATGCATCAAATTAATTATTATTGCATACTAGAAAAATATGTAAAAGTAAAATCTAATAATATGAGTCACAACACACAAAGCTAGAGTTCAATGTAAAAATTGAGATATTGAATATTAAAAATATGATTTAAGTGATCTCTAAATACCATGAAATTTATGTCTAAAACATTGAATATATCTATTTGAAAATGTGCATGTCATCTACAAACATTGATACCACTCCTAAAGGGTCTTTTTGTAGATGTCTACAAACTTTGATATCCAATTTAAGATTCAAATATGAATTTAGATCATTTACTTCATGCTCATTTTGTATTATAGTTAAAAAACAATGTTACTTGTAAAATAAACACCTTTAAAACTTATAAAACAATGCAATAAAAGTAACTAAGAATCATAATATGTCAAACTAGAACAATTCAATCATAAAATGTCAAAAAGTTAAAACATAGTTTAAGACTTATGTGCTTATACAAAATGTTAATAGAAATCAAAATTTATGATCATTACCATAAATGAAGGGCCAAAATTATCTTAAGGTGTATAGGTCATCTCATCTCCGTTGTCTTCATCCACATCAGTGTATTCACTCATGAAAGAGGAATTATCACTACTAGCACTCTCATCTAGAATATCTCTGAGTAAGACATCATTCTCATTGATGTGATGTGTGGCTATAGAATACGATCCCACAATTGGTGTTTGTGAGGTTTCACTATATGCATTAAAAACAGGGGGAACCTCTCGTACTATATTTGAAGTTGTTTTCTTCCCCTCCAAAGATTTCAGCCGCAAGTGTAAATTGCAATGAATGCTAGCCAAATCTGCTAATTTGCTAGCTCCTAAATGGTTTCTTTTCTTATTATGGATGAACTCATGAGTGCTCCAACTCCTTTCACATGCTGATGCATGACCTATTTTTTTACATGAAAATAATATTATATTGGTCTAATAATTTACATGCAATAATTTGCAGATATACATACAAAGTATAAATAATTATGATGCCTACATACTTGAATCAACACCCTGAGTGCAAATGTTTGTAGTGGAGGTGTCTCATATCCATGGAGAAACCACCATTGAGAAGGGGTGACCTTTGGATGGTGCATATCTCGTAGTGCCCTAGTTGTAGTGAAAGCATGACCAGTCCCTTGCCTATATGATATTGATTGTATTTGTATTTGATATTGTATCTCAGGATTATGATACATCCTCTCCATGCAATTATAAAATCCCTCCATGATATCTTTATCCTTAGGAATGTGAAAGTAATTAGGTGCTAGAAAAAGCCCCGCAGCATGTAATGGCATATGCAACATACATCACCTTTTTTCCACAATTATCCATATTGGATTATATATTGAACTATCATTATTACACATCAATGATATGTGTTCTCTTACCCTATCCATGCCCTCATATACAAAACCCATACATGCAGCATTAGAATCCACCATCCTCAATATTTGTACAATAGGCTCACAAATAGAGATGATTTTTTCTGCACATGATCAAAACATTTCATTGAACATTGTTTTCTCTACTAGTTTACCACTCCTGACCTTGAAAAAGGAGAGTTCACCCACTCTTCATTACATACAAATTACCTTAATGCAACTTTTTGATCTACCACCCTTTGTAGTGCAATAAAATGGGTGGCAAACCTAGTGTCACCTGGTCTCAGTAGTTTCCTGGTTTTGTATTTTCTAAATATACTCAAACTCAATCGGTGGTTAAGAATGAATTTGAGACCAGTTTGCTTGCTTGAGATATATTTACCTGCACCCAACCTATTTTACCAATGTCATGAAGGGCTAGCTCAATACAATGTGATGCACAAGGTGTCCAAAACATCTTAGGGAAATGCTCCATCAATAGCTCACAAGCACGAACACAATTGGATGCATTATCAGTGACAATTTGGACTATGTTGTCCTCTCCTATAGATAATATGGTGTCCTTTAGTATCTGAAATAAATATTCAACAACCTTTCTTTTGTCCATACAATCAATAGTAGACAAATGGATCACTCCCTGAAGACAACAAGCAAGTGTGTTCACAAGAGGTCTAGACTGGTGATCAGTCCAACCATCACTAATTAAAGTACATCTAGAAATAGCCCATGAATCCCTTATTGGTTTAACTCTTTCATCTATTCTTTGTTTGCTCCTATCAATTCCTTTGGTCCTAAGACTTTCATAGCTTGGAAGAACATATGAGGGACAAAAATGGACGATCTTTTTGAATGTATCATGAAATAATGGGCTTTTGATAGTGTTGAAAGAGATATTACAACCAATGAAAAATCATAAACTGCATCATCTACCTCATTTCGCTCCAATGGCTTCCAAGCTTTCTCCAATGTTTGTTGTGTTGGATCAACGTCTGGTAAAGTAGGTTTTCTTTGTCATCCATATGGCATAGAAGATGTTGTATATGCCACAAATGATGGGAAAGAGCTTGGTGATGAATTAATAACATTTTCTCTTCCCATGAGTGTATCTTGTGTTCTTTTTTTCTTGCTTCTTGAACTAATTTTCCTTGCTTATGAGCATTGACTTCTTCACTTAAACTTTTCTTCACATCTTGATCAATTTTAGTACATGCTTCCACCCCTACACTAGTTCCACCCACAATGCCAAGAAAATGATCTCTTGCTCGAGTCACTGATGTCCCACAAGTATTATTGCAGAACTTACAATAAATTTTTCCATCATTTTTTCTTTCAAGATATTTCCATTCAGGAAGTTTCGATCTAGGTGCCATCAATGTTCTTTAGAGGGCCTCCAAATATCCTATTTGCAAGGAAAAAAAGATCATTCAAACTCAATGAACTATATTTGTACATATTTTGAAAAACAAAATTTTTCAAGCTATAGAGAATACAAAAGAGACGATGCATAGAAACCTACTTATGATATTACTTATAATTGAATTAAAAACATGGCACTCTATGTGAAACTAAAACACATTAATTCCTAGTAATATAGTAGAAAATTGCAAATATGGCGAGGATATACAATTTCAAAACTATTACTAGAGTGATAATTGGGTAGATACATGGAAATTAGTATTTACATGTCTATTAACAGCTAAGACAAAATATTTGATCACAAATAACAAATAATAGTTTTCATTTAATTTCAATTTGTTATGTGTCCTATCTTATCCAAAATTGTTAGACAATATGTGGCAGTGCCCAACCTTGTCTGCTTGACTGGAAAATGAGCGCCTCTATTTGAATTCCACACCGGTGATCCTTGTTTTGAAATGGAATGCAATCTAGGTAATCACTATACTCCAACTTGGTAATCGATATCATAAAAAAATCATGAGACTAAAAACAAAAATGTGATTTAAATATATTTGTGTTTTTTCTAATATAAAACTTACAATTCCCTATATTTTTTTAATTCCCAAAGTGTTTAGTTGATGCACTGATCCAAAATTCTTTATTGAAGAGAACAAATTCTTAATCCTAACTCTGTTTTGCTACTAATTTGACGAAGAATTCTTTATGGATACTTTGCTACTACACTAAGACATAATTCCATGTTAATTCTCATTACTTGTAGAAGGTTTCCAAAAAAAACAAGATTAGTTGCTAAACTTGTTTTATTGCAATTTAAAAAAAATAGAACTTACTTTCTATGTCATAATTTAAATTTAATATGGAAAAAAAAATTCACAAGTCCAAACTTATAATTTTCTACCATACTTTAATATAAAATTGAACATGTAAATTTAGTTTATTGTTTTTTTATATAAAACATGTAGCATGCAAATTTACTAAGTATACCAATCTTACTATACCATTTGTAACTACATAATTTTTTACATGCGATTTATTATTTTATTATTTTATACATAAAATTTAAAATGTAAATTTACTTTCTATTCTATTCACAAGTGTAAACTTACCTTTATTACTATTTTATAGTTTTTTCATGTAAATTTAATTATTATTCTAAGAAAAACTTACCTTTACTATTTGCAATTGTACTTCAACATAAAAATAACATAATAAATTTACATACTATTTTATTCACAAGTGCACACTTATCTTTAGGTAACTGCAATTTCTTATTTTATATTTTTTTGTAATATAGAAGTTGCCATTTTTCTATACTTTTGTATAGGAGTTATGGATTTGCAACTAAGCTTTTTCATTTTATATTTTTTAATGTTGGACTTATCATTTTCCTATTTTTCCATAAGAGTTACCCATTTTAAACTGACATTTGCCATTTTTATATTTTTTTGTAATATAGAAGTTACTGTTTTTCTATTTCTTTTATTCACAAGTGCAAACTTATCTTTAAGTATTCTCATTTTATAATCTTTTGTAATGTAGAAGTTGTCATTTTTCTATATATGAGTTATGGATTTGCAAGTGCAACTAAGATTTCCATTTTATATTGTTATAATTTTTTTAAATATTGGATGTATCTATTTTTTCTATTTTTTCATAAGACTTATCCATTTTATACTGAATTTTGTCATTTAATAGTTTTTTTGTAATATAGAAGTTACTGTTTTTCTTTTTTTTTTTGTATAAAAGTTGTGGATTTGCAAGTTTACCATTTAGATCTTTTATAATTTTTTCTAATATTGATTTATCTTTTTTCTTCTTTCTTTTTTTTTAGGAGTTATCCATTTAACAATTAAATTTGTGAGTTTATAGTTTTTTTCAATATAGAAGTTATGGTTTTTGGGTTTTTTTTATAAGAGTTACCAATTTGCAAAGAATTTGCTATTTTATAATTATTTTTGAGATAAAAGTTATCTTTTTTTCTTTTTACAATTTGCCATTATATAGAAATTGCTAACTAATTATCCATTTAGCACTGAGATTTGTCAATTTATAATTTTTTCAAAAATAGAAATTAGGTTTTTTGTTTTTTATAAAAAAGTACCAATTTGCAACCAATTTATTATTTTATAATTTTTGTTAAGATAGAAGTTATATATTTTTAATTGCAATTATTTAGAAATTACTAACTCACTTCTATTTACCATTTTATAGAGAAATTGGATAGAAATTGTTTGTTTTTTTAATTAATATAAGAATTATTATTTTTTATTTTTTATAATTAAAATCCAATTTAAACAATAAAAGTGAAAAAAAAAAACAAAAAAACTTAGAAAATGAATTATTTTTAATGAAAACATTATTTCCCATTTTTGTTATAAGATTAAAAATACTTTATTTTTAATATACGGCGGACAATCTATCACTGAAAAACCTTTTTTATAAAAATATAAATTAATCAAAATACAATTATTTTCTTCGCAATAAAAAGAATTCTGTAAAAATTGTATTAATGTAATAACCGAACACACTCTGTCTGTTTCTAGAAATCATACATCTAAAGTTTCGTGATGGGTGGGAAGCTCCGACTCTGTGTACTCTGTGTAAGGATAGAAATGCTGACAAATCGCTGCGGCATAAAATCATAGAGGAAGTAAATCATAGTTTTTCAATTACCTTTTGTAAAAATAACGCAACTCTGAAATATTGAAATATTGCAGCGAAAATATTGAAATATTGCAGCGATCCTTTAGTTTTAATGTTAATTTTTTTAGTTTTTATAATATTTTTATACCGGTAATTCTTTTTAGTTTTTATAATTTTTTTATACGGTTACGTTTTTGAGGATTAATCAGAAAATAAGAAAAAAATAAACAATAATTCTTATATTATAAAAAAACAAGGATTACTGGTGTGGAATTCAAATAAAGGACTCATTTTCCGTAATCAACCAGAAATAAAATCACAGAGGAAGTAAATCCGAGTTTTTCAATTACTTTTTGTAAAAATAACGCAAATCTGAAAATTGAAATATTGAAATAATGCAGCGATCATTTAGTTTTAATGTTAATTTTTTAGTTTTTATAATATTTTTATACCGGTAATTTTTTCTAGTTTTTATAAAAAAATTTATACGGTTACCTTTTAGAGGATTAATCAGAAAATTAGAAAAAAATAAACTATTATTTTTATAAAAAATAAAATAAAAAACAATAATTCTTATATTATAAAAAAATAAAAAATAAAAATAAAAATAAAACAATTTTTATCCAATTTCTTTGTAAAATGCTAAATAGAAGTGAGTTAATTTCTATATAATTGCCAAAAAAAATATAACTTCTATCTTAACAAAAATTATGAAATAATGAAAAATTATGAAATAATGAATTGGTTGCAAATTGGTACTTCTTTTATAAAAAAACAAAAAACCTAATTTCTATTTTTGAAAAAATTATAAATGGACAAATCTCAATGTTAAATTGATAATTAATTAGCAATTTCTATATAATGGCAAATTGTAAAAAAAAAAGAGGATAACTTTTATCTCAAAAATAATTATAAAATAGTAAATTCTTTGCAAATTGGTAACTCTTATAAAAAAAAAAAAAAAAAAACCAAAAACCATAACTTTTATATTTGAAAAAATTATAAACTCACAAATTTATGTGTTAAATGGATAACTCCTACCAAAAAAAAAAGAAAAGAAAAGATAAATCAATATTAGAAAAAATTATAAAAGATACTAAATGGTAAACCTGCAAATCCACAACTTTTATACAAAAAAAATAGAAAAACAGTAACTTCTATATTACAAAAAACCTATTAAATGGCAAAATTCAGTTTAAAATAGATAAGTCTTATGAAAAAATAGAAAAAATAGATACATCCAATATTAAAAAAAATAACAAAAATATAAAATGGAAACCTTAGTTGCACTTGCAAATCCATAACTCATATATAGAAAAATGACAACTTCTATATTACAAAAAATTATAAAATGAGAATACCTAAAGATAAGTTTGCACTTGTGAATAAAAGAAATAGAAAAACAGTAACTTCTATATTACAAAAAAATATAAAATGGAAAATTTCAGTTTAAAATGGATAACTCTTATGGAAAAATAGAAAAAGGATAAATCCAATATTAAAAAATATATATATATAAAATATAAAATGAAAAAGCTTAGTTGCAAATCCATAACTCCTATACAAAAGTATAGAAAAATGGCAACTTCTATATTACAAAAAAAATATAAAATAAGAAATTGCAGTTACCTAAAGATAAGTGTGCACTTGTGAATAAAATAATATGTAAATTTATTATGTTATTTTTATGTTGAAGTACAATTGCAAATATTAAAGGTAAGTTTTGCTTAGAATAATAATTAAATTTACATGAAAAAGCTATAAAATAGTAATAAAGGTAAGTTTACATTTGTGAATAGAATAGAAAGTAAATTTACATTTTAAATTTTATGTATAAAATAATAAAATAATAAATTGCATGTCAAAAATTATGTAGTTACAAATGGTATAGTAAGATTGGTATGCTTAGTAAATTTGCATGCTACATGTTTTATATAAAAAAACAATAAACTAAATTTACATGTTCAATTTTATATTAAAGTATGGTAGAAAATTATAAGTTTGCACTTGTGAATTTTTTTTCCATATTAAATTTAAATTATGACATAGAAAGTAAGTTCTATTTTTTTTAAATTGCAATAAAACTAGTTTACCAACTAATCTTGTTTTTTTGGAAACCTTCTACAAGTAATGAGAATTAACATGGAATTATGTCTTAATGTAGTAGCAAAGTATACTTAGAAATTATAATTAAAAACTTATTCCGTTCCATAAAGAATTCTTGGTCAAATTAGTAGCAAAACAGAGTTAGAATTAAGAATTTGTTCTCTTCAACAAAGAATTTTGGATGAGTGCATCAACTAAACACTTTTGGAATTAAAAAAATATAGGGAATTGTAAGTTTTATATTAAAAAAATGCAAATATATTTAAATCACATTTTTGTTTTTATTCTCATGATTTTTTTATGATATCGATTACCAGGTTGGAGTATAGTGATTACTTGGATTGCATTCCATTTCAAAACAAGGATCACTGGTGTGGAATTCAAATAAAGGGCTCATTTTCCATAGTCAACTAGAAAGGTTGGGCACTGCCATATATTGTCTAATAAATTTGGATAAGATAGGACACATAACAAATTGAAATTAAATGAAAACTATTATTTGTTATTTTTGATCAAATATTTTGTCTTAGTTGTTAATAGACATGTAAATACTAATTTCCTTGTATCTACCCAATTATCACTCTAGTAATAGTTTTGAAATTGTATATCCTGGCCATATTTGCAATTTTCTACTAGATTACTAGGAATTAATGTGTTTTAGTTTCACATAGAGTGCCATGTTTTTAATTCAATTATAAGTAATATCATAAGTAGGCTTCTATGCATTGTCTCTTTTGTATTCTCTATAGTTTGAAAATTTTTGTTTTTCAAAATATGTACAAATATAGTTCATTGAATTTGAATGATTTTTTTCTTGCAAACAGGATATTTGGAGACCCTCTAAAGAACATTGATGGCACCTAGATCGAAACTTCCTGAATGGAAATATCTTGAAAGAAAAAATGATGGAAAAATTTATTGCAAGTTCTGCAATAATACTTGTGGGACATCAGTGACTCGAGCAAGAGATCATTTGCTTGGCATTGTGGGTGGAACTAGTGGAGGAGTGGCAAAATGTACTAAAATTGATCAGGACGTGAAGGAAAGTTTAAGTGAAGAAGTCAATGATCATAAGCAAGGAAGGGTAGTCGAAGAAGCAAGAAAAAGAGAACACAAGATACACTCATAGGAAGAGAAAATTTTATTAATTCAACACCAAGCTCTATCCCATCATTTGTGGCATCTACAACATCTTCTATGCCATATGGATGACAAAGAGAACCTACTTTACCAGACGTTGATCCAAGACAACAAACATTGGAGAAAGCTTGGAAGCCATTGGAGCGAAATGAGGTAGATGATGCAGTTTATGATTTTTTCATTGGTTGTAATATCTCTTTCAACACTATCAAAAGCCCATTATTTCATGATATGTTAAAAAATATCGGCCATTTTGGTCCCTCATATGTTCTTCCAAGCTATGAAAGTCTTAGGACCAAAGGAATTGATAGGAGCAAACAATGAATAGATGAAACAATTAAACCAATAAGGGATGTACTTTAGTTAGTGATGGTTGGACTGATCACCAGTCTAGACCTCTTGTGAACAAACCTGTTTGTTGTCCTTAGGGAGTAATACATTTGTCTACTATTGATTGTATGGACAACACAAAGACTGCTAAATATTTAGTTCAGATACTAAAGGACACCATATTATCTATAGGAGAGGACAACGTAGTCCAAGTTGTCACTGATAATGCATCCAATTGTGTTTGTGCTGGTGAGCTATTGATGGAGCGTTTCCCTAAGTTGTTTTGGACACCTTGTGCAGCACATTGTATTGATCTAGCCCTTCATGACATTGGTAAAATAGGTTGGGTGCAGATTAATATATCTCAAGCAAGGCGACTGGTCAAATTCATTATTAACCACCGATTGAGTTTGAGTATATTTAGAAAATACAAAACCAAGAATCTATTGAGAGCATGTGACACTAGGTTTTCCACCCATTTTATTGCACTACAAAGGGTGGTAGAGAAAAAGGCTACATTAAGGTCATTTGTATGTAATGAAGAGTGGGTGAACTCTCCTTTGTCAAGGTCACAAGGTGGTAAACTAGTAGAGAAAACAATCTTCAATGAAATGTTTTGGTCATGTGTAAAAAAAATCATCTCTATTTGTAGTCCTATTGTACAAATATTGAGGATGGTGGATTCTAATGATGCATGTATGGGTTTTGTATATGAGGGCATGGATAGGGTAAGAGAACACATATCATTGATATGTAAGAATGATAGTTCGATATATAATCCAATATGGAGAATTGTGGAAAAAAGGTGGTGTATGTTGCATACGCCATTACATGCTGTGGGGCTTTTTCTAGCACCTAATTACTTTCACGTTCCTAAAGATAGAGATAAAATGGAGGGATTTTATAATTGCATGGAGATGATTTATCATGATCTTGAGATACAATATCAAATACGAATACAATCAATATCATATAGGCAAGGAACTGGTCATGCTTTCACTACAGCTAGGGCACTACGAGATATGCACCATCCAGAGGTCACCCTTACTCAGTGGTGATTTCTCCATGGATATGAGACATCTCAACTACAAACATTTGCAGTCAGGGTGTTGAGTCAGGTATGTAGGCATCATAATTATTTATACTTTGTATATATATTTTCAAATTATTCCATGTAAATTATTATACTAATATAATATTATTTTCATGTAAAAAAATAGGTCATTAGTGCATCAACATGTGAAAGGAGTTGGAACACTCATAAGTTCATCCATAGTAAGAAAAGAAACCATTTAGGAGCTAGCAAATTGGCAGATTTGGCTAGCATTCATTGCAATTTACACTTGTGGATGAAATCTTTGGAGGGGAAGAAAACAACTTCAAATATAGTATGAGAGGTTCCCCCTATTTTTAATGCATCTAATGTAACCTCACAAGCACCATTTGTGGGATCATCTTCTACAGCCACACATCACATCAATGAGAATGATGTCTTACTCAAAGATATTCTAGATGACAGTGCTAGTAGTGATAATGCCTCTCTCATAAGCCAATACACTGATGTGGATGAGGACAACGGAGATGAGATGACCTACACACCTTAAGATAATTTTGGCCCTTCATTTATGGTAATGATCATAATTTTTTTATCTCTATTAGCATTTTGTATAAACACATAAGTCTTAAACTATGTTTTAACTTTTTGACATTTTATGATTGAATTGTTCTAGATTGACATATTATGATTCTTAGTTACTTTTATTGCATTGTTTTATAAGGTTTAAAGGTGTTTATTTTATAAGTAACATTGTTTTTTAACTATAATACAAAATGAGCATGAAGTAAATGATCTAAATTCATATTTGAATCTTAAATTGGATATCATTGTTGTTGTCTTTCAAGAAGATTCTCTAAAAGTTTGTAGAGACCTACAAAAATACCCTTTAAGAGTGGTATCAATGTTTGTAGATGGCATGTACATTTTCAAATAGATCTATTTAGTGTTTTAGACATAAATTTCATGGTATTTGGAAATCACTTAAATCATATTTGTAATATCCAATATCTCAATTTTTACATTGAACTCTAGCTTTGTGATTCACTTTTACATGTTTTTCTAGTCTGCAATAATAATTAGTTTGATGCATTTTGATCTTTATTATTTCTAAGCCGTTTTAGAGAGAAGAAGTCTATAACATTTTAAATAGTAAAAATTAACATTGGAAATATGTAAACAAAAATATCCTTATTAGGGAAAGATTTAATGAATTTTAATATAATGATGGTTAAAAAAAAAAATCTATTTGTAAAATATATAATGTAGGATTTTTTCTCTATTGAATTTTATAGGGTTGAATTTGAATTTGGTAACTATGATTTAGATTAAAAAATCGCAAACTTAAAAATACCGCTGTCAGACACCCTGCGCTAGTTGTCTGCCAGGGACGCGAGTAACAGTACGCTGTTCAACGCTGCATCTGTTGCTTCACGCGGTTTAATCGAAACGAAGTTTCCTCTCCATTCCGAAATCTTTCCATACGACAGACAAATGGAGTCAAGTAGGGTAAGAAGCTCCTTATATTGTTGTCACATACCCCGATAACCTCGCAGGCAAAAGTAGGGAGTTAGAATTTTTCGTACAAATTACCACAAGTAATTAACCAATTCACAACTCCTCAATTCATTATTAACCATTAAATATAATATTCATTGGTGCAAGTAAATTGCCATCAAAGACAGTAAGTTTCATAAGCATTGCATAATCTTTAATCATCACTGAAATAACATAAACTGTCTCATGAATCCATGCATCCATTTCTTGATAACCTTAACATATTAGATAATCATACAATCTAATAAAGAACCATCAACATCAAGGATTCAACATCATCCATCTGACACAAAAGGCAATCACATCAATCACACCATTGAACACGGAAATACCCTGGAAACCCCGTAGGGTGAAAACCAGCAAACGTTTAATCTTCTTATTAAACACTCGTGAGGGTTTTCACCCCTCACTCAATGGCTTATAAGGGATTCCATCCCTTAACCATTGTTATAAAATCATTACAATAAGTTATCATTTGGTTATCACACAACTAGCTACAAGCTAATACAATTTACATGTAATCTTTTATTTACATACCGCCACACGCAAAGTTCCTTGTGGCATAATTGTTCTAGCAATGGGCAATACTGCAGCTTGACTTCATCTGCATGAACGAATAATCTTTTTCCTGTCATAATGTTAAACATCACCTTCCTTGGCACCATCTGCCGTCGTTTCCTGTCAATGCAGTCATCGACAATCTTGGCAACAAGATCAGTTACATTATTAAAGAATCAATAGACAATGTCTGAAATAGATTCTTTAGCATCATCTCATATGCATAAGCAAGCATGACTTACTATTAAACTAGTATATATATATACTCACAATGTTTACTAATGTATAACTCTTTTTAAGATAGTTCTAACTCATTAGCTCATGTAAAAACGAGAATAGAATCAAAACCAGATTCCTATTTTCCAAAATAAATAGCAGCCATAATAATAATTCTTTCAGTGCATGCATTATCATAGGTTTTCCTCATCAAGAAAATATATCAAATAATCTTTTCTATCTGCATGCATCAACAAATTTTCTACTGAGAAAACATGTAATTTAAACATTCTCTTGCTGCACATAAACAAGAATATCACACAAGGTCAACTTATCTTTCTATTCTTCGACAACCTCATCGCCATAGCGCATGCTCAGGTCCATGGTTCGAAAGGGATATGTATTCATGCCTTATGATAATCTTTGAAATGTAAAGGTTATCATCCCAAAAACATAACAGGCTCACGGCCTTGCACAATTTGCTAGGTTCGAATGATGAAGAAATTCTCATATAGGGCCGCTGCTAGACCGCCTCCAACCAGAGGACCAACCCAATATACCCAATGGTCTCTCCACTGCCACATAACAAACGCCGGCCCAAATGAACGCGCAGGGTTCATTGATGCACTTGAGAATGGCCCTGCCGCCATTACATTTGCCCCCACAACAAGCCTTTCACCGCAATAGGGTCTGTGGCGGAACACCAGTAGGAATTTTGCATGCCAACCGCCATTGCTTCTTGAATACTTGATTCTTTGGACTAAATACCATTAATCGCGTTGACACTGTAATATGATGCTCCCATTTCCGCTTGAGCAACAATGACTTCGATCGACAGACCGCCGCACGGAAAGGACAAAGACCCTTCTGGAAACACAGATGCATATGCTTTAATAGCTGTATGAGATATGTAATGGCTCTATGAGCGTTTTTCCCCCTATGGCATCGCTGCCTTCCGCATACTTCATCCCCAATGCGGTTAAAACAACTCTCATCAAGAATCCGTTCCGTCTTTTGTAATGGAGCCGAACTAAGGCTGACAGGAACCTCCAAAAACGTGTATGCTGCAACTCCAATCGAACATCTCTTCCCCGTAAACTTAATTCAGCAGAATACGCTTTCAAATGAAAAACCAAAACTCATTTCACAACATCCAGCCTTAGTAAAGAATAACAGAGAGCCCTAAAACGCATACGCTCTAACCCTAGTTAGACATTTCGGTCCCCTCAAGAAAACCGTTCCGCATCAAGAAAACAGTTCCGGAGTTTGCTCGGGGATTGGGTTTATGTTCATAATCTCATTAAAGCCCCCTACATGAAGTGATGACTTGCTCGCAGTTAATCTGGCGGTTGTCTTTCTCGAAACCGTCTAGAAAAGCAGGTGGCTTCAGTTCCCATTTTTAAGCCGCCATACGCGCCCCCTGTCTGCCATTCTTAATTGACAGCGCTATGGATACAAGAATTAGTTGTTGAAACTAATTCGTAATTTCTTTAAAAAGAATTACTATTTCATTAATTAATATTTTACGCATAGGGATGTTACATACTCCCCCCCTTAACAGGAACACCGTCCTCGGTGTTTTTCTTTCATTAAGAACTTGCGATTTTACTCATCGTGTTACCATCTAAACCACACAAAATGTGATCCTTTCCTTTTGAAATCAGCGATTCCATTCCAAGAAAAGACGACAAAAAAAAATAGTAATGATATAGTCATAAGAAATATCATTAGTTATAAGCATCAATAGTTGCAAAAATATGCAACTTCTAATCGCCACCACGTGGCCCTTATTCATTCATGATAACAATTCTCTGTATCTACTTACCATTACTTACCATCTGTTCTTGAAAATCATGAATACCTTCATGTAAACATTTAATAGTGGTTGGACAACTCTTCAACCTTCCATGGTAAGTAACTCCTGTAATATATGACTAATAATTCAATCACATTAGTCACTATATTTTGAGTCAAATGAAATACTTTTGACTAGCAATCAATTGCAATGTTAGATGCTTTCTAAATCACAGTACTTTTATAAGTACTTAAAGAGCACTAATACTAATCATCAAATGATAAATCACCGTTCCACGTGCATACTGAACGAATTCTTACCAAAGACATCCGCAAAGTACCTCGAGAAGTACCAAAAGAGCACATAATTCTCTAATCATCAAAACAGTCAATCATTGCATCAAGCAAAAACTGTCTTAGCTCCCACTAAGATGTTCACAACATCAATAATACAATAAAGGAGTTAAGTTTTTTTTTTTTTTTCCAATTACTCCTTATTGAACATTAAACTCATTTCCTGTTAAAAGTGCATAACACATTTCGCACAACTATATGTAAAATTTATTTCTAACATAACATATAGCTGATTAGTTAATTCCTTTAGCCATGAAACCACAATGGACTAAAGAATTCCCAACCCATGGAAACTGGTTTCCATAACCAAACCGAGTCATTTTCACATCCAGACAGTTTCTTCGATAGAGACCTTACCAGGTCTAACATAGAATCCCACTGGCCAACCAGCTCAAGAATTCTAGGGAGAGGAGATCTGGGCAGACAAGTACCATCAACCCTTCCGGGCAGGTAGCTGCCATCAACCCAACTCCGGGCAGACAAGTACCATCAACCCCTCCGGGTAGGTATTGCCATCAACCCAAGCACTTGCAGGTCCTACTCGACCGCAATTACACTGGTCTCGCCAGTAAACGCTATCTGATCCTAACCAGACGTAGCGTACACAGGAAATTCTTTCCTCTTATGCCATCTGATCCCAACCAGACATAGCATGAATATTTCTCTTTTTCCATCTCTTTCTCAAAGTAATTTACACAATGAACCATATGAACATTATCATTAGCACAACAGACATGCATGTATACCATGCATTTACACTTAACCCCTCATCATGGGTCCACAACATCAAGATTGATGGGAAACATATCCATCATACACGTTGTATGCATGCAAATTTTCCAAATAACATAATTCATGCATATCATATAACATCATTCTTTCTCATTTATAATTGCATTTCATATTGCAGCAATTTATGTGATGAGTTTTCTTGTTGCCGTTAAGCTACCACTACTTAATCCCATCAGCAACGTTAGTTATAAATATGCATCAGTTAACACCTATTCCATCTCCAAGAATGTTCATGCATACAATATTTTCATGTATAAAAGCATATGCAAATACTCATTAATGTATAAATGTCAACAACAGTTGAGTTAATACTCTCAGCATTCCCAATTTTGCCATAGTCTGTTGTTCCAATTCAAATCATCATTAATGGAGTATTATCTTACGTTTACTATGGCTAACTTTAGTCATGCATTGTTAGTGTAATTAAACATAATTTCTCTAACATACAAGAACATAACTCTTACGTCACAATGACTAATCTTTGTGCATACTATTGCTTATCCTATAAGCCCTTTTTTAATGTATGCAACACTTATTCCCTTAACTAGAAGACCACCATCATTTCATACTACAAACCAGATGCCTCTTTCTTAAAGGAAGTCATTTTAATCCTCATTCTTCTATCTTTCGATGTGAGGATTTCTCAAGATTCCCTTTCAAGAAATTATTAAAGATATCTATCTTTCGGCATAAAAATCAAGATACAAGAACAAGGTTTACTTATCCTTTATGCATCAAAATCAAGCAATCAACACAGCTTATCCAACAAGACAATCTCTCCAAGAGATTATTATTTTCAAGGAAGCTAACATGAACACTTCCTCTAAGTACAACCAGACTCATAATTCCAAAGTCACAATAGCTACCAGTATGCAACATGTGTTCTCCTAACCCGGTTACCTTACTTTAATGCACATAGTTCTTTTCATGAAACAAGTAAGGATTTTGGTTCTTGTATGAACACTATTCTAATGTGTCTTTAAGGAAAGAACCTCTATTTCCCTTTTCAAGAACTCTCATAAAATCCTTTATCTTCATGCATGAAGTATGCACACTCTTAGAATGAAACTATATTTATGCATATATATATATTATACTCTTCCTTCAAAAAGTTAGAAGTGAATATCTATGTGCCTAGAAGCACATCTTTAGCTATCTTTATCATGCATGTAATGCATAATCATTTCACTAGAACTTAGAAACTAGCTAGTATCATAATGCAATTAACATATATATATATATATATATATATATATATATATATATTTTCCAAGAAGCTTTTATCAATAAAGATACATATTTAAAACTTGGCCACCTTCCATGCTATGTCCTCAGGACATTTACATGCCTCGTCCTCTTTTCTCAAGAAGATACTTTGGCTATATTTAGCAAGGATTTTATTCCAAAAAAAACAACAAGAGACAAACATGTCTCTCACAAGACTCACATGTAGTCCTACTAGGAGGAACTACCTATTCTCTTTACTAAGAAGCATATAGAATAACCAATTCTTTTACTGCAAGTATTATCATATTTTCTCTACCAATAAAACATATAAACAACCAATCTTTAACTGCATGCCTTAACCCATTTTCTTTACCAAGAAAATCTATAAAAGAACCATTCTTTTATTGCATGCATTAAATACTTCCTCTACTAAGAAATCATATAAAACATTCATACGTGTTCTTCAAGTAAGTGAACAAGACACTTATCTTATCCTTGGGTCAACATGCATAACTAACAAGTTAAACCACCCTTACCGGAAGCAATTGCTCTACTTATGCAATTAGAAGCATAATCTCTTGAGTGTCACACGTGCACCAGAGTTACCACTTGATGCTAGATGCAACAAATATCATAACACTACTATGTATCCATTTCAGACTAATGACTTCAAGGAGACATTACGAAAATCATTAACAGCAACACACTGTAGTTATCATCTTCCAATTCCTTAAGCATGGTCAAGGGAATACTCACATGCACATCAAGTGCTATCTAGTCATTCCCAAACTCTTTTTTTTTTCCCATCTCCGTCTGTCCCTACAGCACGGTCTTCTTCCTTCTCCTTGCTTCCATTTCCTTTGGAAGCATCTACAGTTGGGGAAGGTAATTAGAGTTTACTGACAACTGTATTAACATAGGTAGTCTATTTATGAGTAATTATCGCATGTAATCAAACCACGAATGGGTCCTAGAAAAGTTACCCACTGAACATGCCTTTACAATTAACCTCACACTGAATGCAATATGCAAAAGAAATCCATCATTCCCATAGTAGAGATAAATTCAACCATCATTAAATCGAAGCTCGAATGATTTTTATCTCCCAACAAGTAATGATTAACATAAACACATATCATGCTGATGGATTTCACTTAATTAGAGGGTAATCATCTTTAAATCTATTAAGACATAAGCATATACTATTCATCATGCATTCTCATGGTGAATAAAATTAAGAACTCTTCTCATAAACAACTGGTACTATAGCACAGAGAGAGTAAGAATCTTCACACACATATTCCATGCATGTGACATCAATCAACTTTACTTGTTTACGAATTGTAGCAATCTTAGTCCAATTCAATTAATGCATATAAGTGTTATGGGTTAGTCATACAACACTAACCAATCTCAACTACCAATCGTCTTCATGCATCCATGACAAGACTGAATCAAAAGTTAGTTATTACAATCAAGTCCCACTACTTGACTTATTGAAATTAGTTTATTGTAACTTCAATCATGTTCATTAAATGCATTATTGTCATATTTGCAAATCAAAACTTGGTAGTTGATTGTTACTTCCCTCAATGACTGTTCAATATTGTTCTTACGTGTAATGAGTGTTCAATATTGTTCTTAAGTGCGACAAAAGTTTTCATTGTCTTTTCCTCATCAGGAATCCAATGTTATGAATGTAATTATGCAACAACTTATCACTTATTTCTCAAGGAAGTTATAAACATGAATCACACCCATCATGCCAAAAGTAGTGTACGACATAAATGAATATGCGACTGATTAAACTCATACCTGAGTTAATGCCTACTGATGGCGTACCTCAACATCCTTTCCGCTTACCAATTCCCAAAGGCGCCAGTACTGCAACCTTTAGCTCTGATACCACTTGTCACATACCCCGATAACCTCGCAGGCAAAAGTAGGGAGTTAGAATTTTTCGTACAAATTACCACAAGTAATTAACCAATTCACAACTCCTCAATTCATTATTAACCATTAAATATAATATTCATTGGTGCAAGTAAATTGCCATCAAAGACAGTAAGTTTCATAAGCATTGCATAATCTTTAATCATCACTGAAATAACATAAACTGTCTCATGAATCCATGCATCCATTTCTTGATAACCTTAACATATTAGATAATCATACAATCTAATAAAGAACCATCAACATCAAGGATTCAACATCATCCATCTGACACAAAAGGCAATCACATCAATCAAACCATTGAACACGGAAATACCCTGGAAACCCCGTAGGGTGAAAACCAGCAAACGTTTAATCTTCTTATTAAACGCTCGTGAGGGTTTTCACCCCTCACTCAATGGCTTATAAGGGATTCCATCCCTTAACCATTGTTATAAAATCATTACAATAAGTTATCATTTGGTTATCACACAACTAGCTACAAGCTAATACAATTTACATGTAATCTTTTATTTACATACCGCCACACGCAAAGTTCCTTGTGGCATAATTGTTCTAGCAATGGGCAATACTGCAGCTTGACTTCATCTGCATGAACGAATAATCTTTTTCCTGTCATAATGTTAAACATCACCTTCCTTGGCACCATCTGCCGTCGTTTCCTGTCAATGCAGTCATCGACAATCTTGGCAACAAGATCAGTTACATTATTAAAGAATCAATAGACAATGTCTGAAATAGATTCTTTAGCATCATCTCATATGCATAAGCAAGCATGACTTACTATTAAACTAGTATATATATATACTCACAATGTTTACTAATGTATAACTCTTTTTAAGATAGTTATAACTCATTAGCTCATGTAAAAACGAGAATAGAATCAAAACGAGATTCCTATTTTCCAAAATAAATAGCAGTCATAATAATAATTCTTTCAGTGCATGCATTCTCATAGGTTTTCCTCATCAAGAAAATATATCAAATAATCTTTTCTATCTGCATGCATCAACAAATTTTCTACTGAGAAAACATGTAATTTAAACATTCTCTTGCTGCACATAAACAAGAATATCACACAAGGTCAACTTATCTTTCTATTCTTCGACAACCTCATCGCCATAGCGCATGCTCAGGTCCATGGTTCGAAAGGGATATGTATTCATGCCTTATGATAATCTTTGAAATGTAAAGGTTATCATCCCAAAAACATAACAGGCTCACGGCCTTGCACAATTTGCTAGGTTCGAATGATGAAGAAATTCTCATATAGGGCCGCTGCTAGACCGCCTCCAACCAGAGGACCAACCCAATATACCCAATGGTCTCTCCACTGCCACATAACAAACGCCGGCCCAAATGAACGCGCAGGGTTCATTGATGCACTTGAGAATGGCCCTGCCGCCATTACATTTGCCCCCACAACAAGCCTTTCACCGCAATAGGGTCTGTGGCGGAACACCAGTAGGAATTCTGCATGCCAACCGCCATTGCTTCTTGAATACTTGATTCTTTGGACTAAATACCATTAATCGCGTTGACACTGTAATATGATGCTCCCATTTCCGCTTGAGCAACAATGACTTCGATCGACAGACCGCCACACGGAAAGGACAAAGACCCTTCTAGAAACACAGATGCATATGCTTTAATAGCTGTATGAGATATGTAATGGCTCTATGAGCGTTTTTCCCCCTATGGCATCGCTGCCTTCCGCATACTTCATCCCCAATGCGGTTAAAACAGCTCTCATCAAGAATCCGTTCCGTCTTTTGTAATGGAGCCGAACTAAGGCTGACAGGAACCTCCAAAAACGTGTATGCTGCAACTCCAATCGAACATCTCTTCCGTAAACTTAATTCAGCAGAATACGCTTTCAAATGAAAAACCAAAACTCATTTCACACCATCCAGCCTTAGTAAAGAATAACAGAGAGCCCTAAAACGCATACGCTCTAACCCTAGTTAGACATTTCGGTCCCCTCAAGAAAACCGTTCCGCATCAAGAAAACAGTTCCGGAGTTTGCTCGGGGATTGGGTTTATGTTCATAATCTCATTAAAGCCCCCTACATGAAGTGATGACTCGCTCGCAGTTAATCTGGCGGTTGTCTTTCTCGAAACCGTCTAGAAAAGCAGGTGGCTTCAGTTCCCATTTTTAAGCCGCCATACGCGCCCCCTGTCTGCCATTCTTAATTGACAGCGCTATGGATACAAGAATTAGTTGTTGAAACTAATTCGTAATTTCTTTAAAAAGAATTACTATTTCATTAATTAATATTTTACGCATAGGGATGTTACAATTGTGTTCACGAAGTAAAACTCTCTTATTTATGCGGTGCCGGTTTGACATTGAAGTCAGCATGTCATATCTGCACGCACTGTACATGGTAATGGACTCCCTCCACGAAATTTACGATTCCAGAAACTCGTGAAAACGAAGCGCCATCATGTGAAGGAAACCTTATCAACGTCGTTATCGTTCATTTCAAACAAACAGCGCCACCTACTCCTCCATCTCGTTAACAGGTCCCCAGCGCAGCCTCGTAGCCCTTCCAGAGAAACCGAGCACCGATCAGTTTTTGGTTGAAATGCGAGGCGTTAAAGCTGAAATGACTCATATTGTCACGCGGCAATGGATTCCGATTCGAACTTAATGCCTTTCAGTTTCGTCACAAGCTCTGTTTTGAAGTGTAAATGGAATGGACTCGTAGCATTGATTTTATATATATATATATATACATATATATATAATTTAGGAAAAGTTTTTAGGGGAAGTATTATTTTTTTTATATATTAATTTAGATATGAAATTTTGAAATGTCATAAGGAGTTATTATTTATATTAGGAAATAGATGTATAATTTAGATGACCAAATGGAAGTATAATTTAGAGATATTATTTATTTTTATATATATTTTATAATTTTTCATTTATTTTGATATCTCTTTAATTCTAGTTTTATATATATATGAATTGAGATTATGTAATTTTTTTATTTTTAATATTTTTTAAAGGATTTACTGCAATATTTATTTTTATCTTTTTATTTGAACATCTAATAGTATAGAGCATCTTTGCCCATAATAATTATTTATGTTTATATGATTTCATTTATGGGTTAGATTTTTTTTATTTTTTAGTTTTTTTAATATTTAGTTATTTTTATATTTTATATCAACTTTAAATTTATTCTCTAAAATTATCATAAATTATATTTATTTTAATGTAATTGCAATTCAGTTATAATTATAAATTATAAGATTGCATTTATCTCACTAAATTATATTCAATCACAAAAAATTGAGCTTATCTCCAAAATGATATTTATTTGGGTAGATTATGAACAATAATCACAATTAATATTAGTTAATCTTTACACTTTACTGTTATTCCAATGAGTAGTGTGATTTGCTTCCTTGTTAATGTAAATTTTAGACCTTATATACTAATATAATGCATTCATAAATAATCAATATTCAACCATAATAAACCAAATAGTAACAAAACGTCGTGAAACCCTAAACTAAGAAAAACAACTATTAATAGGTCGACTACTCTTGGCCAAAACGATTCTTCTGCTATTTTTTAGCATAACACTCTCTTCCATAGTACTCCTCCAATAGTTTTTAGCATATTACATGGTATGAGGATTTTATTTTTCTTTGGTTTTTATATCTTTGCTCTTGAAACTTGGCATAATGCCATTTATTTTATTGCATTTGCCTTTATTCTTAGTTATATAAAATCTCAAAATTATTAGCTATAGGTTATAGGTGTAAATTGTAATGAAATTAGGAACTTATCAATAAGATTAATTAAAAATAAGTTATTAAATGTCAATTTTGAAGAGAAAATAATAAGCATCAAACAATTTAGAGAAATCAAGTTATTTCTCTTTTTTCATTTTCACATACTTCATCTTACTAATCATACCAAACATTTTGATTCATGGTTGTTTTAATTTATTCATAATGCTATATTTTTGTAACATGTTAAAATCCATGATATTGTTAAACTTTAGTATCTAATATAATTATTATTTCAACACATTAATAAACCTCTTAATCTCTTATGGCATCTCCATATAATTCATAATGAGAAAAAAAACAAATAACTTGGAATTGGATGTAAATGTATCAACAATCCACCATTTTTTTTACCAGTCTGGTAAAATGCATCATAAACTTAATGCATAGATTTTTTTATGTGTGTGAAATTTCACATAAACTATTTAATGATTATGCTTAGAACCAAAACTCTATGAACCTTGGTGAAATATCCGAACTTGTATGTTTTTAGTATCCCAACTTGTATGTTTTTGAATGAAGTTCAGATATGGAGTTGCACAAAATGAACCTTGTCCATCTTGGGAAACCTAAAATTGGATTTTATAAAGCTGTGGTTAAAAATAGAATTAAAAAAAGAAAGGTTGTATTTTAAAGAGTTGAGGGCTTTGCAAAGGTTTATCCATTTGTATTTATTTTTTCTATTTTTTATATGACAATGTTTTAGGTTTGGAAAAATCTCTTAATAAGTTAAGAATATATGAATTTTGTGAAAAATGTGCTTATGAGAATGTATATTAAAAACCATATTTTTTGGGAGAGAAACTTCATGCAATAAGGTAAAGTTAGAAAACAAAAGAAAGACAAAATTTACTGGTAAAATTTTTGGCATTGTTACCCGTTTTTCTTCAACTTCTTGTCTTCTATGAGTTCTTCAAAATACTGGTTTTCCATTCTATTTATTTTTTGTTACTTCACTTTCACTTTACAATCCATGATCGATATCTTTCTTTTCCTTCTCACTTTACCTTATTGCATGAGACTTCTCTCCATACCTCTCTCCATATTACATGAGTTTCTCTCCATACCTCTCTCTAGATTTGCTGCAACAAATTGAAACAAGAATAGCTTGAAGGTTAGCATCGATAGCCAGGGTCACGCAATATATGTAGATCTCAGCATATCTCAATCTATCGATGCTTCACTACCTCACTAATCTATTTATAACGTACTACATAGAAAACACATGCACTAGGGAACAGATTTGTGTACAGTCAAACATTTCACTGTTTATGTTTTGATGGTTTTGGGCACGCGGCATCATAAGGTTGGAAATGATATTTATGATTGAAAATTCCATATCCATTGTAAGAGAATTTGCATTATTAGGCTTTGTATTATTCCAATTTGTCATGCCCATTATAAGTTTGAAGAGGCCGTACCCATTGTAAAATAATATGCATGTATCTTGTCACAGAAATATATGTAATATTATACTTTCTAAAGGAAAAATATGTTATGATATAATGTAATAAGAGAAATAAGTAACGATCACATGTATGTGGCAAGAACTCGGCATAAGTGTAACATGCCAATCATTATTGTTAGGCATGGATTCATAAACCAGCATTGCATCAGCGAATCATTATTGTTAGGCATGGATTCAGAAATCAGCATTGCATCAACGAAACAACCTAATAATGGAGGTATTCACTTCAAAATGACTTTTAATTTATTTTTTTAACTCTCTATCATTAGAAGAGATTTGTATGTTTGATGGTCAATAATTTCATTCGAAAGAATCTACAGCAAGCTTACACGAGAATAAAATGCTGGCACTGTATCAAACTTACACAGTGTTCCTAGTCTTAACAGGGTTCACATGCTATCATATTCCCCACTAAATCCCCAATGGTACTTTGTATAACATAGTTGTTCGTCTGAATTCAAATATAAAAATTAAAATAATTATTAATTGACTATTTTTTCTTCTTCTGCATTAAATATCACAATATTTTCTTCTAATAAATAGTAAGCCAATCATTACTTTATTATAGGTTACCTCATATTTAATATGTTATATGTTACTTCAAATTTAGAGTAAAATTGTAGTCTGTGAATTTCTAACATTCAGCACATGAATCCCCTACACATTTGCAAAATCTGATTTATTGTATAGTACTTCAAATTTACATTAAAATTGTAGATTGTGAATTTCTAACATTCAGCAAATGGATCCTGAAAATCCCTTTATACCAAAACTACAGTAGTTCGGGACTAATGATGTCAAGTCTCACCATGTCAAATCATAAATCACATCAATATTCTTGTGATAGAGACATATTCATCCATTCTTGGTAGAGGCAATTTTTTTTCGCTTTAATACTCTTTGTAGTATATTGAAAAATTTTATAGAATAAATTGTGGTAGAAATTTTTTTGCAAGTATTTATCAATTTTCTGGTCAAAATTGTACAAGTTTGAGTTGTACAATTGGAACCTTTATATTTTTGTTGATATTAAATAATCCCAACTTGAAGATACCGCTCTCAGACACCCTGCTCTAGTTGTCCGTCAGGGACACGACTAACAGTATTCTAGTCAACGCTGCATCTGCTTCACGAAGTTTCCTCTTTATTTGGAAATCTTTCCATACGACAAACATGTGGAGTCAAGTCGGGTAACAAGCTTCTCATATAGTGTTCACTAATCAAAACTCATCTGATTTGTGTGGTCTCTGTTCAACATTTGAAGTCAATACGTCATATCTGCACTGACTATAATTGGCTTCAGCTGTGAAATCTATGATTCTAGAAACTATTAACTAAGGAATGGACATCATGTCAAGAAAACCCTAGAAACTAATAATTAAGAAAACAAACCTTATTGACGAAACTGACATGCAATTATTAATGTTGTTGGAATCTTGATAAACATCGTTATCATTTAAAGTAATCAATGCAACCATCTACTCCTCCAAGAAGCTCTTCTGATGATAGTTTGTGTCTCCCATCCATGCCATATCCCATGCCCTAATATCACCATGATCTCAAGTATATGAAGTGAAATCTGAGTTTCCCACCTAGGAATCGGTGTTCTATCAACGAAGCAAGTTGGCACAACAATTAACATACATTCATATAAAGTAAAACTTTATCAACCCTTATGAAGAGGGTAAGCGTTATCTACTCAGAACAACCTTTAATGGACTCTTGACAATGGTGCTTGTCATATTCGATGCCATCCATGTCATAGTCTATGCCCTAAATCCCTTCATATCTCCATGGTCTGAAATATTTGAAATCATACCTGAGTTTTCCACCTTTGAATTTTTATTTTCTCGTATGAAAGAAAGTTTTACAACAATTTATAATTTCTTGGGTGCTGCTAAGGTAAAATTTTGTTTGTTATTATGGGAGGAGAGATTTAAGCTCGATTTCAGAGTTGTGTACTGAACTTTCTATCTGAAACTCAACCCAGCAAGCCATCTTTAGTGACCTCTAGACTATTGGTGAAGTTTTTGAACCATCTCAGTAACTAGTCACTCTAAGAAGATCTACAAGGGAAAGAAAAACTCCCAAAAGGTATGAAGATTCTGCTTCATCTTTTGCTTTGATTCCTGAAGAAGTTTGGTCAGGTCAATCTTGTGATTATTCACATTTAAGGATATTTGGTTGTGATGCTTATGCTCTTATTCCTAAAAATCAGTGTTCAAAATCAGATCCAAAATCAAAATGTTATGTCTTTGTTAGGTATGACTATGCGGTGAAAGGATACAGGTTGTGGGATCCTACTTCCCGGAAGATAGTCATTAGTAGAGATGTAACATTTGATGAATCTTCTTTTTTAAAATAAAATGTTGAAAGAATTAAATAGGAACAGGTATCGCCAAATCAACAAATTCAGTTGGAGGCTAGACCTTTCGGTGACAGTGAAAAGGAAGAAGAGAATTCTGGAGAAAAAGGTGTTGAAGATACAAAGGAAGTTGTTGAAGTTTCTCAACAAGTTCAGCAACTAGTCACTCTAAGAAGGTCTACAAGGGAAAGAAAAACTCCCAAAAGGTATGAAGATTCTACTTCATCTTTTTCTTTGATTACTGAAGATGGGGAACCTTCTTGTTATCAGGAAGCAGTAGATGATACAGATAGCGAAAATGGAAAATGACTATGGAAGAAGAAATGGATTCCTTAGCCAAGAACAATACCCGGGATCTTGTAGAACTTCCTGAAGGGAGAAGTGTTATTGGATGCAAATGGGTCTTCAAACTGAAACGAAAATTTTATGGAAGTATCGAAAGGTATAAGGCAAGACTGGTAGCAAAAGGGTATTCTCAGGTTGAAGGTATTGACTTTCATGAGATTTTTTCACCAATTGTAAAACTTGTTTCTATTTGTAATGTGTTGGGACTAACTGCATTACTTAAGCTTGAGTTAGAATAGTTAGATGTTAAAACAACTTTTCCACATGGTGATTTTAATGAAGAGTTATATATGGAACAACCAAAAGGTTTTGTACAAGGTCGCAGCAGAAGATTAGTTTGCAGAAGATTAGTTTGCAAGCTCAGGAAATCATTGTATGGTCTGAGGCAGTCTCCCAGACAATGGTACAAGAAGTTTGACTCCTTCATGGTGAGCCAAAAATTTATTAGAAGTGGGTACGATCATTGTGTATACTTCAAAAGTTCCAATGGCATATTCATTATCTTAGCTTTGTATGTTGACGATATGCTTATTGCAAGCAAAAGCATGGAAGAGATCAACAGGTTAAAGGCTCAGCTCTCTAGGACGTTTGATATGAAGGATCTTGGAGCAACAAAACATATTTTGGGCATGGAGATACACAGAGACAGGAAAAATGGTAAGCGTTGGTTATCACAGTAGAAGTATGTGGAGAAAGTACTTGAAAAGTTCTGTATGAATAATGTGAAACCTGTTAATGTTCCATTAGCTTCCCATTTTAAGCTTTCTTCGGTTTTGAGTCCTATAACTGATGAAGAAAAGCAGTATATGTCTCATGTACCATATGCAACTGTTGTAGGCAACTTAATGTATGCGATGGTATCTACAAGACCTAACATTTCGCATGCAGTTGGAGTTGTCTGCAGGTTCATGGCAAATCTAGGTGAAGAATATTAGCGAGCAATGAAATGGGCGTTTCGATATCTAAGAGGCATAAGTGACCATTGCATCATCCTTAATGGTAGTGAAGGATTAGTTTGCGGATATGTAGATGGTGATTATGCAGGTGATTTGGACAAAAGAATATCTACTACAGGTTATGTCTTTACTCTTGCAGGTGGAGCAATTAGTTGGATGTCAAAGCTTCAAGAAACAGTTGCATTGTCCACTACCGAAGTAGAATATATAGCTACCTCAGATGCCAGTAAAGAAGTAATCTCGTTAAAGGGTCTACTTGATGAGATTGGAAGGACACAGGAGAAAGTGAATGTACTTTGTGATAGTTAGAGTGTTATTCACTTGGCTACAAATCTTGCTTATCACAACAGAACCAAGCACATTGATGTAAGGTATCGTTTTCTGAGACATGTGATTGATGGCAGAAAAGTAGCTCTTCAAAAGGTCCATACATGGGAGAATTATGCAGACATATTCACAAATCCAGTTACAGTAGAGAAGTTGTGATGGTGTTTAGCTTCTCTTGGCTTGCAGGAGAGATGATGAATGGGCATGGGCAATGGATTAGGAAAATTGTTGTCAAGGTGGAGTTTGTTGGTAATTGACAACTAATTAATGTAAATTTGGGTAAATTGTATTAGTTATTGACAAGTTAGTTTCATACCGAATAGTAAGTTATGTAACTGAGGAGGCTCATATATAAAACTGATGAATGCCTGAACTATTGTAAGGAGAATCATTTATTGATTGAATAAAAATTCCAATCCCTTGCCCCGTGGATGTTTCCTTGACACCTTGTTAGGGTTCTACCACGTAAATCTTGTTTTACTTGTGCCTTTACATTCAGTTTCATTTAGTTTTCAGTTATATACTTCTTGATTAATTAACTGCTCAACCATCATGAACTTCTCTCATATCTCAACATTTTTACCCATTTATTGCTTACGTTAATGGCCTATCTCTATGTGTTCAGTTAATAAAATAACATCAATATCTTTTTATTTTTTCCTTTCAATTATGTCCATATACAAATCTTTCAGCCCAAAATATTTAAGTCCAATAAATAAGCAGTTACATAAGGGCTCAATTCACACCTTGTATTGTTTCAATTCATGATAAAATGAGAATACTAATGCGCTTGGCCAAAATAAGTATTATATAAGCTTAAGTATGGTTTAACAGAGTGGTTATACTAAATTATAGTTAATAGGTTTAAACATAATTAATTATATTTAACTATGGTCAAACCAACTTAATAATGGTTAATATGGTCAACCATATTTATATATTAATGAAAGTTTACAACCATGGTTAACTATGTAATATATGTTAATCCATAGTTATCTAATGAATAAACTTTAGAGGAAATTTTTGCCTAAAAGTCCCTGTGAAATTTTCACGTAAACTAATGAAAATATTTTAAATTTAAAAGAAACGTACTTAATTTTAAATTGTTTAATTTGGGTATGCGTGAAATATTTTATTATTAAATTTGGGTATTTGTGAAATATTTTATTAATGTTATTTACCTACTTATCCATATGAATTAGAATATCAAAAAAGTTATTAATGCAATGAAAATATTGATATTAGTGAAAAATATAAATTAAAAATGAGGATCCATTTGACATTAATAACCATGCTAAAAAAACACCTAAAAAAACAGTTAAATAGAAAATATAAGTATAGACAATTATAATTAAATATAAACTAGTTAACCAGTTAAAAATAAAATACAATTATAGTTAAATATCAAATAGTAAAAAAGTAATTAAATATAAAATATAAAATGTAAAGCAGTTAATTAGTTTGAAATAAAATATAGTTATAGTTAAATATTGAATAGTTCAATAGTTAAATATAGTTAATATAAAATAATTAATTAGTTAAAAAGAAGTATTCAAAAAAAGACAAATTACCATATTTAGGCCAAAAATACAAAATATAAAATATATGTACATATTTAAGTATTGAGGGTCTTCCGCAGTGCATTATATTATATATCATTTTTTGAGATTCAACTGCGTTAAGAAATTCATTCATCTATGACCATTTTCATAGATGAATGACTTTCTTAACGGAGTTGAATCCCAAAATATGATATCTAATATATGTACATAGTTAAATATAAAATATAAATATAGACAATTAAATTTAAATATAAAATATATATATAGACAATTATTTTAATAAAATTGTCATATATTGAGGGATTTAAATAAAAGTAAAAAATTAGAAATAATATATTAATTTTTTGTTAAATCTCATGCTAATAAATATTGTGGAACATGGATAAAAGTAAGTTAAAGCGAGTATCTAAAAGATTGAGAACCTATTACTGTTCAGTAAAGTGGCTCCTTGAGACGGTATCTTCTAGCACCTGCTGCGCGCGTCTACTGCAACTCGGCCTCTTCGTGGGAACTCTCTCAACAGCTTTACGAACACCTCCCTTGCAGCCTTACTGATACTTAGAAGAATATATCAAGCAAACAACTCAACTTAGAGTAAAAAGGTGCGCGAAGCTTTTATTAACTCAAAAAGAAAAGTTACAGAGCATTACAGAAAAAAAGAAATCTCAGAGTTTAGAAGCACTCAGTCCAACAATATGGGCTTCTCTTCTACCGATTTCTCATTTTATATACCTCCGAAAGAATCTACTTTTACCTAGACATGACACAAAGTGGAAATAATTGAGGGTCCTGTTGGCATTTCCATAGTTCGACTGTGTCTACTCAATATTCCAATACAATAATTCAAAAGCACACTGAGTACAATTATTCAAACTTTCCACTGTTTATAGATAATCAAAGGACTATCACCATGGTCCCGTAGGGTTGCTGTCTTCATCATAATCATCAAATTCGTCAGAAGATAGATTCTTTTGTAGATATGTTTCCTCCATTATTTTTAGATATTTTTCTTCGTAGCCCGACTCAGTGGGGTCTTGAGCATCTTGGCACATCTCAAAATAAAATGTCCTTTCCTTTTGAAGATGTTGGTGTTGTAGATGTTGTAGTTGCTTTAGAGGACTATTTGACTTCCATCTTTATTCGATCTCTAAAGGCATGATGGCTTTGGTAGGGTAGCTTGAATGGGTCACCTCTTTTTCTCCATATATTGATATAAGACATAGGATTTATCTCTATGTCTAGAAAGGAATATTTATGAGCTTTTGAGAAGGTTGTCATCTATTGTACTGGTAGCTCTATCCCATCCAATAATTCCCACTTGAATATCTGGAACATGTTGGTTGTTGTTTCTATAGTGTGTTGTACCCAGATTTTGCAGTGATCACTTACGCCCTCTTTTTCTTGCCATCCAAACTCAAAATTACATGTTGTGCAAACCCTGGTTGATAGTAACAAGCTGATTAAACATATAGTGTCTGTTGTCTAGTTTCCTGAACTTACTCCAACTGTGATTAATGCTTTTTGGTTCACAAAAAACTTTAAAACAGGATGCTTCCCTTGTAATTCTGTCAACTTTTTAATGATGTGGATTTTTTCAACCAATTTTTGTAGGGGAAATTCTTTTAACCATCCCAAGACTCTATTCACTTCATCTCTATTTTCTGCAAAAGCAGAACTTTCTAAAAACTGATTTTCAAAAACCTGTGAAAAAGGATTTGGATCAATAGCATTTTTGATTTCTGGGCTTTGAAAATCCCATGGTGTTGAAAAGATTTTGATATATTGCAGAGTTCTTTCTACACATTGGGATGTTCTTTCAACCTGTTTCTTCTTGCAGTATCCATCCTTGATTTCCCAATCTGCAAATGGCTCGAAGATTTCATACTGAGGAAAAGTATCTGAGTGCATATAATCTGCATCTCTTCTTTGTAAATATGATGCTTCCATTTCTTCGAATAGATCTTGGATTCTTAAGGACTATAAGAACTTTCCAACTTCTATCTTGATATTAATATCATCAAGGTCCATCATCTTAGCACTTGTAAAGATTTCAAGTGCAAAATCAATACAACCAATCATCTGATAATAATTTAAAATCTGTAAAACCCAAATCATAGATTGTGTATACTGTATGGACCATAAATCATCAAGAGTTCTGAAATGTAATTTGAGTTTCATATTTGGTAAAGAGTATGATTTTACCAATTCAGGATCCAATCCAAGAAGTGTGCCAATATTATTTGATTGCCAGGATTGACATTTCTGAATCCACCGATTCCTTCGAATCCTGAGTCCAACTACCTTCTTTATTTCAAGACAAAGATATTCAACATGTTTTTCAAGAATTTTGAATCTTTTTGCCAGAGTGACAAAATTATTTGGCTGATCTGGGAGATCAAAAATGCTTCCTTTGACTTCTTTTTTGCTATGGCCAATTCTATGAGCTTTATTCATTTCCCTGGTAAGAGCATCAACAATATAGTTAGAATTTCCAGGAATCCATTCTACATCAAAATCATATTGCTAGAACCAGATTTTCCATGCTAATAATCTTGCTCTTGCCATTTGTCTTGAAAATTTTGCTAACAAGAAATATTTAAAATTCATTGAGTCATTCCTAATCAAGAATTTTCTTGGCGCAAGATACAATTCAAATTTCTGAATGCCATTAAATATTGCAAGAGTTTCTTTTTCAGCAACAAAATAATTTTTTTGATTGGGGAGAAATTCTCCAGATGTATAGGTGTATAGTTCTTATTCTTTATTTCCCTCCTTCCTTTCAAAAAGAATGGTAAATTCATTAGAGGCATCTGTTTGTAGGATTAGCAATCCGTTTCCTGGGCGCTGCAGCTTTGGAAGGGATTTACATTCTTCTTTAAGATTTTTGACTGCTGCAGTTGCTTGACTAGACCATCCTGATTTCAAATGCTTTCTGATAGGGGCAATTTTTTCGGATAGCTTGGGAATGTATTTATGGATATAATTTAGAACAGCTAAAAATATCTAAATCATTTTGGTGTCTTTAAGTTCTTCGGGAAACTCAGCAAGCTTTGTGAGAACATGAGGCTGCATCTGTATATGTCCATCTATGACATGAATTCCTAGGAAATCAATATCATTTTGAAATAACACCATCTTCTTTTCTGAGAGAACAATACCGTGAGCTTTAACTTCTTGAAAAAATATTTCTAGATGAGCCAAATGTGTTTGTAAGTCTGGACTATGAACTAGAATATCATCAATGTAAGTTATGATAAAATCATACTTCCCAAAGATAAAATCCATTCTCTTCTAGAAGAAAGCAGGAAAATTCTTTAATCCAAATGGAACAACTTTCCATTGATAAAATCCTATCGGGCATGTGAATGTTGTCTTGTGCCGGTCTGCTTCTTCAATCTGAATCTTGTAATAACCAGATTTCATATCAAATTTACTAAAGATTTTACTTTTCTGAAACTTTTGCATTATTACTTCTTGATGAGGTAATGGATAATGAAAGATTTGAGTGATTGCATTCAATGGTTTATAATTAATCACCATTCTTGCTTTACCTCGAACTATTTCGGAATGATTTCGAACCAAGAATGCAGAACATGAATAGTGAGAGACACTAGGTTCAATCAACCTCAACTTCAACAATTCTTCAATCTGTTTCTTGATCTCTTGTTCATCAGAGGGAGTGCAAAGAATTAACTTACCTTTTACTCCATTATCATGCATGGTCACAATTTCTTGCTTGGGGCTCTCTTTTTCCCAAAACTTCTGGGGGTCTTCTGAGCAGCTTTTGACTAATTGCTGATATATAGAAATTTTTTCTTGAGACCATTGGGGGTCTATAACTGCTTTCCGTTTTTTTTTTGAGAGCTTCTTTATTCTTATAAATTTGCACTACTTGCCAATCTTTTGAATCATTTTTTGGCTTTCTTATACTGGTCTTTTTCTGGCTTTCTCTTCAAACTTCTAAGTCTGCAAATTTTAATCTTGGAATAGAGATTGCTTGCTTCTTAAAATTGAAGATAACTTTATCTTCACTGATTGTTACTGGTAATACTAAATTTATAAATGGCATGCCTAAAAATCAAAGAGGTTCTTGATCTTTTAGATACTCGCTTTAACTTTGGTATCAGAGCCCTGTCAAGTTCCTAATGGCTAGTTTAATTAGATCTTTTTCTACTCTTGAATGTCGTGTTGTTACTGAAGTTGATTCTAGATCTCTTGAAAAGGAGATCGATTCTGAAAAAGAATTAGAGATAGTAGAAAATCCCGAAAGTTGGAATCCTCCAACTCTTCATGCAACTGATGTCTATAAAACCCCTCTCTCTAATATCTTTCAGAAAAAGATGCTTTTAAAAGAAGTGGAAGTAAAAATCAAAGTCTCTGGTCCTTCTGTTCAGATTGTTTCTCTCTCTTTGTTTAATAATGAAGAAATAAAAAAAATTCGACAATATGCAAAAGACAAAAAATATTCCTATTTACATTTTGGAGGTATAAGGATAGGTTTGGCCCCTTTGTTTAGACATGGCTTAAATACTCCATGCATTGCTGAAGTCTTTGATACTCGACACCAAGGCTATGATCATGCTAGAATAGGTACTATTGTTGGTAACCTATCTACTGGATGTCAATATGGAACGATTTTTCCAGATTACTCTATTAGTCTTACAGACCCTCATCTGAAAGATTGTTGGAAACTTATGGTAGGAGTCCAAGGATTACAGATGGTTGATAGTAGTGAATTCCTATTTGTAATGATTCAAACATCCTTTCAGTTGACTAATACAGTACATCCGAAA
Organism: Pinus tabuliformis; assembly: GCA_031772625.1. Taxonomy (NCBI): domain Eukaryota; kingdom Viridiplantae; phylum Streptophyta; class Pinopsida; order Pinales; family Pinaceae; genus Pinus; species Pinus tabuliformis. Next base: position 1,307,015,756 of record CM062820.1, read on the forward strand.
TTAAAACAGCCAGTACTTAGAGATTGTGTGTCAGTTGGGTTAAATAATGCACAAGTAGAAGGAGTATCATATGATTCTATAGGTCTACCAAACGACTGGTATTTTCAATACAAGTCTTTAGCTGATGAAAAGAAACCAGGAAGCCTGACAAGAAGAGCCTCGTTGCAAGATGGAAAAATTAGAATACTTCAAGAAAAGCCTTCTGTCCAATGTCCTATTATTCATCCGAGAAAATATGCATTACCAGTCTCTGATTCTATAGAATCCTCATCCCAAATAGCCAGCACTTCCAGTCAGCCTGTACTATCTTCAAATGAATTGTATATACCTGAAGTTAAGCCTTTTCTTGCTGTAAATAAAATGTTTAGAATTTCTAGTTCTCAAGTTACCCCAGTTGAGGAATGGCAATTTTCCAATCGCCGCTTTGTCAAAGGAGGAAAATGGCCCCCAAAGACTAAATTCTATACTATTTCTTCTTCCTCAAAGCAACCTCCAACTTGAGTTGATTGTGCCCCCTTAGTTGAACACAATTCCTCAAATACAAATGATCTGGATCAATTGTATCAAATTGGTAATTATATTACTACATGGTGTTCTTATGCTGAAAATGCCATAGATGATCTGGGTGCATAAAATGAACTCATTCTAGCCAATCTCAAGCTCTTACATGATGAACAACAAGAAGAAAGAGCTAAGAAAGAAGCCAGAATGCAGAAGAAAGAACGACGAAGAAAATCAAAAGCATCTCAGAGCTCAAAATTCACTATAGATATGTCAACCCCAAATTTTTGGGATCAAGAAGAAACAGAAGCTAGCACCTCTGAAACATCTTTCAGGCCAATGAAAATAGAGTCTGTTCTAGAAAAGCCAAGAAAAACAAAAGCAGAAATCGTGACTCTTGAAAATGCAGCTTCTAAGTTCCCATCTTTCATCATGCCATCAATCCAAAAGGCAAATTTTGTTAAAGAAGTCCAAAAATATCCTAGGATAGAAGAAGATCTGTTTGCTTCTAATTCTAGTGGTTATATTTTAGATTTGGACAAATCAACAAATCCAGCTGAATCAATTAGAATATGGATTGGAGCTTTATACCAAATGCAAGTAACTACAAAGCTCGATAATGTATCCATATTTGTTCTAGCAGAAAAGAGAATGGCCGGAATAGTTTATGACTGGTGGATTGGACCACCTGAGTCAGAACGACAAGCAGTCGTTGCAGCAGGACTATCTACCTTAGAGGTACTACTGAAAACACTGTTTGTCCCGAGCCTATTGATGAGAAAAATCAAATCATTATAGATCTTGCTAGAATGGAGCTGAAAGAGTTAAAATATCTTGAATCCTTTGGTCAAGATTTTATGGCCAAAGTTTACAAAGAAAATCTTTCAAATGATTCAGTTCAGAAAATTTCTTTTCTATCAAAATTACCAGGAAATCTAGGAGATCTGATTTCTAAAGATATTGAGCTTCAAAGAAAATCTATTGATCAGATTTACTGGGTAGATCTTTTATTTCGGTGTCAAGAGAAGGTTAAATATCTCTGTTGGCAAAAACAAGCACATGATATAACTCCCAATGCTAATGTTTGTTGTGCTGTTTTGCCCTGGACACCATTTAAGAAAAAGAGAAAGCATAAAAGGTATGGAAAATTCAAGACCAAGAAAATTGCAAATCCCAAACGACCTTTTAAAAATTTCAGATTTCTGAAGAAGAGGAAACAACCGAGAACCAAAAATAATTGTTGTTTCATATGTAAACAAGAAGGACATTATGCTCGTGCATGTCCAAAGAGCACATCTGGTAAGTTAAAAGCTTGTGTTGATATTGAAGAATTCTGTGATGATTAGTTAGTTGTACAGTCAGAAGAAGAACCATCAGATGTATATATGTTGACTGATGCTTGTTTCCAAGAAAACTAGCGTCTATTCAGATCTGTTAGTCCAACTAAGATGGGTAGCTATCTTAGAAACAAACAATTCAAAGTAACTTGTGTTTTCATTTATGAGAAATAGATGAGAGAGAAGCAGAGAGCACCAACATCAGTCTTTCGCTTGGCCCCTTGCTTGTTTCCTCTCTCCCTTGATAGAGCTTTCGCCACTCCTTTCTCACTTGTCCCACTTCAAAGAACATTTGTAGAGTCAAAGCAACAAAATACCATCAAAGCATAGAGATCTATAACCATAAACAATGTAGAATCAGATGTACATTAACCATACAAATGCATACACAAATACAAGATTCAGAAATATACAAGTATATGGAGGAAAACTCAAATAGATTTATTGATAGAAGTAGTAGAAGAGAGGATTACAACCCAGTTGTCTGATCCAATGCCATCCTCCCAGCATGAAAGCCCTCTTCACCTCATGAAAAGCTAGATCACCCAACAATACAATGTCTCCCAGAGAAACCAACAGCACTTCCTTACAAAATACAAAATTCTAGCCTTTAGATCTCTAGGATGAGGGATCCATATATAGATATTTGCAGGTGGGTGAGTCAGCTTCTGGGATTTTGATTAGTGTCATTTCACTGATAGTTCTTGGTTCCACTTGGATATTTCATGATCTCTTACTCATCCCTGGGCAAATTCAGAGAGGCAAGTGTCATATGAGCCGTTTCTAGAAGATTCTCTGAGTTTCCACTTAGCAAACTGCCTCTGCCATTTGTCTGATCTCGCTCATTGCACCCTTTTTGTGTAGCAGGTGAGATGCATCGTACCCTTACCATGGAGCGGTCTGTATGGTCCAGTTTGGACCATTTCTGAGCAGTTTTTTAGGTAGAACTTCTGGGAAATGATGTAATCAGTTGACCTTGATCCTTTAGGGTATGAAACAACACTTTTAGGGGTTTAGAAGCCCTTGGTTTATGGACATATGTGATTGGGTTGCAGTGCCCAAATATGTCTATAACAGTTGCCCCCTAAATCATGAGGTCGTAAATCTTCTAATGTTGGGTGAAATGATTTATCATGAGGATCCGAGGTTTTTCGAACTGGAAGGTGACTTGTAATAAGATACAATACAGTACATTACCTTCATAATATTTTCATGACTAGATGAGGCGGGCATTCCCATGCTTAGCTTTATAAATTCATTTTCATGTACATAGGACAGACAATCGTCTGTGTGGCAAACTGACAATTCTGGTAGAGCCATAATCCTTTAGCTATTATCTGTGCAGCTATGGAGTACATTTGATGTCTTTATTTTCCTAAATATATCACAGCCCGGATGGATGAAACTAGATCCGGAGTCTTCAAACTCATTCAATCTTTGCCCGAAGCACAATTTTTATCCATGTGAAAAGGTGTTCTAATGTCGAACATGGAAAGACATCACCTGATTACCAGCCAATGATGTAAGCTGTTAACAGGCACAAGAGGAATCACTGATAATAATAATGACCCTCAAGGTATTGTAGTACAATTCACGTGGTGTGAATACATGAGTCAATGTTGAACACCACACAAAATCTTTCGGTTGAAGGCCATTGATGTAAACCTATCACCGGAAGTGAGAAAGTTGCCGTTGAGGCATGCAAGCTTCAAATTACTGAAAGGGTTGTTCCTAAATCAACTTCTTGGATAATGAGCTGATGTTGACAAGAAGTGATCCATCGTAGGAGGGCCTTAATGAATCCCACATCTACGACATGGAACAGAGCAAATGATTTTGTGGAGGTGAAAACGATCTGATGATACAAGGTTCAGGGTGGTGGTCATGAAAAATGGAGCATGAAGGTATTGTAGTGGGTGAGGCATTAGTTGGGTTGGTGAATTCTCTGAGCGACTTCTCTTGAACATATCGATGACATTGAAATGGATTGGTAGCGTTAACCCAAAAAATGGATGGTACGGAGGACCAATGGTGATATGAACAGTGAATGGAATAACCCAACCCGACTCAATCACAGTGACGGAGTGAAAGTGTCATGTTTAAGGGAAACCTGCTACCAATGAAGTTCTTCAAGTTTTCTTCCCTTTTTCCCCAGTCATTGCTGACCAGTACCTCTTTATTTTTGTCAAGCTTAAGGAGGATAACATATGTTTGTTCTATAGTTTGGCCTTCAGGCAAACCTGTCGCTATGTTTTAGCGAGCCTAGCGACAGTGAAACTCGCTCTTGTCTGTACGGACACGTTTTTCGCTATTGTTTTAACGAGTTTAACGACAAAGATAACTCGGTCCTTTTCAGTTTTAAAGAGTCTGAAAAGAGATGGAAAGGAAACTCCAGTAGTCCTTTTTCATAGTATAACCCCTTAAGTCCGAAAAAGTATAAAATAATATGGAAGGGATGACTTTTCCGATCACTTTAGCTAGCCGAACAAGACAAGCGCTCGATATTTTTGTGTAATGATCCCTCAGGTCCAAAATGATTAGAATATACAGGAGGGATGGCACTTCCAATCACTTTAACAACTGGAGAGGCCAATTGCTCGGCAATCTTTTCGTATTTTACGAGTCTAAAAAGAGCTTAAAAGAGACTCATTTTTTGAGGAACGAGTATGTTTTTGGGTAGCAACTGGTTCCAGGTAAGTTTGGAACTTTTCAATCACAGAAATGTAAAGAAGGTGGCTAACAAAATCACTCATCACAGAGGTTCCTCAAAAGGGTAAAAAACCAAGTGGAGGCATATGATCAGCTAAAAAGTGGAGGTGATCGTAAGAACACAACCAAGGCTCAAAAGCTGATAGCAATGCGATCACAAAGGTTATTTACCGAAAGTGGGTTCATTTTTTAATGAGCTTGAACTCTAGGGGAACATATGCTCATTGCTAGGTTTATTTTTTAATGAGCTTGAGCTTCGCGGAAACATGCTCGTGCCAGTCATATATTAAGGATGTCTCTCATTAGTAGGTTAATTTTTTATGGAGCTTGCGCCATGTGAAACTTTGCTCCAAAACCTTTTGTATGAAGGCTAGGAATGACTAACTACTGTCCTAAGGGTTAATGAACTACCGAGGTTAGGTAGGATAGTTTCGTACAAAACGTTTTCCTTTGCTTTGCCATCGTTGTCGGTCTTGACAAAGGTGAATGGTGGATCAGACCAGTCACCTAACCTAAGCAGTTTAAGTTAGTAAAAACTATGGGGTTAGATTTGCGTTGGTCACTTTTCACTTGCGTAGAAAAGGTTTTCATGCCCCCAAGTATAAAGAAAAGTAGAGTTTCCAGGTTACCATATGGAAGTTCTTGCGTTAAAGCAAGGTTGTTTCATCCACGTTGCAGACAAAACACTTCCTTGGCTCTGTCCATTGAAATAGACAAAGGTGAAAGGGCTGGATTCACTTCCAATCACTTAACCTTCGACGAGGGAATCCTATTTTTTATCTGGGGTTTTCCTACCGAAGCAGACCAGGGCGCATGCCCCCTGGGTTTAGTCACATTCACCAAATCACTCGCAGTCATCAGGTGGACGGACTGGAGGTTGATGAGACATTCCTTGTGTAAAGAGACCATTTAGGGATGGCATTTGACTAGTAGCCGTGTTTGAACCGGGGAATGAAAGCTGGTCAATGAGTTGGACCATTCTAGCTTCATACGGGAAACACATCACTCAAAAGAGTGAGGAAACAATAGCTCCCATGCTGTAAATGTAGTCACTCCCAAGGAGTAGATTGTAATATAGCGGCCCTTGGACTACCATCACGTTCAGATCAACGGTTTTCCTTCTCAAAGTTATAGGCAAATTTGGAAGAATCCCTAACGGTCGACTGGTTCCTTTATTGAACCCTGACAAATTTTGAATCTTAGGCAGAAGCGATGGTGAACCAAGCACTTTCCAAGCAGTTGAGGAAAGGATACTCACGGAAGCCCCTTCATCTATGATAGTGCCAACCATGATCACTCTGTAAGCTTGTACTATGATTCGGAATGGCACATTAGATGGTAGGCGGGGTCTCGCTAGTAGATTCCAATCAAAGGAAATGAGCAAATTGCTTGGAGGAGGGACCGAATAAATGGTTGGATGAATCTCTTGAACTGAGTAACTTCCTTCCTATGGTAAATGAACGAGTAGATTACCCCCATGTTCATCGGATTTTTTGTTAACAAAAATAATTTGAACGATATCATTCTCATTCTCTTTGGAGACTGTATGATTTGAAGATGGACCTTCTGAACACAAGACTGGGTCAACTGTCGTCTCGACCTGTTGAATTTGGTCTGGTGTGGACTCAGAGGGTTTATCTTCAATGATAGGAATTTTGACTGACAACAGAGATGTGTCAGTCAAATTTTCAACTAGCGATGGACTCGGCAAGAGTTTCTTGTATCTAGGTGGAAGTCGCTGTGGTGAAGCAGGACGGTTATCCAAGACTCTTTAAGCTTTGTCTAGAAAAGGAAAACGGTGGAGGGCATGATTGCCTTCACACAGCCTACAAGGAAATTTAGATCTTCCTTTCTGTCCATTGACTTTGTTTTCACTAGTTGATGGTGTACTCTCAACATGATCGACAGAGGTTGAAGACACCGATTGTGCAAGCGGGGAGACCAGTCTCTCAAGATCCATGGGATGCAAGGACAATCTCGATGATAGTGTTCTCCTTTGCAAATGACACATGGAGATTTAGGTTTGGAAGGTGCAGCATGCGGATTTTCACTAGACGATGCCTGGTTGCCCCGTTTCGCCATTGGCTTCTTCTTCTTCTTCTCCTTCCCTTTCTTCTTCTTCTCAGTTACTTGGTTTTTAGTGTTACTAGTTTCACCAAGAAAATAGGAAGAAGGAGAGGGAGAAACGAACGAAGTGGAAGGTGGGGGAGAAATTTTAGTATCATCTGGTTGCTGATTTGATTGTTGAGGAATTACGGTGTTTTGAACAACAAAGGTTGAGAATAGCCATACTGGCAGGTCAATTGTAAGTCCTGGAAGGGACAATGTAGCCATGTATGGAGCACCAATATCTCCCCAAGAAGAGAAGGACTAGGATTCCCCCCAAGGGGAAATCCTTGATTGGTGGACTCCATTTTCTCAACCTAAGACCAACGAGGGAATGGTGATGTTATTCTGATTAAAATAAATTTTATGACGCTTTGACACAACTCGCTTTTTCAATTTTTAAGAGTCGAGAAAAAGCTAAAGATGACTCTAGTCGCCTTTGATTTTTAATGAGCCTAAAGTGACAAGTTCTCAGATGGACCTTTTCTTTTAACGAGTCTGAAAAGGAACGAAAGTGACTGCACTGGAAGTCTAGGCAGAGGGATTACCAAACCAATCGCAAAACTTCAATATACACCTTGGTGGTAAATTATAGAGAAATTACCGAGGACTTTACATACGGTAGTAAATCTTCCCAAATGCTGTGTTCAGTGCATTGCAATTGATAGGGCGGTAGACGTAGCTTCCTAAGTATAAAGGATATCAACCTATTGTGGTCTCCCAATATATACTCGATGGTACGTGGGAGCACAAGTCCGTACTGGCACTTGTCGTATCAGAGAGGAGGAATCACCCAACCTACAATGAAAACGATAGTTACCAGGCTTTACGACGCCAGAATACATCTCTAGCCTAGTCTTCTAGATGTTGTGCATTAGGTTCCAAAGCGTTTTTATGTTTATTGAGGTTTATTTTACAGTCGATATTTCTTAAGAAGTTTACCTTTCAAGGTTCACCGCGTGATGTAGATATACAATTCCTAAATATGCAATCTAAATGACAAACAGTCGTTGATTTTCTTTTAGCAATGAAAATCCTAGCTGCTAAGGAGAGAAGAGTAAAAATTCTTTCAACATAGAGTAGAGAGCACACACTAAATGCACTTTCCCCAAATCAATTTACGCATGCAGTCTAAATGCAAATGCACATGCATGTATTTTTTTTTCCGTTTCCTTAATGTGAGAATGAAAAAAAGAAAACTAAGTACAGATCTGAACTACTTTTCCTGAAAGCGACACTTTAGCAATTTCTTTTCAAAAACGAAAGGAAGACTAAGACGACACTTTCAATTCTGAATGGAAAACTGCTTTCGACACTTCAAAGAATTGATAATACAAATCAAATACAATGGCAAAAGTGTAATCGACTATCTAAAAGAGGAAGACTTTACGACACTCTTTTTCTTGACTAAAAACGACAGTTGCGACACTTTCAAATCAAAAGACGACAGTTCGATTAAGCTACTATTTGCAAAGGAGGACTGTAAATGATGAAAAATACATAAAAAAAACATTCACAATTCCTTATCAATGGAGGCTGAATAATGTAAAGGAAGAAGGTTTCAATAGTGATATACTGATCATAGACAGCAAAACTACTGAATAGAGCTAAAAACAATGAAGAAAAAACAAAAATCTAGAGGTAGAAACAGTCTCACTCAATCATCACACTTGTCCTTAAGGGAAGCATGGATGCATCTCACTTGCATCACACGGGAGGTGCGATGCATCCAGACATCTAATAAGAGACAGTGCGATGGTCCAGGGATAAGACTGAGCTTGGTTTTCACTCACAGTTTGCAGCTAAGATCAGGGATTTATGCTGAGCTTATGATAGGTAGTAAACATAAAGTATAGGGGATGATCTAACGAGGTTATTTGAGCTACCACCAAGGCACTTAGGATGTTTGCAAGTCAGATGTTCAGCTCATAAACCACACTAGAGATTGACTAAAGTAGGATTGATCTACTTTGCAGTTGCATAGAAAAACCAATTTGAAGGCTAGTTGGCTTAACTTCAGGCTCTCTCTATAGTTTATAAAGCAAACAACAGTAACAAACAAACAAACTATTCGTTCCCCAGTGGAGTCGCCATTTTGTTTCCGGGAAAACTAGTGTCTATTCAGATCTGCTAGTCCCACTAAGATGGGTAGCTATCTTAGAAACAAACAATTCAAAGTAACTTGTGTTTTCCTTCATGAGAAATAGATGAGAGAGAAGTAGAGAGCGCCAACCTCAGTCTTTCGCTTGGCCCCTTTCTTGTTTCCTCTCTCCCTTGATAGAGATTTCACCACTCCTTTCTCACTTGTCCCGTTTCAAAGAACATCAGTAGATTCAAAGAAAAAAAATACCATCAAAGCATAGAGATCTATAACCATAAACAATGTAGAATCAGATGTACATTAACCATACAAATGCATACACAAATACAAGATTCGGAAATATACAAGTATATGGAGGAAAACTCAAATAGCTTTATTAATAGAAGTAGTAGAAGAGAGGATTACAACCCAGCTGTCTGATCCAGTGCCATCCTCCCAGCATGAAAGCTCTCTTCACCTCATGAAAAGCTAGATCACCCAACAATACAATGTCTCACAGAGAAACCAACAACACTTCCTTACAAAATACAAAATTCCAGCCTTTGGATCTCTAGGATGAGGGGTCCATATAAAAATATTTGCAGGTGGGTGAGTCAACTTCATGGATTTTGATTAGTTCCATTTCACTGATAGTTCTTGGTTCCACTTGGAGATTTCATAATCTCTTACTCATCCCTAGGCGAATTCAGAGAGGCAAGTGTCATATGAGCAGTTTCTAGAAGATTCTCTGAGTTTCCACCTAGCAAACTACCTCTTCCATTTGTCTGCTCTCGCTCATCACACCCTACAGAAGGGTTTTTCAGTATGCTTCGCACCCTTTGTGTGTAGCAGGTGAGATGCATTGCACCCTTAGCATGGAGCAGTCTATATGGTTCAGTTTTGACCAGTTTTGAGCAGTTTTTCAGGGAGAACTTCTGGGAAATGATGTAATCAGTTGACCTTGATCCTATAGTGTATGAAACAACACTTTTAGGGGTTTGGAATCCCTTGGTTTATGGACATATGTGATTGGGGTTGCAGTGCCCAAATATGTCTATAACAATGCTTCTTTATCAGAAGAAGAAGAATTAATCAGTTCTGTTCAAAAAATGAATATTTGCTATGATTGTTCTACTGATGAGTCCTCAGTTGAAAATGAAGAAGAACTTCACTACAGTGAAGAATTTGAGACTAAGACCGATAGTTCTGAAGCAAGTGAAACCGAATCTTTATGTTGGTCTCTACAGTCAGAGAAAGACAAAGGAAAGTAAATAATTCCTATTCTCCCTCAATTAAATTCTTTTTGTCCATATAAGAAAGATATTGGATAGACATCTTCCATGCCAGTTCCTGAATTCAACCTGGCAGCAGAACAAAGTTTCTTAAAGAAAATGGTAAAAACACATAATCTTTGTATATAACAGTCTTTGTGCAGGTTCGAAATAGTTGGATCGATCTTGATGCATTTATTGATACTGGCGGCTCAAACAATCTTGCCAGACCGTCGTTATTCAAAGGATTATGGAAACCTCTCCAAAACATCCTAATTTCTGAAACGGTCGGAGGTACAGTTAATCTCACCCACTATGTAGATAATGTGTCTTTAAAAGTAGGTGGGAAGATTGTAAAGATATTTGCTATCCAGCATTATGATCCATCAGCCAGTTTATTTTTAGGCATGCCATTTATAAATTCAGTGTTACCAGTAACAATCAGTGAAGATAAAGTTATCTTCAATTTTAAGAAGCAAGCAATCTCTGTTCCGAGATTAAAATTTGCAGACTCAGAAGTTCGAAGAGAAAGCCAGAAAAAGACCAGTACAAGAAAGCCAAAAAATGATTCAAAAGACTGGCAAGAAGTACTGCAAATTTATGAGAATAAAGAAGCTCTCAAAACAAAATAGAAAGCAACTATAGACCCCCAGTGGTCTCAAGAACAAATTTCTATATATCAGCGATTAGTCAAAAGCTGCTCAGAAGACCCCCAGAAGTTTTGGGAAAAAGAGAGCCCCAAGCAAGAAATTGTGACCATGCATGATAATGGAGTAAAAGGTAAGTTAATTCCTTTCATTCCCTCCGATGAATAAGAGATCAAGAAACAGATTGAAGAATTGTTGAAGTTGAGGTTGATAGAACCTAGTGTCTCTCACTATTCATGTTATGCATTCTTGGTTTGAAATCATTCCGAAATAGTTTGAGGTAAAGCAAGAATGGTGATAAATTATAAACCATTGAATGTAATCACTCAAAGCTTTCATTATCCATTACCTCGTCAAGAAGTAATAATGCAGACGATTCAGAAAAGTAAAATCTTCAGTAAATTTGATATGAAATCTGGTTATTACCAGATACAGATTGAAGAAGTAGACCAGCACAAGATGACATTCACATGCCCTGCAGGATTTTATCAATGGAAAGTTGTTCCATTCGGATTAAAGAATGCTCCTGCTTTCTTTCAGAAGAGAATGGATTTTATCTTTGGTAAGTATGATTTTATCATAACTTACATTGATGATATTCTAGTTCACAGTCCAGACTTACAAACACATTTGGCTCATCTAGAAATATTTTTTCATGAAGTTCAAGCTCACGGTATTGTTCTCTCAGAAAAGAAGATGGTGTTATTTCAAAATGATATTGATTTCCTAGGAATTCATGTCATAGATGGACATATACAGATGCAGCCTCATGTTCTCACAAAGCTTGCTGAGTTTCCCAATGAACTTAAAGACACCAAAATGATTCAAAGATTTTTAGGTGTTTTAAATTACATCCATAAATACATTCCTAGGCTATCCGAAAAAACTGCTCCTATCAGAAAGCATTTGAAATCAGGATGGTCTAGTCAAGCAACTGCAACAGTCAAAAATCTCAAAGAAGAATGTAAATCCCTTCCAAAGCTGCAGCCCCCAGGAGACGGATTGCTAATCCTACAAACAGATGCCTCTAATGAATTTTGGGCAGCGGTTCTTTTTGAAAAGAAGGAGGAAAATAAAGAAGAAGAACTATGCGCCTATGCATCAGGAGAATTTCTCCCCAATCAGAAAAATTATTTTGCTGCTGAAAAAGAAACTCTTGCAATATTTAATGGCATTCAGAAATTTGAATTGTATCTTGTGCCAAGAAAATTCTTGATTAGGACTGACTCAATGAATTTTAAATATTTCTTGTCAGCAAAATTATCAAGACAAATGGCAAGAGGAAGATTATTAGCATGGCAAATCTGGTTCCAACAATATGATTTTGATGTAGAATGGATTCCTGGAAATTCTAACTATATTGCTGATGCTCTTACCAGGGAAATGAATAAAGCTCATAGAATTGGCCGCAGCAAAAAAGAAGTCAAAGGAAGCATTTTTGATATTCCAGATCAGCTAGATAATTTTGTCACTTTGGCAAAAAGATTCAAAATTCTTGAAAAACATGTTGAAGATCTTTGTCTTGAAATAAAGAAGGTAGTTGGACTCAGGCTTCGAAGGAATCAGTGGATTCAGAAATGTCAAGCCTGGCAATCAAAGAATATTGGCACACTTCTTGGATTGGATCCTGAATTGGTAAAAGTATACTCTTTACCAAATATGAAAGTCAAGTTATATTTCAAAACTCTTGATGATCTATGGTCCATACAGTATACACAATCTATGATTTGGGTTTTACAGATTTTAAATTATTATCAGATGATTGGTTGTATTGATTTTGCACTTGAAATCTTTACAAGTGCTAAGATGATGGACCTTGATGATATTAATATCAAGATAGAAGTTGGAAAGTTTTTACAGTCCTTAAGAATCCCAGATCTATTCGAAGAAATGGAAGCATCATATTTACAAAGAAGAGATGCAGATTATATGCACTCAGATACTTTTCCTCAGTATGAAATCTTCGAGCCATTTGCAGATTGGGAAATCAAGGACGGATATTGCAAGAAGAAACAGGTTGAAAGAACATCCCAATGTGTAGAAAGAACTCTGCAGTATATCAAAATCTTTTCAACACCATGGGATTTTCAAAGCCCAGAAATCAGAAATGCTATTGATCCAAATCCTTTTTCACAGGTTTTTGCAAAACAGTTTCTAGAAAGTTTCACCTTTGAAAAAAATAGAGATGAAGTGAATAGAGTCTTGGGATGGTTAAAAGAATTTCCCCTACAAAAATTGGTTGAAAAAATCCACATCATTAAAAAACTAACAGAATTACAAGGGAAGCATCCTGTTTTAAAGTTTTCTGTGAACCAAAAAGCATTAATCACAGTTGGAGTAAGTTCAAGAAACTGGACAGCAGACACTATATGTTTAATCAGCTTGTTACTATCAACCAGGGTTTGCGCAACATTTAATTTTGAGTTTGGATGGCAAGAAAAAGAGGGCGTAAGTGATCACTGCAAAATCTGGGTACAACACACCATAGAAACAACAACCAATATGTTCCAGATATTCAAGTGTGAATTATTGAATGGGATAGAGCTACCAGTACAACATATGACAACCTTCTCAAAAGCTCATAAAGATTCCTTTCTGGACATAAAGATAAATCCTATGTCTTATATCAATAGATGGAGAAAAAGAGATGACCCAGTCAAGCTACCCTACCAAAGCCACCATGCCTTTAGAGATCGAATAAAGTTGAAAGTTGGACAGTCCTCTAAAGCAACTACAACATCTATAGCACCAACATCTTCAAAAGGAAAGGACATTTTATTTTTATATGTGTACCAAGATGCTCAAGACCCCACCGAGCCGGACTACGAAGAAAAATATCTAAAAATAATGGAGGAATCATATCTACAAAAGAATCTATCTTCTGACGAATTTGATGATTATGATGAAGACCGCAGCCCTACGAGACCATGGTGATAGTCCTTTGATTCTCTATAAATAGTAGAAAGTTTGAATTATTGTACTCAGTGTGCTTTTGAATTATTGTACTGGAATATTGAGTAGACACCGTCGGACTATGGAAATGCTGACAGGACCCTCAATTATTTCCACTTTTTGTCATGTCTAGGTAAAATTAGATTCTTTAGGAGGTCTATAAAATGAGAAATCGGCAAAAGAGAAGCCCATATTGTTGGACTGAGTGCTTCTAAACTCTAAGATTTCTTGTTTTTCTGTAATGCTCTGTAATTTTTCTTTTTGAGTTAATAAAATCTTCGCACACCCTTTTACTCTAAGTTGAGTTGTTCACTTGATATCTTCTTCTAAGTATCAGTAAGGCTGCAAGGGAGGCATTCGTAAAGCTGCTGAGAGAGTGCCCACAGAGAGGTCGAGTTGCAGTAGACACGCGTAGCAAGTGCTAGAAGATACCGTCTCAAGGAGCCACTTTACTGAACAATAAGAGGTTCTCGATCTTTTAGATACTCGCTTTAACTTAAAATAATATTAAAAAACAACTATGTGGAATTTTTTTTATTAATTTCTTGATTTTTCCTGAGGCCACTTTCAGGCTGAAATTTCTTCTAATGAGATTGTGAAAATGGAAACTATATATATTTTTTTCAATGTAGTTTACTCATCGATAGATGGCTACTATGTCCATGGTAACTATTTGGGTAGATCTACCTGAAGGGATCACTTTTCTCATTAGTATATCCCAACCCCAAGAGCGTGGAGGACAATTGACCCCGTGACCTCCCATTTTCAAGGTGCTTTTAACAATGGGAACTCCGATAATTGAGCTAACCCTTAGGGCTCAAAAATAGAATGCACAAATATATGTCAAATCAATTCCTAAGTCTTTAAAAATTCAACTCCAATTCTAATTAAAAATACTAATTTGATTGTAGTTCAAATGATTTGCAACCCCTTTTACAACGAAGAGAGTTATATAAATAAAAAAAATAAAATAAAAGATAATGTTTGTTTCCTAAACATTAAAAAATCTTTGTATCTTGCGAGAGGATTTTCTTGCATATAAGAAGGAAACAAACTTATCTCATTAATATGAATGTGGATAATTTCTTTCTTTAACTGTTTCTAATCTTCATCCATCTGATGTGATTGTTGTCTTGTATCTTATGTTGATTGAGAGGGATCTGTTTCCTTTTCTTTCTGTTTGATATATCTAAACCACTCATTATATCTATCAGATATTTTAGGTAAATAAACAGGGATAATATTTTTCAGGTTAATCCTGCACTAACCAATACATTTCACGGTATATATTTTCTTGAGCTTGTATTTGGAAGAGAATTTGGAAATTAATTTCATACATTCATATGGAAATTGGAATAATTTATGAATGGTGTCGTTCTAATTAGTAATTTTACGGATTTCACTATTACTGGACTCTTATTATCGCTAATCATCTGAATGCAAATGGTAAAAGGTAATATTTCCTCATTTCCTCCTAGATGAGGCATATTGAATTCTTTAATAATATCTAGTGCATTGTCCGAGACATAATCACACCAATTTAGAAAATTCCTTGATCCATTCCTTAATGATGAAGCAATTGGATTTCCTTTGATCTATTGATATTTTCTTCAATTTCTTTCCTTCCATAGAGAATTTACTCAAAACTTCATATTTTTACTTATTCTCCGCATGACAATTTTGTCAAATTGACCTAGTAGCACATTATCATATTCCATCCTAACATCAACTTGATATGTGATGGTTATCAAATCATGATGAAGATTATAAATTTTATTCAACTAACTGAAGAATTTTAACTCAACTTGCTTGAGTTGATCATTAATAATAACAACTTGATCTTTGAATACCTTCACTTCTAAAGGTTCTTCCTTTAATTTGTTTATATATTCCTTTAAAGAGGCAATACAAGCTTCAAAACCCATAGAAATTATTTGTGCATTGATCTCAAACTCCTCTTTTAATATATCAATTTCTCTAGCTCAAGCGTGTCGCATATCTTCCATCTATTGAGTGTGTTTATTTTCAATTTCACCAATACTTTTCTTATAATGTTCTTATGCTTCATATTTTTCATTTTGATGCTTCTCTCCAATCTATGTTATGGCCATGGAAAAACCTTCTTCTCGTAATACAATGGGATGTGGGATTGAAATTATTTCTCATGGGAAATTATGTTGTTTGCTAATTCAATATGAAATTGTTTGATCTTTCTCTGACATTATGTAATTCATTAGATAGTATATGCACTAAACCTTGATTCGCTAAAGCAAAAGCCCCAAGGGCTGAGGATATTTCCATGGCTCTACTTTTAGGGTTACATAGTTCTTGCCAAACCATTGTTGATGAAATTTCAATCATAGATGGATCATGTTTCCTTTTCCTTGATCTTTTGACAATTGATTTAGATTGTGAACTATAAAGATAATCTCCAAGAGAAACTAGTGTTTGTTTCGTTAGTTCAACTTCATCAACATGTCTAAAAACATAGGAAAAAGGTAAAATATTTGTTTCCAAAGGAGTCATGAAAACTCCTGGGGAAATTACCTCAATTATTTGTATAGAGGAGACTGGGATTGCTCATTTTGATGAGTATTTGGTTGATCTACTTTTTTTGGTTATGTATGTCTTTTATCAACAATTTTATGATCAACAAGTTTTTGAGTTTGACTTATTGATTCTTAAATTTCCTCTGTTATTTTCTTTTTGAGAATGATGCCTTGTACTTGTAGTTCTTCTTTTTGATAAGAAAAATCAACCTATTTTTCTACATGTTTTGTAAGATTTGGTTGTTGTATGACTCCTTCTACTTGTTTCTCCTCTTTAATAAGTTTTGGTTGAATGGATTCTATTTGATCTAGTTGTTAAATGTCCTCTTCTTAACTAAATTGTTGAGCTTGAAAATCCTGAGTGCATGTAAGTTCATTATTGCTATCTATAAAATGGATGCTTATCGATCCTATCATTTGCAACCTATCTAAAGGAATACCATAGGTTTTACTCCTTTACTTAATATAATAGAGATAACTATTTTGTCTAAATTTTTGTACATTATGTCTTTGTTTCAGGTTCATCTAACGAATACTCTAATAACAACAAGATCAAAAGAATTAACTTGTCCAAAGTAAAAATCAAGCAATAGTTCTTGATAGATATAAAATTTTGAATACATAATAGAATTCATATGAACATTAAAAACATCAGGTGGATCATATTTGTAAAAAGTTAGAGAATGTAACCAAACTTCATGAAGACTATTTCTTCAACCACTGCATGTCGTCTATCTTTAAGAGTCAATTGACCAACTTTAATAGGAAAAATGAGCCAAAGTTTTTTTGAATTCCTGTGTAATAACTTTGTGATTCCATTGACTGCTATTTGATTAGGTATTTCCCTTACTGCAAGTCTTTTACGAATAGATTTTGGAAGCACATGAGGACCAACTTCACATCTATAAATTCTGAAACATATCCAACACCATGTAATGTTGATGAATTTCTTTGTTGATTCTAGGTGGAGACATGCCAAAAATAAATTGATAAAAGTATAACATGAAATTATCGTAAATATCATATAAATTATCTTTGTATTGACTTTTCCATATTATACAACAAAATTGATGAATGGGATCTTCACTAAAGACAAGTTTTAATTCATCAATGGAAAGGGAACTAAATCTATTACAATGTCCATTATAAAATCTTACATGTAAAAACCTGGATCAAATCTTGGTGGGGATGATTGTGATAATTTTCAAACATTTGACAGGTTCGGTGATAAAATAACTACCCAATTGAACATTTTGGAATGGTTCATAATACCATAGACCACAGGAACCCATTCTAGCTTAAAATGTTCTAAGTTCGATTCTCCATAAAGTCTGGATCGCATTTTAACCATAAATGTGTAAGGGTTCTTGAATTGTCCAATTGAGTAGAGTTCAATTGATCTATTCTTAAAAGTTACAATCATATATCCATTCCTTTATGCATCCACCCACATCAAATTTTTGTTACTTTAATACATTCTTTTCAAAATTAGTCTTGTATTCCTTATTGAGATAAAACTCAGGAGGATTTAACTTGTACATTGACTGTAAGATTTTAGGCTTCCATGAAGCTATAACTTTGTTGGAATTATTCACTATTGGACATGTTTCAACATAAGCATGAGATTTGATCCAAATTACTATATCATAATAAGGAAACAAGGTTGGACTGGTTGCAACCTTATGTAGCTTGGTCTTCTTTATGAGTTTGAAATTCTCTGAATTAGAGGATGAGTCATCTTCTTAGCCATTTCCCTCTATATTTCTCCATCCATCATTTCCAAAAAATTCATTCATCTCCTCCCATGACATGGATCCTGCAGATTTCATCCTGAATGTAGTATTAAAGAAGATATATGAATTAGGGTTCTTCTCCTCAAATGGTTTAAATTTTGGCTCCATTACTTTTAGCTTGGTTTTGATATTTTGAACAAAAAGATTAGTGGCTTTAAATTTTCCTTTTTGACCCATTATCCTTATGTAAGGGATGGCAAAATTGTTTTTCTACAAAGTAAATTGTTTGGGCATTGGGTATAGCCTAGGGAAGAAAGTCAACATCCCTCTTAACCTAAAGGCAAGAGATAGGTTGTTGGTACTAGGCTAGCCATTAGAATAGACTCACTTAAGAGTGCAACAAATATCCTTTGTTCCAGAGAGTCAACATGTCAACTTGTGAGACTTGAACCTAGGTGGGAGGATAACAACTATTCTACCCAACCACCCAAGCTAAACTCAATTGGCTAAGGACTACAAAATTATTTAAGCAAACACATGTATTAGTTTTCATGCAAAAGAAAGATTTAACTTTTACTGATACTTACCACAAAAGATGATATCCTTCAACCAACACAATTTCTTTGAAGAAAAATCAACTATTTTAAACACTGGAAGTGAAACAAATCCTCTACATATAAAAGTTCATTCAGCGTGTGAAGGTTTCTATGTGTTTCTTCAATGACATGCAAAAAAATCCCAAAAATTCACTAAGTACAAATATTTTTGGCACCTGGGGAAAATCATTAATGATCATCACATACGAATTAATTACCTACCTAATTGCCTTTTTAGGATAAAAGACTAGAACTCCAGGTATCAAGGTGTTGTAGCTACAACATCCCCCCTCTCTTCATAATAAAATGAAACCCTCTATGTAAAATTTACTCCCTCTATGTTTGATTTGTTTTGATTTGTCTTTTCAAATTTTTGTTACTCCACTACATGTGTTTCTTTCACATTTTCGTGACATCTCTTGCTTTGCTAATTTGTATATAAACTTTGAAAAATAACACCATATAGGTTTTCTTTTTGTTTTCATTAGATTTTAATTGTTTTATTACCCTCTCTTTGCATGAAAACATTGATGACATTAGTGTCAAGAAGGCAACGTCACATCTTCTGTTATCACATCACCCATATTCTACATATGGATTTTCATGTAGCTCATGGTTTAAAAAACACTTCTTAGGAAACCTACAAATCTTCATTCAAGTAAAGGAGAACCATTAATAAACATTGTAAATATATAAAGAAATGTTTAAAAAAAATATTTTTAGTGTTTTGTAAATTGTATTAATATTGTAAATATTTAAGCTTATTGAATTACACAATTACCTTAATGTATTGTTGACAGTGTTGGACCCACTTACATTCAAGGGATCTCCCCAATATGAAGTCCCAACTAGACCTCACACTGTTTGGTGTAGGAGTCCCATCCGGTATGATGGCCCGGTTTCCATTATCTTAAATATATGCCCTAACTCTTGCTTGTCAACACATGAGAGTGGTTCACTTAGTCTTCCAAAAGCGAGGTTCGTGTGCCTGGTGAGTGCTTAGTGTAACTTTTGTGTACGTTCTTTCAATACAGAGGGAGAAGGGAGAGTGAGTCTCAAGTCGAGAGGGAATAGTCACAACTCAGGTAGAGACACACAACAAAATAGGATCTACGCAACTTCCAGAAGAGTAGTCCACACGGATGCGGCAATCACAAACACAAAGTGAATAGATAGAACGTACAACACCCAGTGGAGTATTCCACACGAGTGTGATGGTCGTTATAACAAGTTTACAAGAATGAGTTTGTCTAGTGTCTAACAGAGTAGTCCACATAGGCGAGACAATGATAACAACTGATACAACACATTTCCAACAGTGTATGCACTAAAACAACCAAAAATAGTTCAACTATCTTAGTACAAGTTAGAGAAACATGCATTACAAGTTTCCAAAGAATAGTCTTACAAACAAATACAATACATGTGTGAAAACGTGTTCACTTGTTAATAGGCTTCTGAATTAAGTGAAATTTCCAAGACACATTCGTACACCATACATCACTAACCCTAGTAGTGGGGAATTCGAGCCATTGTTCACTCCTAAAAAAAAATACTACAGACTCTTAAGGCTTTGTGGGAGGAGCCAAGGTGAAAAAGTCTTTTTCATGTACAAATTAGGGGTATACATATTCAAGGGTGAACTTGACCCTTGTGACCCTTCGACTTCCCCCATGATTGTTTGACTTACATGACTCTTCAACTGACATGACTCTTCAACTTCATATGTGGTTCTCTTGGACTTTTACGTTACATTACATTTATTACAACATGTATGGACCATAGTAGTGATGTAGTTGAGCGGACTCATGACATGACTTGACATGACACTACTGGTATATACATGCTAATGGTGGGGTCCATGTCGAGTTGTTGTGCTACTGAGTAATGAGTGTGCTCTTGGTGTATCATAGCTTCACCTCTTCATGACAAGGTGTGTGGAATCTTCGATGGTCTTGGTGTTCGCTTGATGTTGCATGTGCATGTATCTGCTTCATCGGATACTTGGTATGCTTCATGTGTTCATCCATTCGCGAATAATTCTCCTAACATGTGCTCCTTGTTCATCCCGTTCGTCGTCACGCCATGTCTCATTGATGTACATGTCTCTACAATCACTCATGACAAGACAACATCAAATCCAGAAATCCCCTAGTATAACATGATGCATTATCTTTTGTTTTCGGGTGCAGGTGACTGGGAGAGAGGAAAAGGCTCTGAAACTGCATAGAGCACATTTTAGGCCGGGATGAGAGGCTCTAGAGAATTGTCAAGAAAAACTGCGTAGAGGTCACTAATAGGCAAGGTTGAGCAGTTTGGGACAACAGTGACATCTACGAGATATGGCTCAGTTGGGGGGAAGAATTGTGCAATTTTTCCAGGGAAGGAAGTGAGGATAGTAGGAGGCATTGGCAGTGAAAACTACACAGTATTCTAGAGGAGGCTGGGATCAAGCTATGGGAGATTATTGGTAAAAACTATGCAGTTCTGACCAGCAGTCAAGCAGGACATGATTGTGTAGTTTCTGGGCTGAGCGGAGTGATGGGCGGCAGGTGGACTGTCAATGAAACTATGAAGTTTTCACAAGGAGTGGAGAGTAGGCCAATAGGGGGACTACTTGGTAGAACTATGCAATTTTCTGGTATAGTGCAGTGACAGGCAGAGGGTGCCTATCCCTCATGTTTGCATAGTTTCTTTAGGTAGTAGAGGTAGGCAGGTTAGACAACTACTGCATAGTTTTGGAGATGAGTGAAGCCCTGGGTCACTGCTCAAGTCAAATTTTTCGGTTGACTAGCAGGAGGCTTGATGGATAGGCTTGCAGGAAGCGCAGACTGAGATGGCTTCTTGGGAAACTTTTGCGATGTTCTAGGTGACAACTAGCTCGGTTGATTCAAGAATTGCGTAGTGTAGACTACCTGGAGGGAAACCTTAAGCTCTGTGCAATTATGGGAAACATTTCTTGGTCACTGAGGGCTGATACTACGCAGTATAGCTCAGTGGAGGTCTAGCTAATGGAGGGTGGTCTGGTCGATAGATATTTAGAAAAATGGTTAAGTGTGTAAGCGAGTGAACTCGTGTATGCATGACCTTGGGAACACACACTCAACATGACTCGACAACAAGGCACCTCAAGCCACAAGACAACATATGCTCAGCATGACCCTCTGCAGGACTTTCTAATTGTGAAAGAGACAAGTGTGACACTTGGGATGGAACTTCGAACGACCGTGATGACACTTGGGCAACAGTGATTACAAAGTTGTGTGTGAGTGTGAGGACTGTTTACATAGTCGAAACAACTCATGCAAACAAAGAAAAACCTTCTATATCACCAGAACAAGGTCACAAGAATGACATAGCAATCAACATGCCAAAGATGATAGTTGGTCAAACAAGCGAAAAGGAAGCAAAACATGTAGAGGAAATGCATGAAATGACTTTTTGTTTGCACACATGAATGTTACTGAAGACAATATGATATGACAATGACAAGAAATCTTGCAAACTCAACTAAGAGGTGTACTTCAAAAGGTGTTCTTTACTTACCATACTTACCCTCAAGATGATAATGCATCCGACAAAGTTTGCTTGCGGTCCTGATCTTTTCCATAACCTAGTTTATTGTTCCTTCTCCTCAACTCCCTAAGAGTGATCTAGCATGTCATCTTTTCCTCTAATCATTGAGAGATAGATTTGTGCAATTTCAATGGATAGTGGCTACTGTCGGGATGATCTGCATAGTTTTCCATAGCAAGGATGGGTTGTCTTCTCTACGCAATTTTGTGAGAGCAAGGTTGTTGGCCTGCTCTACGCAATTTTCTAGAGCAAGGATAGGTTCTTAGGAAAACACTGCACAATTTTGAGATGCAAGACACTACCACGCGATGGGGTCCTAGTAGGACACCTCTGCACAGTTTCTAAATGCAGGGCAGTCGGAATGCTTTACGCATTTTTGGATAGCAGTGTTGGTTGTCTGACTTCTCTACGCATTTCTGGAGAGTAGTGTTGGCTTCCTGACTGCCACGGGGGCTTCACTCAATAAACCTCTGACATATCATGTGCGATCATGGAATATTAAACAATACCCTTAATTTGAGTACATATTGGAAAATACCTCTAAAAATCATATTATTTAACCCCCTACCAATATAAACCCAATACACCTCCCCGATTTAAAAAACCCATCTTTCACTAGATATTGTAGGTATCCATTTCTTCATTAACATTTTTTATACCCCTTTATATTTTTTCATTAACTTTGAACTCCATTTTTTATACCCGTCAATATAAAAACCCTTTACCCCCAATATATTATGTCAATTTCCCCTCATTATATATACCCCAATATGAACACACGTGCTATGGTATTTCTCCCGCAGTGTGAAGCCTCTGTGTTGACTGCTCTGCGCATGTTTGGAGAATAGTGCTGGCTCAGAAACTGAGGGACAACACTGCGCAGTTTTTGAACACAGTGGGTTCCGACTGGGGAGGGACACTTGAGGAAATCATTGCACAGTTTTGGATGCCAAGGGAGGCTGGGGTTTCTGCGCACTATGCAGTTCCAGCAGACGAGGGAAAAATATTAAGTGTTGCAGAAGCAAAGTGCATAGTTCCGGGAAGCTGGATGAGGTTAGGTTGCTCAGGAAATTAGCTAAGTGTGAGATCAATGAAACAGATGTAAACAGTGATAAGACTTGAATATGATCACATACAAACGCTTAGTGATACAACGTAGACCATCCAGAACTTATAAAACATACTATGCTTAATGCAACAACCTTCGCGACAAGAGTTCATGAAGTGAGTGTGAAACATGTCTATGTAATGAAAACAACTCATGTACACACGATTTCCCTTGAAGCAAAACAACATTCCCTTTTCATTACAAACAACAATCTCTATGCCCAAAGATGACACATGCTGCATAAAGATGAGAACATGAACAACTCTTAAGCTCAAGGAGGTAAGCTTGAGATCATCAACATACCAACAAGTGACCAAGGAACGATCAATCGTAGGATCCAAGGTAGGCTCTGAAATTTGCATGCGAGCCAAAATTTTGGAGGGTGGTTGTAGCCACTACAACATTGGCGACACACTGGTAGAAATCCAACTCTCTGTATGGACCTTATTTCGTTAAAAGTGAGTCTAACCCTTCCGAAAGCATTATTCGATTCTTTAATCGGGATGGCTTCTACACTAGCTTGTGTGAAAGATGTAGTCCCTACCATTCTCTTGATTGATCAATGCACATTCAAAGCCAAGTCAACTAAGTTGTTTCGATTTGGGATGAGGAGTATATGGGTGCACAAGTAATATAACTGTCAGAGTTTAAGTTTCATCTCTGGTGTTGCTCCGTTGCCAGTAGGCCTGGACAGTAGCCCAACAGACTCACACAAGAGCACAAGCATCACTCCACTACGAGTGAGCTAGGTAAGTACCCCAGTAGAGTTACTGAATCACCTCTCTGTGCAGGAATCCTTTCTCTTGTTTTTCCTTATTTTATTTTTTCCATTTTTTCATTTTCAAATAATTGTGCATAGGCACTTATTTATTTTAGAGGCGAAAGAGGGATCCTGACTTACTGAGAGCAGAAGAGGTTGTTCCTTCAGAGAAGTATATTATATATACCTCTGAAATACTTGTTAAGGTTTTCCCCCTCACCTTACTCTACTTGACTAAGTTGACAAGGGTTAACTTAAAGGGCCAAATAGAGTAGGTGGTACTAGTTATTAGTGCAAGCATTGTGTTTTCACCAAGACTCACTCTAAATAGAATGTATGTTCCATTAGGGTATCATCGACTGAAGACAACAAGCTCTTCATAGAGAGAGAGGAAACAGATAACCAGATTTTGATCGCTATACAAGTCGTATTAGATTTTCCCAGCTTATCTCGAGATCCAAACACTATTTCATGTGAGGCTAACCTACGGATACAAACAAGCAAAGAAAAAAAGCAAAAAGCAAAAGTAAAGCGAAAGAAAAACAAGTAAGAAAATTAAGCAAGCAAGCAAACCAAAACATATAAGCAAGAAAACAAACATGCAAACCAAAAAGAAAAGCAAAGCATGACAGTAAACACTACTCCGACTCCTACGCTAAATAGTGGAGCTTACATGAAATGAAATTTCCAATGCATCCACCGTAAGTGTACATGACCTGCAGCCACAAAGATACAAGCAATTAAAACATATAAAAAATAGTGTGCAACAAAAAATACAAAAACTTAAAAATCTTGCACACAAGAGAGAAGGTCTTGCCTATGGGCAAAGAGATGTGTCACAACCACCCAACACACATGTTTACCTCTTCGATGACTACCATTTTTCAACAAACCTCAGAAGCCCCTTGCGAGTGTGTGTTTATTTGCACCAAGTTTCTTAGCGAGTGTGATAAAGGATTGAAGCTTGTTACTTGCAACATGACCTACCAAGTAAGATTGTTCCAGCCATTCAGTGGTTGAATCATAAAATTCGTGATGGTTATTTTGAAAGACTCGTGATCTTTGAAAAGATGGATTTCTGGTTCGAGAGAGGGGATCATGATGGGAATCTGGTATGGATAGATAGATCTAATCATTCTCGTTGGTCATGTCAAGATAGTGAGAACCTACCATATACTTCAGCGCAGGCTGAAGTGCCTCACCTGCTTGACAGAAGTCCGAGGAGAAAGATGTTAAACGGTGAAGATCATAGTGTGTGAACCGACTGTCATTGGATGTACTGTTGGGAAAATGATAAACTACATGACAGTCACCCAAGATAGAAGAAAGATCATACCAGTTGGTCAAGATGTCAAATTCCCAGTTTAACATGAACAAATAAAATTTTTGAACAATCTTTCAAATGCTTTGAATGATGGAACCAAGTTCATTATGCACTAGACATGACAGAACACCCACCTGCAACTGGTGAAAAATTCCATAGGCATGATTACCATCCCAAGAATGTAGAAAGGATGCCAACACTGTGAATGTGTGAAGCCATTTTGGGTGTGGTGAAATGAGAGGAACTTGATTCGCGTGATAGCTTGTCTACTCTTCATCACATAGGGAGATTGCTAGTGTGATGAGCGGGCATATTTGAAGTGAAAGATTCGCAAGAAGACGAAGGAACTGATCATGAGAGAGAACATCTCGTACAAAGACAGTCTTTGAGATAATCCACTTGACAGTTCCATGATTTCATGAGAGGCTGACACTCCCAACCCGATTTCGATGTAGGAGACGTGCATGAAGATGGACACGTTGTAACAGACTCATCAATTTGGTCATGAGTGAAATTTTTAAATCTTGAAATATCAAACCTGGAATAGTAAAAAAAAATTACATGAAGGTCCATGTCAAGTGCAACCATGTAGATAGATGGATTGTGTGTGAGAAAATAGATCTAATTCAGTTCGAGGGGCTTACTAGATTTGCGAGGTCTTGACATAACCATCAATAGAAGTTGAAGTGCCTCGACTCGTTGGCACGTCCTGGAACTTTCCAGAATTGAAAATTTGCTTTTTGAGATGCGAACGAGATCATGCATGGATTGAGGATGGTTGTTGTTGTTGATTTCAAAACTAATCTTAGGAAGGCAGCCATCTCTGTCACAGGATTCATTTAAATTTTTAGCTTCAGTAAGCTGACTTGACAAGTTGTCTTCATGCATCATACAAGATGATGACAAGTGGGAAGAGTCATGTTCATCATGGACAACCTCACTGCCTTGTGTCAATTGAGGAGATAACTCATAAAATGAAGAATCAAGAGAACAAGGAGTATCTCTGCCACATGTAGATGCACTATGAATGGTAGGACACATGGGCAAGTGAGGTGCAAAGGAATTTTCGATATGAATGTATTTTTTGACTTGAGGAAATTCTAGATCTAAGTGAGAGTATTCATGATAAAACAGAAGATCACATGATGTGCTTGGGTGTTTGTCATGGCATATGGAAGCATGGGAGTGATGACTACCCAAGACTGGGGGTTGATCGAAATAATTAATTATATAAGATGTTTCACCGAGATTAGTAGATTTAGAATTATTAGAGGATGTAATCTCGTTGTTTTGATGTAGACAATTTTGAATTAGCGAGGGGGAATTGATAGTGTACTCACCTTTCTTCTCCTCTTCTATTGTAATGTGACTGCCTTGCACCTGATCGCAATTTGAGCCAGTAGTTTGAGAATCGAGAGAATTTGCATAGCTGGCTAGTGAAACAGATTGATCAAGCAAGTCATGGTACAAGGAGTCATGGCTTGTAGATATTGGAGGATGGAAGACATGTAGATCAGACTCAAGACTTGGGTTATGAACAATGATGTCCTCTTGTGGAAAGGAGGAATGAGTCTTCACCATAGGCTTTCCAAGCCATTCTCGAATTTGCTCCATTGGAGTGGGAGACGGCTGAGAAGATGGGTTGGTAACATGTTGCATATATTTCTTAGCTTTGCGACCACTGTGAGGGGGAACCCTCTGCACAGATTTCTCAGCTTTGTGACCACCGTGAGGGGTCACCCTCGGCACAAATTTCTCAACTTTGCAATCGCTGCGAGGGGGAATCCACTTCGAGACCGGAAAGGGAGGAGTACAAGAAACAAATGGAGTGTTGGTTTATTCCTCTGCAAATTGAGGGGCCTCATGATCCACAAGAGTCGAGGAACAAGGGAAATGAGGAGGTTCACTGTGTTGGGAAAAATGAACTGTGTGTTTCAACTCTTGGCCCATGAAGTCAAGGTCTAGAAATTGTTAAGGAATTTCGTGACAAAGGCAAAGGAAGCTAGTAGTGTTAGGTTCCTATACCAATAGGAGTCATAATTTTTGAATGACTGAGATTAAACTTGTAATATGTACATACCTTTGCTTTTTGTAAATGTTTTCCATATTATAAAAATTAAAAAATGTAAAGAGGGCATGTCCTAAAAGATAAATCTAAGGAGAAAAAGAATAATAGAAGGTCAAAAAAATGAAAGAATATGAACCCCAAAAGCAAAAAGACCATGAAAGTGTGCAAGTCAAAATGCCACTATTATTTACTTTTTATGCATAATAATGATTGTGTGAAACTTGTTATTCATGCCACAATCCATGGTAATAAAACAATTTAATCTTGGTTATTCCATGTTTTGAATTTCATGTTTATATATAGAGAATGAAAATCTGACCAAATTGTTTAAACTTGGCAAATAATTAGATTAGGTAGAGTGAATAAAAGGAGCTCAACTGTTTAATCTGAGCCCTTGGATGTAATAAGGTTAGACTTAGTTAGAATACCATTGTAAAAGAAAAGAAAATGGTTTTGATAAGGGTTTGCCAGCTTAAGTGCACCCTAATAAAGAAAAGTAAAAATGGTAAGATGAGTAGGTGGGTAAGTAGAAGAATGGTTGCAGAATTGTGATGATTGTTAGATAAAAGCATGTTGATCACCTTCATCATCAAAGTTCCAAGTATGGATAATAATTGGGCATGTATCAAATCCACAAAGTCAAATTGAATAACCTCCCTCACTCATTACACTTTTCATGTAACTAATTTCCAAGAAATGTCTTAAGTACCTAAAATCTTAAGTGAAAGGGGCTTAGAGCATTTCTCTAACTTCTGGAGGGATCTGATCCCAGCCTAATGACTTATAGACCTTAAGTACAAAGAATCCCCTCATAAACATTTACCCCTCTTCACTCCCCGTCATTCCCCTCATGAAACCCCTTTTCCTAAGGTTTAAACTCTATTTTCCTAAGGGAAAGAAATTACTCCCATGTAAACTCTTTTTCCTAAAAACCCCCTCAAAAATTACCTTTTTAGCCTAAGTTACAATATGTTTATGAAAATCAAATGAATTAGATACATTACACTTAGCACTAAAACCCATTCTCCGCCATCTTCATATTAATTTCTAACACTTATATATGTATTAAATCCCAAAAAGAAATATAAACCCTTCCCGTATATATATCAATAAAACCCTTATATTAATACCCCGCCCCGAAAGTTTGAAATATAAACTTTATGAATAAAACCCAACATAATTAATCAATCCGTGGTTAATTACAAGTCAAACCATCTGCCAATGAAATCACCCCCGATGCCCTTAATCCACCATAATCCGTGATTAATTAAAACCCACCACTTTTAAACCCTCGCCGGGCCCCCCCACTACCGTTCATGCATCTTCATGAACCAACCACCGCCTGATCTTCCCCCGTCAAATCTAACGATCCTCGTTGATTTCGCAAGGCCTTCGAAGACCAACCTTTACCTGCCCGATATGGGTGGTTTCCTGTTGGGCCCCAATGCTACGTGGTGCCCGATGAATGGCATCGGGTGGCCTCCCCCCAATACCACCAAGCACCCAAAATCTGTGCGAAACAAACTGCTTACTGCCTGCCCGCTATGCAACAAACCATCTATTGTTCAGTTCGCACCATATTTTAAAAGTTTGCCCGTTAAAGTTCAAACCCCAAGAACCCAGGTTTTCTCGCCCTTCACCCATTCTATTGTGTAAACTTATGAAACCCTTCTACTCCACTTGAAGCCTTTGCTAACCAATTCAAGCATGGTTTACCTCCCAAAATCACTTTGGACTCACTCCATAGACCTATAAAGCTCGATAAATCCATTAATGACCCTCCCTGTCAACTCAACATTTTCCTAATAGTTTGTTTTATTTTACAGGCGATCAAAATACCTCAGCCTTGGATAAACAATCTTAATACTAGTCATAAGACCTGTTTACTCCAAGATTTCTATCAAGGCTATTCAAACAGAGATGGAAAATAAACATACAGTTAAAAGACAAGTAGAGAAAACATGAAATTAAATGATTTACTGTTGAAATAGACAGTAAAAACCTAAAATATACAATGAAGGTAAAAGGACACAGTAAAGAATAGTAAAAGTGTATCAGGGTTAAAAGAGTATCAAATTGAAGACCAAGTCAATTAAATCAGCTAGCATGAAGATAAACAGCAGGGAAGACAGTTACAGAGCATGCAAATTCATGTCAAAGTGAAGACAGATGAAAAAACAGAGTGGTAAAAGTAAACAGTAAAAGTAAACATGGAGGCAGTAAGGGTTAAACAGAGATGAAAACACTTTCACCAACAACAATGAAGTTTATCCAAAGTAAAAGTGAAAAACAGTTAAAAGAAATTTAAGGTTAAAAGATGAAATCAGAGCAGAAATGGTACATTCTTCAAAAATTTCCTATTTAAGTCATAGTTTTGCAGAAACAATTGTGACCAATCCAAGATGTATATTGAGATGCTGGAGGAGGTTTTTGTTCCTAAAAGACTAGTCTACAAAATTGTATCTCACTTTTTACACAAGTATTACCAAAAGGGAGATAAGTGCATATCTTTAGAGCATATTTTTTGGACTATGCAAAGTACTGTTTTTGACATCTTTTTGCAGAGAATATTGTGAACATATGGAGCTTAATTTTGGGAAACTGAGAGAGGTTTATCTCAATAACATACTTACCTACAATAAGTTTGCACAATTTCTGGGGCAGAATGCACAAAGGAAGGAGCTATTGTAATCAAGACTAGACTGGCTTGCTAGGTCATGAAATAAAGTTAAAGACATTTCAAAGGATTCTTGTGCACGGTTGGAACCAAATAAGTATTATCTCTTCATGTTTAATTATTGTTTTATCGTCATGTTATAAATATTCACATGTTTTCTCTATTAAATTTGAATGGTAAATAAGGAATGATTTCAGAATTAGCTTTAATGCTCTCTGTCTTGACTGTTTACTTTCTCATTGTTTTATGCTAAACTATCTTTGTCTGGGAATTCTTAATTGCTCCCTTACTTCCGTAGTTTCCCCCTTTAGGTCCATAGTAAAGGATTCTTAGTTTCCCTTTGCTATTGATCTCATTCTTCTCTTCATCTTGATCCCAGTTTAAGGATTCTTCATTGCACTTTTACCCTAGTTAGGACTACCTCATCCATTTAAACCTACAGATTTACTTTTTGTTGTGCTAGCCTACCCTGTGAACTTTTCCTTTAGTAATTGATCTGATCCAGTTAAGGCACTCTTTATTGACTCCATAGCCCAATGGCTTGAAGGCCTGCTCTGCTCATCTGTTACCATAATTCCACCACCCAATCAAAATCAAAACGTCATAAGCATTAAGAACTAGCCTGAAATCACACCCAAAACAAAGTTAAATTATAAAGAGAGAGCCCTCTCTGGACTTAGGTTGGCTAGAACCCGAGTCTAAAAGATTACGTTTGTGGTTACCTCGGAAATTTCTTTCCTTAACCTTGAGAAAATTCTTAGTGATAACAGGTAGAAAGGTCCTCAACTGATTCACCAAGCTTCATTCTTAAGTGAGAGATTCTTTCATTGACATATTGATGGTTACACTTATTGAAGGCTCGATGGAGCTCCTTGAGGAGAATAAGAAGGGAATGTACAGAAGCAGGTGGAAGGGTATGACGCCATCGATTAACACGACCTTCAAGGGTGAGGAAGAAAATTATGCAAACAATCTCTTCACTATCAATTTCATGAGATTCATAAAAATGAAGAAAATCATAAATGTGCTTGGTTACGAATGGTTTGTCCTCACTATCAAACTTTATCAAGGACAAGTGATCGAGAAGCTCATCGAGGAGTGATAGTTGATTAAGAGAGAAATGGGAGAAACACCCAGGGAGCACGATTTGTGTATGATTCATTTTGATAAGAGATTCGAACCAAATTCAACAGGCTGAACTTGTCATCTAGCCCTCCTTCTAGCGCCAGAAACGTTGATGGTACTAGACCCACCAACATTCAAGGGATCACCCCGGTATCAAGTCCCAACTAGACCTCACACCATTTGGTGTAGGAGTCCCATTCGGTATGATGGCCCGGTTGCCATTGCCTTAAAGATATGCCTTAACTCTTTCTTGTCAACACATGAGAGTGGTTCACTTAGTCTTCCAAAAGTGAAGCTCGTATGTCTGGTGAGTGCTTAGTGTAACTTGTGTCAAAGTTCTTTCACTACAGAGGGAGAGGGTGAGAGTGAGTCTCAAGTCAAGAGGGAATAGTTGCAACTCAGGTAGAGACACACAACACAACATGATCTGTGTAGCTTCCGGTGGAGTAGTCCACACGGATGTGATAGTCACAAACACAAAGTGAATATATATCACGTACAACACCCAACGGAGTAGTCCACACTAGTGTGACGGTCGTTATAACAAGTTTACAAGAATGAGTCTGTCTTGTGTCCGGCGGAGTAGTCCACACAAGCAAGACAATGATAACAACTGATATAAAACATTTCCAACAATGTATGCATTAAACAACTGAAATAGTTCAACTATCTTAGTACAGGTTAGAGAAACATGCATTACAAGCATCCAAAGAATAGTCTTAAAAATGAATACAATACATGTGTGAAAATGTGTTGGCCTATTAACAAGCTTCTGAATTAATTGTAAGTTCAAAGATACATCTGTACACCATACATCACTAACCCCAGTAGTGGGGTGTTGGAGTCACTACTCGCTCCTCAAAGAAAAGACTATAGACTGTCAAGACTATGTGGGAGGAGCCAAGGTGAAAAAGACTTTTGCATGTACAAATGAGGGGTATATATAGCCAAGGGTGAAATTGACCCTTGTGACTCTTCGACTTCCCTCATGATTGTGTGACTTACATGACTCTTCAACTTCATATGTGACTCTCTTGGACTTCCACATTACATTACATTGATTACAACACGTATGACCCATAGTAGTGATGTGGCTAAGCCGAATCATGACATGAATCGACATGACACTGTTGGTATGTACATGTTGATGGTGGGTCCATGTCGAGTTGTTGTGCTTCTGAGTAATGAGTGTGCTCTTGGTGTATCATAGCTTCACCTCTGCATGACAAGGTGTGTGGAGTCTTTAATGGCTTTGGTGTTCGCTTGATGTTGCATGTGCATGTATACCCTTCGATGGTTACTTGGTATGCTTCATGTGTTCATTCGTCTGCGAACAAGTCTTCTAGCATGCTCTCCTTGTTCATCTTGTTCATCATCGCACCATGTCTCATTGATGTACCTATCTCTGTAATCTCTCATGACGAGATGACATCAAATCCATAAATCCCCTAGTCTGCCATGATGCATCATCTTTCGTTTCTAGGTGCAGGTTACCGGGAGAGAGGACAAGGCTCTGAAATTGCGCAAAGCACATTTTAGGCTGGGATATGAGGCTCTGGAGCAATGTTGGGAAAATTGCGCAGAGGTCACTGAGAGGTTGGGTTGAGTAGTGCGGGATAGCAGTGAAATCCATGGGATATGGCTGAGTTGGGAGGCAAAATTACATAGTTTTTCTGGGGAAGGAAGTGCGGGTAGCATGAGTCACTACCAGTGAAAATTGCGCAGTTTTCTAGAGGAGGTCAAGATCGGGCTATAGTATCCTATTGGTCAGAACTACGCAGTTATGGGAGGTTGTTAAGAAGAACATGAATGCACAATTTCTGGGATGAGCGAAGTGTCGGGGAGTAGGGGGACTGTCAATGAAAACTGCACAATTTTCAGGAGGAGTGGAGAGTAGGCCTGTAGGGGGACTTCCTGGCAGAATTGCACAATTTCCTGGGACATTGCAGTGACAAGCAACAGATGCCTGTCCCTCACGTCTGTGCAGTTTCTTTAGGCAGTGTAGGTAGGCAGGCTGGACAACTACTATGTAGTTTTGGAGATGAATGTAGCCTTTGGTCAATGCTCAAGTCAAATTTTACAGTTGACAAGTAAGAGACTTGATGGATAGGCTTGCGGGAAGCACAGACTGAGATGACTTCTTGGGCAACTTCTGCATTATTTTGGGTGATAGCCAGCTGGTTTGATTCCAGAATTGCGCAGTCCAGACTGCCTGGAGGGAAGCCTCAAGCTCTGCATAGTTCTGGGCAATAGTGCTTGGTCACTGAGGGTTGAGACTGTGTAGTGCAGCTTAGTGGAGGTCTGGTTGATGGAGGATGGCCAGGTCGACAAATCTTCGGAAAAATGGTTAAGTGTATGAGCGAGTGAACTCATGTATACATGACCTTGGGAACATAGACTCAACATGACTCGACGATAAGAAACCTTAAACCACAAGACAACATATGCTCAGCATGACCCTCTGTGGGACTATCAAATGGTGAAAGTGACAAGTGCGACACCTAGGATGGACCTTCGGATGACCATGACAACACTTGCGCGACAATGATTACAACATTGTGTGTGAGTGCGACGGGTGTTTACATAGTCGAAACAACTCATGTACACACAGACAAACCTTCGATATCACAAGAACAAGGTCACAAGCATGACATAACAATCAATATGCCAAAGACATGTAGAGGAAATGCATGAAATGACTTTTGTGTTTTCACACAAGCATGTTACTGAAGAAAGGATGATATGACAATGACAAGCACTCCTGTAAACTCAACTAAGATATGTACTTTGAAAGGTGTTTTTAATTACCATACTTACCCTCAAGATGACCATGCATCCGACAGAGTTTACATGCGGCCTTGGTCTTTTGACATAACCTGATTTCTTGTTCCTTCTCCTCAACTCCTTGAGAGTGATCTACCATGTCATATTTTCCTGTAATCACTGAGAGATAGATCTGCGCAATTTCAACAGATACTGACTACTACCAGGATGATCTCTACAGTTTTCCTTAGTAAGGTTGGGTTGTCTGCTTAGTTTTCCGGAGCAAGGTTGGTTTGTTAGGACAACACTACACAGTTTTGAGATGAAAGCATTTCTACGGGATGGGGTCCTAGGAGGGTGTCCTCTATACAGTTTCTGAATGTAGGGCGGCCAGACTACTCTACACATTTCTGGAGAGCAGTGTTCGTTGTCTGACTGCTCTACGCATTTCTAGAGAGCAGTGTTAGTTTCCCAACTGCTTTACGCATTTCTGGAGAGTAGTATTGGCTATGCAGCTGAGGGACAACACTGCACAGTTTCTCAAGATAGTGAGTTTTGGCTAGGGAAGGACACTAGAGGAAACCACTCCACAATTTTGGATGCCAAGGGAGGCTAGGGTTTTTGCACACTGCGCAGTTCTAGCAGGCAAGGGAAAAAGTAAAAGGGTTGCAGAATCAAAGTGCACAGTTCCGGGAAGCTAGATGAGGTTAGGTTGCTCGGGAAATTGGCTAAGTGTGAGATCAATGAAACATATGTAAACAGTGATAGGACTCGACTATGATCACACACACACTTAGTGATACAACATAGACCATCCAGAATTTATAAAACATACTCTTCTTATGCAACAACCTTCACGACAAGAGTGCATGAAGTGAGTGTGAAACATGCCTATGTAATGAAAACAACTCATACGCATACAATTTCCCTTGAAGCAAAACAACATTCCCTTTGCATGACAAATAACAATCTCTATGCTCAAAGATGACACATGTTGCATAAAGATGAGAGCATGAACAACTCTTAAGATCAAGGAAGAGAGCTTGTGATAATCACCTTACCAACAATTAACCAAGGAACTATCGATTGTAGGATCTGAAGTAGATTCTGAAATTTACATATAAACCAAAATTTTGGAAGATAATTGTAACCACTACAACATGCATATAGCACATATTAAATATATATACTTTGTAATAAATATATATATTAAACATTATTAAAAATATTGTAATAAACATTATGCACTATTGTATGAATAATAGAAACAAAATATACATATATATATATAACATTGTAAATAATTTAATGTTTTTGAATTTTTTAACCAAGTTCTATATTGTAAAATATATATAAATATTGAAAACGTTATAAATAATTTTAAAATTTTGAATTTTTAAACCAAGCTCCTGACCCTAGCGGATTAGGACACCACATTACCACAATCCAGCAGTCCAGCCCAAAGTCTCGCATATGCCTCGAATCAAATGCCATCGGGCCTTTCTTCCCCACGTGCGTTAACAATTATTCAAACCAATCATGTCTATGAACACTTGTGCGGTAACAATTATTCAAACCAATCATGTCTGTAAACACTTCTTGCCCTATTTGCGTAGGCATAAACACTTGTGCGGTAACAATTATTCAAACCAATCATGTCTGTAAACACTTCTTGCCCTATTTGCGTAGGGATTTTGGGATACCGACGCCAAAACCTAAAAGAAAAATCGAGTTGTCCCCCAAGACTTCAGGCCTAAGAAAAATATTGCGTGCGCACCCAGCTACGTGGCTTCAAAACAACACGACCATCAACCTTCGTGGCGTATCCTCACCCTGTTTATGGATGAATCCTTCTTATTTGCATCTCGTGACCAACGTGGGATTATTCCATGAGGGAAACAAAGCAAAAACTTAAAATGAATAAATATATATTTTGTAGTTCGCATATATATTGCTCAACCCATGCCATATAAACACACAGAATAATATTCTCACAATGTGGGATAACGCCAGCACGTGTAAAAAAAAAGATTATTTCACATGGGAGTTGTGGGAGTTGTTTTTAGTGTGATTTTTTTGGAAGTTTTTATGGTGGATTGTACAAAAGAGAAAAGATTATTTCACATGAGAATTGTTTTTAGTACTATTTTTTGGAAATTTTTATGGTGGATTTTTCCGAATAATGACAATAAAAACAACTCCTCCATATCCACACATACCCCAAACAAATCTCCATGCAGCTTTGTGCCATAAAGAGAGACCTTACAAACTTAACATTTGAGGAGAGAATTGCTTTGACAAGCCAGGACATTTAAGGCAATTTGAAGGCACATTTCACATTTTCAAAGGTTTTTCAATGCAACTATTAAGCGAATAAATGAACTGTACAAAATAAATCTGGACTATGAATTATGGAAATACATAATGACTCGCACTGCTATTGCACCCATTTTGAGCTTATCAGCTATGTTTAATATGATTTCGATATGCATGCATGTTTCTGCTAAGCCTGGAAGCTTTAGTGAATTGAATATCGATCAATCATCGTCATCGGAGTATATTTTTTGGTTGTGGGCAGTCTCTGAAAATTAAAACTATCCCAAAATTTGCGACTTAGTTGCCTTTGACAACGATATATTTGACATCAAATGGAAATTTTTGTTCAAAACCAGGCTTTCTCATTAGGCATGCGCAGTCGTAGCAATAGAAATTCACACCAGATCCTTTTGGAAATGACTAAATATGCCTAATTCGGTTTGATGGTGCACTGTACATTTAAAATTAGTTTTTATTCAGTTTTTAAGCGAATCCCATGAGAATATCGAACACTCATCTATATAAACTAATCTCTGTCTCTATAGAGGGGGTTCAGAATTTGTCTTCAAAAATCACACTAGCTGCACTATTGTAACTTTGTTTTCTTGTTTGGATGGTGGATCTTTAATTTGATTTCCGTGTTATTGGGAGCAGAAAGTTTCCAGCACGTGTTCCTTCCTTTTTGTGAAATCGATTTTGTTCTCATTCATTGACTAATCACTATTGATTAGCTTAATTTTATTTGTACCATTGCATGCATAATGATATATTATTATATGCATATAAAGATTGTGCATGAAAATAGCATTGGTCAACTATTTACAAATGTGTAATTCATTCATGATGATGTTCGTTTAATGAGTTTTTGTTAGATTTAAATATACAATTGTTTCATTTTCTTTTTTTTTCGTTATAGGTGTGATATTATTCAAATGTTGTGCATGGAATTTGTAATGATTTTCAACTTTTTGATTAGATTGCATTAACTTATGGAATGAGCTCATAATGACTGTGGGATAGATCTACATCATCTAATTATTATTTATCTTTTTATTTCATGCATAGGTTTAGTTTTGTTATGAGCTTTAACTCTTGTGTTTGGATGGTGTGAGTTTTGGATTGGTTTTCAATTAATTGATTATTTTCTATTTTTTCACGATCTTGTATTAATTGTAGGATTTTATTCAATCTATAGTATTAAAGGTTTTGTTTATCTTTCTTTATTCAAGTACATGAAAACTGATGCCTAGGTTTGTAGAAAATTAGATAGTTTTAGTTGTATTTAAATTAGTTTTAGCTTCAGTGAATTTGTCCATACTACTTTTAGTTGTGATTTACTTTCTTTTGTTCAGGTCTCCATAAGTTGGAGCACCATCTTGTAAAAGGTTCACTGGTCCCAATAATACCAGTCAAGATTTCCATTTCAACAGAAAGGAGTCTAATAAGGATTGTGATCAGTCAAATCCTCTCATGTTGAGTGAGGACATTTCGAGGCTTCAACATAATTGGTGCTAGAAGGAGGACCATCAGGAAATGAATGGCCCATAGGCCACAAGAAACATCAAGTCAATCTTAATTGATACCTTCACCCTCATTATCACCTATACAATCACATTTTCCTACCCCATCTTTCTCTTCCTCTCCTTCTGCTTCTTTTGAACTAGTATCTCCATGATTTAGCCCTATAGATATTCCCTTAGAGTCTCCCATTAACCAATCACTTACTTCTCTAAACCTTCCACCAATCTCCTCATATTATCAAAGTTCCCTTGAAGACTTTCAGTCAATTAGACAGAATTGAAGGCTTAGTGAGTCCAGAACAATCATCAAGAATTTCTTCTGATTATGGAATTATTGTCTCATCTTCTCTTCAACCAAGTGTTTTTTTGAAAACCCAAAGCCTTAAACTAGGAAT
This sequence comes from Pinus tabuliformis, assembly GCA_031772625.1. Classification (NCBI taxonomy): domain Eukaryota; kingdom Viridiplantae; phylum Streptophyta; class Pinopsida; order Pinales; family Pinaceae; genus Pinus; species Pinus tabuliformis. The sequence goes on from CM062820.1 coordinate 1,307,053,869, forward strand.
TAAACCTCTTGAGCTTCCATTACTAACCCAAGCCCATAGGAAACCTAGCACTACTATTGGTTGTAGTGGAAATTGACCTTCAACACCTCCTTCACAAATTCTTGTAGTAGTGGTGGATTTAATGTTCCTAGTGATCAACATGATCTACCTAAAAACCTAGAAAAATGGCTACCCAAGTTTGATATTGAATCAAAACAGCCCCCAATTTCATGTTGGCTCTTAACTTAAGGAGAGTTGATGAAGAAGATGTGGTTTTTCGACTTTTTCCCTATACATTTGAAGGAGAGGCTTTGACGTGGTATTTTTCCATACAGCCAAATTGCATTCAAAATTGGGAAACTTTTAAAGTCCTTTCCATTAAAAAAATTGGAGATGACAAGACCTCATCCATTATCCTAGTTAAGTTATCTAGAATCAAAATGGGCCATAAGGAAAAGATTAAGGACTTTAACCAAAGGTTCCTCAAGCTTCTCACTAAAATGTCTGATACATCAAAACCTAGAATAGATATTTAGATAGATTTTTATACTTCTTCATTACCTATGTCTATCTCCATGTTTGTTAAATGTTTCGTTGAGGCCACTTTGAATGAAGCCATGCTGAAAGCCTTAAAGGTCGAAAAATAAATGGTTAGTATTGCAAACAAGTTCTCAACCAAAGAACCTAAAATTTCTCAACCCATTAGGAAAGCCTCAACAAAAGAAGAAAATAATGACAAATATGATTTCAACATGGAGAGTTTACAAAAATTCATGAAAACCCTAGCTAGTGAGATAGTCAATATCAAAGAGAAATTAGTTGAGGTATCGACACCAATAAAACCATTTAGACCATTTGTTAAGAGGAACCCACAAGCAACCCCTGGTGGACATTTTTTTGTTGTTGAAACTGAAGAAATATATGCAAATGAAGAGGAAGGTGAAGAAGAGGAAGGAGACAAATTATATTTAAACTCATTTTGGAACATTAGTGGAACATTTGAAGAACTCTTAGTTGTCCAAACAAGAAGTAAGAGTACTCCTCCTTCAAATCCTCGTCTACAAGCATCCAGTTTAAATCAACCTTCAAACAAAGATACAATGACATCTAGAACTTTAATTGTCCCTGAAAAAATTGAATATGACATATTAGAAGACATGAAAATAACTAGAGCTAACATAAGTCTTTATGAGTTAAGAAAACTCAAATCTCAGAATAATATTATATTGAAAGCTTTAGGTTCAGTTGATAAGTCCCCTCTTCCTCCTATCACAACATCAAAATAGGTAAAAGAAATCATTAACCAAAATTTTGTTTCTGATAGTCAACTTGATTTTATTATGATCAAAGATAGGTCCAACTCACATACACCTCCCTTTCTCCTTACTTTCGAAATTTTCAATAAGAATGTGCATAACTACTTGGTTTATTATGGTGCATCTTCTAATATTATGCCTTATTTGGTTTGTTTAAAGATCAATGGTCAGCTTCATAAATCAGCTATTCAAATTGCACAACTAGATAGAACAAAATAAATATCTTAGGGGAGTTATAGAATGTTCTCATTAGGATGTCCTCCAACCCTAAAATTCACCAATCATAGATATTATAGTAGTACATGTTACTGAGCGCTATGGTTTTATCCTAAGTCAATATTGTTTACAATAATTGAATGGGTATCTTGCTATTGATTTGTCTCATTTTCTACTTCCTTTTAATGGAAAACCTAATCAAATCAGATTCGATAGGGAAAGACATATGAAATTTACTGTTACTGATTTAGGAGGAGAAAATGAACCAAGTGTTTCACCAAATTCTGTTGTTGGTAATTACTCTTTTGACTCTTTCTTTGGGAATTTTTCTGCACAAGTTTCTCCTTTTGAACATAATCCTCTTAATTTTAAAATTGAAAATTTCTCTTAGATTGATTCATCTCGTTCTGTACATTTTGCAGATAGTCATGTAAATGATTATGTAAATAAATTATTTTTAATTTATACATTGATTGATCACAATATAACGATGAAGCTGGTGTAGGTTGCATTCTGGTTATCCCTAATGGTGAAAAGACTATTTTAACTTGCATACTTGATTTTGAATGTACTAACAGTATAGCTAAGCATGAAGCATTAGTACAAGGACTTAAAACAACCATTAATATGAATGTGTGTGATATTAAAGTGTTTGGTATTTCAAATATTGTGATTAAACAAGTCAAAAATATTATTCATTTTGTCTCTAATAATTTGAAAAATTACCAATCTTTAGTTCAAGATCTAATATGCATTTTTTCTTCATTTAATATCACTGCTATTTCAAAATTGTGAAATGCTAGTGCTGATTTGTTATCTATCGTTGCTTCTAAGTTGATTCCTTCTGAAGATTTTAATCCTGATAGATTTTCCATAGAGTTTATTTTTAAACCTTTTGTCTCAGATAACATTACCAACTTGCGAGTTTTCAATGATAATGATGATATAATTATCATTCTTACTTCCGAAGGCATATACAATAATCATATTATCGATTAGCATTCTCATGATCTAGAAATAAATAAATCATTAAAAGGTGATAATGTTCAATCTAGAAATTTCATCCCTAGGTATGTGGTTAAATTAGAAGTCTTCTATGATCTTAAGTATCGAATCAAGAAACTTGTAAATTCCAATACCAATAGTCCTACAATGAAATTTGATGTCATTAATTTAGGTATAGACCAGAATCCTCAAAATGTGAATATAGGATTAGGTTGTACTTCTTCAGAAAGAACTACTTTAAACAATCTTCTCAAGCGATATAAGGATGTTTTCGCATGGTCATACGGTGATTTAAAAAACTTTGATACATCCATTATTCAACAATAAATTCTGATTATGCCGCTTTAAACAATCTTCTCATGCGATATAATGATGTTTTCACATGGTCATACAATGACCTTAAAACCTTTGATACATCCATTATTCAACACACAATTCTGATTATGTTGTAATCAAATCTTGTCCAACAAAAAATATGTAAAGTTCATCCAAATTTGGAACCTCAGATCAAGGTTGAGTTGAGTAAGCCATTGAAAGCCAAAATCATCTTCTCTGTGAGACATTCTAAATGGGTTTCAAACCTTTTCCCCATTATGATAAAGAGTGGTGACATTCAAATTTGCATCGATTTCAGAAACCTAAACAAGGCTTCTGAAAAAGATAATTTCCCACTATCTCCAATAGAACAAATACTTCAAGACGTGTTTGGATATAAGATGTTATCTCTTCTTGATTGATTTTTTGGTTACAACCAAATCTTGGTTCACCCCAATGATAGGTTCAAAACAAAATTTAGATCTAAGTGGGGCATATATACATATTAGAAGATTCTGTTTGGGCTCATCGATGCGGGTGCATCTTTCCAAAGGGCAACAGACATTACTTTTAGGGAGTTGATTAACAAATATGTTGTTTTTTATTTAAACAATGTCACCATTAACTCAAATATATGATTAAATCATATACATCATTTAAAAAAAAATAGAAAGATGTTGAAGGTATGGAATTTCATTGAATCCAAAATAATCATTTTTGCACTGAGCGAAGGTAAATTACTAGGATTCATTGTGTGAAAAGAAGGTATTACAATATATCCTATTAGAATTAAAACTATATCTGACATTTCACTACCTCATAACAAGAATTCTATGCAATCATTTCTTGGAAAAATCAATTTCATAAGGATATTTATTCCTAATTTCATTCAAATTGTTCTACCTTTACAAAAACATATTAAGAAAGATAATACATTTAAGTGGAATGATATTAAAAAGAAAGATTTTAATTGTATCAAACAAGCTATCAAAGATGCTCCTTCTTTACTTTCTCATCATTATGATAAAGAGTTTATTCTATATACTTTCGTAGCTAATCTATCTTATGCAATTGTGCTAACACAAAGAAATGATCAGGAGGTTGAAGTACCAATTTCTTCTCATAGTTCAAGTTTTCAAGGGGCAAAAATTAAGTAATCTGATGTTGAGAAGCAAGTATATGTTGTGTTTAAGACTATTAAACATTTTAGGCATTTCTTGATTAAATCCCATAACAAAGTTATTGTTCCATTTTCTTCTTTTCGAAATTTGTTGGTGCAAAAGGACCTTGGAGAAAATAGGGCCCATTGGGTTACTTCTCTTCAAGAATATGATCTTGAAATCAAACCTGCTAAAATTGTGCATGATTAAGGGTTATGCAAGCTAATAACTCAAACCATTGATTCTAAATCTTATGATGTACTTAATGAATAGGAAGCACAAGAAACACAACAGGTAAACTCAAATTCTGATTCACAATATGTTGATTTGATATATTATTTAACTCATGGTACTGCACCTTTGCATTTAGATACTAAGAAAACATGTGCTTTGAGATTGAAATTTAATCAATATCAGCTCATTAATGGTATTTTACTTTGAAATAATTGCAATTATGCTTTGCTTTGATGTTTAGAAAAGTCATATACTAACAAACTTTTGCAGGAACTTCATGATGAACCGACTAGTGGTCACTTTGGAGGTGATACAACTGCTCACGAAATTTTTCATGCAAGTTACTATTGGCCAACCTTATTCAAAGATGCACATTCTTACAAAAGAAAATGCAATATTTGTCAAGCATAAACAAGAGGAGTCAAAATACCATTGGTCCCCTTACAACTAGTGATCATTGATCATCTTTTCGAATAATGAGGACTCAATGTCATTAATGATATTGTTCCAAACTCGTCTAATCAACACGAATTCATTCTTACTGCAATTGACTTCTTTACAAAATGGGTGGAAGCTATACCTTTGAATTTTGTTTCATTTTATCAAGTTATTTATTTTATTGAACATAATATTGTTACTAGGTTTGGCCTCCCAAACACTTTACTTTTTTATAGTGCTTCTTACTTTTCTTTCACCCCACTTACAATATTTGCAATTGAAAAAGGTATTAAGCTTAAATATTATGCTAACTATTACCCCCAGGGTAACAGTTTAGCATAATCGACTAATAAAATTCTTTTAAAGATCATTAAGAATATTGTCGATGGTAATCAAAAGAATTAACATAAGGCTCTTTTTAACACCTTATGGGCTAATAGGATTACACATAAAGCCTCGATAGGGAATTATCTTTATTTCTTGGTTTATGATAAATAAGCTCTATTACCCACAAATATTTCTTTACCATCACTATCATTAGTCCAATCTATAAATGAAGAACCTTGTTCTAGTTTACAACATTGACTAGCCCAAATTTTTAAACTAGAAGAAGCTAGAAACAAAGGCAATCAAACTTTCGTTAATAATTAGAAACTTATAAAAAAATGGTTTGATAGTCATTCTGTAAGTGAGAAAAGTTTTGATGTTGGAGATTTGGTCCTAAAATGGGACAAAGCCCATAAAGAAAAAGGAAAACACACAAAATTTCAGAAATTGTGGCTTAGACCATTTCAGATTGCTAAAAGATTAGGCATGTCTACTTGCATCCTTCAAACTCTAGATGGAATAGAAGAAAAATTACCAGTAAATGGGAGAATCCTTAAAAAATAATTTTCATAAAGTTTTGAAAAATATCCTGTAAATATTTAAACAATCATTTTTAAATTCAGTGTGAAAGTTGTATTAGTTACAATATTGGTGACAAGCATCATCTTTTATATCTCGTTTATATATTATCTATAGAGAATATTTATTCTTAAAATATTGTAGATAAGTTGGAAGTTTATGACTCATTTTTTTATCATTCCAAACTTGTTATGATTAATTTATTATCAACAAGAAAAGTATTCTTTGAAATTCTTTGCAGATTCTCTTTTTTTTCTAGAATTGTAATTATTTCTAAAAACAAACGAAAAAGGAAAATCATAAGATGAACCAAATATTGAAAACTATGATATGTATTTCTTTTACATAGCTTACTATATCACCCAACTTCTTGCACGCCATTGTTAAAAAAATAACTCTAGTTCAATAATCAAAAGAAACTTCTTTAAATTAACTAACAAGAATTTCTGGGAAGTGTATGCAATCCCACCAAGGTACTAAATAGGCTCACTAGCAGTGTGTCCATGCATACATGATAGGAAGGTAAATTCACCAAGGTACTGAATAGCATACAGACACGCATACATTTGATTGGTATTAGATATTGCTAAGTAATCAAATTTCAAGCCTTTGTTTTCATATAATTTTCATCTTTAAAGCATTTTGGATAAAGGCAACTTGTAGAAGTATTCTAAAAGTTCTCTTTTCTTATCATTTTAATGATCATAAATGCATATTACACTTATTATGCATTTTAATCATTAGCATATCATTGTTTCTAACCTATAAATTAATGTTTTACCCTTTTATTATAATGCTTGGTTGGAAAGCACCAATGCAAGTATGTGACCTCTTGGATAGAAAAACACAGAGTGAGTCTTTTAGAATCATTGGAGAAAAGAATAAAACAACGTAATTTAAATCATGGATAATTAAGTAGCTTAATTGTTTTAAATGGCTGATAGGTTATATATGTGGACTTCGTCATCTTATTAAATATGATCTTAACAAGGTAAATGGTTGAACTGATAATATTTTAAAGTGAGAAATGAATGTGATAGGGATTAAATACGATTCCAAAAAGGTAATTTGTTGATCTGATATTCTTATACAGTGATTAATGAATGTGATAGGGATTTATATTATGTTTTAAGTTAATTAAATTTATTTTTTCTCTATGCTCATATGGTTTTGGACTCCAATTCCAATGCTTAAGTTCAAAGGATACTCTCAATCTCAAAGGGTTTAGAGAGATGCCCTTACCAAAATCAAAGGATTTTATGCCAACATGTCCGCCTTTGAATGAGCTTGATAGGTTAATGACGACACCCATTATTCCTTCTTTTGATTACAGTTCATTTATGTAACCTTGAAAGAAACATTGATTAGGTGTTGGATCCCCTTTTTAAGAGTTTTTACAGTAGTATTTATCTTATTATTCTCTCAATCACGAATGGTTTAGGGACATGCCCTTACCAAAATCAAAGGATTTTATGCCAACATGTCCAACTTTGAATGAGAATGATCGGTTAATGAAGGCACCCATTAATCCTTATGTTGATTATAGTTCATTTATGTAACCTTGCAAGAAACATTTATTAGATGTTGGATACTCTTTTTCAAGAGTATTTACAGTAGTATTTAACTTATTATTCATATATATGGAAATGAAATTTTAAAATTTAGTCATTTATGGTTATATATTTTCAAGTAAGCAAGGAGGTTCTTGAAGAGTCCAGATCCTTTAGAAGACCAACCCAGGAGAGAATTGCAGCAAGGTGAACTTGCTATTAGTGGCTTGTTTGGTTGATTTTTCTTGCCAATGAATCCTATCTTGAGGAATTTGTGTATCATAAGGAAAAATTTGTTTTTGATGTATACATAGACATCAATTCTGATGAAACCTTCAAGCTTACATGTGAAGAAGAATATCACCAATTGAAGCACAGTCTTGGAGAGTTCCAATATTTTATGCATTCCACAACCAGGACCCTTCTACCATGTCTTTAGTTTAAGGTCTTGGCAACTAGGTGAATTATATACATGTATATGTTTTATATTTAAAAAATTGATGGTCTCATGAAGCAAGAGAATGAACGGTGAAAGTGGAGATCAAAGTTCTTTACTTTTTATAGACTACAAAGGGTTTGGGAGAAATAACTACTTGAAAGGTAATCTTGCTAATTTAAAATTTATGGTTTCTACTCAATACCAATTTTTTTGTTGGTCATAATTAGTGGTGTGAGTTAGTGGCAGCTGGGAAAAATTGTGCAATGAAATCATGGGATATTCAAGGATTATATTTTTTCCTTCTTGATTTTATTATCAATTCAAAATTACATTGTGATATGCTCAAAAATGTTATATGGTAAACTTAGTAATTTTGATTTCATTATTATTGGAGACAATTTAGAAGAGACACTATTTAGTTTTAGAAAGTAAAAATACAATATATATTGTTAAGCATGTGCAATTATCTGTAAGAAGGTTCAAGTTGCAATCAGATGAACCTTGGGCATTGTGTAAAGCGTTATTAACATTGGATTTTAGTCTCATTGATGAATTTTGGTCATTCAATGGACATTAATAAATTCATAATATTGTATCTTCCTCTTAGGGATGATCATAAATGGAAACATGATTTATACAATCATGGATACATTAACAATTACCTTCTTATGATCATATTTAATCCTTGCCACATTCATTTCTCACTGTAAAATATTATCATATCAACCAATTACCTTATTAGGATCATGTGTCCACCTCCCTCCAATAGGTTTTGTCTGGTCATGGGTCCCATTCTCATACATCTCAAACTCCAATAGTTTTTGTCTTTGTCATTGAAGCCATAGCCACATTTTCATTTGGGTACATACTATATGTTTGGTCTATCCCATGTGTTGTACATGATTTTCAGAGGACATAATTCACATAATAAAAATGCTACCCGCAAGAATGTTTCTCTAGTTCTTCTTGGTTGGTTTTTGTTCTTTTTTCATTTTCACTACTTGGAAGGTGGTTTACTTGTGTTTTTATTTTTAACCTTTGATTCCTTTGATTGTGGGAAACAACTTTGAGAAGTTTATGGTAGTCAATGCTAAGGAAAACACTTTTTCCAGTTAAGAGAATATTGTAAACTCGTTAACCTATTTTTCTACTTTTATCCCCGTCTCTATAAAATACATCAAACATTGAAAAACTCAAAGCGATTTATCTCGTTAAAAATATTGTAGGTGAAAATTTGTATTTCATAGCTTTTTACAAGCTTATCTTTCTCATACTTATTCTCAAGTTCAACTCCATTCAGGAAAACGCTTGCAACACCAACTCCTTGAAAACATTGTGCAACAACAACTTTGTTTAGACAAATTATGCAACACCAACTTCGACCATGGGTCCAAAAGATCCTAATGCAAATGAATCTTTCTTGAATGGAGTTGATATTTTCCTAGCCTCACAACCCCACTTGGTCCAACCATTGATGATTGAGATAGTGATACTCCATTAGACCCTCTCAAAGTAATGGCTCCAATATCACCATCTCAAATGAAATATATCTTCAAATGCTAGAATTATTACTCATTGCTTCACAAATATGATTGAATACTTTCAATTAAGTTTTATAAATATGGAATCAACCTTTTACCCAAGTACCCAATGTGAAATTTAATTAGAGTACACTAGCCAGTCACCAAAAGTTTTAGTTAGAAAATTAAGGTATAGCTCTAGGGCTTTTTCAACTTGGATGGGAAGAACACTCTTCACAGTGCTCTTGCATGGAGTGGAACTCATGGGACATACAAAGGGAACAACAAGTTTTTGTATAATATTAACATCTTCATCCTCTATGAGCTTAATACATGTGGACCATGTAATTAGTATCACTCTAGCATACAAGCTTCATTCTTCTTGGTCTCCCATACTTTTCACTTAATATCTCCTAAAATATATCATTGTAATGGTACCTTCTCCACTCAAATTATATGTGTGTGTGTGTGTGTGCGCCTGTGTGTGTGAATGAAGCTAATTAACTTATTTTAGCAGACTAGATGATATGATACCCTCTATTGTTGGCTTATTCATATGCATATATTCACATGGATTGTTATATTTCGTGATGAGAGTGATCCCAATATAGATGCATTCGTAGGTAGGTTTTCTAGTGTTCTAAATTCTCAATCTTGATATCATGATCTTGATATTTATTTACTTTGGGTCATTGAAGGTAATGGTGCTGTTACCCACATATTCAAAGATTGAGCAAACTACCAACCAGGGCATATCCCCTTCCATGAATGTTCCTTATGTGTAATGTTTTGAGATTGACAAATCTATGTTCATGGTACATGTTTTTTTGGGTGTCTTGTCCTTTCACCATATTGTAAGATGTAATATCACTTGGAATCTTAGGTAAATGAAACAATTTAGGAAGTTTTGTATGAAATTGTGGTTATAACTCTTGTAGACTTTGTTCAAATAATTGTTGAGTGTGATGGTTGTACATTGACATATTGATGTGCATCTCAAATTGTAAAACTGATTATGCTAGTAAAATGCTTAAGCCAAAACACCTTCTATCAACTCTAAGTACAACTTTCCCAAATTCCCCAATAGATGATAGTGCTTTTTGTAAAATTTCATTAGCAATTGTATTCTCCAAAGAATACCCTCCTTCAACACTAGAAACTATTGTAACACATTGTTTCTTACTACTCCATAACACAACACCACTAATGAGCATAAACAATTTCTTATGGTAGATTTTCCTATGCCAAGGTCACCACAAAATGACAAACAAACTCATATTAGAATAGACTTGGACAGGCTTGTAGGGACTCATGGGTCTCCCATGAGTCAAACAACAACACTGGCCTAAAATGACATTTTCATGCAAATGAAAATTTTACAGTAGGTTTTTGTATGGTCAAATTTCTTTTTGAGACTATCAAAAATATTCTTTATGAGTGCAATGGGAAGTTGCAAATTCATGGATCAATAAATAAATTAATAATCGACCTTACTTTTTCCTTAGAAAAAATCCTAAATATCATGCCCTCAAAGTGTAGCTATATTCAACATACATAGTTGATCTTAACTCAACACCATTATCCATTGTTTCTTTGTTATTCTTTGGCAAGTAAGGATCCTATTTACTATATATATATATATATATATATATATATATATATATATATATATATATATATATATATATATATATATATATTCAATGCTAGGTATTTTTCTTGAATTCCTGCTTTCCAATGGCTAGGTTCTAGTTTGATGCAAATAGTTTTGGTCATTGAAATATTCATTTTCTTATTATTTTCCTTGCTGCAAAGCAAGGGGAAATAAAAGTTATTTTCTTCTGAAGACAACATTGATTATTTGGCCAGATTTTTAGTCATCAATGTGGTTCCAGTTGCTATTTCAATGGATCCAATGGTAGTTGTAGAAGGATTTTTATTGTCCACATAATGACACATATCATCAAAATTAATAGTAGAAACATCACAAGAATAAAGAAAAAAAGTAACCTTGATTTTGTCCCTGTTTGATCTTTAGCTAAATTTCATGTCTCTAATTTGTAAAGGAATTTCACATGGTAATGATTCATGATTTGCCACATCCAAAGTCCCATCCTTCTGAGATGAGATGGTAAAAAAAAATCCTTTTATAGTACTAGAAATAATTGGATTATCCCTCAAACATTTTCTCCTAGGTCCAACATATTCTATCAATGCTTCATTTTGTTTGTTGGATAGCTCAACTTCTTGTTTCTTAATAAAGACGGAGCAATTTTTATTAATATTTCCATCACCATCATTTATAGAATGGAAAGTTCCATCCACACACAATACATGCAAAGATGGTTGGAAAATTGAATTGACACCTTCCTAGCACTCTTTGAACTTCTCATGTCCTCTACAACCAAAGAATATTCTATGGGCTTATATTTTTTTTCTCGATTAATGAGTCTGATTAGTTTTTTTCTCGAATGATGAGTCTAAATCAAGACTGAACTCCCTTACCATTTCTTTCATTAAGTTATATTTGAATCACATGTTGGAGATCTAACTAATGATTTTTAAATAATATGTTTGTTTTCACCAAAACCAGGAGGTAGTTCCACTATGGCAGATGAAAATTCATGTGAATATCTCTCCACAAAAAAAAAATACACGTGTTGTAACTATGGTAAATAAACACACGATGCACCAACAAAGATAAGGCTTCATATTGCTTCACTAATATCTAAAAGATGTCTCGTGTGTCTCTGGATGTAAGAAATTCACTTTAGAATATATTCACAAAACTGCTCAACCATATCATATCTCTATAAAGGGATTTTTCTTCTTGAACACTAACCAAGTTATTTTCTATTTTTTCCTTTTAAGGTTATGGAAGCCATATTTGTCCATTACTTATGCAACATGGGTATTCTTTTTAGATCTTTTTTGGGCTACCTTCTATGGTTGTTTTCCATAAGGTGGCCATGTTGTGACAAGCACTATGGCAGATGGAAGTGTCCTTACTCCAAAATTTGATCCAAAAAAATTGTCTAGTAGTCCTTTGTTGACATCTAGTTTGGTGCTTAATTTGGCATAGGTGAATACTCTAGTTTTCATGTTTTTGTTGCTTGAGTTAATATATTTTTCCAAGGGATTCCCAATTATTTCATAGACTCCTTCCTTTCAAGAATGGAGTGAAATATTTTGGAAGCCTCACCCAAAGTGGTGTGGTGGTGACAAACACTTATTGGAATAGGTTGTAGAAACCATGGCTTCAAGAAGAATCCTACTCTTTCCCAAAACCAAGTATGCCAATTAAGAGTCTATCTATATTCTCTCAAGTTTTGAGATAAAATAGAAAGAAAAAATTTGGCACAAAAATTAATGTAATAGTTCTAACCCAATTTTTGGCTATTTTTTTTATTACAATTTATCCATTTGGCTAGATTATGTTGAATTTGTAAAAATATGTGCATTATATGTAATCATGGAGCTTGTTTTTAGCTTTGTTTTGAGGTGATTATAAGAATTGTTATGTTCCAATTTCTCTATATTTTTTAGTGAGGATAATTTTATATACAAGGAGTTTCTTTGCTTTGATACCTAGTACATGTCTTCCTTCTTTGACTAGTTATAAGGGAAGAAGGGGGTAGATTCCCATGGAGGCTTGATCCTTTCTTGCTCAAAGGTTAGCTATATTCATGTTGTTGTTTTCTAGGCAATTCTTAGGGTTTGTTGGATAGAATTTGAAGGGTGGATTGTTGTTGTTGGAGAAGGTGCCATGGTTTTTGGATTATAGATAGTGAAGCAACTGCCAATATAGGTGCTATTATGTAGATAGAGGAGAATAGATGAGGGGTCATGGATGAGTTTCAAAGGAGCTACTATATGATTCATGGCTATGTGCTTCGTTTGTGAGCTCTAGTGGCGTCTCTATAAATATTTATAGGTTCAACAGGAACCCTATGAATAATTACAGCATATTAGCATGCTTCGTTCCCATCATGGGGGTTTCACTCAATGAAGATCTGCCATATCGTTTGTGTTCATGGCATATTAAACAATACCCTTAATTTGACTACATACTGTAAATTACTCTAGTGATCACATTATTTAACCCCCTACCAATATGAACCCAATACAACTTCCCAATTAAAAAACCCATACTTTCACTAGATATTGTATGTATCTATTTTTTCATTAACATTTTTTATACCCTTTAATAAATTTTCATTAACTTTTGGCTCCATTTTTTATACCTAGTAATATAAAAACCCTCTACCCCCTATATATCCTCCAATATATTATGTCATTTTTTCCTCAATAAATATCCCCCGATATGAACCCACGTGGTATGGTATTGCTTCCCCAGTGAATCCCCTGTGCTTCCCATCTTGTCATCTACATAGAAAAAAATAGTCATTAGGAAAAGCCAACATCTATCAATCACTTAGTAACTGATGCAATAAAATATATAATATATCTACCATCACAAAGTTTCAAACCTTAAAACCATTGAAAAGATCTCTCCTCTCTCTCTCTCTCTCTCTCACACACACATAATGAGTATTTTCAGGCAGTATACTTGAAAATATGACATTGCTTCTTTTGGAAGGACCAAATCGAATATGTTTTTCCTAGAGGGAGAGAAAATCCATGACAACAAAAAAAATCAATAAGACTAAGTAAAAACTGCTAAAATAATCATTAAAAATATAGAATAGATCATAGTAAAGTGGTGACGTTAAAGCACTGCATTAAAATAACTATGCAAAAGAATAAAAGAAAAAAATGATGGAAAATGAGAAGGTTCCATTGTAATCCACAACCTCTTTCCATTATGGGAACCATAGGATTAGATCTACTCATGCATTATGGAAGTATTATTGGTAAGGAATAACACAAACTAGAGGAAGCTAATCACAAAAGAAATAATGTACAAAGTGTGTTGGGTCAGATTGACTAAAAATTGTCTCTAAAACCTAGAAAAACCAAAACCAAAGACCAAATGGCCTTAGGTCACACAACCATATATTTTAGAAGTTGATGCCAATGCTAAACAATGGGTGTGAAAATTGGGTTGGAACCATTACTTTATTGAGTCCATGATGCTCCAAAATTGTTGCGATTGCCCAAATACATGAACTACTGAACCAAATTCTAATTATATGTCTTTGGTAACTTGCATATTGTTTGCATGTAACATTTAGTTTGGTAAAATTGGAAAGCCTAGAAGCTTCTCTTGGGATTGTTAAATCCACAAAGAAATGTTATGCGTTGTCATAAATACTTGCAGCTCACAACTTAACATGTTTAGATTCAAGTTTTTCATAGCTACAAATTAAATTTAAATTACATGCATGGCGACATAAAAGTACTTAAAAATGCATGATTATGTGTCATGGGAAGCATGGTTACTCGACTCAGTCCTAGTCTTCCTCGACTCATGAGTCTAATTCAATTGAATTCCAACATTTGGTTGAGACAAACTTGGCCTAGAAGACCTAGTAAAATGAGTCGATGACCTTGTTAGAACAGGAAGAGTTTGGCATACAATTAGTTGTGCAGTTGTGCCTCCAAAGTTAACTTGTCAAAACTTAGGGATTTAATTCAATCAGTGCTTACAAAACAACAAAAACTGCCCATAAAGTCATTTATGCATATTCCTTATTTGATTTTTGAGGACCTGTGTGGTCTTTATCCAACACACTCAGACAATGTTTGACATGCAACCATTTTTCTTTCCATATTTTGCAACATTTTTATCTTCAGAATTTGTAGAGACTTTTATGGTGTTAAATAGGGAACATGAACAAAAAAATTTCAACTAATTTTTTGAGTTGATTTTCAACAAGGGGGTTATCTTCAATTGAAACATTTGGGCATCATATTTTCAAAGCTAAGGAAACATTTTTGCACAATTTTTTAGTATTATCCCAAATTATTTGAGTACAAACCATTGATTTTCCAAGAACTTTTCCAAATTTTTGTTAGTTTCTTTTACTTGCAAAATGCCAATTGAGAGGGATTTTTCTTGTAAGTATTGCACACAAATCAAAATGGGTCAAAGTGAAATTGACATTTTGTAAAAAATAAACTAATATGTCCATCAACATGTTCAAGCTTCAAATTTCATCTCAACTAAGCCCCTAAAGGTGAAGTGAGAGATTGTATAGAGTTGATTCATGGTGTTCAACATCAATCTATTCTAGCCTATAAGCCATTAAGGTGGAAGAACATTAGAGGAAAAATGTCTCACTAGTGGGATTAAATTATGTATTTTCCTTTCCCTTTTTTCTTACTAGTTAGCTCTATGGCGCTTACAGTTATTATGTCTATTTTCTAGGTGTTATGTGATCCTACTCTTAGGGTTGCTATGCAGGTGCTTACCTTCCCCTTTCTTTGTCGTTTCACTTTAATTATATTAATGGGATGAATCCTCTGCATGTGGAACTCAGGTCAATCATCTAGTAAGCAACACCTTGAGCAAGCCAACGTCCTTGATCTAGGAGTAGACTTCCTTTAAGAAGTGGTTTTTGGATAAATTGGAAGCTAATGGAGGTGTCAGTTCTACTGCATAATTTGTAGTTTGATTTTGAGATATATTTATTTACTCTTTGGTTATTAGGTTGCAATTTTCTCACCTTTGCTTGGGTAATGGGCCACTTAGGAACTTTCTATTATTAAGTTTCATCCACCTATGATTTTTTTGAAAGTGGTTCTAGTGACCTGGGATGCTCCAAATAACATCTTTGAATCAAAAGTGGGGGGATTAGTTCGCCTTTTCCTTCCTTGAAGGGAAGTCGAGCCCTACCCATGTTGTGTATTCCCTAGGTCATTTGTGTAAAATATGGAATCCTTAGAAAGACGAAGGGTTTTTTATATTGAATCCTTTGCATGGTTGAACTTCATTAAATGTGACAAATGGGGTTCTCGAAGCTAAACCCCTTTTGTGTGCAGAAGAGTATGCAAGATTACAAGAATTTGAATCCAAAAATAACTCAAAAAAATGGTTAATATGAAAGTTTACTCTACCCATATATGAAATATTCAATAATAACTCATTTCAGTTATATAGGTCATCCTACTTAGTACAAAATGCCATAGGTTCTAGACCTTTGATAGGTATGTTGGTTGATTGTTGCAATTTTTTTAGAAAAAAAAAAGCAAAATTATAGCTTGCTTTCCTAATGTATTTATAGATGAATGATAAAGTCACAAGTGTGAGTTGTGAGATGTATAAGCCAAACTTGCAGAGTCAATATGACTTGTGAGTTCAAGGCATACTAATAATAGTTGACTTCACTTGGTTTTCTCAAAGAGTAGATTTGACTCAGATTGGAAGAGTCTAGTATCATAGAGGGTAGGGTATCTTCATGCATTTTAAATTCCCTGATTCCTTGTTCAACATTTGACCATTTTCCTCAGTTTGGATTTGGAATGTTTCTGAAGTTTCTACTTCCATTTTGTCAAGTGTTTCAAACTGATTTCTAGTAGTTGTCTACATCTATTAGTATTATTATTCTAATATATCTAGTTTTCTCCCAAGCCCAATATTTCAATTAGTAGGTGCATATGTTGTTGGGAGCATGTTACATAGTCTACACTGATTTTGATCTAGTATTTTAGTTTTTGTAGGCACGTGTTACTGGGAGTCTATGCCAATTTAAATTTTGTAGCGAACCCCATGGCTCAAAAATAAATCCACCCCTCCATGAATTCTTACAAATTTCCAATCATTGTTGTAAATGTCTTTAAACTTGCCTTTGGGTGCCATGAAGTTCCTAGGACTTACCCATGCAAGTAGTGACTATCTCAACAAGGAGAAACATTCTTGGCTAATCAGGAGGAAAGTATTGATGTTGAAAAAAATACCAACATTGGGATATGCCACTGTATTGATAAGACTTGTAATTGTTATGCACATCACATAGATAACAACTAAAATTTTTGGTAGATTTGCATTGCCTTCTTACAAATTTGTATTCACATCAATTCATGCATGTGACATATCTTGGGGTTTGTACGGAAATGATAAAGCCCATTAATTTTCCATTCGATTCCCCAAAGAGAAGGTTCGCCCTAATGCTAAGCCATGTAGGCATCAACTATTTCAAATGATGAGAAACATTTCTAGCTATTAAAATTTAATATGGAACAAAATCATAGCATTGGAATGTGTGTTTGTTTTTGCTAGTCTGTCCATGATTTGTGGGACTAGCCTTTGAAGAAACTATGACCTAGAGGCATCTAAGCCATCAAAATCACTTGAGGTTCTCACCTAGCTTGGACCACACCAACTCTTAACATGACTAGATTTTTTATACCCACTAGATATTGAATCGGTAACCTTCACACAAGGAGTGCCTTAACAGAACACCCAACTATCAATTGTTCTACATCTTATAGTAGCATGGGGATATACTATTGTAGTAGCAATATTTCTTATTATTATAGCCATATCATAGATAATAACCACAATAAAAAGAGGGCCCACAAGGCATGAAAAAAAACCACATATATTTTAGTACCAAAAGGAGGGAGGACACTATCACATCAACCTAGGGACTTACACCCCAAAGCCAACTTTTGGATTGGCAAAGATTTTATTGTGGGTAAATCACTATAAGCCAATTTTGTCTCACAATTGTTACATGTGTGATTATTCATAATGCACACATGCAATAAAGGGTACATTAGGATAATACCCATTTCTAAATGTGCACCAATTGAAGTAGGCTAGATATTTCCAGATGTGCACCAATTACAACAAGCTATATAGTTTACTGTGTAGTATTCCAAGAGTGACTTGGAAGTTATCAGTTCCCTCTATTCTAATATATTTGAGGGGAATCTATAATCATTATAGTTTCTCTTTTTATTGTTTGTTTTTGTTATGCTTGTCAGATTAGATTGGTGTTACTTGTGCTTTTGTTCTTCTACTATTTTGTTGTAATCAAGATGGCCCTGTTTTGTAACAGTTATTTTCCTCTTCCACCTGGAGTGTTGTAGATCATTGTAGCACTGGAATTTTTTGTAGGGCATCTCCTATTTAACATTTATTCTACAAGCCATGTTGGTCTTGAAGTTCATCATCACGAAATCCTAGTGTTATGTGTGGGCTTCTGTATTATGTTGGCAATATTGGCAGCATTATTTCCCAAGGGAATTGTGGTAGATTTATTAGGTGGCATTGCATTTACATTGCAGGTAATTGGTTTTATCAGTTTGATTTACATTGTATGGCCCTATGATCCCATTTGGTTGTGTCATTGAGGATCATGAAATAATATGTGAGTCCAAATAATTTGAAATCTGAGGATAACTTTTAGAAAATTTTCAACTTGTTTTTATAGCGCTATCATTGCTAATGATGGTATTGTATGTATTTGGATTTGGGGCATCTCTTTGTGGCCATCTTGTTTAAGAATCTAGGGCACTTATAGTTAATGTTGTTCTTCTTAGCTTGATAACTATTTGTGAGGAGTTTTAACTTTTATTCTTAGCATAATCTTCACTTGTTGTTATTAAAGTGTGTCTTCTTAGTTTATCAAATAGCTACCAAAACAAGAGAGACAAGAACACGCGATGTTGGCTTTCTGCCAGGGCCAACAACTCTCCCTGTTGGAGAGGAAAACCCGCACAAAATTCTTCTTATAGAGATTCCAATTGACGAATACCAAGACCTTGACTCTTGACCTATTAGGCCACTCCAAGTCCAAAATATTAATCCTCTTCTACATCAATGCTGAGATCATCATCATTGTTGCTCCATCGCTAAGGTCTTCATCTATGAGGTCTTCATAAGTATAGGAGAGATGAGTATAGATTCATTGATGTTATGACAATCTCATCATGACCTTTATATCTTCATCAAGAACAATATAGTGACTACACCTGTATGCTGAGGTAGTGCATTGTTATTAGTTCCTTCAATTATGCTGAGGCAGTGTGTTACTGTGAGATATATGGTTATGACAGTGCTCATATTTGTACCGAGGAGGAGACTATGTCCTTCCATCATGCCAAGAGTATCTCACTATATCATCCATCTGAAATTGCAGTGACTCTTCCTCATCCAAGATCTTGAACTGCTGCTCCTCTTGTACCCATCTTGAAATTCCTGCAGGTCTTGTACCCATTCGATATTGTAGATAAGTCTGAGTTTCTTACTACACTTGTTCAGGATTTCAGAGCTCCTAGACCTTCATCCAAAATCTCAGAGATATCTGAGATTTGTGTTTCCTGTCGTGACCTCAACGGGCTATTTATAGTTGTCACATCTCTATAAATAAGCCAACATGACAATGAAGTGTTCTATCACTTAATTTGAGCCAACATGACTATTCTTTATATCATTTTGCTGGCCAACTTGACTGCATTTGACATCATTTTATTTGATGCTCTTCTCAAGAGGATCGTGCTTATCTTGAAGGGTTGCTCTAGACTAGTATTAATTTACACATAGGCTCAAGAAGATCTCCTCATAAATAACTTTGAACCTTTGATTTTCCTAGACCTATGAAATGAGCAAGAAACTCGTTCTTATAATTTACAAAAATAATATTTCTTTTTCTTGACAAGTGCAAATATCAAAATTAGATTTGTAAATACCGAAGATAGTTACACTTTCTTGAAGAGTTGTTCTAGACTAGTATTCATTTACACATAGGCTCAAGAGGAGCTCCTTATAAATAACTTTGAATATTTGATTTTCCTAGACCTATGAAATGAGTAAGAAAGTCATTCTTATGATTTATAAAAATAATATTTATTTTTCTTGGCAAGTGCACATATCAAAATTAGATTTGTAAATACCGAAGCTAGTTACACTTTCTTCAACACTCCCTCTTAACTAGGGAGGTAGTACTCGTTCATTCTCAATCTGAATAATTTCTCATAAGAAGAATTAGATTGGTAACCCATCTGTATAGCATCATAGTGACCAACATTATTTCCATAGCAAGGCCTTGACTGAAAACTTTATCTCTCATCAGATCAGAGCACAATGTTGGCGAGACCAATGACTATGGACACCTTTATCATTGTCTCTCAAGGTACATACCCACCTGGTTGTTCACTGACTACGACATTTTATGACTATTATTATATTGGGTTCCCAGCCCTCAAAGAATATCAGTCCTCTTGCCTACTCTTGTCTTGGATGCCCTACACATCCTCAAAGAGCATCAGATGCCAGATCATTACCCAATCCTCCATTCTTTCTTCCAAAGTGAAGACAATAATGTTGTGTCTATCTCTTCCTCTCAACTAGGGAGGATATCATGTGTCTTCATTTCTCTTCATGGCCTTCACCTATACTTATGGTTGTTAGTCCTGGTCTAGTGCATGACACATGAAATAGAAAAAAACAATTGTCACTCCTTTTTAATCAGGGATGATCCAATCCAAACACCTTCTTGATCAAGGACTTATCAGCGCTCCCTCTTAGCTAGGGACTCTTCTTTGGATCAACAACGTCTTTCTTCATGGGTCCTTTAGTTTCTTGATCAACTTCTCTCCTTGATGCCATGAAATTCAGTTGAGCTTCTTCCTTGTATGGCAACAACCATCGATCATTTTCCTCCTTAGTTCATCAGGCAATTCCTTTCTTCATGGAAAGTGGCCTTCTTCATATATGGAACCTTCATTGTATGGCTACTTCTTTCTCATCATGCTTCCTCCATCCACCACATGAATGCTAGTAGTACTTGTATTTACAACTCTTGTTTAAGTAGCCCTACATTATCCAGATATTATTCAATAAATTAGAACATCATATTAAATTAAATAATACCTTACGAGATGGATCTTCATCATGACATCTTCATGTAGGTGTCAACATCCTGCACACATATTGACACATCTCCCAAATATATCCATTGTCAAGGGTCTTCATCTTTTTCAGACTTTCATCAGAGTCTTCATATCTTTTTGGGAGATTTCATAGTCAAATATTCTGGGTATTTTGGATGTCGATTGCCTTCATCATGGTTGCATATCTCACAATCTCTTACTTCCTCACACATTCCATTCCCAGTAGCTTTCAATTAGAATTTCTTCGTTGTATTCAATCACCTCATACTTCATATGAGGACATATTATGTTGATTTCATCTAGTGTGACTTACGCCTTCCTGCATCCTTTCAAAGGAGGAGATCCTTTTTCTCTTGATCATGCTTCTTAAGATAGAAGAAATGATCCATCTTACCTGCAACCATATGAAATGACATTATAATATTAAACACAAGCATGCATACCTTATTTTACCTTCAAGTCATTGAGGCTTCTTCCAGAAGCTTCCTTGATTGAAAGGTTCTTCAATCCCTTGATTCGTTTCATATCATCATCTCATGGATTCCATAAGTTGGAGTTCTTGTTCAAACACTTGCTTCCTCTCTAGATTAGTGAACCCAACGATGAGGGTTCCATCAGAGAATTTTTGATGATCTTATATATCCCCAACTAGAATATGTTTCCTTTTTGACTTGATGTACGATGAGACTTGTCTTGGATGAGTTCTTTATTTCCTTCAATGTCCACTGAGGTTCCCAAGAGCTATATCCTTCATCTTTTGTCTATCATGGATTTTTTTCCTTCATGATTCCCATGGTGATGTCACGAGCCCATGTTTCTAATGCTTCGATTATGCTGTGATGCATCTTATCGTCATTGTCATATCTTATAGAAGCTTATGATAGAACCCTTTTGTGCGGGATATTATCTCAATCATAGAGATCTATTACTCCCTCTTTCCATGGCCCTCTTTAGCTTCCTCCATTTATCTAGTGATATGAGCTTCCATAATTTTAGCTATACCTATTCTACCTTGTTTGAGGATCAAACTTTCCTTTTCTTTGTGCACATGATTTAGTCCTTTACCCTTCAATACTTTTTCCATCCACTTGTCTTTCTCTATTTAGCATAGATACCACAAGTTGTTGAATGCAATAACCTTCTTATCCCATAGATATTTGTTACCTTGATTATTTGTTAGTGCATTATGGTTATCTTCATTTCTAGGTCTTGTAGATGGAAGATATCCTATATCCTTTGATACCCTTTACTTTCATGTAGATCAGATTTCAAGTGACCTTCTTCATTTCATCTTTAGAAAATGAGTTTATCATCTACATCACTTTGATGTACACCAATATTGCTCTGTGAGGGGATCTTTCATAAGCATCCCTTTCCAAAAATTCATAGGAGACCTATTGATATGTTTAATGACTTCATCTTCTTAGAGGACTATGACTATCCTCCTTCTTCATGCAAGGAATCTTGATAACCCATCCAATTCATAGATGTCCTTGCAATCATGAAGTCATTTTAACCAAACTTGAATATAGAATGAAAAGATACTTACTTGTCATGTGAAGATGAAATCTTCACCTTGATGCTTTCTTGAATGATCTCCTTCAATAATATTCTTGCTTGAGCTGCCTGGTACAATTGAGTTCGAAGACTTTTCTTGAGACTTTCTTGCCTTGTTTAGCATGAAGGACTATGACCTTTATAAAATTTTGAGATTACTTTAGTCCTTGTGAGGGTATAAAATTGAAATCAAGAATTTTAGAGTATTGTCATGATGCCCATACCAGATGTGGCATTGTGTTCTCCTGTTGAAGTGATATTGTTGTAAAGTATGATATGATTGTATGTCCTTGTAACCTTGTTGTAGTGCTCCTTGCTCAATTAGAACCTTGCTTCAGTTGACTAGCATGAGAAAATATTTTTTTAAGGCCTTCGAGCATTATTCAATACCAAGCATCAAAACTAATTTAGACTTAAGTTATTGATATCTCTATGGTATGACATAGATTGTAATGAAATCGAATTTGGGGCTAGCACTAAAACTGTGAGAGGTACTTCTTTTGACTGTGATTTGAATTCTGAGCAATGGTATTGGGACTTCAATTTATCTGAGATTACTTGATCTTGAATATCTTGTTCTTGTATATTACTTGTTGAAGACCGATCTTTCAATTCCTTCAACTTGTTTTGATGCGCTTCTTGAATCTGATCCTTAAGTGTCTCCTTTTTCTACCCTTTTCTTGACTTTAACATGTTAGCTCTAATTCCATGTTGAAGAATCTAGGGCACTTATAGTTAATGTGATTCTTCTTAGCTTGCTAACTATTTGTGAGGAGTTTTAATTTTTCTTCTTAGCATAGTCTTCACTTGTTATTCTTAGCATAGTCTTCACTTATGAGGTATTGACGAACTTGAGGTAGGAGAAGGAGGGAGAACAGTGGAAACATTTGAAAATAAAAAAGTGTATCGAAAGGATTCCTGAGTTGGGTGGCTAGTGGAGCCCATCTGAGACTTGAGTGCTCAGTTTAGTCATTAATGGACCAAGTTTGGTTGGGACTAGATGGTCATTGGAGGAACAATATCAATTAATTACTGTCATGGAACTATGTTGGGTGTGTGATATGCTCGGGGGAGATGTAGTAACAAGACTAGTCTCAATGGTTGGGATGCGCTTTGTGTACCTAGATATTTTGTGATTGTTGACCAATCAATCTCGAACTAAGGATTCAGATATGTATTGCTAATTTCTATTCTATGATAGTTGTTTAACAGATTCGAAATTAGGTGAAAAGTGTAGTATGAGTAAAAAATTAAGAAATTAGAAGTCGAACATTTTATTATTTTGAGAATGGCAACACTTATGACTAGATTTATATAATAAAAGAAAGGTAGAGTCCATTTTGATTATATTCTTACCAGGCCTAGGGTTACCTCCCAAACCAATTCGACTAAGCCAACACCCTGGTTACAGTCCCTGCTCCCCTAGAAGAAGCTTATAATTTTTTTGAAAAAAAACTAATTGACGGTATGCTCAGAAGGAGGATAATGTGGGATTATGTTATAAATAGAATTTAGTATTAGGATTTGTATCTGAAAATAAATTAAAGTCATTTACAGAGCAAAACCTTGTAAATGGTAAGTTGGACTGTCAAATGTATAAATGTGAAAACAAGAACGTACTAGAATTGGCTTCAATCCTTAACAGCTGTGTGTTTAAGGCAAGATAGATGTTGTCTACTAACAATTATTTCTTCTAAAAAAACCAAGAATAATAACATACAGTGATTCATCAAGACTGTAGCTGAGACTTGTTGTTATTAAAGTGTGTCTTCTTAGTTCATCAAATAGCTACCAAAACAAGAGAGACAAGAACACACGATGTTGGCTTTCTGCCAGGGCCAACAACTCTCCCTCTTGGAGAGGAAAACCTGCACAAAATTCTTCTTATAGAGATTCCAATTGACGAATACCAAGACCTTGACTCTTGACCTATTAGGCCACTCCAAGTCCAAAATACTAATCCTCTTCTACATCAATGCAGAGATCATCATCATTGTTCCTCCATCACTAAGGTCTTCATCTATGAGGTCTTCATAAGTATAGGAGAGATGAGTATAGATTCATTGATATTATGACAATCTCATCATGACCTTTATATCTTCATCAAGAACAATATAGTGACTACACCTGTATGCTGAGGTAGTGTGTTGTTATTAGTTCCTTCAATTATGCTGAGGCAGTGTGTTACTGTGAGATATATGGTTATGACAGTGCTCATATTTGTACCGAGGAGGAGACTATGTCCTTCCATCATGCCAAGAGTATCTCACTATATCATCCATCTGAAATTGCAGTGACTCTTCCTCCTCCAAGATCTTGAACTGCTGCTCCTCTTGTACCCATTCGATATTGTAGATAAGTCTGAGTTTCTTACTACACTTGTTCAATATTTTAGAGCTCCTAGACCTTCATCCAAAATCTCAGAGATATCTGAGATTTGTGTTTCCTGTCGTGACCTCAATGGGCTATTTATAGTTGTCACATCTCTATAAATAATCCAACATGACAATGAAGTGTTCTATCACTTAATTTGAGCCAACATGACTATTCTTTATATCATTTTGCTGGCCAACTTGACTGCATTTGACATTGTTTTATTTGATGCTCTTCTCAAGAGAATTGTGCTTATCTTGAAGGGTTGTTCTAGACTAGTATTCATTTACACATAGGCTCAAGAAGATCTCCTCATAATTAACTTTGAATCTTTGATTTTCCTAGACCTATGAAATGAGCAAGAAACTCGTTCTTATAATTTACAAAAATAATATTTATTTTTCTTGACAAGTGCAAATATCAAAATTAGATTTGTAAATACCGAAGATAGTTACACTTTCTTGAAGAGTTGTTCTAGACTAGTATTCATTTACACATAGGCTCAAGAAGAGCTCCTTATAAATAACTTTGAATCTTTGATTTTCCTAGACCTATGAAATGAGTAAGAAAGTCATTCTTATGATTTACAAAAATAATATTTATTTTTCTTGACATGTGCAAATATCAAAATTAGATTTGTAAATACCGAAGCTAGTACTCGGTCATTCTCAATCTGAATAATTTCTCATAAGAAGAATTAGATTGGTAACCCATCTGTATATCATCAGAGTGACCAACATTATTTCCATAGCAAGGCCTTGACTGACAACTTTATCTCTCATCAGATCAGAGCACAATGTTCGCGAGACCAATGACTATGGACACCTTTATCATTGTCTCTCAAGGTACATACCCACCTGGTTGTTCACTGAGTATGACCTTTTATGACTATTATTATATTGGGTTCCCAGCCCTCAAAGACTATTAGTCCTCTTGCCTACTCTTGTCTTGGATGCCCTACACATCCTCAAAGAGCATCAGATGCCAGATCATTACCCAATCCTCCATTCTTTCTTCCAAAGTGAAGACAATAATGTTGTGTCTATCTCTTCCTCTCAACTAGGGAGGATATCATGTGTCTTCATTTCTCTTCATGGCCTTCACCTATACTTATGGTTGTTAGTCCTGGTCTAGTGCATGACACATGAAATAGAAAAAAACAATTGTCACTCCTTTTTAATCAGGGATGATCCAATCCAAACACCCTCTTGATCAAGGACTTATCAGCGCTCCCTCTTAGATAGGGACTCTTCTTTGGATCAACAATGTCTTTCTTCATGGGTCCTTTAGTTGCTTGATCAACTTCTCTCCTTGATGCCATTAAATTCAGTTGAGCTTCTTCCTTGTATGGCAACAACCATCGATCATTTTCCTCCTTAGTTCATGATGCAATTCCTTTCTTCATGGAAAGTGGCCTTCTTCATATATGGAACCTTCATTGTATGGCTACTTCTTTCTCATCATGCTTCTTCCATCCACCACATGAATGCTAGTTGTACTTGTATTTACAACTCTTGTTTAAGTAGCCCTACATTATCCAGATATTATTCAATAAATCAGAACATCATATTAAATTAAATCATACCTTACGATATGGATCTTCATCATGACATCTTCATGTAGGTGTCAACATCCTGCACACATATTGACACATCTCCCAAATATATCCATTGTCAAGGGTCTTCATCTTTTTCAGACTTTCATCAGAGTCTTCATATCCTTTTGAGAGATTTGATAGTCAAATATTCTAGGTATTTTGGATGTCGATTGCCTTCATCATGGTTGCATATCTCACAATCTCTTACTTCCTCACACATTCCATTCCTAGTAGCTTTCAATTAGAATTTCTTCACTGTATTCAATCACCTCATACTTCATATGAGGACATATTATGTTGATTTCATCTAGTGTGACTTATGCCTTCCTGCATCCTTTCAGAGGAGGAGATCCTTTTTCTCTTGATCATGCTTCTTAAGATAGAAGAAATGATCCATCTTACCTGCAACCATATGAAATGACATTATAATATTAAACACAGGCATGCATACCTTATTTTACCTTCAGGTCATTGAGGCTTCTTCCAGCAGCTTCCTTGATTGAAAGGTTCTTCAATCCCTTGATTCGTTTCATATCATCATCTCATGGATTCCATAATTTGGAGTTCATGTTCAAATACTTGCTTCCTCTCTAGATTAGTGAACCCTACGATGAGGGTTCCATCAGAGAATTTTTGATGATCTTGTATATCCCCAACTGGCATATGTTTCCTTTTTGACTTGATGTACGATGAGACTTGTCCTGGATGAGTTCTTTATTTCCTTCAATGTCCACTAAGGTTCCCAAGAGCTATATCATTCATCTTTTTTCTGTGATGGATTTTTTTCCTTCATGATTCCCATGGTGATGTCACGAGCCCATGTTTCTAATGCTTCGATGATGCTCTGATGCATCTTATCGTCATTGTCATATCTTATAGAAGCTTATGATAGAACCCTTTTGTGAGGGATATTATCCCAATCATAGAGATCTATTACTCCCTCTTTCCTTGGCCCTTTTCTTTAGCTTCCTCCATTTATCTAGTGATATGAGCTTCCATAATTTTAGCTATACCTATTCTACCTTGTTTGAGGATCAAACTTTCCTTTTCTTTGTGCACATGATTTAGTCCTTTACCCTTCAATACATTTCCATCCACTTGTCTTTCTCTATTTTACATAGATACAACATGTTGTTGAATGCAGTAACCTTCTTATCCCATAGATATTTGTTACCTTGATTATTTGTTAGTGCATTATGGTTATCTTCGTTTCTAGGTCTTGTAGATGGAAGATATCCTATATCCTTTGATACCCTTTACTTTCATGTAGATCAGATTTCATGTGACCTTCTTCATTTCATCTTTAGAAAATGAGTTTATCATCTACATCACTTTGATGTACACCAATATTGCTCTGTGAGGGGATCTTTCATAAGCATCCCTTTCCAAAAATTCATAGGAGACCTATTGATATGTTTAATGACTTCATCTTCTTAGAGGACTATGACTATCCTCCTTCTTCATGCAAGGAATCTTGATAACCCATCCAATTCATATATGTCCTTGCAATCATGAAGTCATTTTAACCAAACTTGAATATAGAATGAAAAGACACTTACTTGTCATGTGAAGATGAAATATTCACCTTGATGCTTTCTTGAATGATCTCCTTCAATAATATTCTTGCTTGAGCTGCCTGGTACAATTGAGTTCCAAGACTTTTCTTGAGACTCTCTTGCCTTGTTCAGCACAGAGGACTACGACCTTTATAAAATGTTGAGATTACTTTATTCCTTGTGAGGGTATAAAATTGAAATCAAGAATTTTAGAGTATTGTCATGATGCCCATACCAGATGTGACATTGTGTTCTCCTATTGAAGTGATATTGTTGTAAAGTATGATATGATTGTATGTCCTTGTAACCTTGTTGTAGTGATCCTTGCTCAATTAGAACCTTGCTTCAGTTGACTAGCATGAGAAAATATTTTTTTAAGGCCTTCAAGCATTATTCAATACCAAGCATCAAAACTACTTTAGAATTAAGTTATTGATATCTCTATGGTATGATATAGATTGTAATGAAATCGAATTTGGGGCTAGCACTAAAACTGTGAGAGGTACTTCTTTTGACTGTGATTTGAATTCTGAGCAATGGTATTGGGACTTCAATTTATCTGAGATTACTTGATCTTGAATATCTTGTTCTTGTATATTGCTTGTTGAAGACCGATCTTTCAATTCCTTCAACTTGTTTTGATGCCCTTCTTGAATCTGATCCTTAAGTGTCTCCTTTTTCTACCCTTTTCTTGACTTTAACACGTTAGCTCTAATTCCATGTTGAAGAATCTAGGGCACTTATAGTTAATGTGATTCTTCTTAGCTTGCTAACTATTTGTGAATATTTTTAAATTTTCTTCTTAGCATAGTCTTCACTTGTTATTCTTAGCATAGTCTTCACTTATGAGGTATTGAAGAACCTGAGATAGGAGAAGGAGAGAGAACAGTGGAAATATTTGAAAATAAAAAGTGTATCGAAAGGATTCCTGCGTTGGGTGGCTAGTGGAGCCCATCTAGGACTTGAGTGCTCAATTTAGACATTAATGGACCAAGTTTGGTTGGGACTAGATGGTCATTGGAGGAACAATATCAATTAATTACTGTCATGGAACTATGTTGGGTGTGTAATATGCTTGGGGGAGATGTAGTAACAAGACTAGTCTCATTGATTGGGATGCGCTTTGTGTACCTAGATATTTTGTGATTGTTGTACAATCAATCTCGAACTAAGGATTCAGATATGTATTGCTAATTTCTATTCTATGATAGTTGTTTAACTGATTCGAAATTAGGTGAAAAGTATAGTATGAGTAAAAAATTAAGAAATTAGAAGTCGAACATTTTCTTATTTTGAGAATGGCAACACTTATGACTAGATTTATATAATAAAAGAAAGGTAGAGTCCATTTTGATTATATTCTTACCAGGCCTAGGGTTACCTCCCAAACCAATTCGACTAAGCTGACACCCTGGGTACAGTCCCTGCTCCCCTAGAAGAAACTTATAAATTTCTTGAAAAAAGCTAATTGACGGTATGCTCAGAAGGAGGATAATGTGGGATTATGTTATAAATAGAATTTAGTATTAGGATTTGTATCTGAAAATAAATTAAAGTCATTTACAGAGCATAACCTTGTAAATGGTAAGTTGGACTGTGAAATGTATAAATGTGAAAACAAGAACGTACTAGAATTGGCTTCAATCCTTAACAGTTGTGTGTTTAAGGCAAGATAGATGTTGTCTACTAACAATTATTTCTTCTAAAAAAACCAAGAATAATAACATACAGTGATTCATCAAGACTGTAGCTGAGACATAAAATAAGATACATCTTGGAAAACTAGAAAACGAACTGAAACATGAAAATTTTGCATGAAAATACCAAAGTTTGTAAGTATATGTCTTTAGAATCTTGTCTTAGTAAATACCCCAAACCCAATATGCATATAATAAGTCTATATGGTTATTATGATGATGAAGTGGAAAACATAACTCTGGAATTCTCTCAAGTAATCAAGGGAAAAACCCAAAAACATCATTAAATTATAGAAAAGTATAAATTAAAATGAACTGAAGTGTCCAAATATATGCACTCCTAATCAGAAGTCGACCTTTCAATTGAATATAGTTCAGAGGAAAATATACAGTAAGTCTTATTGGTTCTTTTCAAGAACTGAGGGTTGCCGATGGCAACATTAACATCTTTCCAAAATAAAATTAATAGCTTCACTATACAAACTAACAGTTAACAATTATACAAGCGCTTATATGCCATAAATATTTGTGACATAATAGGACACTGTTACAAGCTAATTCTTGACAAGGGCCAAGGCCAAGTCCATCAATATTAGGGTCCTGATGCCTTAAAACCCATCATAAAGGAAGACTAAATTCCTAATTCACGAGAGAAAAGAAAATATGCTGATAGTGGCATAAAAACCCTCACAGAGTGAGAAGGATTCAAGAAACTTGTAAGCAAGTCAACAACCAAGAGACATGCAAGCCACTATTAAGAAATGAACTGAAAATTTTAGATAAAGGTTAACTGTAGTGTTCGAAAGAAGAATTAGTGAACGTCATCCCTGCAACCACGCAGAAAAGGCTCAAAATTGGTAAATATGTTCTATGTGGAGGAAAACTCTTAAGAGAAAATTAAAGGTATGAATGATAAATATTTACATCAGAAATTGTTGTTGTTCCCAATCATCTTTCCACCTGACAATTGGTGTAGAGTTAGTACTGAGAATGAGCTAAGAATTAAAGGAAAAACAATTCCAAAATGAGACTATCTCACCTTGCTAGGGTCTGGTTTTGTATGTGTAAAGAATTAGCACCTCAGGAATGGGGGATGTCAACCTAACTTGAGAAATAGACATTTGAATAATATTAAAAAGGGTAGCCACTATATACACCAGAGGAAAGAGGAACAAAGAAACAAAGTAAAACAACTCGAGAGTGGTTGATACATAGCAAAACATGAAAACATCGAACGTGACAAGAGGAAGAAAGAAACATAGTAAAACAACTCGAGAGCGGTTAATACACAGCAAAACATGAAAACATCGAAGGGTTGTCACCAATGAGTTTTCCTTCACAAGCGTTGTAGAGTTGAACACGTAGAAAGGTAGGTATGGAATGAGAAGTAGGGCGCAAGGGTAGGGTGGTTAGTTACTCGATAACTAATCCCATCCAAACTCATAATTTGATCAAACCCTAGCTACCCTACACCATATATTTTTTCTGCATGTCTAGAAGTGAAATTAAGCTGCCAAGTGGCATAAATCCTTAGAGACTCCAGAAATTTCCCATTGATGCCATAAGGATACCATAATGTGTCAATTAAATGTTGTAAGTGGGCCATTTCAATAGTTAATGTTTCATATTAAACCAGTCAGGGGTGAATCTAACTCAATGTAAGCCTAATACAATAATTAATATAATTTTAAGGCAGATTCGTATGGTTAATTATGTAAAATGGTAATTTATAAAGGTATTGATGAACACCATATTGATAGATTCTAATAGCTAGCACAACCACATTTACCAATGTGGTTGATATACGCTGATAGGTGTATATGAAGCATATATACAACCACATTTTCCAATGTCATTGATGTATGCCGATAGGCTTATGTCAACCACATTAATAATTATTATGTGTATTTTTTTAAACACCAACTATTTATGATTATTAATAACTATTTATGATTAGAAAAGCATTGCAGACATCTACACTCTTTGGGGATTCCAAAATTGTTTGCAATTGGTTAAATAGAGCATCATATTGCAATGCATATTCATTGAGGCATATATTGGATGAGGCACACAAATTGATTCTTCATTTGACTCATTTACCTGTCATCACATTTACAGGGAGCACAACTCGGGGGCAGATTTCCTATCCAACGAGGCAGTGCTTAGACAGAGCAATGATTGGTTGATACAGGAACAGATCGATGGGACATACTACCAACATTATCACAGACCTTTCGTTAATCTTCAAGAACATGGGCTATAGGCCCATTTATTTTTGCATAAACACTTGTATATATTATGCTTTTTTATTTTACTGCACTTGGACTAACTGTTTAAAACGTATGGTACCAATTTTGATGTTAAATTCTCTGTCTGAGAAGAGAAAGAAACAATTTTGATACAGTTTCTCTTTTTAGAGAACAACCACAGGAATCAGATGAATTGATATCAAGGCTCCCTACGTGGAGAATACATATCTGGATCTTTTTTTGTTCTTTTGAACTTGATAGGCAACTTGCCTCCACATGCATATGCTCAAGCATCTACAAAATGTAATTTCTTATATATTAATAGAAATTACGACTTTTTTCCAAGGGGAAAAAAACAACCATATTCTTATATATTTATAGATATTAGTATATGATTATTATATTAATATTAACTCATATTATTATTATTATTATATTAACTGATAATAACAACTATGGTCCAATAATAATTAGTATTGTGATAAGAGAATTATTATGTATATTGTTTTAAAGATTAATTATTTATGATTATTAATAACTATAAAAATAATAACAACCATATTCTTATATATTTATATATTTATGATTATTATATTAATATTATTATAATAATATTGATTTAGAGGATAGTCTTCCAGATTAATCACATCGTAAGGATTGGGTCGACCTTTCGAACCAACTAATGTGGTTCATCCTCAGGGAAAGGTGAGAAATCAATCGATCTGAGATAATAAATAGCATGGATGCATCATTGTTGAGTGTTAGCCTTTCAAAATTAGCCATTGGTGAAATAAAATTATTTAGTTGTTATGTAATAAATAACTATTTATTATCAAAATAGTCACAATTTATTAATTAAATAATAATATAATCTAATAAAATAATATTAAAAGCAAGGGTTGACCTAGTCAATGGGTTTTATTTATTATCGAAATAGTCACAATTTATTAATTAAATAATAATATAATCTAATAAATTAATATTAAAAGCAAGAGTTGACCTAGTCAATGGGACTTAGGAAGAAAACACGCCATTATAGTAAATAAGTAATTTATATAATAATAATATTAGGTAAAAACTAGTGTAATAAATTACATGTTATGTAATAAATTAGTTGGTGATAATATTACAAATAATCAATTCAAATAAAAATATTCAAGAATAATTTTTAATGCTAAACCATTTCAATTACTAACAGTTATTTTCCCTAGATATATTATTATATGTTAACATTTCAATCAATTTTATTATAAATATTTCCTAGTAGTATTGTTAACTCAAATAAAAGTAGTCAAGAACAATTTATATTATTAAATCATTTCGATTAATAACAATCATTTTCCTTAGATATATTATTATATGTTAACATTTCAATCAATTTTATTATAAATATTCCCTAGTAGTATTGTTAACTCAAATATGGTTAACTTTTCACTTAAATCACATATGATAGGTATTAAAATAATATTTGTTTTAGCATAATAATATTATATAATTAAACAATTTGAGTAGTCAAATTTAGTCGTTTCTTGGTCAATCTTAGTTGTTTATCCAGTCTGATCTAATATAGCCCTTTTTCAGTCAGACATAGCCGTTGGATGATCTACTCTCCATGATTAATAGGAAAAACTTGATCTCTGTCTCAATGATTACAGACCAGGACATGCAGGTGCAATTCTTTAAGAATGGTTGTCATTAAGTTTAGCCAAATGGAAACAGTTGCAACAGGAGTGCGCGTGGGGAATTTGTATAGATTGGATGCAAAGAGTATGCCACGACAAGCAATGGTTGCAGCTAGATCAACAGTCAAAAATCTTTGGCATCAAAGATTTGGACATCTCAATTTGCAGGACCTCATCTTACTTCAGAAGAAAGGTATGGTCGATGGACTCCCTGTTTTTCATAATGTCAAGCTGGAATGTGATGGATGTGCATTAGGGAAAATGCATAGATAAGAGTTCCCTTTGCATGTCAACGGAAAGGAAAGAGACATTCTAGAACTAGTGCATATAGATATTTGTGGACCTATGCAAACTAGGTCTTTAGGAGGAGCATATTACTTTCTGTTGTTTACAGATGATTGCACTAGGTTTTCATGGGTGTATTTTTTAAGTAAAAAGAGTCAAGCCTTTCGGTACTTTAAAGAGTTCAAATCTATGATAGAGAACCAAACAGGAAAGAGGATAAAGATTCTCCGCTCGGACCAAGGGGGAGAATACAGGTTGGGAGAGTTCATGAACTTCTGCAAGCAGCATGGGATTATGCAGCAATTCACAGTGCCACACACTCCACAGCAGAATGGAGTAGAAGAATGGAAGAACAGAACCCTTGTGGAGTGGGCCAGAAGTATGCTTCAAGGTAAGGGACTATCAAATGGTGTTTGGGCAGAAGCCATTAATATTGCTATTTATTTAAAGAATAGGAGTCCTACTAAATGTCTAGGCTTCAAAACCCCCTTTGAAGCATTGTTTGGACTCAAACCAGTAGTTAGTCATTTAAGAATATTAGGATCTAAAGCTTATGCTCATATACCAAAAGCAGATAGAAAGAAGTTAGACCCCAAAGCCTTGAAATGTATATTTTTTGGATATGGCACAGAGTATAAGGCATACAAGTTATATAATCCTATGACTCATAAAGTTTTTGCAAGAAGAGATGTTATTTTTCATGAACAGGCTGAAGATGGAAAGGAAGACTCTAACAGTGATAGCCACATTCCATTGCTGATAGAAATGAACAGTGACAAAGATGAAGAGCAGGAGCAGGAGCAGGAGCAGAAACAGGAATAATCTCTCATAAGAAGAATTAGATTGGTAACCCATCTATATAGCATCATAGTGACCAACATTATTTCCATAGCAAGGCCTTGACTGACAACTTTATCTCTCATCAGATCAGAGCACAATGTTGGCGAGACCAATGATTATAGACACCTTTATCATTGTCTCTCAAGGTACATACTCACCTGGTTATTCACTAAGTACGACCTTTTATGACTATCCTTATATTGGGTTCCCAGCCCTCAAAGAATATCAGTCCTCTTGCCTACTCTTGTCTTGGATGCCCTACACATCCTCAAAGAGCATCAGATGCCAGATCATTACCCAATCCTCCATTCTTTCTTCCAAAGTGAAGACAATAATTTTGTGTCTATCTCTTCCTCTCAACTAGGGAGGATATCATGTGTCTTCATTTCTCTTCATGGCCTTCACCTATACTTATGGTTGTTAGTCCTAGTCTAGTGAATGACACATGAAATAGAAAAAAACAATTGCCACTCCTTTTTAATCAGGGATGATCCAATCCAGACACCCTCTTGATCAAGGACTTATCAGAGCTCCCTCTTAGCTAGGGACTCTTCTTTGGATCAGCAACGTCTTTCTTCATGGGTCCTTTAGTTGCTTGATCAACTCCTCTCCTTGATGCCATGAAATTCAGTTGAGCTTCTTCCTTGTATGGCAACAACCATCGATCATTTTCCTCCTTAGTTCATCATGCAATTCCTTTCTTCATGGAAAGTGGCCTTCTTCATATATGGAACCTTCATTGTATGGCTACTTCTTTCTCATCATGCTTCTTCCATCCACCACATGAATGCTAGTTGTACTTGTATTTACAACTCTTGTTTAAGTAGCCCTGCATTATCCAGATATTATTCAATAAATCAAAACATCATATTAAATTAAATCATACCTTACGAGATGGATCTTCATCATGACATCTTCATGTAGGTGTCAACATCCTGCACACATATTGACACATCTCCCAAATATATCCATTGTCAAGGGTCTTCATCTTTTTCAGACTTTCATCAAAGTCTTCATATCTTTTCGGGAGATTTCATAGTCAAATATTCTAGGTATTTTGGATGTCAATTGCCTTCATCATGGTTGCATATCTCAAAATCTCTTACTTCCTCACACATTCCATTCCCAGTAGCTTTCAATTAGAGTTTCTTCACTGTATTCAATCACATCATACTTCATATGAGGACATATTATGTTGATTTCATCTAGTGTGACTTATGCCTTCCTGCATCCTTTCAAAGGAGGAGATCCTTTTTCTCTTGATCATGCTTCTTAAGATAGAAGAAATGATCCATCTTACCTGCAACCATATGAAATGACATTATAATATTAAACACAGGCATGCATACCTTATTTTACCTTTAGGTCATTGAGGCTTATCCAACAGCTTCCTTGATTGAAAAGTTCTTCAATCCCTTGATTTGTTTCATATCATCATCTCATGGATTCCATAAGTTGGAGTTCTTGTTCAAAAACTTGCTTCCTCTCTAGATTAGTGAACCCTACGATGAGGGTTCCATCAGAGAATTTTTGATGATCTTGTATATCCCCAACTAGCATATGTGTCCTTTTTGACTTGATGTACGATGAGACTTGTCCTAGATGACTTCTTTATTTCCTTCAATGTCCACTGTGGTTCACAACAGCTATATCCTTCATGTTTTGTCTATGATGGATTTTTTTACTTCATGATTCCCATGGTGATGTCACGAGCCCATGTTTCAAATGCTTCGATGATGCTCTGATGCATCTTATCGTCATTGTCATATGTTATAGAAGCTTATGATAGAACCCTTTTGTGAGGGATATTATCCCAATCATAGAGATCTATTACTCCCTCTTTCCATGGCCCTCTTTAGCTTCCTCCATTTATCTAGTGATATGAGCTTCCATAATTTTAGCTATACCTATTCTACCTTGTTTGAGGATCAAACTTTCCTTTTCTTTGTGCACATGATTTAGTCCTTTACCCTTCAATACTTTTTCCATCCACTTGTCTTTCTCTATTTAGCATAGATACCACAAGTTGTTGAATGAAGTAACCTTCTTATCCCATAGATATTTTTTACCTTGATTATTTGTTAGTGCATTATGGTTATCTTCGTTTCTAAATCTTGTATATGGAAGATATCCTACATCCTTTGATACCCTTTACTTTCATGTAGATCAGATTTCATGTGACCTTCTTCATTTCATCTTTAGAAAATGAGTTTATCATCTACATCACTTTGATGTATCCAATATTGCTTTGTGAGGGGATCTTTCATAAGCATCCCTTTCCAAAAATTCATAGGAGACCTATTGATATGTTTAATGACTTCATCTTCTTAGAGGACTACGACTACCCTCCTTATTCATGCAAGGAATCTTGATAACCCATCCAATCCATAGATGTCCTTGCAATCATGAAGTCATTTTAACCAAACTTGAATATAGAATGAAAAGATACTTACTTGTCATGTGAAGATGAAATCTTCACCTTGATGCTTTCTTGAATGATCTCCTTCAATAAGATTCTTGCTTGAGCTGCCTGGTACAATTGAGTTCCAATACTTTTCTTGAGACTTTCTTGCCTTGTTCAGCATGAAGCACTACGACCTTTATAAAATGTTGAGATTACTTTATTCCTTGTGAGGGTGTAAAATTAAAATCATGAATTTTAGAGTATTGTCATGATGCCCATACCAGATGTGGCATTGCGTTCTCCTGTTGAAGTGATATTGTTGTAAAGTTTGATATGATTGTATGTCCTTGTAACCTTGTTGTAGTGCTCCTTGCTCGATTAGAACCTTGCTTCAGTTGACTAGCATGAGAAAATATTTTTTTAAGGCCTTCGAGCATTATTCAATACCAAGCATCAAAACTACTTTAGAATTAAGTTATTGATATCTCTGTGGTATGACATAGATTGTAATGAAATCGAATTTGGGACTAGCACTAAAACTATGAGAGGTACTTCTTTTGACTGTGATTTGAATTCTGAGCAATGGTATTGGGACTTCAATTTATCTGAGATTACTTGATCTTGAATATATTGTTCTTGTATATTGCTTGTTGAAGACCGATATTTCAATTCCCTCAACTTGTTTTGATGCCCTTCTTGAATCTCATCCTTAAGTGTCTCCTTTTTCTACACTTTTCTTGACTTTAACACGTTAGCTCTAATTCCATGTTGAAGAATCTAGGGCACTTATAGTTAATGTGATTCTTCTTAGCTTGCTAACTATTTGTGAGGAGTTTTAATTTTTCTTCTTAGCATAGTCTTCACTTGTTATTCTTAGCATAGTCTTCACTTATGAGGTATTGACGAACTTGAGGTAGGAGAAGGAGGGAGAACAGTGGAAACATTTGAAAATAAAAAGTGTATCGAAAGGATTCCTGAGTTGGGTGGCTAGTGGAGCCCATCTGAGACTTGAGTGCTCACTTTAGACATTAATGGCCCAAGTTTGGCTGGGACTAGATGGTCATTGGAGGAACAATATCAATTAATTACAATCATGGAACTATGTTGGGTGTGTAATATGCTTGGGGGAGATGTAGTAACAAGACTAGTCTCATTGGTTGGGATGCGCTTTGTGTACCTAGGTATTTTGTGATTGTTGAACAATCAATATAAATTAATTACTATCATGGAACTATGTTGGGTGTGTAATATGCTTGGGGGAGATGTAGTAACAAGACTAGTCTCATTGGTTGGGATGCGCTTTGTGTACCTAGGTATTTTGTGATTGTTGAACAATCAATCTCAGACTAAGGATTCAGATAAGTAATTCTAATTTCTATTCTATGATAGTTGTTTAACAGATTCGAAATTAGGTGAAAAGTATAGTATGAGTAAAAACTTAAGAAATTAGATGTCGAACATTTTCTTATTTTGAGAATGGAAACACTTATGGCTAGATTTATATAATAAAAGAAAGGTAGAGTCCATTTTGATTATATTCTTACCAGGCCTAGGGTTACCTCCCAAACCAATTCGACTAAGCCAACACCCTGGGTACAGTCCCTGCTCCCCTAGAAGAAACTTATAAATTTCTTGAAAAAAAACTAATTGACGGTATGCTCAGAAGGAGGGTAATGTGGGATTATGTTATAAATAGAATTTAGTATTAGGATTTGTATCTGAAAATAAATTTAAGTCATTTACAGAGCATAACCTTGTAAATGGTAAGTTGGACTTTGAAATGTATAAATGTGAAAACAAGAACGTACTAGAATTGGCTTCAATCCTTAACAGCTGTCTGTTTAAGCCAAGATAGATGTTGTCTACTACCAATTATTTCTTCTAAAAAACAAAGAATAATAACATACAGTAATTCATCGAGACTGTAGCCGAGACATAAAATAAGATACATCTTGGAAAACTAGAAAACAAACTGAAACAGGAAAATTTTGCATGAAAATACCAAAGTTCATAAGTATAAGTCTTATGCATATAATAAGTCTATATGGTTATTATGATGATGAAGTGGAAAACATAACTCAAGAAGTCTCTTAAGTAATCAAGGGAAAAACCCAAAAACATCATTAAATTATAGAAAAGTATAAAGTATAATGAACTGAAGTGTCCAAATATATGCACTCCTAATCAAAAGTTGACCTTTCAATTGAATATAGTTCAAAGGAAAATATACAGTAAGTCTTATTGGTTCTTTTCAAGAACTGAGGGTTGCCTATGGCAACATTAACATCTTTCCAAAATAAAATTAATAGCTTCACTATACAAACTAACAGTTAACAATACAAGCGCTTATATGCCATAAATATTTGTGACATAATAGGACACCATTACAAGCTAATTCTTAACAAGGGCCAAGGTCAAGTCCATCAATCTTAGGGTCCTGATGCCTTAAAACCCATCATAAAGGAAGACTAAATTCCTAATTCATGAGAGAAAAGACAATATGCTAACAGTGGCATAAAAACCCTCACAGAGTGAGAAGGATTCAAGAAACTTGTAAGCAAGTCGACAACCAAGAGACATGCAAGCCACTATTAAGAAATGAACTGAAAATTTTAGATAAAGGTTAATTGTAGTGTTCGGAAGAATTATTAGTGAATGTCATCCATGCAACCACGCAGAAAAGGCTCAAAATTAGTAAATATGTTCTATGTGGAGGAAAAATCTTAAGGGAAAATTAAATGTATGAATGATAAATATTTACATCAAAAATTGTTGTTGTTCCCAATCATCTTTCCACTTGACAATTGGTGTAGAGTTAGTACTGAGAATGAGCTAAGTATTAAAGGAAAAATAGTTCCAAAATGAGACTATCTCACCTTGCTAGGGTCTGGTTTTGTATGTGCAAAGAATTAGCACCTTGGGAGTGTGGGAGGTCGACCTAACTTGAGAAATAGACATTTGAATAACATTAAAAAGGTTAGCCACTATATACACCAGAGGAAAGAGGAACAAAGAAACAAAGTAAAACAACTCGAGAGTGGTTGATACATAGCAAAACATGAAAACATCGAAGGTGACAAGAGGAACAAAGAAACATACTAAAACAACTCGAGAGCGGTTAATACACAGCAAAACATGAAAACATCGAAGGGTTGTCACAAATGAGTTTTCCTTCACAAGTGTTGTAGAGTTGAACACATAGAAAGGTAGGGATGGAATGAGCAGTAGGGCGCAAGGGTAGGGTGGTTAGTTACTCGATAACTAATCCCATCCAAACTCATAGTTTGATCAAACCCTAGCTACCCTGCACCATATATTGTTTCTGCATCTCTAGAAGTGAAATTAAGCTGCCAAGTGGCATAAATCCTTAGAGACTCCAGAAATTTCCCATTGATGCCATAAGGATACCATAATGTGTCAATTAAATGTTGTAAGTGGGTCATTTCAATAGTTAATGTTTCATATTAAACCAGTCAGGGGTGAATCTAACTCAATGTAAGCCTAATACAATAATTAATATAATGTTAAGGCAGATTCGTATGGTTAATTATGTAAAATGGTAATTTATAAAGGTATTGATGAACACCATATTGATAAATTCTAATAACTAGCACAACCACATTTACCAATGTGGTTGATATACGCTGATAGGTGTAGATGAAGCATATAGACAACCACATTTTCCAATGTCATTGATGTATGTCGATAGGCTTATATCAACCACATTAATAATTATTATGTGTATTTTTTTAAACACCAACTATTTATGATTATTAATAACTATTTATGATTAGAAAAGCATTCCAGACATCTACAACTCTTTTGGGATTCCAAAATTGTTTGCAATTGGTTAAATAGAGCATCATATTGCAATTCATATTCATTGAGGCATATATTGGATGAGACGCACAAATTGATTCTTCATTTGACTCATTTACCTGTCATCACATTTACAGGGAGCACAACTCGGGGGCAGATTTCCTATCCAAAGAGGCAGTGCTTAGATAGAGCGATGACTGGTTGATACAGGAAGAGATCGATGGGACATACTACCAGCATTATCACAGACCTTTCGTTGATCTTCAAGAACATGGGCTATAGGCCCATTTATTTTTGCATAAACACTTGTATATATTATGTTTTTTTTATTTTACTGCACTTGAACTAACTGTTTAAGACGTATGGTACCAATTTTGATGTTAAATTCTCTCTCTGAGAAGAGACAGAAACAATTTTGATACAGTTTCTCTTTTTAGAGAACAACCATAGGAATCAGATGAATTGATATCAAGGCTCCCTACGTGGAGAATACATATCTGGATCTTTTTTTGTTCTTTTGAACTTGATAGGAAACTTGCCTCCACATGCATATGCTCAAGCATCTACAAAATGTCATTTCTTATATATTAATGGAAATTACGACTTTTTTCTAAGGGGAAAAAAACAACCATATTCTTATATATTTATAGATATTGTTATATGATTATTATATTAATATTAACTCATATTATTATTATTATTATTATTATTATTATTATTATTATTAGTAGTAGTAGTAGTATATTAACTGATAATAATAACAACTATGGTCCAATAATAATTAGTATTGTGATAAGAGAATTATTATGTATATTGTTTTAAAGATTAATTATTTATGATTATTAATAACTATAAAAATAATAACAACCATATTCTTATATATTTATATATTTATGATTATTATATTTATATTATTATAATAATATTGATTTAGAGAATAGTCTTCCAGATTAATCACATCGTAAGGATTGGGTCGACCTTTCGAACCAACTAATGTGGTTCATCCTCAGGGAAAGGCGAGAAATCAATCGATTTGAGATAATAAATAGCATGGATGCATCATTGTCCAGTGTCAGCCTTTCAAAATTAGCCATTGGTGAAATAAAATTATTTAGTTGTTATGTAATAAATAATTATTTATTATCGAAATAGTCACAATTTATTAATTAAATAATAATATAATCTAATAAAATAATATTAAAAGCAAGGGTTGACTTAGTCAATGGGTTTTATTTATTATCGAAATAGTCACAATTTATTAATCAAATAATAATATAATCTAATAAAATAATATTAAAAGTAAGAGTTGACCTAGTCAATGGGACTTAGGAAGAAAACAAGCCATTATAGTAAATAAGTAATTTATATAATAATAATATTAGGTAAAAACTAGTGTAATAAATTAGATGTTATGTAATAAATTAGTTGGTGATAATATTACAAATAATCAATTCAAATAAAAATATTCAAGAATAATTTATAATGTTAAACCATTTCGATTACTAACAGTTATTTTCCCTAGATATATTATTATATGTTATCATTTCAATCAATTTTATTATAAATATTCCCTAGTAGTATTGTTAACTCAAATAAAAGTAGTCAAGAATAATTTATATTATTAAATTATTTCGATTAATAACAGTCATTTTCCCTAGATATATTATTATATGTTAACATTTCAATCAATTTTATTATAAATATTCCCTAGTAGTATTGTTAACTCAAATATGGTTAACTTTTCACTTAAATCACATATGATAGGTATTAAAATAATATTTGTTTTAGCATAATAATATTATATAATTAGACAATTTGAGTAGTCAAATTTAGTCGCTTCTTGGTCAATCTTAGCTGTTTATCCAGTCTGATCTAATATAGCCCTTTTTCAGTCAGACATAGCCGTTGGATGATCTGCTCTCCCTATTTAATATGTAGCCTTGATCTGATTCTTCAACTTGTCCTGATGATGAACCACACTCATTGGTTCAAAACGCGTCGACAAATGTATTATCATGTGATTTACGCCGAATTTTTTTTTCTCATAAACTTGATATGGATCACAGAAGCCTCAATTTAACATTATTATTATTATTATTATTATTATTATTATATTATATTATTATAATAATAATATAAAATAATAATATTATTATATTGTATTATTATTATAATAATATAGTATATTTATTATATTATTATTACAATAATATTATTATATTATTATTACCTAATGCATTAAATATTAAAACCCCAAGGGATTATGAACCCGAGGGAATAATATTAAACATATTAAACAAAAGGGACTAATATTATAAACCCAAGGGTTACAAACCTTAAGATAAATATTAAAAATACTAAAATAAATATGGTTGAATTAAGAAAGCCTAAGAATTAATATTTTAAACTCAAGGGAATAATAAACCAAAGGGATTATTAATATTATAAACCCAACCATTTAATATTATAAACCCAATGAATTAGTGAACCAAAGGGATAAATATTAAAAACCTAAGGGACCAAGAAGTGCAAGGGATCGACATTACAAACACTAGAGATTAATAAAACTCGCCATGATTGATATTATAAACCCAAGTTAATAATAAATCCAAGGGATTAATACTAAAATTCCAAGGGATTATGAACCCAAGGCAATAATATTAAACCCAAGAGACTAATATTATAAACCCAACATTGGTAAACCCTAATATAAATATTAGAAACACTAAAATAAACATGGTTTATTTTCATGGTGAGACAATCCTTGTCACAATGTGACATTCAACCATTGCTAACCATGGTTGGCTATGATTGAAAATGGTTGACCATAATTGATATTATAAACCTAAGGGAATAATAAACCCAAGGGATTGATATTATAAACCCAAAGGAATAATAAACCCAAGGGAATAATACTAAAACACTAAGGAATTATGAGCCAAGGGACTAATATTATAAACCCAACATATATAATCCCTAAGATAAATATTATAAACACTAAAATAAACATGATTAACCATCATTGATTTTCATATTGAGACAATCCTTATCACAATTCCATGTTGGACCATGGTTGACCACGGAATAATAAACCCAAGCAATTGATATTATAAACCCAAAGGAACAATAAACCTAAGGTATTAATATTAAAACCCCAAGGGATTATGAACCTCAGGGAATAATATTAAACCCAAGGGGCTAGTACTATAAACCCATGGAATGTAAACCCTAAGTGGAGACAATTTGTTTCATAATGTGAGATCGGACCATGATTGACCACAGTTGACTATTGTTGGTTATGGTTGACCATGATTGATATTATAAACCCAAGGGATTGATATTATGAACCCAAGGGAAACATAAACCCAAGGGATCAATACTAAAACCCAAGGGATTATGAACCCAAAGGAATAATATTAAACCCAATGGACTAATAT
Source organism: Pinus tabuliformis (assembly GCA_031772625.1). Taxonomy (NCBI): domain Eukaryota; kingdom Viridiplantae; phylum Streptophyta; class Pinopsida; order Pinales; family Pinaceae; genus Pinus; species Pinus tabuliformis. The sequence goes on from CM062820.1 coordinate 1,307,098,245, forward strand.
TAAAAACCAAACATTGGTAAACCCAAATATAAATATTACAAACACTAAAATAAACATAGTTTATTTTAATGTTGAGATAATCTTTGTCACAATGTGACATTCAATCATGGTTGACCATGGTTGGCTATGATTGACAATGGTTGACCATCATTGATATTATAAACCTAAGGGAATAATAAACCCAAGGGATTGATATTATAAACACAAAGGAATAATAAAACCAAGGGATTAATACTAAAACCCAAAGGGATTATGAACCCAAGTGAATAATGCTAAACCCAAGGGACTAATATTATAGACCAAACACTGGTAAACCCAAATATAATACTACAAACACTAAAATAAACATGGTTTATTTTCATGGTGAGACAATCCTTGTCACAATGCGACATTCAAACATGGTTGACCATGGTTGGCTATGATTGATAATGGTTGACCATCATTGATAATATAAACCTAAGGGAATAATAAACCTAAGGGATTGATATTGTGAACCCAAGGGATTGATACTAAAACCCCAAGGGGTTATGAACCCAAGGGAATAATATTAAACCTAAGGGACTAATATTATAAAGCCAACATTGGTAAACGCAAATATAAATATTACAAACACTAAAATAAACATGGTTTATTTTCATGGTGAGACAATCCTTGTCACAATGCGACATTCGACCATGATTAACCATGTTTGGCTATGATTGACAATGGTTGACGATGATTGATATTATAAACCTAAGGGAATAATAAACCCAAGGGGTTGATATCAGAAAGCCAAAGGAATCATAAACCCAAAGGATTAATACTAAAACCATAAGGGATTATGAACCAAAGGGAATAATATTAAACCCAAGGACTAATATTATAAACCCAATGTATATAAACCCTAAGATAAATATTATAAACACTAAAATAAACATGATTGACCATCGTTGACTTTCATATTGAGAAAATCATTATCACAATTCCATGTTGGACCATGGTTGACATCATAATAAATCATGGTTGACTGGGGAATAATAAACCCAAGCGATTGATATTATAAACCCAAAGAACAATAAACCAAAGGGATTAATACTAAAACCCCAAGGGATTATGAACCTAAGGGAATAATATTAAACAAAATGGACTAATATTATAAACCCAAGGTATAAAAACCCTAATATAAATATTAAAAATACTAAAATAAGCATGGTTGAGTTAATAAACCCTAAGAATTAATATTTTAAAGGCATTAATAAGCCAAATGGATTATTAATATTATAGATCCAGGGAACAATAAACCCACGGTATTAATACTAAAATCCCAAGGGATTATGAACCTAAGGGAATAATATTAAACCCAAGGGACTAATATTATAAACCCAAGTTATATAAACCCTAAGTGGAGACAATGTTTTTCATAATGTGAGATCAGACGATGATTGACCATGGTTGGTTATGGTTGACCATGATTGATATTATAAACCCAAGTTAATAATAAACCGAAGGGATTGGTATTATGAACCCAAGGGAATAATATTAAACCCAAGGGACTAATATTAAAAACCCAACATTGGTAAACCCAAATATAAATATTACAAACACTAAAATAAACATGGTTTATTTTCATGGTGAGACAATCCTTGTCATAATGCAACATTCAACCATGGTTGACCATGGTTGGCTATGATTGACAATGATTGACCATCATTGATATTATAAACCTATGGGAATAATAAACCCAAGGGATTAATATTATAAACCCAAAGGAATAGTAAACCCAAGGGATTAATACTAAAACCCCAAGGGATTATGAACCCAAGGGAATAATATTAAACCCAAGGGCCTAATATTATAAACCCAACATTGGTAAACCCAAATCTAAATGCTACAAGCAATAAAACAAACATGGTTTATTTTCATGGTGAGACAATCCTTGTCACAATGAGACATTCAGTCGTGGTTGGCTATGATTGATATTATAAACCTAAGGGAATAATAAACATAAGTGATTGATATTATAAATGCAAAGGAATAATAAACCCAAGGAATTAATATTAAAACCCCAAGGGATTATGAACCCAAGGGAATAATATTAAACCCAAGGGAATAATATTATAAACACAACATTGGTAAACCCAAATATAAATATTACAAACACTAAAATAAACATGGTTTATTTTCATGGTGAGAAAATCCTTGCCACAATGCGACATTCAATCATGGTTGACCATGGTTAGCTATGATTGACCATGGTTGACCATGATTGATATTATAAACCTAAGGGAATATTAAACCCAAGGGACTAATACTTTAAAATAATTAGTATTATTACCAATTATTTATTATTATTAATATTATTTATTATTATTAATATTATTTATTATTATTATTAATATTTGAGGTTGGACCATGGTTTACCATGATTATAAACCAAGGGGATTTATATTAGACCCAAGAATTAATATTATAAACCCTATGAATAATATTAAATGTAGGAATAAGAACCCTTATATTAATAAACACAAGGGATTATTATTATAAACCAAAGGGGATAATAAACCAAAGCAATTAATACTAAAATCCCAAGGGATTAAAAACTCGAGGGAATAATATTAAACTACAGATAAATATTATATACCCTAAAACCCCAATGTTTTATAAAACCATGAGAATAATATTAAATCCAAGGGATTAATATATAAACTCTAAAATAAATATTATAAACCCTAAAATAAACATGGTTGACTATGGTTGACTAGACAACCAACCCTTATATTAATAAACACAAGGGATTATTATTATAGACCAAAGGGGATAATAAACCAAAGGGATTAATACTAAAAATTCAAGGGAATAATATTAAACCACAGATAAATATTACATACCCTAAAACCCCATTGTTTTATGAAACCATGATAATAATATTAAATCCAAGGGATTAATATATAAACTCTAAAATAAATATTATAAACCCTAAAATAAACATGGTTGACTATGGTTGACTAGACAGTCCCTTGAGGTTTTAAACCCCAAGGGACTATGAACCCAAGGCAATAATATTGCACCCAATGGATGAATATTATAAACCAAAGGTATATATACCCCTAGATAAATATTGTAAACCCTAGAATTATAATATTGCACCCAATGGATGAATATTATAAACCAAAGGTATATATAGCCCAAGATAAATATTGTAAACCCTAGAATTATCATTGTTGACCATTGTTGATTTTCATATTGACACAATATTTGTCACAATGCGACATTGCGACAGTGAGCCTTGGTCATAAAGCAACATTGGACCATGGTTGATTTTCATATTGAGAAAATATTTGTCACAATGTGACGATGGACCATGGTTGACCATGATTATAAACCAAGGGGATTTATATTAGACCCAAAGATTAATGTTATAAACACTACGAATAATATTAAACCCTAGGAATAATAACCGTTATATTAATAAACTAAAGGGATTGATATTATAAACCAAAGGGATTAATACTAAAAACCCAAGGGATTACAAGCTCAAGGGAATGTCACAATGTGACAATGAATCATGGTTGACCATGATTATAAAAGGGGATTTATATTAGACCTAAGGATTAATGTTATAAACCCTACGAATAATATTAAACCCTAGGAATAATAACCTTTATATTAACTAAAAAGATTGATATTATAAACCAAAGGGATTAATACTAAAAACCCAAGGGATTACAAGCAAAGGAATAAATGAAATATTGATTATAAAATTAATATTCATATTGATAAATATATAATAACAATATGAAAAATAACTATTACAATAAAAATATTATTATTATAATAAATAAAAATTATTAATTTATGTTTGAGAATTCCTTTTGCTAATATTTATTGAAGTGATATTTTGAATACTAAATATTAAATATATATTTTTCAATTTTTAATATTTTTAATATTCATGTTACAATTTAAATAATATTAATAATTTAGTGTTATTATGCTAATAACATTAAATGGAGATAATTTCAAAAAATTATTATGATTAATAATATTACTTTTGTAAATCTAATAAAGATGTTATTAGTAATCACATTTAATTATTAAATGTTGTTAATTAATCATATGTAATAATCACCATATTATTATTAATTATAATAAATCTAAACTTACATAAATGCTTACATTAATGTTTAGTAAACCACTTTGGTCAACCATGCCACTTGATATAGTATATGCAAATCACAACAATATTTACTAATGATTTAACCATATTAGATTCATAACCCAATATATGTTGATAACTTAGTATTTGGTTATAACCACAATATATTGGGTTAATGACATCACAAATATTAATTTGTAAACATTTTTAATATTGTATTAATGATATTATTAATAACATTGTTTCCATATTAATTTGAATGTTATTGTTATTATTAATTATATTTTTTAATAATTAATATTAATGATAAACATTAATAATATTTAATATTAATATCAATAATATATAAACATAATCATAATGTTAATAATTATTATTTGAATATAAATATTAAAATTATTATAAAAAATATAGTATTTAATGTAAAACTTCTTTTAATAAAAAATAATTAAAATAAATAATATATTTATTAAAAAAAAAAAAAATCCACAATGTAACTCACATTTGTTCTAATGATGTAGTTTAATGCTTGTATTAAACGTTGGAATTAAATCTGAACATTGTAAATGTTGTAAACATATTATATGATATAACTCATTGCTTATATCAAATAGCAGTTGGGCATGTACAAAAATGATAATATTGGACAATTAATCATAAACCACACAATGTAATGTAAAGCACTGTATTGTAAAGTTATTCTGAACATTGTAAACTTTGCTCTCCACAATGAATACGTTGTTCTATAATACTAATGAACAATGTAATGTAAAACATTGAATTGTAAACGTTATTCTGAACATTGTGAACTTTGCTTTCCTAAATGAATACGTTGTTCCATAATACTAATGAACACTACCCAATGAACACAATATTAACGCAATAACCCTAAAAAATGCCAAAACGAATGTTGCTAATATAAAAAACAATGTAAAATTCTAATACTCCACCCAATGGCTTAGATTATGGCACAATATAAAGGTTGGAGTATTGCTCCAAACTATTAATGTTTCTCCAAAAATATTAACGTATTGTAAATATATTAACACTACATAACTTTGCAATTACATATGAACGATAGTATTAAATGAGTAAATGATGTCATTAAATGAAGAAGAAATGCATGTCTAGTTTATTTTGAATGCTCTCCACCACAACAAACGTTGAACACAAAATGTTGCATAATAAAAACATTGTCCAATGTTGTACATTCTCCAATTTATAATGCTCTTCATCGTGCCTTTAAGGTGTCAATATTATGTATGGAGTTGTCAACATTCATTATTTGTTTTTTTTGTCTCTTGTCATCTCTGCAATCTTGTTCATTATGCCTTCCATGTGCCTATGTCACTTTGCATTACCTTTGATCATAAGTGTAATGCATATTTGTAATGAGACTAACTTTAATTGTTAGGGTGCAAAACCCTAAAAAATTCTTTTGAGAGAACTTTCTTCCCAATGAAACAATAGGTAACATATCTCATCAAAATGGAGGGATTTTGATTCCAGTACTATAAGTCTTGTTTTATTACTTAATTATTTGATAATTACTTGTCTCTTGATTCATTTGCCCTTTTTTTTACCATTAGCTGCTTAATTATTTGATTAATTACTTGTCTCTTGATTCATTTGCCCTTTTTTTTTACCATTGGCTACTATCTCTTGTTTTTGCTTCACCATGACTATTTTTATTGACTTCCATTTAGGTTCATCAATGCTATTGAAACTATTGCTGAAGTTAAAATTTATCTTTTTTATCAAAATTTTAAAGTAAAACTTTTTTTAATAAAAAAAATTAAATTAAATAATATATTTATTAAAATTTAATGGGTGAATTTAAAATAAAATAACCTTACTTATTTTAAACATTTGTAAGTGAACTGGATTTAAAAATCTGAAGATTTAAACACTTCATGAAACTAATTCATTGGCAACTCATTAAAATCCTAAACCTAATATTATAAACTAAAATATGTATGATTGAGGCATGTTCAAGTGAAAGGAAATATGGGGATATAAAATATTCATTTGAGCAATATCCTCATGTAACAAATTCATTTTGCACTTAGTAAAGAGGGATTCAATCAAATTAATGAATTCAAGGCTTAGATGAAGGGGCATGAGGGCTTTACATTATTTGAATTTGTCCAAGAGAGCATTTCATAGTTAAGCAAGAGAGCATCTCATGGTCTACAAAGTTTTTATTTTTTTTATATATATATATATATATATATATATATATATATATATATATATATAAAAGCATTTTGATTGAATTTAAATGAAACACATTTCAAATTCACTTTTATTTTAAATCAAACAAATTTAATTGAAATTTAGTTAAAAAAAAAAGTGATGGGCCAAGAGAGATGTTGAAGAGGAAAAACATAATGATTAAGAAGAAACATCATTAAAATTTATTGGTAAAACTAATTAGTTATATTGAATTTAATACTAATATCTAATATTTATCTAATATTATATATTGTGAATATTATATTAACAACACTAAAATGTAATATTATATAAATTATATTAATATTTAAAATCTAAAATCTAAAAATACTATTATAGCTTAAAACCATTAATTTTTGTTATAAAACCATGCTAAAGTTTTGGCAATTAATGAAGCCCAGCAATGTGCAGCCACATTTCAATAATGTAAAAGTTTTAACATTTTTGTTTTTAATTTTATTTCTCTAAACTGCAATTAATGAAGACCAATGAATTGAGCAAACAAATATTTAGACCATGAAGTCTTTTGAAACGCACACTTTTTAAAAAGTACCTCACAACAATATGCAACCACGTTTCAATAATACAAAAGTTTTAACATTTTTGTTTTTAATTCTATTTCTCTAATCTTCATTCGTGTTGAAAACTAACTTGTACGGTAAATTTTTAATAGTGATTTGTAAAAAACTAACTTGTATGGTAAATTTTTAATAGTGATTTGTAAAAAATTAATTTGAGGTTTAAACATATGATTTAGATACACAAAAAAGTTAGTGGTGTGAATTTCATCCATTGATGGAGTGGCAACAAGGAGAATATACTAGCATCTTTAAGTTTTAATTTTCCACCATCCGATCAAAAACAATTAATTAAGAAAAAGATTAAAGTGCCCAATTCCAATAGGGGGACGAGGACGTAATGATGTTCCAATTTATGCGAGATTGTATAGTAAAAAAAACATTTTGCGAGATATGTTACAATTTGTGTGTGTGGAGATGCAAATTAAGAAAAAATAGCTTGGAACTTTGACTTCTCACTCACCAATAGATGTGGCTACCCAAAGTCATGGGAAAAAAAGCAACAAGACTCTCTACAATCCCCGTCCTATGTGCATAATGCAGAATAAAAATTTACAAAAAATTTATATAAGGGAAAAACAACTTGAAATCTAGCCTATCCATTTTGCACTAAATGCAACAATACATTTTTAAGCGGAGAAAGAAAAACTACACTCTTTACATTCTACATTTTGAACACGAAATGTGGAAATGTTAAAAAAAAGGAAAAACAACTTTTATTGTCTTCCTATTTTTACATGTAAATCACATATTACATAGATATACTAAGTTTATGATCAAATTTATTATTATTAGAAGTCAAAGACAATAAAATTTTCAATATTCTTTTTTTCTTATTCAATATTTAATAATTTTCCTTTTGGGAATTAAGCTTTGTTGATTTGGGTTGTGAAATCTTTCTTCAATAAAAATATCTCCAAATTCTTGCTTATTGCACAATTTCAAGAAAGCTTTGAGGTATCTTAATTGGTTGTAAAATTGATACATAATTGTGTCATTTCTTAATGGGGATTCCTAGAAACATTTGGAAATATTGTCCTGGAAGGATGGGTGTTGGAGCCAAAACAAATCAATGTGAAGTGGTGATTTCAATGTGAAATATGTTTACCCTTCTATACATAATTAGTGTGTGTTATGGGACCCTCATTTCACCTAACACACCAACTATGCATAGAACTAATCATACAAAAAATAAAATATAGAAATAATAATCTTATGAAGAAACCAATTAATAATTTCAATAGTTTATTAATGAAAATTTTTAAAAATTCTAAATTTATTTTAACACCATTTTTTTAATGAGTAAAATTTTTATTATGATTAAATTTTAAAAATGAGTAAGAAAATATTAGTAAAATTTCATGTTATTTTTTATTTCAAAAATGAAAATAAAAATAATAATAAATATCATAAAATTGTTGAATTATAAAATACAATAACTTTTTTTAAATTATAAAATGCAATAACTTTTTTAAGTATTTATAAAATTTCATACATATTTTATATTAAAAAAAAGTTTTATACATGTATTATAAAGAATGTTTATAAATATTAATTTCAATATACAACACTATGTTTTAGCAACAACTATAAAACAAACTACAGAGGCGTTGCCACAAAGTACAAGAGAGTTGTTACTGCGTTGCCACAAAGTACAAAAGAGTTGTTACTATTGAGTAGCCCAAAAATAGTTTCAACAATGAACACGGAAATTATAGCAAAATGGAAGAGTTACCACCACTATAACAAGAGTAGCTACTTAGTTTCAACAACTAACTCCAACAATCCATCACTACAACTGTAATGACCCCAGAGGATGTAAATGTGGAATTTTACTGTGGTAAAAGATAGTATGGAGTTGTTGTTTTGTTTAAAAAAAAAAAAAAACAAAACTCTGATAAACTACTTTATTGAGAAATTTAAATATTTTTTTTTTAAATGCTGGCAGCCTCTAAAAGGAGGATTTAAAAGAAAGTAGTCAGTTGTAATAACTGATTGAAACTACCCTCCCAAACAGGAAAAGTCCTGGTAATGGGGAGGAAGCTCTGTGCTGTTGGGAAAGACAGAGGGATCTTTTCCAAGAAGGAAAAGAAAGAAAGGAAAGACAAGAGAAAACGGGTTAAGTCTGGTGAGGACCAGATAACCAGGCACAAGGTGCACATATCTTGTTGAGGGTTGAAGGCCTGCAAGATGGCTCGGGGGGAGAATCCAGTCTTATAGATGGATCTCATGGTCGGGTGGAAGAGCAGGCTTGAATAGCAGGTGAATTTGTTAAAGTACCCAATTACGACACTGGCGAACCAAGTACGAATTCATACTGCAGAGAATCTAAATGAATAATGAATGTTGAATGCACAGTGGACTTATAGTAGTCAGGGAATGACTGTGTGTTTCATTTCTTTAATTACTGTCATGATGGTTAAGCTAGTTAAACAGGTGATAGTTTAACTTAAATGCCAGACTATCATAAAGATAATACAGTTAAACAGATGGTAGATTAACTTAAATGCCAGACTATTTTAAAGATAATATAGTTAAACAGAGGGTAGTTTAGCTTAATGAACAGACCATTATTCAATAGACATATCAATAAACAAACAGAGATACAAAGGTGGTCTCTAGTAAAGAAATTGCATACAGCGGAACCCGCAGCCAAAATGTCGTAGAACGTAACCAGTTATTATTGTATCGAGCGTAAACACCAGGAAAACATTTGAGCCGTGCAAGGAATGCCGGCCAATAAATCTCTTCTTAAATATGGACAGAAAAGAGATGAACCTACTTTAAGTAACAAGAGACTGTCGAAATATAACATATCTTACAGGAAAAGAAATAAACCCTGCAATCGCATGAAATGATGGGACTATACGATAAACCAGATACAACCTATGCCGATTAAGTAATGTTCGAAGTTTACAGCCAACAGAAGAATCCAAACATACAAATTTACGAACATAAGGCATTACAATAATGTTATCAACTCAGAGAATGCGCTACCGCAGCCATGAGTCCGGCTGGGAGGCATTATTCTCCGGAATACCCCATATTAAAACAGAGAACCAGTAAACCCTTACAAGAGATATGATCTAATCTCTGCAGGAAAGGAAATAAATATGGCGTTACTGCATATAACGAGCAAGAACATCATTTAACCGAACCATTCAATGACAAAATTATACCGAGGCTATGATTCCATTTACGTCAAACCAGTTAACAAGATATGAGTAACTTGAAGCATATTGTCGACACAGAGACGGACAGCTGAATCGTAGCCGGAGGCAAATAACCATTAATAAACAAAGATAACATTGAATCATACTAATAACGTTCAAAGCGTAAATAACCCAGAAGGGAACTCTGATAGTATGACAAATTCGAACGCAATTAGGGAAAAACTCAGATAATGTAACCCTGGCAATGTAACATTTATATATATAATTGAAAACACAGAAATGTATAGTCTGGTTCCGCAAACCATTGAGTTTGGCATACAGCCGGCTCTTATACAATATCCATTAAATTAAGCACAGAGGTATCAGTGCCCAAGACCCGCAATGGGTGGAAATGTCCGAAATTAAGTTACAGTAAATGAAATCAAGCACACAAGTTCCACTGTGTGTCATACCTCACCGGAGCCGGGCATGGCTTAAGCCTGAAAACATAAAAACCTTGAGCCGTGAGGATTCCCTCGGGAAACACCTCATCGGCACAAAAACAAGAGAACACCAGCAACTAGAGGACCAGATTGCAATAAACACAAATATGGACATGTTAGGGTCGAAGGAGCCTTAGAGCTCTCGTAGCCGGGAGGAACAATAAATAGGAAGTACCCCTACCTGTAAAACGTCGAGGAAGCCGTGGCGTTGAGGCCACGCCGTCAAGAGAGCTCGAGCGGATCCACCTGCATACACTATCAGCAAGGGAAAACAAATTAGCATGAAATCCTGAATGCGAGCAAACAAAATGGTAACAGATGAATGTGCAGGTAGGAGACTTACGATACCTGAACGAGTTCTGATGGGTATACCGGCATGCAGAAGGCCAACAAGACTCGAACCGATGTCTGAGAAGCGGAGTAGAAACAACCTTGTGAAACAAATGAACCCGGCTTGTCGCGTATTGGGTTTAAGTATTAACCTCATACACTTGGAATTGCCCCAACCCTTCGATCTGGAGGATAGATCTCGGCCGTCGATGCAGCGCGGGAATCTGGAGCGGGAAGGTCGAGGAGTCGGAGCCCGAGGTGTCACATGGCCCAGCAGATAAGCCATGCCACCTGCCTTATTATGAGCCCAAACCATAAAAGCAACCGATGACTCGGCGCCGGCAGAGACAGCGGCCGGACCAAAAATCTCCGTGCTCATTTATCACAAGTCAAGTACTGAGGGGTTGGCAAGTTTAGAATTAACAACGTTATACGACCAACCAAACCCCAAATCACCGTGCAGCATATTAAAAGCAATGCAGCATATAACTATGGTGGGATAAACATAGTTTAATATAAAATATGAATGTACGCGCAGTAATGTGTAAGGAAAAGGTATAATGGTTGATAGAGTTACCATATTTTATATATTTATCATTAAATTTTTTATTACATGTATATGAGAGTGTGACAAATTGGTATCAGAGCCCAGTTTCAACACTGTGGCCTCAGGAATGACATGTTTCACTGTGCAGAAGGTTACACCATGCATACGTATAGAAATTTAATAAATCAATTAACTGTTGTTTCTGTCTATTTTAGGGGTGAGATACAGAATAGAGCAGCTAATAGTTAAGCTAGAAAAAAGAAGAGAAATGCAAGGAGCCGGCAACGCCCCTCAGGAAAACCCAGAGCTGTGGGTACAGTTGGGTGAGGAAACACGAAGTACCAATCTCGCAATACTGGAAACTGTTCAGGAGTTGAAAAATGAGATGGCATGATTACGAGAGGACAACGCGCGTTTGACGGTAGAACAAGAAAGAATTCTGAAGAGTTTGTCGGACAGGCAGAACCCACCCTTATCCAACCCCAGCACAGAACAACAGAAGATGACAGAAGAACAGGACTATCAAATTGGACCTGAAAATTCAGAAGGTAAGGAGGATCATTCTGATAATGTACCAGAACAGCAAACTTCAAAACGTCAGAGAATGGAGCTGCAGGGAGAATTTCGAAAAATTAAACCCCCACATTTTGATGGAGAACAGGAAGAAGCGGCTGAAGCATGGTTAATAAATATGAACAAATATTTTCAGTTATACGAGTATGATCATAACTTGAAGGCGCGACTGGCTATTTTCCAGTTACAAGGTAAAGCAACCCTGTGGTGGGAGGAAATCAAGATTGTCAAGGGGGTAAGTGAACGGACCATCACATGGGAGAAGTTTCAGAAATACTTCAAAGAGAGATATCTGACCGAGCGCTTCTACGATGAAAAGGCAAGAGAATTCCATGATTTACGGCTGGGGCAGCAGACTATGGACGAATTCATTAATCGTTTTACCTCTCTGCTACGTTATGTACCCTATATTAAGGAGGAAAAAGCCAAGGTGCAAAGGTTTGTGAGCAGCTTACCTTCATATATAAGAGAGAGGATTGAGTTTGACAATCCTAGGACTATGGATGAGGCTATCCGCAAAGCAAGGATCTGTTACCAGCAGAATAAACAGAAGGGTGATGCTTCAAATAAAAGATGGAACGAAAGAAAGAGTAATAGAATTGTTGGAAACAGCAAAGGAGGTCGCAGTAATGGTGGTAAGGGAACTGGTAAAGGATTGAACAGCAGAACTGTAGCAAGAAGTGCGCCCCGAGCTAGGCCAACAAGTGAGACTAGAGTAAGTGAACAGCCTGTTAGGCCAGAAGGTGAAGGAATGACCAGACCTCCAGTTCAATGCTGGGGCTGTGGAGGACCTCACTATGTTAAAAACTGCCCACAGCGGAAGGGTACGGACCAGATATCCCAAATTCACGAAGCATCGACTGTTGGGGATGTGGCACGTAGTGTACCGAGGATTAACGCAGCCTTGGAGGATCGCCAAGCGGAATACCAGCCGACTATGGTGGAATTTGAAGGTAAAATCTCAAACCTTTCTATAGCTGTTCTTATTGATCCAGGAGCTACTTTAAGTTATATTAGCCCAAAGATAGTTGAACAGTGTAAATTACAATCTGAAAAATTCAGAAATCCGTGGTTGGTCCAACTAGCTACGGGAGCCAAGAGGCGGGTCTTGGCAAAAATAAATAATTGTTCTTTAACCGTAGCAGGACAGCCAATAGTTGTGGATCTGAACGTACTACCCTTGGGTTCATATGACATCCTGATTGGGATGGATTGGCTGGAGAAACATTGGTCATTAATAAACTGCAAGACTAAAACCATTTACTATAAGAATGATCTTGGTGAGCAGCAAGAACTGCAAGGGATCAAGCACCCCGTACGGATCCGACCCATTACAGCGTCTCAGTTAGCTAAATGCATCAAAAAGAAATGTCAGATTTATGCTATTCAGGTGGGCTACGCAAATCAGAAGGAGGAAACTGCTACGCTGGACAACATTCCAGTGGTGCAAGAATTTGCAGATGTTTTTCCAGAGGAAGTACTGGGGTTACCACCCAAAAGCGATGTGGACTTTACCATCGAACTAACCCCGGGGGTAGCACCCGTGTCACGGGCACCATACCGAATGAGCGTACCAGAGTTAACAGAACTAAAAATGCAACTGCAGGAGCTGCTAGACAAAAATTACATCCGTCCCAGTGTATCACCCTGGGGAGCCCCAGTGTTATTTGTCAAAAAGAAAGATGGATTGTTTCAGATGTGTATTGACTATCGCCAGCTGAATAAGCTCACGATCAAAAATAAATATCCTTTGCCCCGGATTGATGAACTTTTCGATCAAGTGAAGGGGGCAACGGTGTTCTCTAAGATCGATTTGCGGTCTGGTTATCATCAGATTAGAATTAAAGAGGAAGATATCGCTAAGACAGCTTTCAGAACACGGTATGGGCACTACGAGTTTGTGGTGCTACCTTTCGGTCTGACCAATGCACCTGCTACCTTTATGTGTTTGATGAACAGTGTGTTTCACCGGTTCTTAGATAAATTTGTGTTGATATTTATTGACGATATTCTGATCTACTCCCGATCGAGGGAGGAGCATGAGGAACATCTTAGAATAGTGTTACAAACTCTGCGAGAACATCAGTTATATGCTAAGTTTAGTAAGTGTGATTTCTTCCGGGAAGAGATACAATATTTAGGCCATATAATCACCAAGGAAGGGATTGCAGTAGATCCTGAAAAAATAAGGACTATAATGGAATGGCCCATACCAAAGGACGTGGCAGATATTAGGTCCTTTATGGGGCTAGCTGGCTATTATAGAAGGTTTGTGGAAGGTTTTTCAAGGGTAGCATACCCTATCACCTCCTTACAAAAGAAGGGGAAGGTATTCAAATGGACCTCAGAGTGTCAGCGGAGTTTTGAGCAGCTTAAACACTTACTCACCACCGCACCCATCTTGAGTATAGCTGATCCTAATAAGGATTACGTGGTTTGTACTGACGCAAGTAAAGAGGGTGTGGGAGGGGTGTTGATGCAGGAAGGAAGAGTAATTGCATATGAATCAAGGAAACTAAAGGAACATGAGCAGAAATACTCTGCCTACGACTTGGAGTTGGCAGCCGTTATTCATGCACTAAAGATGTGGCGACATTACCTCTTGGGAAGAAAATTCCTGTTGTTGACAGACCATCATAGTCTAACAAATTATTTCAGCCAACCCACCTTAAATACGAGGCAAGCTCGTTGGGCAGACTTCCTTAGTGGGTTTGATTTTGAAATTAAACACTTAAAGGGAAAAGAGAACCGGGTAGCTGACGCATTGAGTCGAAAGGTGCAGTGCTTGTGCAAAATTTCGATCAGTAGATGGCAGAATACCTTACTTGAGAGGATAAAAATAGCAGCTGATCAAGATGTTGTTTATCAGCAACTCAAACAGCAGGTACAACAACTTTCTGGTAGGGAAACACAACAGGGATATGAATTAGATGATGCCGGAATGTTGTACTTTAATAAAAGGTTGTATGTACCTAATGAAGATAGTCTTAGGAAACTGATTTTGGACGAATTTCATATCAGCCACTACACCGGGCATCCAGGATACCAAAAGATGGTCACCGCACTTCGGAAGGAATACTATTGGCCAAAAATGAAGAAGAACGTAGCTGAATACCTGGCGCGATGCCTGGAATGTCAACAGATTAAGGCGGAGCATTTGCATCCAGCTGGGCTGCTACAACCCTTACCCATTCCGGAATGGAAATGGGAAACTATTTCCATGGATTTTATAACCGGGTTGCCTCGAACAAAGAAAAATAATGATTCTATTATGGTGGTGGTGGATAAGCTAAGTAAGGCAGCACACTTCATACCTGTACAGTCCACGTATAAGGCTGTGCAAATTGCTCATATTTTCATGCAAAATGTGTTCAAATTGCATGGACTTCCGAAGGTAATAATATCTGATCGTGATGTCAAGTTCACATCAACTTTTTGGAGAACATTGTTTGTTGAACTGGGAACACAGCTGAACTTTAGCACAGCCTATCATCCCCAGACCGATGGCCAAACAGAGCGAGTGAACCAGGTGGTGGAGGACATGTTGAGAGCATGTGTAATGCTGAAACCAACCCAATGGGAGGAATATCTCCAACTGGTTGAATTCGCGTATAATAATGGGTATCACACGTCAACACGTCCCTTTGAGGTCCTATATGGGCGGAAGTGCCGCACACCCTCAAGTTGGGGTGGACCTGAGGATAGACTAAGATTTGGCCCGGAAATGCTCAAGGAAATGGAAGACATGGTGAAAAAGGTGCGTACCAACTTAAAGGCTGCCCAGGACAGACAAAAAAGTTTTGCAGACCGGAAGAGAAGGTTCAAAGAATTCCAGGTCGGAGACCATGTTTTTGTAAGAATTCAAGCTAGAAGGAGTACTTTGCAGTGGAGCGGGTGTGCCAAACTTGCCCCTCGCTATTTTGGACCTTTTCAAATCCTGGCTAGAGTGGGGCCAGTAGCTTATCAACTCGCCCTGCCAAGTCATATTAAGATCCACAATGTTTTCCACGTTTCAGTACTAAAAAAATACGTCTACGATCCTAAACATGTGATCCAATGGCAAGATGTTCGGGTAAGAATTAATCTGGTTGTTCTAGCTAAGCTTTGACCTCAAACAGGGAAATAACTAGATCTGTTGTTGGTTGCAGGTCGAGCCGGAAGGCGAGGTTCTGGTCGAACCACTGAACATTCTCGACCGGAGAGAAGTGCGGCTGCGGAAGCGGGTTATTTCCCAAGCTAAAGTGCAGTGGCAGCACTATGGGCCTGACGAGGCCACTTGGGAGGATGAGGAACTCCTTAAAGAAGCTTACCCGAATTTGTTTAGGGGAAACAGACATCGGGACGATGTCCAATCTCAGGAGGGGGAGATGTAATGACCCCAGAGGATGTAAATGTGGAATTTTACTGTGGTAAAAGATAGTATGGTAGTTGTTGTTTTATTTAAAAAAAAAAAAACAAAACTCTGATAAACTACTTTATTGAGAAATTTAAATATTTTTTTTAAATGCTGGCAGCCTCTAAAAGGAGGATTTAAAAGAAAGTAGTCAGTTGTAATAACTGATTGAAACTACCCTCCCAAACAGGAAAAGTCCTGGTAATGGGGAGGAAGCTCTGTGCTGTTGGGACAGACAGAGGGATCTTTTCCAAGAAGGAAAAGAAAGAAAGGAAAGACAAGAGAAAACGGGTTAAGTCTGGTGAGGACCAGATAACCAGGCACAAGGTGCACATATCTTGTTGAGGGCTGAAGGCCTGCAAGATGGCTCGGGGGGAGAATCCAGTCTTATAGATGGATCTCATGGTCGGGTGGAAGAGCAGGCTTGAATAGCAGGTGAATTTATTAAAGTACCCAATTACGACACTGGCGAACCAGGTACGAATTCATACTGCAGAGAATCTAAATGAATAATGAATGTTGAATGCACAGTGGACTTATAGTAGTCAGGAAATGACTGTGTGTTTCATTTCTTTAATTACTGTCATGATGGTTAAGCTAGTTAAACAGGTGATAGTTTAACTTAAATGCCAGACTATCATAAAGATAATACAGTTAAACAGATGGTAGTTTAACTTAAATGCCAGACTATTTTAAAGATAATATAGTTAAACAGAGGGTAGTTTAACTTAATGAACAGACCATTATTCAATAGACATATCAATAAACAAACAGAGATACAGAGGTGGTCTCTAGTAAAGAAATTGCATACAACGGAACCCGCAGCCAGAATGTCGTAGAACGTAACCAGTTATTATTGTACCGAGCGTAAACACCAGGAAAACATTTGAGCCGTGCAAGGAATGCCGACCAATAAATCTCTTCTTAAATATGGACAGAAAAGAGATGAACCTACTTTAAGTAACAAGAGACTGTCGAAATATAACATATCTTACAGGAAAAGAAATAAACCCTGCAATCGCATGAAATGATGGGACTATACGATAAACCAGATACAACCTATGTCGATTAAGTAATGTTCGAAGTTTACAGCCAACAGAAGATTCCAAACATACAAATTTACGAACATAAGGCATTACAATAATGTTATCAACTCAGAGAATGCGCTACCGTAGCCGTGAGTTCGGCTGGGAGGCATTATTCTCCGGAATACCCCATATTAAAACAGAGAACCAGTAAACCCTTACAAGAGATATGATCTAATCTCTGCAGGAAAGGAAATAAATATGGTTTTACTGCATATAACGAGCAAGAACATCATTTAACCGAACCATTCAATGACAAAATTATACCGAGGCTATGATTCCATTTACGTCAAACCAGTTAACAAGATATGAGTAACTTGAAGCATACTGTCGACACAGAGACGGACAGCTGAATCGTAGCCGGAGGCGAATAACCATTAATAAACAAAGATAACATTGAATCATACTAATAACGTTCAAAGCGTAAATAACCGAGAAGGGAACTCTGATAGTATGACAAATTCGAATGCAATTAGGGAAAAACTCAGATAATGTAACCCTGGCAATGTAACATTTATATATATAATTGAAAACACATAAATGTATAGTCTGGTTCCGCAAACCATTGAGTTTGGCATACAGCCGGCTCGTATACAATATCCATTAAATTAAGCACAGAGGTATCAGTGCCCAAGACCCGCAATGGGTGGAAATGTCCGAAATTAAGTTACAGTAAATGAAATCAAGCACACAAGTTCCACTGTGTGTCATACCTCACCGGAGCCGGGCATGGCTTAAGCCTGAAAACATAAAAACCTTGAGCCGTGAGGATTCCCTCGGGAAACACCTCATCGGCACAAAAACAAGAGAACACCAGCAACTGGAGGACCAGACTGCAATAAACACAAATATGGACATGTTAGGGTCGAAGGAGCCTTAGAGCTCTCGTACCCAGGAGGAACAATAAATAGGAAGTAACCCTACCTGTAAAACGCCGAGGAAGCCGTGGCGTTGAGGCCACGCCGTCAAGAGAGCTCGAGCGGATCCACCTGCATACACTATCAGCAAGGGAAAACAAATTAGCATGAAATCCTGAATGCGAGCAAACAAAATGGTAACAGATGAATGTGCAGGTAGGAGACTTACGATACCTGAACGAGTTCTGATGGGTATACCGGCATGCAGAAGGCCAACAAGACTCGAACCGATGTCTGAGAAGCGAAGTAGAAACAACCTTGTGAAACAAATGAACCCGGCTTGTCGTGTATTGGGCTTAAGTATTAACCTCATACACTTGGATTTGCCCCAACCCTTCGATCTGGAGGATAGATCTCGGCCGTCGATGCAGCGCGGGAATCTGAAGCGGGAAGGTCGAGGAGTCGGAGCCCGAGGTGTCACATGGCCCAGCAGATAAGCCATGCCACCTGCGTTATTATGAGCCCAAACCATAAAAGCAACCGATGTCTCGGCGCCGGCAGAGACAGCGGCCGCACCAAAAATCTCCATGCTCATTTATCACAAGTCAAGTACTGAGGGGTTGGCAAGTTTAGTAGAATTAACAGCGTTATACGACCAACCAAACCCCAAATCACCGTGGAGCATATTAAAAGCAATGCAGCATATAACTATGGTGGGATAAACATAGTTTAATATAAAATATGAATGTACGCGCAGTAATGTGTAAGGAAAAGGTATAATGGTCGATAGAGTTACCATATTTTATATATTTATCATTAAATTTTTTTATTACATGTATATGAGAGTGTGACAACAACAAAAATAGCTGCTTAGTTTCAACAACTAACACCTAGAGGGTCCAACAAACTCGTTACCTTGCTCACGGTGAATCCTCATTATGCCTGCATTTACCCCCATAAATTAAACATGAATTTCTAGTTCATAATACACTTGTTGAAAAAACTGGTTGTTCAGTGAATTGAAATGTCCATCAGAAAATAATTGAATACAAATAAAACGCCAACCGATGAAATGCACATAAATAAATAAATAATCCCCTCAAATGCAATTAAAAGGCTAAGCACATAATTGATTTCTTTTGCTCATTTACATAAAATATAACACAGCAAATGTCTTGTGTCTGGTACTTGAATTGTTTAATTTATGCAAACCCAAAAAAAATTACCGCACCGTATACAAATTAGAACTCAATTCTATTTAGTGCGAAAATTAGAACGAGGAAATTCATATTTAATTAGAATGATGAAATTCTATTTAATTCATATGATTTGAGCATGGTCTATTTGCTTCCCGTTGAGTAGTTGAATGGGCCTTAACATTCAATCTATGTTCCCCAACTTCAGTGAGTTGACTAAAATGGTCTTCCGGGATATAGTAACTGGTTAGAGGGTCTGGCATCTAAGACCTCTGTGTATAACCTGTAATCTGCAGCACATTTATCATCTGTTTGTTTTGGGTCTGCCTAAATTGATCCCGCTGAGAAATCTACATTGGCTGCTGCAACGTTGAATCCTCGCTTGCAATGGCACCAAGAAAAATATATTGGAATTAGTAACTCTATTGCTAAATTCGAATTCATTTCTCAGATTTAGCATTGATTTTGAAAGAATAGTTCATATCATAAAAATATGGTATAATCAATTATAATGTTGTAAAGAAAGCTTACGTAGCCGGAGTGCCTAGATCTGATCTCAAACCAAAACCATCTTTTCCAAAACGATACGAAACACCCGTAACCACAACCTTGACATAGAACATACGAGATGATATAGCGGGAATGACGGGATTCAAATTTCAAATTGAACTCAATGGTGTTGAATTCAATGGGTCCATGGCATGGCATGGATGATGGTGGGTGGGTGTCAAACAACAGAGGTTGACAAACGGTGGCACCAGGGGTTAAATTTGATGGGTATCCTTACTCGTTAGAGAATTTTTTTATGACAGTTTTATTTTTAAAGTGTCTTTCACATAACTTTTAATATTTATTTTTACCTATTTTTATAATCTTTTGCAAAATATATTTATAGTTGCTTTTATATAAAAATAATGAATGTATTATTGCAATTAAATTAGACAATAAAATTTAACTTACAAAAATTGAAATACACATACTACACCATGTTTTCTATTTAAATAACTTCAATACCAATCCAATTAAAATTCAATATTTGTGAAATAAATTTCAAACAAAAAATATAATGTGCATGAACTATGTAAATGTTCAAAAATTACATTCAATATTGTTAAACACACACATGGCAGCAACAACATAGGAAAGATAGAGTTCATCTATTATTTGACAATGATATACATTTATAGTACGTTCGTGTAACTGTTGGGTTCCACATCTCAAAGTCTTGGGTTCCACATTCCAAAGTCTCTTGGACTCTCATAGCTGTTCACATTCTACACCAACCCACAGAGGATTAGGTGTCCAACATTCCCCCCCTTAATCCGAAGGGTTATGTATGAGTCCAAGAAGAGAGTTGTAATACAAAGTGTGCAAAAATGCATGGCAGCACTATGCTAAATGTGCTCTCTAAAATGTTGGTATAAAGGGCGGTGATTTAAGGATGACCACCAACACTAAAACGCTTAGTGCAGTTCCCATAACTCTTCCAAGTCTGGCATAAAGCTCAGGTCTTTTACTAGAGGAAGTACTCCTAATGTTTTGAAGAGGGAAACCTTCAACCATGAAAGGGAGGTCTCACCCCGCATAAAAAGGAAAACCTCAACCTAGAAAGGGAGGTCTCAATCTGTGATGATTTAAGGATCACCACCAACTCTGGAATGCTTAATGCAATTCCTAGAACTCTTCAAAAACTGGGAAGAAGATGAAGTCTTCTGCTAGAGGAAGTGTCCCCAATTCTTTGAAGAAGTATCACCAGCTGAAGGCATGCTCAGGGCATATTTGTCTCTGGCTACAACTCTAAATCTGGTGTGGTAGGTTGTGGCTCAGGCTCGCTTGATGTGACTTTGAAACTTGTAGATGACCATCATTTCCCCCCTTGTCAGATACAAGGTGAGATGATGGAGAAAAATCAACTGCAAGACTATTCAATACTCTAGAATAAGTTCGGACATATGACTGAAATATCTTCTTCATTGTTGATGCCCATCGCCAAGAAGCGATCCATCCAAGATGAATCTTTGTTCTTGCAAAAGGTTTGTTTCTGAAGCACCTGTTTGAAGAATAACTGGTTTTATGACAGTGCTTACATGGATGAAGATCAAAACAGTGATCTTTCAGATGGCCAACTCGGTCACAGTGTTGGCATTTCACAATCTGTTGTTGTTGCTGTGGAAGAGGAGCAGAAGCTGAAAGTGAACTGTCATAAAGGAATCCAACACTCTGAAACTGGATGGGCTTTGAGTAATCTGGAATATGAAAGGACAAGTCCTTGTCATATCCAAGACCAGTTATGTGCTTGTTGTGGACAAGCTCTTCCCAAGGTCTGATGACCGACTTGGGAAGTGCAGACTGAATTTCTGCATCTACATGTACAACTGATGCTTTATTGGGCACTGGATCTGAATCAACTTCAACAATATTGACTTGCTGCTTATGGGAGTTTGTTTCATTGTTTTGAACAAAAACAGGTTCAGAATGATGACTCCATTGTTGTAATTATGCTCGCTATAGCTGAGATTCAAGCTGCAAAATGTCAATTTTCTCTTGTGCATTTTGTAGATAGACCTGAATGTTTGTGAGAGAAACTTTGTTGACTTTTAATGTATCATGAGTAGTAGACAATATCAGAGTTTTGAAGAACTCTAATACTTCATTGATTCTAGCCATTTTCATTGAAAAAATAAGGTGAATTTCACAAATACAGATTCTTGATCTCAAGCCATATATAAATAAACCAAGTCGCAGATATATATAATCAGCTCAAAACCACAATAGAATATGCAAGCCTTCAACGTATTCAAAGCAGCATACAACAATTCCAAGCCATGGAATTTCAGTCGCCCCCACTCAATTTTGAATAATACAACACCAAGGGTATTGCTCAATGCTCAACATTAAAATGCTCATGCCAATGCACCAATACCCAGTGTTCTAATTTAACCAACGGACCAACGTTCAAGTGAGGACTTTAATCGTTGCAGAGAATCACTCCAACATTCAATAATACACACAAAGAATACTTTAATCCATGAAGAGGGATGAACCTTCAAGGTTTCAAACCATATAATAGTCCACCACAGAGAGCATATGTAGAAGAACTAAAGAATATAAGAGCCAACAATATTTTTCATTTATTAGATATGCAATACAACCATATTGCATTCATCAACCTCTTTCACTCATCTTTGAATTCAATCAATGCCTACTCGCTCCATGTAGAATCATTCAATATTGAATGCAGAATTTTGGATCACTATGCAACCATTTATCTTGGTTTTCTTCTCACATCAACACCATCCCTTTAACCATTTCATCTTGAATTCATTATTATCTACTAATGATACTGAATATAGACACCACTTCAAACAAATCGAATTCTTAAACTTCTCAATTTGAACCTGAAACCTCGTCGATTCTTAGCCCGATAACATTCTCATCCACACCATTCTGAGAAACCGAATTCTTTTCCATAACACCATTCACATAAGTCGAACCGTCTTGCACAAAACCATTCACGGAAGATGAATTCTCCTTCAGAACGTCATTCCCACTGCTTGAAACTCCCCCAAACAACTGCCTTCTGAGTATGTCGTGTAGCCGCCCAACCAGCTGCTTCTTGAGTGAATCTAACGCCATATCTAACCTTTCGAGTTGTTCAGTCGAAT
Source organism: Pinus tabuliformis (assembly GCA_031772625.1). NCBI lineage: Eukaryota > Viridiplantae > Streptophyta > Pinopsida > Pinales > Pinaceae > Pinus > Pinus tabuliformis. Next base: position 1,307,121,494 of record CM062820.1, read on the forward strand.
TCACATTATACATGAAGAGCCCGTAATAAAGATCGAAACTATCCTCAGCAGTATTCCAGGCCACTTCCAGTAATTTTTCATAACCCTTTGTGGAAATCTGAGTTTGTTGTTAAATACAAAGGAAACTATACATTTACTCCTGCAAGAATATTCAGGTGATCCAAATTGATGAGGAAGCCCTAAGAGAAGGACTACCTTTGCGTAAGGCAAAACGGGCTCACTACCTGGAATGGGTTGTTCATGGTTTCCATATCACCAACTGTGGTGTAAAGGATACTACTCAGATCCATACCCACATGTGTTACTCCAACTTCAACGAAATTATTCATTCCATTATTAATATGGATGTCGATGTCATTACCATTGAGAATTCTCGCTCCGATGAGAAATTATTGAGAGTTTTCCACGAGGACGTGAAATATGAGGTTGGAATCGGTACTGGGATTTATGATATATGGTGGACTGGTGGTGAGATTAGATTCGACACTTACTTTTCAATGGCACATGGAAATGCTAAGCGAGCTTGGACCAGAAATTAAATTCAAGTACTCTTCCCACAAAGCTGTGTAGGAATACAAAGAGGCTAAAGAGATTGGTATTGAGACTATACCTGTCATCATAGGTCATGTGTCATACTTGTTGTTATCAAAGCCTACAAAAAGTGTTCCTAAAATGTTTGACCTTCTTTCTCTGCTTGATTCAATTCTGTTGGTGTACAAGGAGGTCTTCGCTGAGTTGAGCAGGGCTACACTTCTGCAATGACAAAGAGCATTTTGGAATCTACTGGAGCCATGGAGTAGGCACAGACTTCAGAGCGTTAAAGTAGGTGTAACCTGAGGAAGCGAATTGGATGGCAAATGATTTCATGCAGGAGCAGTTATGGACGATGACAATTGTTGCACAGTTATGTCGTTGGGTAGCTCAAGAGAGAGAAAAACCAGATTTTCAGGTAAAGGAGCATCCAGAGCAGAGAAGAGCCGAAGTGACAGTGAATCAATTTCGAAAGGCATAAAACCGATAAGGAGAAGTGCTCAGATCTACAAAGGCCACAAAATAATGGCTTAAATTTGAGCAGGGCAGGAGAACGCCCGTTCTAATACCATGTTAAACACACACATGGCAACAACAACATCGGAAAGAATCAAAGATAGATATGAGAGTTCATCTATTATTTGACAATGATACACATTTATAGTACATTCATGTGACCGTTGGGTTCCACATCCCAAGGTCTCTTGGACTCTCATGGTTGTTCACATTCTACACCAACCGATAGAGGATTAGGTGTCCAACAAATATCATCATGTAAAGGAATTAAATTTTTATATAGTATCACCCAAAAAAAAAAATGTCAAAAATATATATAAAAATCGAAAAATAAAGACAAACTACATACCTGAAAAGAGTTATTCAACCGCCTCATCAAATATTCTTGCAGTGTTTGTTAGCTCCATTGAGTCCAAAAATGAAAATTTATAATTATAAACTACCAATTGTAATAACTTTTTTAAAGAATGAGCTCAAAAATGAAAATTTATAATTATAAACTACCAATTGTAATAATTTTTATAAAGAATGAGTTCACTGCATAACACATTCAGAATATTAAGTTCTAATTTTCTTATTTTTTCATATGTGGTAGAAGCTATTCATTTATTTATTTTTGTTCTTTGCATATGCAAATATGCTATTATAAATATGGGTTGTATTGTGAGAAAATACTATAAAAAAACACCAAAGATTATGGCATCTATAACATAATTTTCCAAGAAAAAAGATTTCCTTCAATCAAATAATTAGGCTTTTCTGTTAAAGATTAAACATCCAAACATGACAGAATGAAATCATATAAAATATCGAAACATAACAAAATGAAATTATATAAACATTCAATTGTATAAAATTTACACTTTCTCCAATTAATTCAAAAAATCATATAATAGAATTAAAAAATTCCATAAAAATATTATATAGTAGAATTATTGTGATAGTTATGGTCAAAGAAAATCCAAGTTGTAAAATTGTTAGACTTGTCCTTCAATTTTTAATTTGTGTTGCGAAATTTTCCTACAAATACAATGAAATTTTGCATTTTGTGTGGAAACTTATTTTCTGATAAATACACTAAAATTCTGCCGAAAATTCATGAAAAACTTATGTAAGAAAAACCAGAGGAAAACTTGAACACAGAAAATTTCATTTTAAAATTGGTCTTGTTGGTCCTTGGGTAGCGGCAATGGCCTTCCCCGAAGTGTACGGTGTCCACGAACCAACGTGGGTAGCGGCAATGGCCTTCCCCGAAGTGTACGGTGTCCACGAACCAACGTTCGTTTTTATGAAATGGTGAGGGCTCTGAAGTGAGGGCAAATTTGAAATGGTGAGGGCTCTAAAGTGAGGGCAAAGGATAGATACTCACGCACAAAACAGAGATTTAGGAAATCTCTGTGTCAAAAATAAACTATTCCTGGAGAGTGGTTAGGGTAAAAGCAAGGCCCGACTTGTCTCTGAGAAATTAACCAACTATAAGTGGCAATTAACCATCAAATCCAAAAATACCCATTATATTCCCCCGTTTATACTCCTATATACTCTGCATATTAGTCTGGTGCATACCATGTGCATACCTCTATACCCCTGTTTATTAGACTAGTGCATACCTTGACGTGTGATCATTATGGAAAAACTCTTGCCCTAACTTGCCGGATAGAAGGAGGACTCGCAAATTTTATAGGCAACACTTGAAAAAGCATTTTCTTCTAATTACCCTAGTCTATTCATCCTCCGTTACATCGTTGAAGTGATCATGAAAAGCTTGTCCTCGTTTTCTTAGTGACGGCGTTCCATTTGGCATGGATTCATCTAAATTAAGAGTCTTTATGATAATGAATCGGGGTCAGTTACAACAAAATCTATATGGAGATTCCATTTAGTACAAAGATAAAGGCGTTTATATATATATATATATAAATATAAAATATATGTGTGAAAATTTGAAACTTGCCATTTTTTAATACACCCATCATTATGACATTTTTAAAAATTATTAACCAGTCAACGATTACGTGTTTATTTTGAAATAACCACTATTTCACGAGTAAAAAATGGAAAAACGTTCATACGGGCGTCAATTTTAAAGCCTGGGTGGCACCCGAGACCTCAACGAAATAGACAGCGATGAGAAATTCAAAGTTGTCTGAAGATAGACAGCGATGAGAAATTCAAAGTTGTCTGAAGATGTTGGTCAGCGAGAGGAGAGCACAAAAACCAAAGGGTGAAAGGTGCACTAAAATATTACTATGTAAAATTATAAACCATTTGTTTTTAGCGTGATTTTGTTGGAAGTTGTTTTTTTGGGTTTTTTGGATCTAATTTTTCTAAAATCTTGCAGGTATTTATTGAAATATGGGTAACTTCTGCACAATCCAAATGTCCTAGGAGTTTTCAGGGTGCTGAACCCATATATACAATCAAAAATCCAGTTTAAATAACACAAATCAAGATTTCACCTCAATTTTCCAGCGGGATTCCAGCTTCAAAAAATCCAAAAAGTCAAAAATCCAGTTTAAATAACACAAATCAAGATTTCACCTCAATTTTCCAGCGGGATTCCAGCTTCAAAAAGTCCAAAGAGTCGCACTAAAACAACTCCAATCATAAATCGCATCAATATTTTTGTATTAAAACAAAAAGAGTACGATAGTTCTTAATAAAGTTTTTGGTATTTTAAAATTTGTATAGTTTAAATTTAGTAGATTTTTTGGAGGTATTTTTTTTTACATTTTTTCTGTTAAAATTGTTCAAAAACATGTAGAGATTTGCTGGAATCATAAATATGAGTTGTAAATTCTCCACAATTTAGATAATCAAAGAATCTTTCAAAATATTAAATTTATAATTTAAATTCAATAAAAATAAAAATAAAAATTAAACAGAAGAAAAAATTATCCTATTCCAACAAAATTCTCCCAAAAACAAAAATAAAACTCATAGAAAATAAATTCCAACAAAATTCACCAAATAAAACTCATGGAAAAAGAATTCATTTTAAATGAAAACGTTATTTCACATTTTTATTATAAGATTATAAAAACTTTATTTTTAATATACAGCGGAAATCTATCACAAAAAAATTATTATTTAAATTATATTTTTTAAAAATTTAAATTTAATTTAAATTAAAAAAACTTCATTTTTAATATACAGCGGAAATCTATCACAACAAAATTTATTATTTAAATTATAGTTTTAAAAAATTTAAATTTAATTTAATTTGTAAAATAAAATATTTATTTTCTACAAATTTAATAGTCTAAAATAAGAAATTAGAATTAGAGAAATTTTATTTTTAAAACTGAAGCACCAAAAATAATACTTTATGAAACTGCATATCCAGATAGTAAGATACCAAACACTTAGACTTGCGATTCTTTGTATCATCTTTGTTTCTCAGGTGTATATTTCCACCACGTACTCACCACAATTGTAATCTCATTGACCATTACAATTTATAAAACTATAAATTAATCAAAATATAATTATTTTCCTTGCACTAGAAAGAAATCTGTAAAAATTGTATTCCAGTAATGTAATAACTAAACACACCCTGTCTGTTTCTAGAAATCATACTTCTAAAGTAATGTCATAAAGTGAATTCACTCGGTCTCTTTACAGAGATTATACCTCAGACTTAAAGAAATTTAATAAAATGAAACGATCCTTCATAAAGACTTAATAATAGTTACCAGCGCTTTCTGTAAGGTTAACTAACAGCATCAGATGTGTTGGAGGACCCTCTGTTCTTCAAGATTCCTAAGGGCGGTATCTTCAAATTGGGATGCTTTATCTCGATGTTGAGATTGAAGAATCCCAACTCGAAGATACCGCTCTTAGAAACGCTGCTCTAGTTGTCCGTCAGGGACGCGAGTAACAGTATGCTGTTCAACGCTGCATCTGCTACTTCACGCGGTTTAATCTAAACGAAGTTTCCTCTCCATTCCGAAATCTTTCGATACGACAGATACATCGAGTCAAGTCGGGTAATAAGCTCTACTCTCTGATTTATGCGATGCCTGTTCGACGTTGAAGTCAACATGTCATATCTGTAAGTGACTCCCTCCACAAAATTTACGATTCTAGAAATTAGTGAAAACGAAGGGCCACCATGTCAAGGATACCCTTATTAACACCGTTGGAATCTTGATAAACATCGTTATCGTTTCAAACACTCAGCGCAGCCATAATCAGCTAAGTCAACCCATATCTACACTGGGTTGGGTAGTCCTTATCTACTCCTTCAAGAGGCTCATCTGAGGCTCTGACAATAGCGCGTGTCTCCCATCCATGCCGTATCCCATGCGCTAAATCCCTCAACCAAGCAAATTAGCACAACAATTAATATACATTTCAGCGCTTATGAAGACGGCGAGTGCTATTTCCACTTCTATAACAATATAAATGCTCCGTCCTTACAGCTAGATCCATGATCCATGTATGTATGAGATAATGACGCGACAGTGACATGGAATCCCATGATTTTCCTGCAACTATGCTCCCTACCTTTCCTGGCCGCTCCCTTCCAACCTGTCACATGGTGGATATGATAGTACGCCATACTCATTCAATGCAATCTCTATAGTCATTCAATGCAATCGCCCAATCTTGGTGCCCAAAATTTCAAAATTCAAATGTTATTTCCGCGCCCAATGTGCCCATGAAATTTCTGAAATGAAGTGAAACGAACACACCACAGAGATTTTGAATATCTACAGGGGTCTCTCCTCACATCATGGTCTTCCAACGCTCTTCCAGTACTGGTTCCACCATACGAGAGGCTGAGAGTTGGAGGTTCCAGTGTTAGGAAGTAGAAGGTCCCAAGTTCAAACTCGAAGCTTGCAGTGATGAAGAAGGTCATGAGTTCGAACTCGCTTGCATTGATGGCGAAGGTCGCAAGATCGAACCTGACGCTGTCAATGCCCTCCAGAAGCCGAAGTGTATTGAGGGAACAAGCCTTGGCTCCCTGGCGCTTCTATCCCTCCAATACGGCCAAAGTCCTCCCAGCGAGACATGGAAATAGTAACGAGGGCGCTGATGGCGGAATTGGACTCTCGAGCAGACGAAGGAGCGCTCACCAAGACTTCGAACGAGAAGAATGTGGTTCCTTTCACGAGCGAGGTAGTGTCATCGTCCACGTCCAGTTGTGACTTGGGCAACCCTTCCCAGAGCACTGTCAAACAAAAAGCAAGCGCAAGCGTGGAAGAGTCAGATTCAATGGCAGACCAGTTTGAGACTCCTGGGATTTGAACGGACGCCTTGTCAAAATCATGTAATAATCGAAGATCCACTCTGGCCCTTAATAATTCCATATGCAAACAGCGGACGCGAAGGGGAAACAGAGCTCCAATCACGATTATGATGGCAGATCCCCCTGATTTGCAAGCAATGGTGCAGTGATTGAGGCGTTTCCGCGTAGGGCCGCGCCCCCTCCGTCGAAGCATCGCCAGAGCGGCGCGACTAAGACCTTACAAAGCCTGATCCATGCTTTCGTTCAAAGGGATTCTATAATTAATTAGCATTTTTGACGTGAATTTGCCACCGACGAAGATGCTGGAGCATGGTGGAAAAATGGTAGACTTCGAGGACAATGAAGCATGTGCAGTGCAGAATCTATCCATGGTCTTTAAGTTGCAAAAGTTAAAAATAATGGAGAAATGGTTATATGGTTGTAACGCATCCCCTTAGTTTAGGATTTGTTCCTAGAGTTTAGGAGGTTGTTCACAACTACCTAATTTTCAGTGATGTATTTAATATTGTAATATTCATTTGATGTAATGTAGAGTGAACGAGAGAGAGAGTCTCCTCTTTGTTTGAGTGCAGTCTCCAGGTGCTGTACACACCTGTGAGCTGCAACTCTTTCATTTAATTCAAAGTTTGATTTTTATCTTGGTATCAGAGCTTAAGATAGAGATAGCCTCAAATTTGTTTTAGGGATGTATCATTAGTTACATATCTGTAGTGGTAGGAGAGCATGTAAATGTATCTGTGTGATCAGGTGGAACTGCAGTAACACCTGGAGTGAAGACGGATACCAAATGACTGATCATCTCTAAGTGCAAGAAAGTGTTGGCTCGGACTTGTTGCGTGCCTTTAAAAGTAGAAGCGGATTGGCGCGATTTTTAAGAGAATAGACGTGCCCATTGGCGCGGGTTTGAGGCTGATAAGCGCGCCATCAAAATTGTGACTGAATTAGCGCGGATCCGTGGCTGTTAATCGCGCCAATTTTTGTGCACATCATAAATTTTTATTTTCCTGAATTGGCGCGGATTCGTGGCTGTTCAGAGCGCCAAACAACCAACCTCTTTCTCTCTGAAAATCTGCAATTTTTCATTGCAGATCAGAGTTGCCCGGTGGTGCCACGTGGATATTTCTGCTCGGTGGCAGCAGATTTGATTTGCCCGGTGGTGGCGAATCAGAGCTCTGTGATCTGCTCGATGGAAGCAAATCGGATTTGCCCGGTGGTGGCGCAGTGCAGCTCCTCGATCTCTTCGGTGGAAGCAGATCACATTTGACCGGTGGTGGTGTGTTGGAGCTTGTTTGTTGATCTGTTCGGTGGTAGCAGATCGGTTTTGCTCGGTGGTGGCACAGTGAAGTCCCTGATCTGTTCGCTGGCAGCAGATCGGACTTGCCCGGTGGTGGCACAGTGAAGTCCCTGATCTGTTCGGTGGCAGCAGATCAGACTTGCCCGGTGGTGGCACAATGAAGTTCCTGATCTGTTTGATGGTAGCAGATCTCTGCTCATTTCCCTCAACGATCGACCATGCATTTACGCTCTCCAGCAAAGTTTGCATTTTGAATTTCCAATTGGAGAAATTCGATCCATCGGGTTTGCCAGTCTTGTGGAGATATGATTCTATACTGTTATTCATTTTCGCCCAACTGAACACTCCAATCGGCCACCACCGGGCAAGTCCGATATGCTACCACCGAACAGATCAAGAACTTCACTGTGCCACCACCGGGCAAGTCCGATCTGCTGCCACCAAACAGATCAAGGAGTTCACTGGGTAATCATATCTCCACGAGTCTGGCAAACTCGATGGATCAAATTTCTCCCACTGGAAATTCAAAATGCAAACTTTGCTGGAGAGCGTAAATGCATGGTCAATCGTTGAGGGAAATGAGCAGAGATCTGGAACAACGACCCAAGAACAAGATTGGGATAAAAGAGAAACGAAAGCAAAAGTTATACTGAAGATGTCCGTTAAGGACAATATTATCCCACATATCAGAGATTCTAAGTCGACCGCTGATATATGGACAACGATCAAGAACTTGTACGAGACTCAGAATACAAATCATGTTCTGGCACTCAAGGGAAAACTGTTTGCATTGAAGATGGACGAGAATGAGTCCGTTGCTGGATTCATGGCCAGAGTCAAGGATCTGAGTGACAAACTGGGAGCTATTGGAGAAAAGGTGTCCGACTCAGATCTAGTCACACTCACATTGAATAGAATGACTGATGAATACCAGACATTCATCACAGGACTGTCAGCGAGGGAGAAAGCCCCTTCATTTGATGAGCTGACAGCGCTTCTGCTCCAGGAGCAGGAGCGACGACAGAATCTGAAAACTCAGAGCAATGACCTTGCTCTGATGGTGAAGAAGTGACATTACAGAGGAGAGCAGCACCAACACCAGCAACCGCAGCAGCAGCAGCAGAAGGGAGCCAACTCTTTTCAAAAGAGATCATTCAGAGGTATGACTGATAATTATGTTAAGAGATGTTTTTATTGTGGGAAACCTGGTCATCAGATTAAAGAATGTTATAAGTGGCAGGCGGATGAAAGAAGAAGCAAATAGAGGAAACATCAGGGGTGTTTTGCTGGAGAAGAGGAGGACCACAGCCATGATCTTCGACTATTCACAGTCGATTGTGCTCTTTCAGCATCAAAGGGAGATGAGGACAACATATGGTATGTCGACTCTCGTGCATCCTCACATATGACCGGTAAGAAGGACTGTTTTGAATTTCTTGAAGAATCTACATGTGGATCAAAATTTTATCTAGGAGATGACCTGGGTAACGCATCTCCTTAGAGCTAAGGAGCCAACCTCTTTCTCTATGAAAATCTGCAATTTTTCGTTGCAAATCGGAGTTCCTTGGTAGTGGCACGTGGAGATTTCTACTCAGTGGCAACAGATTTGATTTTCCCAGTGGTGGCGAATTGAGGTTCCTTGATCCGCTCGGAGTAGCAGATCGGACCTACCTGGTGGTGGCGAACCAGAGCTCTGTGATCTGCTCGGTGGAAGCAGATCGGATTTTCCTGGTGGTGGCGCAGTGCACCTCCTCGATCTGTTCGGTGGAAGCAGATCGCCTTTGCCCGGTGGTGGCGTGTTGGAGCTTGTTTGTTGATCTGCTCGGTGGAAGCAGATCAGATTTGCGCGGTGGTGGCGCAGTGCAGCTCCTCGATCTGTTCGGTGGAAGCAGATCGCCTTTGCCCGGTGGTGGCGTGTTGGAGCTTGTTTGTTGATCTGTTCAGTGGTAGCAGAACGGTGGTAATGACAGTGGGTATGAGATCAAAGGATATGGATATATTCCTGTGAAGCTACCTAGTGGTGACATTAAACATCTTAAAAATGTATTATATGTTCCAGGAATTAACAGTATAGAACCATATCTCCATGATTAACAGGAAAAACTTGATCTCTGTCTCAATGATTACAGACCAGGACATGCAGGTACAATTATTTAAGAATGGTTGTGTCATTAAGGATAGCCAGATGGAAACAGTTGCAACAGGAGTGCACGTGGGGAATTTGTACAGATTGGATGCAAAGAGTATGCCACGACAAGCAATGGTTGCAGCTAGATCAACAATCGAAAATCTCTGGCATCAGAGATTTGGACATCTCAATTTGCAAGACCTCATCTTACTTCAGAAGAAAGAAATGGTCGATGGACTCCCTGTTTTTCATAATGTCAAGCTGGAATGTGATGGATGTGCATTAGGGAAAATTCATAGATAAGAGTTCCCTTTGCATGTCAATAGAAAGGAAAGAGACATTCTAGAACTAGTGCATACAGATATTTGTGGACCTATGCAAATTAGGTCTTTAGGAGGAGCATATTACTTTTTGTTGTTTACAGATGATTGCACTAGGTTTTCATGGGTGTATTTTTTAAGTAAAAAGATTTAAGCCTTTCGGTACTTTAAAGTGTTCAAATCTATGATAGAGAACCAAACAGGAAAGAGGATAAAGATTCTCCGCTCGGACCAAGGGGTAGAATACAGGTTGGGAGAGTTCATGAACTTCTACAAGCAGCATGGGATTATGCAGCAATTCACAGTGCCACACACTCCACAGCAGAATGGAGTAGCAGAATGGAAGAACAGAACCCTTGTGGAGTGCGCCAGAAGTATGCTTCAAGGTAAGGGACTATCAAATGGTCTTTGCGCAGAAGCCATTAATAATGCTATTTATTTAAAGAATAGGAGTCCTACTAAATGTCTAGGCTTCAAAACCCCCTTTGAAGCATTGTTTGGACTCAAACCAGTGGTTAGTCATTTAAGAATATTTGGATCTAAAGATTATGCTCATATACCAAAAGCAGATAGAAAGAAGTTAGACCCCAAAGCCTTGAAATGTATATTTGTTGGATATGGCACAGAGTATAAGGCATACAAGTTATATAATCATGTGACTCATAAAGTTTTTGCAAGCAGAGATGTTATTTTTCATGAAGAGGTTGAAGGTGGAAAGGAAGACTCTAACAGTGATAGCCACATTCCATTGCTGATAGAAATGAACAGTGACGAAGATGAAGAGCAAGAGCAGGAGCAGAAACAGGAAGAAGTAGCAGCAGATAGTGTAATAAGTGATGATGCAGGCCCGGAAAGTGCTGAAACAGATAGACTTGAGGTAAGTCCTCTACCTAGAAGATCAGGTAAGAAGACTAGACTACCTGCAAGATTGAAAGGCTATGCTTTAATGTCGAAAATATTAAACATTGTAGAACCTTCAAACTATGAAGAAGCAAGCAAATCAGATGAATGGAGGGCTGCAATGCATGAGGAAATTGAATCAATATATAGAAACCATACTTGGGATTTAGTTGAGTTGCCTGAAGGAAAAACCCCCATAGGATGTAAGTGGCTGTATAAACCTAAGATAAATGCAGATGGGAGTGTAGAAAAATTCAAAGCTAGACTGGTAGCAAAGGGTTACTCACAGCAAGAAGGAATAGATTTCGATGACACCTTTGCCCCTGTAGCTAAACTAAATACAATTAGAATGCTAATTTCTTTAGCAACAAAACATAAATGGAAGCTACACCAGCTAGATGTTAAGTCTGCATTTCTGAATGGAGAATTAAAGGAAGAAATTTATTTAGTACAACCTCCTGGTTTTGTGAAAAAGGGGCAGGAGCATTTAGTGGGTAAATTTCATAAGACACTTTATGGTCTAAAACAAGCACCCAGGTCATGGTATGAGAAAATTGATTCATTTTTTATACAGCATGGTTTTCATAGGAGCCTTAATGATCCAAACCTATATACCAAGATAAATAAACAGAGGCAAATCATTTTGATTTCTTTGTATGTGGATGACATGATCATAACAAGAAATGCAAATAATTTGATCAAAGAAATCAAGCAGCAAATGTCACAGGTATTTGAAATGAAAGACCTTGGAGATCTTCATTATTGCCTAGGTTTGGAGGTATGGAAAGATTTTGGTCAAACTTTTCTAACTCAAGGAAAGTATGCCAGAACCCTGTTGGAAAAATTCAGAATGGAACAGTGCAAAACAGCAGCAACACCATTGCAGCAGAATCTCAAGTTAAGCAGTGACGATGGCACAAAACAGGGGGATGCCACTTTGTATAGACAGCTAGTGGGAAGTTTGATATATCTCACGACAACTAGACATAATCTGGCATATTCTGTTAGTGTGCTAAGCCAGTTTATGTCCAAACCACTTGAAAGTCACTGGATTGCAGCAAAATGTGTGTTGAGGTACCTTAGTGGTACTTGTAATTATGGTATTTTATACACTGACATTTCTGATGTTACTTTAGCAGGTTATTCAGATTCTGATTGGGCAGGTGACCTGGATGATCGTAGATCCATCACAGGTTACGCATTTAGTATTGGATCCAGGGTTATTTCGTGGAGTAGCAAAAATCAAAGTACTGTAGCACTATCATCATGTGAAGCTGAGTACCAAGCATTGTGTGCAGCCGCATGCGAAGCTATCTGGTTGAGGAGATTGCTCAGCGATGCAGGTGAAGGACAGAAAGAAGCAACCAGCATCAAAACTGACAACCAGAGCACAATAAAGCTTGCATACAATCCAGTTTTCCATAAAAATACTAAACATATTGACACTCAGTTTCATTTTGTTCGAGAAAAGATACAATCAAAAGAAATATGTGTGGAGTATTGTAACATTTGTGATAATTTAACTGACATTTTTACTAAGCCTCTAGGGCAAGTAAAGTTTGAGTTATTTAGAGGGATGTTAGGAGTGCAAAATAACCATTTCTCCATTAAGGGGGGGAGTTAAAAATAATGGAGAAATGGTTATATGGTTGTAACGCATCTCCTTAGTTTAGGATTTGTTCCTAGAGGTTAGGAGGTTGTTCACAACTACCTAATTTTCAGTGATGTATTTAATATTGTAATATTCATTTGATGTAAGGATTGGTTCCTAGAGGTTAGGAGGTTGTTCAAAACTACCTAATTTTCAGTGATATATTTAATATTGTAATATTCATTTGATGTAATGCAAAGTGAACGAGAGGGAGAGTCTCCTCTTTATTTGAGTGCAGTCTTCAAGTGTTGTACACACCTGTGAGCTGTAACCCCTTCATTTAATTCGAAGTTTGATTTTTATCTGCAAACATTTTGTGTGGCAAGGAATTGCGGGGGGAGCAAGATCAAATTCATTTGCATGCACATACTTTATAATGTAAACTTGATTTCAAGAGCATTTTTGCTGACATGGGAATAGTGCATTTCTCACTGTTGAACTAAGTGTTATGAATTCGATTTGTAGCAGCTAAATTTACACAATTTGGTGGCAATTAGATGCCACAAATTAGTAATTTTAAATGCCATTGCTCGGCATTTTTGATAGTTTCGTAATTTCTTCCACGGCAGTGAGTGAATTAATAAGCACCCACACATGATTTCCAAGCTTGCTAATAAATTCGAAAGAAGTTATAATTGAAACGGGTAAGCGACATAATTTTGCCTCTCGGTAGACCATCTTTTTATTGGCTTTTCTATTTGGAACATACCACTTTTAAGGATTTTCTAAATTACTAGGTGGAAAAGTTTAAAAAAAATGGTCTTTCCCTATCTTTGTTCCCTGGGCACCTAGTTACTCAGGAACAGAGTCATTTTCAAAAACACTAATATTTGCATTTTTCAGGGAATTCACCTAAATCCAAAGCAGAAAAAACCTGAGAATAATACAATTCCCTGGCATTTTTCTCCGATTGGGTTCTTTGATTGAGTTGCACAAGAAAACAAAAGTGATGGGAATGATAAAACTAACCGGAAACAAATCTGTATTCTCAGGACATGGAAGAAATACGAAAATATAACTAATTGTTTTTTAGGCTCTTATATTTTTGGCTAATCTAAGAAATATAAAATGTATACAAATCCTTAGTGACTCCAAATGTCTAATTAACTGGCTAGCGGTTAGTACCCAGCTAAAAATGATAACCCAGCTAAAATTGCTAAACCTTGCAGCTTGGAAAACCAAAAAAAAACAAAGAATCACTTCCAGGAAATCAATTTCAACCATATTTATTGCGAGTTCAACACCATAACATACGGGCTTTCTAAATACGCTATATCTTTGGGTCCTGGTCATATTCATTTTGAAGAGCTTGATGGTGACATTCCTCAGAGTGTGCACCTGCTTCCCGTAGATTAGATGTTTCCTCAGATCTCTCCAGCATCTCAGAAAGACTGTTACACTTGGTTTAGTCAGCTTTCCTGCTCAACAGATGAAGGATATTCCATATTTTCCATGCAAAGCGGTTTTTTAAACCTCAGCTATCAGCTTTTCCAAGAGTTTCCTGTGTTTCTGAGACACTTCATTTGTATCTATCACTTTTTATGTATTGTTCCTGTATAAAATCAGATTTTATTCTTATGTCAGGTTTGTATAGATCACGTTAACAAACATATTTACTACAGTCAATTATGAGTTTTTGATCAGTGGTGCTCTTTCTAACAGCTATTTTGATGAGGCTTCAGTGTTAAATGTTGAGCGATATAACTTTTTGATTCAAATGACTAAAAAAATTTTAGTTGCTTTCACCACAAGAAACTACATCAATAATAATAATAATATCGGCTTCCATACGCGACTTAACCCTCCCACGTAAAAACCGGCAATCGAAGTGAGCCATAGGAGTTAAGACTTTGGAAAATCATAGTGTGGAGGCGAGGAAGAGTTAAAATTTTGAAAAATCACATTAGCGGAAGGGGATTGAATATGTTTTTTAGTTTATTAAAGAGTGAATTGGTTTGGTGTTTGTTTTGTTTAGGTGAATTAAGTTATAAATGGATTTAGAGTTTTGCCAAAATTAATATAACAAAAAATTATGTTTTAGTAATTTTTATTTACAATGTTAAAATAAAGTGTATTGATATTTTAAAAAATATAATGTTATAATTGAATAAATTTAATATAAATGATTATTTTGAGTGGTATGTTTGTGTGATATAGATGTTGGAATATATAGGTAATTTTAATATAATATATTCGCTTTAAAATAATAATAAAAACTAATATCTATAATTAAAAAATAATTTTCATATTTTTATTATAAATTTTAAAATTATAAAATAATTTATTGAGAAAGTTTCATAGAGCTTAGAATTGACTAATGAGTTAAGAGTGAGATCTAAAATTTATAAATTAGTTAAATTGTTTACTATTTTTTTACATTTCTGAATTTTCTTGCTCTAAAAAGGAAGGGAATGACACAACCAATATCCCTATCAACAAAGAAGATATTGGTAAGGTTCCACTTCTATGTAAATATTATAACTTCCATGACCACTATAATAACAAATAAATAAAAAAACTAAAAGCTTCCCTCCATTTCCTCAATATTTCTCCATTCGCCCACTATCTTAATACCCAACTCCTAAACATGGGAGGTTTGTTTCACCATTGAGTAAAATGTGTATGTTACAAATATATGGATATAGTGACATTTCACATATGGATATGTTGTAAGCCATTAGGATCCACGACATGATAGACCTTTAAGAAGTCTAATTTTGTAAGATTGAAATGCTTATCTTCCCCTAAATTCTTTTAAATCTTAATGACCCAAGTGCTTTTAATAGCAAAATGTGTATGAAGGGATTGCATTCAATAGTTTGCACACACAAATAATTATAGAGAAATCCCATGAATGCGAATGATTGTAATTTCTTTTAATGGAGGCATAATCTATAGGCGTATTCAACCATTTATACATATATCATGCATATTTTTTGGCGAGACATACAAAAAGATGTGTTTCTTGTAAAAAAGGTACATTTTTTAATTAATGAATGTCTAGAACAAACAATTGAAGTCTTTCTATATGGTTGAATTGAATGTGAATGACATATGTAGTTAACCGTGCAGAAAAACATTCATCCAATGTTGCAATGTAGTACTTATAATATATGTTGAGATATTTACTATATATCATTGTCAAACTTAAACAATCAATATTAATTATATATTTCATGATATATTAGTATCAATATTGCAAGTTATTGTTTGCTAACAAAAACCTCCATAAAACAAGTACTTGCATTGATTTCATAATGATATAATGGATAAGCATTAAAGTAGTCACATTGCTTTCAATAGTGATATAATAGAATGAGACTACTTGATACCTACCAATTATATAGGAAAGCTAGTAAGTGTGAGTAAAATAAATGTTGAAGAAGATATATTGAGATTGGTCATTATATAATATACCTATCATTTATTATATGCATCTAATTACTTTTCAATGATACATATCCTTCATCATTGAATATTATTCTATTATTATTCACCTTAATCTTTGTGTAACTTTTGAAGTGAATCCTTGATAGTACCCTCTAGATTATAAATGATATTTAGTAAATTTCATATCATAAAGAAATTGAAGACATATAAATAGTGTACATCTATCTTGACTTTAAATCTTTCAAACACCAAAAAAATTCAAATCCCTCAAAATATAAATCTTTCATAAAAACATTTACACTCTAAAAACTTTGATCCTTCTTAAATCTTAATAAATTTAGATTAATAAAAAATAAAAATATATAAATTAATAAAATTTCAATAATATATATATATAAACATTTAAACCTAATTTACTAACAAAATCATTATTTTTTATAACTTTTATAAAAATGTTTCGATATTTTTTTCCTTAAAAAACTTTCACAAGATCTTAGATATAAATTCATTCCAACTTAAACAACACTCCCTCTCTATAATCCAATATACTCAATTTACTTCATCATATCTAATGTCCATGAAGAAACATCACATGTATTTATTCATATATAATACTCATGGAAATTTTGTACTCAATCATGTGTACTTGTCATAGGAAAAAGGTGTGATTGAATGAAACTTCAGTGTTATTTTCGTATATGTCTATTAAGTACATCGGATACTTTATAAATATATGAATAAGAAGTATTACCAATTTTTTGAATTTCTAAATAGATTTTTAAGAAGAGATCAAAGTGATATATATTCTAATAGTCAAATGCGAATGGCAAAGTAATTGAACAGAGTTTTCAAATTATATGGTATTAATAATAAGCATAAAGATATTGCAATTAAAATAATGTTATTTGAAAATTGGGGATGACCAGTACCGTGACTTCAATAATGGTGAGAGGTCTCTGCCTTTTGAATGGAGGGGGATTCATCCTAATGGATGAAGAGCATGAAACATTTTTCAAAGCATGGTTATATATATTTGCATATATAGTTATATAATTCGAAAATAATACAAGATATAATACGAATAAATAAATTTAAAAAGAGGAAAAAGTGTGTATAGTAAAAAATGAAGGATACAAGATATTTATATTTTTAGGAAGCTTTCACAAGTACCCATAACATCACGATATAAGATTGGGACAAATACTTGTTTTTTTTAATAGTAGTGTTGCATTAGTAGCACATAGCATGTTGTCATGTTTTAGATATGTAATGAAATAGGTTGTAAAAAAATATCATCATTAAGTATTTTAGAAAACAAGAGGAATCTGTAACACATGTATTTACATAGGGGTACATGATGATGGAAATTATATATGCGAGTGACAGTAAATTGTAGTAAAAAAAACATGTAAATATGATTTTTTTTTCCCTTTTTTGGTGTCGCATATGCATTATATTTTGTTTTTTCTTAGAGTTGAAAGAATAAGGGGAGTGATATTTACAATTTTGTTAATGATGTGATATGTGATATTGTTGTGAAAGTTAAGTTTTGTTGTTCAATATTTCCAATATTATTGGTGAGCCATGGTTTATTTGGAAGTACAATTTTTTTTTTTAAGAAAAATGAGAATCCATAATTTTATTTGTAATAAGAAAAATTATATAGTCATATGCCTCATGGCATAAAAAAGTGCTCAACAACCAGATGTGGTAAAAATTTCTTCATACTAGTCATTTTTTATACATGTATCAATAAATTATTTTTTCGGAAATAAAGTTGTGTCTTTCTCAAACAATGATATAAAATAATTACATCATTTAAAAAGTAAAATTATAAATATTTCTTAATATTAATACACAATTCTTTCATTATATCTAAGCTTCATTGGGAATCTTAGTGTTGTGATCATCTTAGAGAATGGATTCATCTAGATTGTACAAGGAATGAAATGAGAGGAACAAAAGAAAATGAAACAAACATACCACACATAGAGAGAATTATGGTAGAGAGGATACTAATATAATGAGTACACAACTTATATTAATGAATAAGATAGAAAATATTATAGGAAACAAACTTGTTAGAATGATGGTAGTGTATCTATAAAGAGAGAGAGAGAGAGAGAGAGATCACAACTCTCGTCATTCACAAAACCTATTATAAGATTCTAAATTAATGTTTTTTTAACATAAATAAAGAACCCTAAAGGTAAAAAAACCTAACTCTAGGAGATGAAGTACCAAAATTTTTGTGATCCCCAAGGTAGTTAGTTGATACAAGAACTTAGCATTGGCACAACATTTTCATACAATATCATTTTGCAGTGCATAGTAGCTTGTTGGAAACAAATATCCCGGGATTTCAACTTATGGCTAGGGTGAGACAATTCTACGTCAAACCTTGGCCCCTTGAATAACAAAAATTCACCATTTAGGGGATCGAAATGTTCCTAAAATTTTGAAACCTGAAAAAACCATAAACATATGCCAAGAAGATAGAGAATTGTTGAGTCAGTGGAAGAGGTGGGTGGCCATCAATATCCACCTCAAACAATCCTCTTCTCATAGGGAGAAAAGGTATCCATTGCATCAATTTCCCTCATCATATGGGGAAACATTTGTTGAATGTATCTCTTAGTGAGTCACTTGCCTTGGTGAAGAATTTTCCTTACTTTAACAAATCAGCAGAGTTGTATATTTCGACAACAAGTAGTCTTCATCTCAGTGTACATGATCTAGTCTACTAAAGCCTACTCAATCTGGTCAAGATTGAGTTTTGTGGGGAAAAAATACTCATGTTCCTTCAACATGTCTAATAGAGATGGAAAATACCAATAACTCCACATTAAATACTAGATGCAAGCTAAGGAAAGAGGGGGTACTCAATTCGAAAGAACTTTCACCCACGACCTTTGTGATTTTGTAAGGACCATATCAAAGTGGTCCGAGTGGACCTATGGTGGCCTATGAAGTGCTCTTTCTATAAATGTGAGTTGCCAAAACAACTTAGCACGAACTTGAAATTTTTTTGTAACTTGATGTTGTTCATGCTTCTACTTGTACTTGGCCTTGGCTTTTTGTAGGATATCATGAATCTATTTTTTGAGGTGGTGGATATTTTCAAAAAAAATTGATACTATATATACCTCAACTTGAGCATGTGAGAATTGCACCAGTGAAGATGAAATGGGTAGAGCTACATCAATGGGGGGAAATGGTTGGAACCCCAAAGATACCTTAAAAGGATTATGGTTAACAAAGTTGTAATATTCCTAGTGGAAATCTTACAATGATAACAAAGACATGCAAAACTAAATAATGTAGAAAATTTCAAAAATGCGTACACATAAACCAAAAATTTCTACAAATCCCCAAACTGACCAAATTTTATTAATAATATATGTTGTGGTACAAATGAGTTAGAGAAAGTTCACTTGAGCTTACACAATGCAAGATACAAGAATCAAGTGATTAGTACAAGAAATCCCAATGGCTACTATAATCAGCTCCTTCAGAAAATTGTGTTGCTGATCCAAAACAACATTGCTTCCCAACTTCACCCCCTGGTTTTCCCACGCTGGAGTGCCCTGAAAATTCTAGGAATTTGGGATTGTGATCTAGCCCAAAACCCATAAAATCCCAAAAAGGGTTTCCCTTGGTTCCAACCTTCAAAAATTGACCCTTCACAGCTTGGCCCTCCTCCAAATACGAATTTTGGTGTTGTGACTGATCCTGTCAATATCTGCACTCCAAACTACTACAATCCTCCTCAAATGGCCCTTCGAATGATATCCCATCTCCCAGCTCCAAAATCCCCATGATAATGCTTCCCCAACAAATCTTACGCCAACAACTATGCAGTCATGGAGGAGATGACACAGTCCTGCGTGTGATGAAATGAGAGTGCGTACTTCATGTTGGCCCCATATTCCACTAGTGCAGCAATTTTTACCTTTTCCTCCTAAGTCCCAATACTAGAATTGTGCCCTCTTCCAAGACTCATCTCTAATGCTAAAAATCAAAATTAGCGATATTACAGTCTTCCCCACCAAAGATTGCTTGTCCTCAAGAAATTCCTTAAAAAGCATCCTCTCTAGCCATTGATCCCCACTGTCACTGCCAACTTATGCTAGGGTCCCATATGCGCCATTGAATTGTTCCTCACCTCTGCACTATCTTATCATGAAGGAATCCTCCAATACTAGGATCCCAAGCCATCCTGTCCAACATGAAGCTCTGTTTGTTCTACTCATTGTCCTACTAGGTATAAGTACCAAAAGCCCTCCACATACCATCAATGAGTAGGGAATCATGATAATGTGCCACTATGTACAACTCCTCATGCAGCTTCCATACCAAGTAGTCCCTCTCATACACTCCAAGAGTAATCTCTTGAAGATGCCACCCAATCCCTACAGAGATAAAGCCTCGATCACATGAGCTTCTCCAAATATCATCTTGTTGACTGCCCTGCCATGCCAATGAAGCCACCCACGCCATCAATGACTCACTGAAGCCCAATGGAAAATTTGAATGTTCTCCCCATGTAATAACCATCTCATCCCTAAAGGTCGTTGAGTTGTGAAGTACTGTGATGCTCGGGTCCTCTATTCGTCTCAAAACAGTGCCACCATGTTGACATTGCACCACTCTTATTAGGACATGGTTCCCATCTTGCGCAGGTTGCATTCTCCTCTCCTGGGACCTGCTAGCGAAACATTTGTGAAGGCCAAGCTCACCATGCCCAAGAATCTCCAAGATTCCAATGCCTACCCATCCATTACCAATCTTGGTCATAAGCAACAATAGGGTAAATGTGCCTCGCCATAACAGATCATGAAGTCTGTGATCCTGTATCTGGAAAGTGCACCTCGATACCACCTGGAGTCTAAATAACTGCCTATAAATGAGGTATACCATCCATTGCACCTCATGCTCATATAATGCCTTGAAATTTCTGGCTGAAAGTTCATCATGTAGCTCCCTCGCAATCACCTCCACATGTGTGAGCCCAGGGGTGGAACATATGCTACCTCAATAGTAAACCACGCCATCACTAAGCCTGTATATGGCAGCTCATGCACCTGCCAAATGTCTCAACTAGAGAGTCTACCTCCTGCCCATGACACACTGTGCCTTATCCAACTTCCTAAGGTGAGCCCCCCATGTCCCATTGCTTGTACTGAGAGTATCAAAGGTAGAAAACAAATGCTCTACAACTGTAAGAAATACTAGAGAGTAATGGGTGGGTAGCTCCCCAAGGCTATGATCAAGAATTTGCAGGGATACTGGAGAGTAATCATATGGACACCCCTGTCTCTGCCTTGGGTCTGTTGATGACCCAATAGAAGACTTGTCTTTGTTGAACATGTCGTCCCTAGATGCTCAACAAAATTTTCATCCGTCCAAGGTGAGCTACTCCTAATGGTACATCTAATGTTCCTACCCATAAGTCTCCTTGGAGGCAACGCCCCAAGATCCCACGATGTCGCACTAGATGCCACAACATAACACCAAGTATCCTTGTACACAATGTGATGTAAGCCACTCCTCCTATTCCACACCGTAATCCAAAACACTGCAACACACCACAATGCACTTCCATGTCCACCTACCAACCACCGCTCAACACTAGATGCTCCTACACATCCCTGGACGTCATGACCTAGTTTTGGCTACTGGGGTCACTGAGAGCCGAAACTACGCAATTCCCAGAGGGAACTGGCAGTTGGATGCTTAGTCACTCGAGGTAGAAAGTGTGAAATTGTGCATATACGGAAGATATGCGCATATCTTCCATATATGCGCAATTTTCGTATATGCGCATATCTTCTTTATATGCACAATTTCCGTATATGTGAAATTTTTGTAAATGGAATTTGTACATATCTTTGTTCATGTATCTGCATCGTATATGCGCAAATTCCATATACAGAAATTTCGCAAATACCGAAATTGTGCATATACAGAAGATATCTGCATATACGGAAATTGCGCATATACGGAAGATATGATCATATCTTCCGTATATCCCTAACTTTCCTATATGTGCATATCTTCCGTATATGCACGTCGTTTATGTATCTACATGCGCATATACGATGCAGATACATGAACGAAGATATTTACAAATTCCATATACAAAAATTTCGCATATACGGAAATTGTGCATATACAGAAGATATGTGCATATACAGAAATTGCACATATACGGAAGATATGCGCATATCTTCCGTATATCCCTAACTTTCCTATATGTGCATATCTTCCGTATATGCACATTGTTCATGTATCTGCATCGTATATGCACAAATTCCATATACAGAAATTGCGCATATATGGAAATTGTGCATATACGGGAAATATGTGCATATCTTCCATATATGCGCAATTTCCGTATATGCGCAATTTTTGTATATAGAATTTGCACATATACGATGCATATGCATGAACGACGTGCATATATGGAAGATATGCACATATAGGAAAGTTAGGGATATACGGAAGATATGCGTATATTTTCCGTATATGCGCAATTTCCGTATATGCGCATATCTTCCGTATACACACAATTTTCGTATATGCGCATATATTCCGTATATGCACAATTTCAATATATGCGCAATTTCTGTATATGGAATTTTCCCATAAATGATGCAGATACATGAACGAAGATATGTACAAATTCCATATACAAAAATTGCGCATATACGAAAATTGTGCATATACGGAAAATATGCGCATATACGAAAATTGCGCTCCCTAACTTTACTATATGTGCATATCTTCCATATATGCACGTCGTTTATGTATCTAGATCGTATATGCGCAAATTCCATATACAAAAATTGTGCATATACGGAAATTGTGCATATACAGAAGATATGTGCATATCTTCTGTATATGCACAATTTCCGTATATGCGCAATTTCTGTATATGGAGTTTGCGCATATATGATCCAGATACATAAACGACGTGTATATACGGAAGATATGCACATATAGGAAAGTTAGGGATATATGGAAGATATGCGCATATCTTCCGTACATGCGCATATCTTCCGTACATGCACAATTTTCGTATATGCGCAATTTCTGTATATGGAACTTGTACATATCTTCATTCATGTATCTACATCGTATATGTGCAAATTCCATATACAAAAATTTCTCATATACAAAAATTGTGCATACATGGAAGATATGCGCATATACAGAAATTGCGCATATACAGAAAATATGCGCATATCTTTCGTATATCCCTAACTTTCCTATATGTGCATATCTTCCGTATATGCACGTCGTTTATGTATATGCATCGTATATGCGCAAACTCCATATACAGAAATTGCGCATATACGGAATTTGTGCATATACGAAATATGTGCATATACGGAAGATATGCGCATATACGGAAATTGCGTTCCCTAACTTTACTATATGTGCATATCTTCCGTATATGCACGTCGTTTATGTATCTGCATCGTTTATGCGCAAATTCCATATACAGAAATTGTGCATATATGGAATATATGCGCAAATTCCATATGCAGAAATTGTGCATATATGGAAGATATGCACATATAGGAAAGTTAGGGCTATACGGAAGATATGCCCATATCTTTCGTATATGCGCATATTTTCCGTATATGCACAATATCTGTATATGGAATTTGTACATATATTCGCTCATGTATCTACATCATATATGCGCAAATTCCATATACAGAAATTTCGCATATACAGAAATTGTGCATATACGGAAGATATGCACATATATGGAAATTACGCATATACGAAAGATATGCGCATATCTCCGTATATCCCTAACTTTCCTATATTTGCATATCTTCCATATATACTCTTCTTTTATGTATCTGTATCGTATATATGCAAATTCCATATACGGAAATTGCGGGTATACGGAAGATATGCGCATATCTTCCCTATATGCGTAATTTCCGTATATGGAATTTGCACATATACGATGTAAATACATAAATGACGTGCATATACGGAAAATATGTACATATAGGAAAGTTAGGGATATACGGAAGATATGCGCATATCTTCTGTATATGTGTAATTTCTATATATGAAATTTGCGCATATATGATGCAGATACATAAACGACGTGCATATACGGAAGATATCTTTATATAAGAAAGGGATATACGTAGGATATGCGCATATTTTCTGTATATGCGAAATTTTCGTATATGAAATTTGCGCATATACGAGGCAGATACATAAACGACATGCATATACGAAATATATGCACATATAAGAAAGTTAGGGATATACGAAAGATATGGATATATCTTCCGTATATACACAATTTCCATATATGCGAAATTTTTGTATATGAAATTTGCGCATATATGATTCAGATACATAAACAACCTGCATATATGGAAGATATGCACATATAGGAAAGTTAGGAATATACGGAAGATATGCGTATATCTTCCTTATATGCACAATTTCCGTATATGCACATATCTTCCATATATGCACAATTTCCGAATATGCGAAATTTCTATATATGGAATTTGTGCATATACGATGTAGATATATGAACGAAGATATGTACAAATTTCATATACGGAAATTGTGCATATACGGAAGATATGCGCATATACGGTATGCGCATATACGGAAAATATCTTCCGTATATCCCTAATTTTCCTATATGTGCATATCTTCTGTATATACACATTGTTTATGTATCTGGATCGTATATGCGCAAATTCCATATACATAAATTGCGCATATATGGAAATTGTGCATATACGGAATCATATATGTACAAATTCCTTATACAGAAATTGCACATATACGGAAATTATGCATATACAGAAGATATGCACATATCTTCAATATCTTCCGTATATGCACAATTTCCGTATATGCGCAATTTCTATATATGGAATTTTCGCATATATGATGCAAATACATAAACGACATGCATATATAGAAGATATGCACATATATGAAAGTTATGGAGTGCAATTTCCGTATATGCGCATATCTTCCGTATATGCACAATTTTCTTATATGCGCAATTTCTGTATATGGAATTTGCGCATATACGATGCAGATACATAAATGATTTACATATACGGAAGATATGCACATATAGGAAAGTTAGGGATATACGGAAGATATGCGCATATCTTCTGTATATGTGCAATTTCCGTATATGCGCATATCTTCAGTATATGCACAATTTTCGAAAATGCGAAATTTCTATATATGAAATTTGCGCATATACGATGCAGATACATAAACGACATGCATATACGGAAGATATGCACATATAGAAAAGTTAGGGATATATGGAAGATATGTGTATATCTTCCGTATATGCGCAATTTTCGTATATGCGAAATTTCTGTATATGGAATTTGCGCATATACGATGTAGATACATGAACGAAGAGATGTACAAATTCCATATACATAAATTGCCCCAAAATTTGTATTTCATCTTTTACGGTCTTTCACTTGTTATCTTTACACTAATCCAAAGCATTTTTCGTTCTGCTTCTGCAACAATTTGGTAAAGAATTGCAACAAGGAATTAAATTCCTTCCATATGTCCCATGCATATTGTGGCCCTCTATACTCCCATCTAATCTCATTGGAAACTGTTAGTTGATCCCCTGTCACATCTTCTAGAAAAGGCTATAAGTAACATTTTTTATTGATCATATAATCTGTTTCTTTAGTAAGACTCAATTGTTTACGAACTACTCCTCTGCAACTCATTCAATGACATGCAAACACTGAAAGGCAACCAAAATATTGAACGGAGGAATTGTGGGATGTTCATATCTTCATTCATGTATCTACATCGTATATGCGCAAATTCCATATACAAAATTTGCGCATATACGGAAATTGTGCATATACGGAAGATATGCGCATATATAGAAATTGCTCATACACGGAAGATATGCGCATATCTTCTGTATATCACTAACTTTCTTATATGTGCATATCTTTCGTATATGCACGTCATTTATGTATCTGCATCGTATATGCACAAATTCCATATACAGAAATTGCACATATCTTCCGTATATGCACAATTTTTGTATATGTAATTTGCACATATACGATGCAGATATATTAACGACGTGCATATACGGAAGATATGCACATATAGAAAAATTTTGGGATATATGAAAGATATGCGCATATCTTCCGTATATGCACAATTTCCATATATGCGCAATTTCTGTATATGGAATTTTTACATATCTTCGTCCATGTATCTACATCATATATGTGCAAATTTCATATACAGAAATTTCGCATATACGGAAATTGTGCATATACGTAAGATATGCGCATATACGGAAATTTCGCATATCTTCCGTATATCCCTAACTTTCCTATATGTGCATATCTTCCGTATAAGCACGTCGTTCATGTATCTGCATCGTCTATGCGCAAATTCCATATACAGAAATTGGGTATATACGAAAGGTATGCGCATATACGGAAATTGTGTATATACAAAATATATGCGCATATCTTCCGTATATCCCTAACTTTCCTATATGTGCATATCTTCCATATATGCACATCGTTTATGTATCTTCATCGTATATGTGCAAATTCCATATACAGAAATTGCGCATATACGGAAATTGTGCATATACAGAGGATATGCACACATCTTCCGTATATGCACAATTTCCGTATATGCGCAATTTCTGTATATGGAATTTGCACATATACGATGCAGATATATAAACGACGTGCATATATGGAAGATAGGCACATATAGGAAAGTTAGGGATATACGGAAAATATGTGCCTATCTTCCGTATATGCACAATTTCTATATATGAAATTTGCTCATATACGATGCAGATACATAAACGACGTGCATATACGGAAGATATGCACATATAGGAAAGTTAAGGATATACAGAGGATATGCGGATATCTTCCGTATATGCGCATATCTTCCGTATATGCGAAATTTCTGTATATGGAATTTGTGCATATACGATGTAGATACATGAACAAAGATATGTACAAATTCCATATACAGAAATTGAGCATATACAGAAATTGTGCATATACGGAAGATATGCGAATATACGGAGATTGCGCATATACGGAAGATATGCGCATATCTTCCGTATATCCCTAACTTTCCTATATGTGTATATCTTCTGTATATGCACGTCGTTCATATATCTGCATCATATATGTGCAAATTCCATATACAGAAATTGCGCATATACGGAAATTCTGCATATATGGAAGATATGCGCATATCTTCCGTATATGCACAGTTTCCGTATATAGAATTTGCGCATATACGATGTGGATAAATGACCAAAGAAATGCACAAATTCCATATACAGAAATTGCACATATACGAAAATTGTGCATATATGGAATATATTCGCATATACAGAAATTACGCATATACGGAAGCTATGCGCATATATTTCGTATATCCCTAACTTTCCTATATGTGCATATCTTCCGTATATGCACGTCGTTCATGTATCTGCATCCTATATCCACAAATTCCATATACAGAAATTACGCATATACGAAAATTGTGCATATACAGAGGATATGCGCATATCTTCTGTATATGCACAATTTTCGTATATGCGCAATTTCTGTATATGAAATTTGTGCATATACGATGTAGATACATGAACGACGTGCATATACTGAAGATATGCACATATAGGAAAATTATAGATATATGGAATATATGCGTATATCTTCCATATATGCGCAATTTCTATATATGGAATTTGTACATATCTTCGTTCATGTATCTACATCGTATATGCACAAATTCCATATACAAAAATTTTACATATACGGAAATTGTGCATATAAGGAAGATATGTGCATATAGTATATGCACAATTTCCGTATATGTGGAATTTCTGTATATGAAATTTTCTCATATACGATCCAGATATATAAATGACGTGCATAAACGGAAGATATGCACATATAGGAAAGTTAGGGATATACGGAAGATATGCGCATATCTTACAAATATGCACAATTTCTGTATATGTGAAATTTATGCATATCGAATTTGCGCATATATGATGTAGATGCATGAACGAAGATATATACAAATTCCATATACAGAAATTGCACATATACGGAAATTGTTCATATATGGAAGATATGCACATATACCGAAATTGTGCATATACGTAAGATATGCGCATATTTTCCGTATATCCCTATCTTTCCTGTATGTGTATATCTTCTTTATATGCATGTCATTTATGTATTTGCATCATATATGCGCAAATTTCATATACAGAAACTGCTTATATACATAAATTGTGCATATATGGAAGATATGCGCAATTTTTGTATATGGAATTTGTGCATATACGATGCAGATACATAAACGACATGCATATACGGAAGATATGCTTATATAGGATAGTTAGCGATATACCGAAAATATGCGCATATCTTCTGTATATGCGTAATTTTTGTATATGCGCATATCTTCCGTATATGCGCAATTTCTGTATATGAAATTTGCGCATATACGATGTAGATACATAAACAACGTGCATATACGGAAGATAAGCACATATAGGAAAGTTAGGGATATACGGAAGATATGCGGATATATTCTATATATGCGCAATTTCTGTATATGCACATATCTTCCGTATATGCACAATTTCCGTATATGCGAAATTTCTGTATATAGAATTTACGCATATACGATGCAGATACATGAACGAAGATATGTACAAATTCCATATACAGAAATTGCATATATACGGAAGATATGCGCATATACAGAAATTGTGCATATACGGAAGATATGCGCATATCTTCCATATATCCCTAACTTTCCTATATATGCATATCTTACGTATATGCACGTTGTTCACGTATATGCATCGTATATGCGTAAATTCCATATACAAAAATTACGCATATACAGAAATTGTGCATATACGGAAGATATTGAAGATATGTGCATATCTTCCATATATGCACAATTTCTGTATATGCGCAATTTTTGTATATGGAATTTTTGCATATATGATACAGATACATGAACGACTTGCATATACGAAAGATATGCACATATAGAAAAGTTAGGGATATACGGAAGATATGCGCATATCTTCTATATATGTTCGTATATGCCCAATTTTCGTATATGCGCATATCTTCTATATATGCACAATTTTCGTATATGTGCAATTTCTCTATATGAAATTGTATATATCTTCGTTCATGTATCTGCATTGTATATAAGCAAATTCCATATACAAAAATTTCACATATACGGAAATTGTGCATATATGAAAGATAGAAGTATATACGAAATATAATTTCCGTATATCCCTCACTTTCTTATATGTGCATATCTTCTGTATATGCACATCGATCATGTATCCACATTGTATATGCGCAAATTTTCCATATACAAAAATTGCGCATATACGGAAATTGTGCATATACGGAAGATATGCGCATATCTTCCGTATATGCACAATTTCCATATATGCGCAATTTCTGTATATGGAATTTTCGCATATATGATGCAGATACATGAACGACGTGCATATACAGAAGATATGCACATATAGGAAAGTTAAGGATATATGAAACATATGCGCATATCTTCCGTATCTTCTGTATATGCGCAATTTCCGTATATGCGCATATCTTCCGTATATGCACAATTTCCTTATATGCGCAATTTCTGTATATGGAATTTGTACCTATTTTCGTTCATGTATCTACATCGTATATGCACAAATTCCATATATAGAAATTTCGCATATATGGAAATTGTGCATATACGAAAGATATGCGCATATACCGAAATTGCGCATATATGAAAGATATCCGCATATCAAATATGCAAAGATGTGCTAGGTGCTAAGACATGCCAAGATGTGCAAGTGTGTGAAAATACGTGCTAGAGTCTGTAAAGGCAGCAAAAATGAGAAATAAGCTAAACTTCAACGAAATGAACACATAAGAGGGTTAATAAGTCATCAATTTACCTTTTCCAAGAGGGGCATGCTAGGCACACCAACACCAGATGCCAATAGGTGCCAAGTGCCAAGTGTTAGTGCATTCTAAGTGCCAAATCTTCCTCTATTTCTTCTCATCTACTTTCCGATAATTGATCTCAAATAACTTTAATATTAAACCATGCCAAAGAATACCAAGGCATCTCAATGAATGCTAGACATGCTAAGACTTTCCAAGCGACAACACGTTCCAAGTGCCAATCTGTGTAAGCAAGTGATATACATGGTATGAAGTGGCAGGGCATGTCAAATAGTGTTAAGGTGTGCGAGAGAGTGCTAATGCATGTTGATGAGTGTTAGGGAGTACTAGGGCAACAGACGGGAGTACTAGGTCAAAATGCATGGAAGTGAATGAATATGACAGTGTGCTAGGGAGTGTGAATGAGTGTTAGTTGGCATGCCTAGGAGGGAGTGACAAGGTATGCTAAGCACTAGTAAGGTATGCTAGGGAATATAAGGGCATGTGAATAAGTGTCAGTGTGTGCTAGGGAGTTCCAGTGTGTGTTAATATGTGCTAAATAGTGCCAAGGCATGCCAAGACATGCCATATGCTAAGGTATGCTAGGATGTGGAGGGTGCCAGGGTATGCCAACATGTGGCAAGGAGTGTTAAGGCAACAAAAGGAAGAACCAAGCTAAAATGCAAGGAAATGAACACATAATAGGGTTAATAAGTTGGGACTTTATCTTTTTCAAAAGGGGCATGGTAGGCACACTAATAATAGGTTCCAACACATGTCAATTGTCAATGTGTTCCAAGTGTTAATTTATGTTAATGCATTCCAAAGTGTTCCAAGGCATGCCAAGGACTAGAAGGCATGCCAACACATTCTAGGAGAGTGTTATGCTATGCTAGGGCTTTCCAACATGTGCTTGGATGTCCTAGTCATGCCATGATGTTCAAGGTACAAAGATGTTCCAAGACATGTGAGGTGCCAAGGAATGTTAGTGTGTGCAAAAGCATGTTAAGGTGTGCCAAGAGTGTTTAGGAGTGATAGGTCTCTCTCATTAATAGAATTGACAGAGCTTTATTGTGTTTTAAATAATATAGTTCCTACACACACTAATGGAACTTTACCTAAAGGGAATTTGTTATATAATAAACCTAATAGAGATGAATCATGTGTTGACTCATAGGAAAATTATATTCTCATTACTTGAGGGAAATGATACACACTAATTAATTCTTAACTAATTAACTGAATCTAAACACTATGGCCTTGGACACGTACTCCACAAAAATTGTATTAAATCATTATATTTTGACAAAAAATATAGTAACATGCACATAGCATCATCAAAAACTCATTGGAATGATCAATGATGATGAACATTTTTTTACCGTCACCAAAAGTAACCAAAAAGAGCATCGGTGAGGGTCAATAAAGTATCGTCACTAGAAATGTCACCAAATAGGGAATTAGTGATGAGCTTTTAGCAACCCTCACCAAATGTGTAACTGAAAATGGCTTTGGTGACAAACCTTAAAGGACTGTCATTATTTTTTTGTTGTCTTTTCGACTTATCTCCTTATAAATTCACTCAAATGTCAAGTGTAGACACTTTTTGGATGCTGAATTAAAATCCACACCTAACGAGTGCCCTCTATGTATACTTCTGAGTAGACCCACATCAAAAAAAATTGAAAATACATGAAAAAGACATGTATTTTCATTTTTTTCGATGTGGGTCTACTAAAAAATATGCAAAGTGGGTACTCATTGGGTGTGGAATTAAATTTTTCATCCAACAAGTTTTTACACTTGATATTTAAGTAAAATTATAAGGAGATAAGTAAAAAATACAATTTAAAAAAAACAGTTTTATTTTCCCTCCAAAATACTTACCCCTGGCGATGATATCATCATCTTGAATCCTATTGGTTCTCTTAAAATTAATTTTGTTCATACATTTTTTAGGCCCATTTTTTATCTCAAAATTCCCCCAATGGAGGTTGTAAGAGTTATAATGGCCTACATCTCAAACGATATTCACTTAATATAAGCAAGGTTTATTGTTAAAATCAAGTTTGGAATAAGCACAGAGTAAGTTGAAGCTATTATTTGAAAAAACAAAGGAAAGGACGAGTTATGCAAATTGATAAATAATTGGTCTCTCTCAATTCTCTCTCCTTTGAAAGGCTAAATATTATTTGATTTAGGTGTAAGATCCTTAGTTGAAATGGGCTGAATGTAGAAATTATTTTATGAAGCAAGGTGGTCATATAGCACCAATCTTGACGAATCTAAAGACACCCTAAGTTGTTTTCCATTTGACATTGTGCACTAGTCAATCTTATAGAAAAAGAGGAATAGTATACCCTTCATTCTTTTAGCGCACCAAATAGATTTCTTAATGAAGGTAAACCTGAGATTAAACAAGAGGCTCATTTCCTTAAGGTCAAAGGTTGAGAGAATTATAAAGAAATAGGTCAATAATACAATCAAAGGAAAGACCATGGAATGTACCATGATAAGGATTGTGTCAAGTAGATTGATTAGCATAAGTATTATGATCAACCAAAGGTAAGAAGTGTAAGATTTATTGATATTGTTGAAATACAAGACATGTCAAGAAGATTTGTTGTAAGATAAGTTCAAGAAGCTTGAGGGCGAAATGTAAACTAGTTCATTGATTGGACTACGACATCTACTTCCAAAAGGTGAGGTAAATAACTATAATTTATTTGTTAGTGTTTTTAGGTGTCGCATGCTTACAGCTCTAATAGTAAATGGATAGTTGACTCTAATTGTACCCATAATATGGCTAAGGATTCTTCTCATTTTACTTAATTGAATAAGCTATAAAAGAAGAAATGTTATGATGCAAATGATTATGTATCCATTATCATTTGTTGTGGTAGAAATGAATGTTAGAATAGCGTGATCATTTATGTGTATAATCTATTGTGTGTCAATTCGTTCTTTGCACGCTAATTAACCCAAACTAAAAAAGAACATTGAATTGTAGCTTTATAGATTTGTTGTGAAAGATATTAACAATGACTTTGTTTTTGTTGTGATAGTTGTTCTTGATCCTAAAAATAAATAGTATGAGTTCCATGATTTCCATAAGCAAGATGAAGGACCAATTGCACTCATAGCCTGGACCAATACTCAGAGAAAAAATTGGCACAAGTAACTTGGATATTGAATTTTTGCAGTATGAAATTAATGGCCAAGCTTAATATGGTTAATGGAATACCTAAGGTAGGACCTCTTGATGTTGTATGTAAAGGTTGTATGCTTAGAAAGCATGACTAGGTTGCTTTTGAGACAACGAAGGCTTAAAAATCAAGATATAGTTGGAATCTTTTCATGGTGCAATTTATAGAATATATCAAATATTCTTGGAAAGTGTAAGGTATGTTTTAACCTTTATAGATGATTATCCAAATACACTTGTGAATAAATGTCTTTGAAAAGTTCAAATAATTTAGGGAATTAGCTAAAAATCAATATGATCAGTGTGTTAAATGTCTAAAATCAGACAATGGAGTGGAATATTCAACAAGGACTTTGAGAACTACTTGTCACAATGTGATGTATCTTGGTAGATATTTGCACCTCACACACCTCAAAATGGAAGAAATATGCTAGACGCAAGGACTCATGCTTTTATTATGGTGCACCACTCTAATGAGCCAAATGCCTACAAATTTTTCATTCTAATAAAATGGAAGGTTATTTGTAGGTGGGATGTTGTCTTTTAACGAGTAGACTTCCAAGGGTTGCGAAACTAAAGTCCTCATATGGATTATTAAGCAATGATGCACTTGAGATTAGGACAAATTCTATATCAGCATATTATTATACAACCTTAACTAATGCATTGACTAGCTTTTCCACTAGGCAATCGACTAGTGTAACGGATTTCACTTAGAGTGGATCTTTTTCAATATAATTGACTACAAGCAATGGCTTATCTAATCATTTGAGTATGAATTCTCATGGTGAATCTGATACAAAAATTCCATCTATAAGGTACATTTGTCTTTTCCAATGGTTGACTAAGACAATTGAAGTTAGTTATCATTTTGGGATTCAACTGCGTTAAGTAAGTCATTCACGTATGACCATTTCCATGAGAGGTAGTCGTAACTGACTAATTTCTTATGATTTTTAAATAGTTCACTTAGCACTCATTGTATCGGGTGATGCTCACAAGGGTGAAGAAGTGGGATAGAAACTAGTGAAATGAATCACATAGCGTCAATCATCACTTCCAGGGCTTGCACCCGGTAACCAGGACTTCCCAGGAGGTAACCCATCCCAAATCGCCTCTGGCTCAAGCGCACTTAACTGTGGAGTTTTCTCCATAATCAAGCCCACTTAGCTTGCTAACCCATTTGCAAAACCTTAGCAAGTATTGTGCCTCATGAACCATTCAAGTAGAGATCCCTTCACTCTTTTTCAATTTAAGTATTAGGGTTTACACAGTGCATTATATTAGTTATCATTTTTTGATTCAACTGCGTTAAGTAAGTCATTCACGTATGACCATTTCCATGAAAGGTAGTCGTAACTGACTAATTTCTCATGATTTTTGAATAGTTCACTTAGCGCTCATTGCATCGGGTGATGCTCACAAGGGTGAAGAAGTGGGACTGAAACTAGTGAAATGAATCACATAGCATCAATCATAACTTCCGAGGCTTGCACCCGGTAACCAAGACTTCCCGGGAGTTCACCCATCCCCAATCGATGTTAATGTAGGTACAATAAATGACTCAAGAAAGACTTGATAGAAATAGTGTGTTAGTGTTGCTTTCATGGCATGTATCCTAAAGGAATTGATCTCAATAGACATTCAAATGCACAAGTTTAATCTAAATGGGAGAATGATATGACAAAAGAGTGAAATTCCTTTGATGAAAAATAAAAGTTGGGACTTAGTTCCCTGAGCATAAAGAAAGAATGTGATGAAATGTCTAATGGTCTACAAGACTAAATTTACCATCTGCAAGTGTTATTGAGAAACATAAATTTACCTATGACAAAATTCTTCTCTCAATGAGATCATATTGACTACATTGAAATATTTGCACCTATTGCAAATATGAACTCTTATCTACTTATTCTTTCACACATTATTCATTATGTATAAGAGTTATAACATACATCAATTGGATGTCAATAGTGTTTTTTTACCTAGTGTTCTCAATGAGGAGATTTATATGGAGCAATATTTTTACATGGTGTTCTCAATGAGGAGATTTATATCGAGCAACCCAAGGCTTTGAGAAGGTCCACAATCTTGTTTGTCCACTAAAAAAATCCTTTTACACTTTGAAGCAAAGCCTCCATAGTGTGGTATAAGAAGATTGATTGATTATTAGTTTTGGTTTCAAGCATCATGAATTTGATTGTAGTGTTTATAGTTTGCAAATGATGATACTTACATGTTGGTGACTTAATCATAAATTTGCAAGTGATAATACTTACATGTTGGTGACTTAATCATAATTGAAGTAGTGTCAACCTAATTTTGGGTTTGAAAAAACAGTAAATAGAGATATTTAAAATTACAAACCCAAGTGTGTTGTATTTCCTTATGGAAGCCAAGTTTTGCAAATGGATAACAATATATTTATTTACCTAAATATATATCGCCATTCATTATACATGTTTAGGATGGAACACTATAAGCCATTTTTGGCACCATATCAATCGAGAGAGAAATTGACTTAGTGTGCCTTTGAAAATTAATGGTACTCTCTACAAGAAGACTATTGGAGCCTCATTTACTTGATTCATAGCGGATTTGATATATTATTTGATGTTAGTGTGGTCTACAAATTCATGTAGGATATGAAAGAGAGCTGCTTAGAGGCCATAAAAAGCATTGTTTATGAAAGATACATATTAGCACAGTATGAAGCACTGCATTAAGAATATGAAACTAGTCGGTTACTTTGGTCTTGTAAGAAGCAACACTGTTGACCACTAAAATTGAATATAAGGGTGCATTTAATGTTGACAAAATCAATGTGAATCCACATAATGGATGAGGTTGGCTTCTCGTTTGAGGAATAGATTCCAATGTATTATGCAATACAAAATCTTCTTGTCATGTGGAGGCTTCATGCCCATTATTTGACAAGATAAAGATATTGTGAATCTTATTTATTGCAAGATAAGTGATCACATCATTAATATTTTTGCAAAGTCATTAACAAAAGACAAGTTTACGAAACTTTGAACTATATTTTGGATTTAAAAAATTGCAATCATGGTAGAGTGTACATAAGACAATTTCACCTCTAAAAAGTTTCAGATAGTTGTGTTGACAAATGAGCTTTGAAACATCAATTTCATCATACAATTTGGCCTTTTATGGATTTAAAAAATTGCAATCATGGTAGAGTGTACATAAGACAATTTCACCTCTAAAAAGTTTGAGATAGTTGTGTTGACAAATAAGCTTTGAAACATCAATTTCATCATACAATTTGACCTTTTATTGATATTGTTGATTCACAATGGAAGGTAAAATTACTAATTGGTTAGATTCGTCCAAGGTCCCCAAGTTTTGCAAGTCGAAGTATCTAAGATATGTCCCCAAGATTTGCAAGTCAAAGAATCTAAGATAAGTCCCCAAGCTTTGCAAATCAAAGTATCTGAGATGAAGATCCAAATGCAATTAAGATGATTAAAGTTGATTGCTTTTCCTATTTTAGATGAGCTACTTTTAATTTTAAGCCATATATAAATTGATCATACCGATTGTCTTAGCATTAAAATTATTTAGTTATCCATTTTATGTCAGACAATGCTTGCTTGTACTTCAACACTGTAAAGATGTCTTTGAACACAACATTTTCTTGAAATTCATTATTCTTCATTCTTGAAATCCATTATTCTTCGTTCCTGTAAGTCCACGACTCTCTAACAACCATTACCATTGACTTGATGACATTTAACGAACATTGTGATATACTTAAAACCCTAGTTTTAAAAATAAGACATAAATTCCTTGAGAATTCACTTTCTTTAGATCCTTTGAAATCTCATTTTCCACAGGAGTTCACGATTTGTTGTTAACTATCCTCGGCTGCACTTGGAGATGATACGGAGCATAACAACCTCCCGTGAAATAACAACAGAAATATCATAAATCAGACACAACAAATCAACATTGCCACGAAATACCTGAAGTATCATCATCACAATTACTTCATAAAAAGTGCCAAACATAATACAAAGAACAATAGTAAAAACAAGCACCACACACATTTGTAATAAACTTTTATTATTATGGGCTGATAAAGAAACAGAGGGTACAGAGCTATACAGAGGCCAACCCCCAGTCAAGTCGATCACAAACAATGAAGTATGATCATCCAGAGGCCAACTCCACTGAATTTGCTATACAATTATTTACATATTTTACATCATCAATACAATGGTATAAGAAGTGAAAATGATCAGAAGTGCTAGTGGATTCAAATGATTTAAGAAAGAAGGGAGAAGCATTGTATAAGCTGATCCAGTGAAAACATACCACTGACCAGGAATCTCTAAACAGAAAGGTGGGGTGCAGTTCCTATTCGATGAAGGAAAGAAAAAAAATACCAGCAATTGCCCAAAATTATCACCTCATGTTGTACCAATCTCCTACCAAATCACACTCCTTTCAAATTCAGATGTTCGGCAAGAAGTCCAGTAGCATCCAATGCCTTCTCCATCAGTCTGTCCAATTCTTGTAGATAGACTTGGGTCGTGCCTTCTACTTTTCAAAGGAAACCTCCAGTGCTTAAAAGGAGTATTTTACTTCCTACAAGGCCAAGAAGTGCTAAGAATCTATGTTAACACTATGATTCATCAATGGTCTTTACCTGTGTAGTTTGAAGAGTTGTCATTCTGTAGAACAAAGACTATTTATTAGCTTGTAATTTGTACAACTT
This sequence comes from Pinus tabuliformis, assembly GCA_031772625.1. Classification (NCBI taxonomy): domain Eukaryota; kingdom Viridiplantae; phylum Streptophyta; class Pinopsida; order Pinales; family Pinaceae; genus Pinus; species Pinus tabuliformis. The sequence continues at coordinate 1,307,159,463 of CM062820.1, forward strand.
GTATAAGCAATTCTAGATTAGGTGGGTTTAGTTACCTTCTCCTACCACCACTATAATTAGCACGGTCTTCTTTCAGTTCTACCAATTTTGCACACTTCTCTATGATGAGGTCAATTTCGCAATTCCTGGGTCATCAAATGACAGGGCCATGTCCAGCCAGTGTGGTGAATAGTTCTCCATTGCTGGTCCTCTGTTCGATGATCAAAAATCATATTTGGCAAATCCCAGTGGTATTTTGCTTTCTAGATCCTGGCATTGTTGTACCAATATCGAGAATTTCAATCTGAAGTATGTTGGAATCACACCAATTTCTGCCTTTAGCAAGGTAATTATAATAGTGGAAAATAAATGAACGACGATGGTTTTTAGAGAACCATCGTCCATACATACAACCTTCAAAGGCGATTACTTAATTCCATTGCAAGAGGCCCAAAATACAACATCTAAGAATAGGATTTTATCAATCCAAGACTGTAGAGAAAACGCTATGACTTTGATTTGAAGAGATCACCAAGGGAGAATCGAATGGCAGGTTCCCTTGGAGGAGATTTTGTATACATACAATCGTCTTTTACTTGCAATATTGTTAGTCCAATTTCTTGGCGAACAGCTTCTACTGTTTTGGCATCAACGGGGTTTCCAGTTGTATCAGTCACATAGAACACATCAGCTACCTTATCACCCCGCGTTGACACCTCTGCTTTTGTAACTGACATCCCATTTTCTCTAAATATGCGAGTCACCTCCGACAGAAGCCCAACACGGTTGTTGGTGCAGAGTTCCAGTCGCATACCCTGAATTCATAAAATATCATCAACAAAACTCACACTAAGATGACTAAAATTTAAAAAGGATCAAATTGAATGCACTGGGAATCCCAAATCTTAGGGTTTTGAATAAATTTCCACCATGGATTCGATCCTTGGACTCATACCTCTGATGTTCTTCGTCTAATGGCAGCCTCAAAACACTAAATCACATGCTTCTTCTCTGCTTCTGAATACACAGGGCAACCATCAGTATGCCTGATGTAGTACTCCTGTATCACAAAAGAGAAGAACGGAAATAAATACCCCAACTCTTCTTTAACCTAATTTAGATTCAATATTAACCCCATTAGGGATGTGATATGAAACCACCTATACCTGGTTTAACAAAATCAAATTAGGAAATAAACATTTAAAAAAAAAAACAAAGATCCTATGAAAAATCAAGTCCCTTGTAGTTGCTCGAGCTATACCTGAAAAGTTTGTGGGCCTTGAGAGTCTATAGTGGCATGAAAGACAACATACTCTAGATCTGTCAAGCTGCAAACAATATCAAAGAGAAGCTTAGGTCTGTCTTTACACTGAACAGTCACCACAGAATACCCCCTCTCCGAACAGTTGTCAAGAGTCGCAAGAGGCTTGGCGTTGTCGTTGTCCTTGAGAGAAAGAGATGCCCTATCTCTAGTTCCATCGAGTTTATCATATTCACGGTCAGTAAACATCAATTGATGAAGCCGCCTTTCTATGTGAGTGAATCCCATTGAAACCACCATTTTAGCTTCTCTGATGGTGTTGTTTCCTCCCATTACATTTAACAAGAGCTCTTCAGTTTTAAAAATCTTTTGCTAGTCTTCAATGGCCACACCTGTGTCCTCATCAGTAACATATACAAGACAGGAAACCCTCCTGTTGTGATTCCAGACCTCCGTCTCCACAACGTTACATTTTAGGTCACCCAATACGGCAAATATTTTAGATAGCAATCCCGGTCGGTCAGTGCCTGTTAATTCAAATTTCGTATGTTCAGCGGTTGCATCTAGACCTGCTAGTTTTCCAAACTAAGGCACTACACGAGGGTTTGTTGCCAACCTCTGCAATACAACGCATGGATGATTCAGGAAACATAAGAAATACTTTTGTATTGCCAACCCTGGTTTGAAAGATATTTATACACACCTTCTCAATGTACCCAATTACGCCTTCATCTATAAGTTTTTTGACATTTTCGTCTGTGACATGGAACACTGCCACAGCAGAAGAATTTGTCAGTAGTAGGACTAAAACAATGGTAAGAGTATTAACCTACAAAAACATAAGATATAATATCATTAATTACAACATACCGTCCATGAACCATCTCCCATCTGAAGAAACATAAGCCTTGTTGATATTAAGGTTCAATTCAGTCAGGACTTGAACAGCCTCCAATAGAATACCATGCTTGTTTGCACTGTCCACCTGTAAAAAGGAAAACCCCTAAATCAGTTGCTAATTTAACTCCACATCCCGGTAACTGGAGGGTCACTTTTCATTAAATCCCAAACGCTATTTGGACAGAACAAATGCACAATGAAAAACTACCCCACATAGGATGTATTCAAGAAATTCAGACTGAGAAAGCCAAGGGCTTCACCCTCACCAATGTTGCGTTTTCACAGACGGCGTTATCAATCACAACCCTGAAATCAAATCAAAACAGAAGGATTGCTCAATAGTGACCTAATGAAAATTCCCCAAAAAACTGAAAGTCCCCACAGCACTTATTAGAAAACCTTTTTCTGTAAGGAAGAAGGAAGGTCACAGAAGAAACTATTAACTACAAAGTCTTTTATGTCCCTGTAGATTTCTCTCCGCTGTGCTATTATTTTCCTCTGCAGATACACCAAAGACAATATAAGCAAGCTCCTCAGATGTTGTGAATCGGCGAGATCATTCTGTATTCAGAAGATGCATTTATATAAGAGCGCACAAATAATCCCTGCTTTATGTGGTCAATGGATGATCCAATCTGGGAAACCAGAGAGAGTGGCACCTCCAACTCTCGGCCTCTCGTATGGCGGAACCAGTACCGGAAGAGCGTTGGAAGACCATGATGCGAGGAGAGACCCCTGTAGATATTCGAAATCTCTGTGGTGTGTTCGTTTCACTTCGTTTCAGAAATTTCATGGGCAGTTTGGGCGCGGAAATAACATTTGAATTTTGAAATTTTGGGCACCAAGATTGGGCGATTGCATTGAATGACTATAGAGGTTGCATTGAATGAGTATGGTGTACTATCATATCCACCGTGTGACAGGTTGGAAGGGAGCGGCCGGGAAAGGTATGGAGCATAGTTGCCGGAAAATCATGGGATTGCATGTAGCTGTCGCGTCAGTATCCCATACATACATGGATTTGGCTGTAAGGACGGTGCATTTATATTGCTATAGAGGTGGAAATAGCACAAGAGTGCCATCCTTATTTACTCAGAACAACCTTTAATTGGTTCTGACAACATTTCTTGTAGCGCAGCCATGCCATACATGTGATATCCCATGCTCTAAATCCTTTCATATATCCACTGTTAGTTGTGAAGCCAAATAATCCAAAAGCTTAGCTTACTTGGAAGCTACTGTCTCCAGCTAACCATGCCACTGCCCACAGTCTTCAGCCTACCAGGCCACAGCCAGCTGTCTTCCAGATGTTGTCTTATATACTCATGCAGAAAACATGTTCAAAGGCTCTAATTAACTATAAGTATGTAATTTTTCTTCAGTCTTAGCAATCCAAGCAATGACAAGCCTGGTAACGAAAAGAATGTGATTCTCTGTTATCCATTTGTAATTTTTTTTATTTTATTTTTTTGTAAGTTTTGTGTTGTGTTTTCTCGTAATCAAATTTCTCCTCTCTAATTCCCATTAACTGGTATTAAGAGCTAAAACACCGCATAAGTCCAACAGACCTTGTACACCGCTACTCTCTCCCTCATTGCCATTCCTCGAGCATTCTCCTAAGCGTAGCCCACCAAGCTCGTGTTGTACTAAAGACCCTGCAGTCATGGACTCATTGTGAGTCTCGTGGCCATCCTAGTCCCTCAGCGACCTATACTCCATCTCGTTAACAGGCCCCCAACACAGCCTCAGGGCCCTTCCAAAAAAACCGAGAACCAATCAGTATTTTTTGTTGCAGTGCAAGGCCATAAAGTTGCTTTCAGAAAGAATGAATAGAAATTTTAGAGCAGAGATTTCTCTTCTTAATATTTAAAATAGCAATATATTACATGGAAAACATCAACAATAAATGATTGGAGTGGGACTCCACTAAACCAAAGTAATTCTGAACTTATAGTATTCATTCCTATGGGAGCAGAAATGAAATACTAGAAGTCTTTTTCCTAGAAATATGAACGAATGGGGGGTTAACTCCTAGGGAGACACTTTACAAAGCTTCTTGAAATTTGATCGACTTATTTATACTCTTCCTGCATGGAGAGGAAGGGAACATCGATAGAATGAACAAGAAAAAAGGGTCTAATATGCTTCCCTTCCCCCTTTCGCAGGTATGCACATATTACGAGGAAACGAAAGAAAAAATCATATTTCAACTTATTTCCATTGACAAATTAGAGTTATGACCCCTAGCAAACAACATAATCAAATGTGATGCCACCTAGCAGAAAATCATTTTAGAAAAAATGGAAATTAACGAATTTTTTTTGGAAAAAACATAGAAAATTAGCCCACTTGCGAATATTAGCCCTTAAAAATTTCTATGCTTGGATGCCCATGAAATTAGATTGATTCCAAGATGAAAAGCATACCCTGAGGTTCTTTTTTAATCATCTAAACTCTCTGCATAATCGTTGTATGTATAACATGAAAGTAAGCAATCTTTAGAATTAATCTAAAACAAACCATAGTCTAGGGTCCCTGCAATATACCTTAAGATCTTTTTTGCAACCTTCCAATGAGAAAACTTAAGCGACTGCATAAACCTCGACACAAAACATGCTTCAAACTTGATATTAGGGCTAGTTGCAATGAGATACAACAAACTGCCAACTAGACTTTTATACAAGGTGAGATCAACTGGTGGAGCTACATCGTCTTTGCTCAACTTGGTGCCTTGAGAAATTGGTGTATCATCTAGTTTGCAATTGGTCATTTTTAACTTTTCGATGATGTCAGTGGTATATTTTTTTTGACCAACAAAAATTCCATTAGTATATTGTTGAATTTCAATGCCTAAGAAATATTTCATGACCCCTAGATCAGTCATATCAAACTCTATTTGCATTGCTTCTTTGAAATATTCTATCATATTGCATGTATAAAGAAGATCATCTACGTAAAGGCATACAATAAGAATTTTACCTTCACGAGTTTCGGTATACAAAGTTGGCTCATGACTGCTTCTGCAAAAGCCACTTCACTTTTGATAAGATAGGTGTCGATGTCATTGTACCAAGCTCTTGGAGCTTGTTTCAAGCCATACAAGGATTTCTTCAATCCGTATACATTATTCTCCTGTCCTAAAACTTCAAAACTAGGAGGCTGCTCTATATAAACTGATTCCTGCAATATACCATTCAGGAAGGAAATTTTTACATCAAGCTGAGAGACTTTCCATTTGTGTTGGGTTGTTGTGGATAAAATGGTTTTGACAGTGACTTTCCATTTGTGTTGAGTTGTTATCGATAAAATGGTTTTCACAATGTCTAACTTTGCTATTGGAGCAAAGGTTTCACCATAGTCGACATCAAACTATTGTGAGAATCCTTTGGCAACCATCCTTTCCTTATGTTTCTCAATTTCTCCTTTTTCATTCAACTTGGTTTTACATACCCATTGTACACCAATTCTGGTTTTGTCCCTTGGGAGATCAACTAATTCCCAAGTCCGGTTCTTCTCTATAGCAACAATTTCTTGGTTCATTGCATCAACCCAAATTCTTTTCTTTAACTGTTTTTTTTAAATGGGTTGGTTGAGATAAAAAGAATGCAAACATGTTCTCTTGGTCAAACTCATGATCCTGATCATATATTTCTCTGATGCTTCTTGTTTTCTAATGGTCTTCTAAAGATGTTGAATCACTCATGGATTCACTTCTTGAAGATGTACCTTTTTCAAAATGGTATGGCTCTTCTTGAACCTGCAATCTTGGTGGATGTGGTGGATAAAAGATCTGATTTGAGGCTTCATCAACATGATCAGACCAAGATTTATTTTCAAAAAAATTAACATCTTTGCCTAAAACAAACTACTTGGTAATTCGATTGTAAAGTATGTAGGCCTTTGACTTCTGACTATAGCCTACGAATGTATGTCTTTCACTCCTATCATCAATATTCTTTCTTAGCTGCTCAAGAACATGTGAAAAAGCTATTGATCCAAAAATTCTAAAGTGAGATACATTTACCTTTTTACCATCTCATGCTTCTTGAGGTATCGTATCTTGAAGACTGGTTGTTGGAGATCTGTTGAGAACATACACTGTTGTCAAAACTTCTTTGGTCCAATAGTCATTTGACAACTTCTTCTCATGAAACATACAATTGGCCATGTTCATGATGAACTTATTTTTCCTTTCTACTACTCCATTCTACTGTGGAGTATATCTTGTTGTGTTCTACATGATGATTCCTTGTTGTTGACAAAAATCTTTGAATTCATTGGATCTGTATTCTCCTCCTCTTTCGTATCTCAGTACTTTCAAAAGCTTTCCACTTTGCTTTTATGCTTCTTCTTTCAACTCTTTAAATATTGAGAATATTGAGAAAATATCTGATTTTTTTTTTAGAAAATACACCCATATCTTCCTGTTATAACCATGAATGAAGTTCTACATTTGACCATATATATAATATCTGTATGAACCAGCTCTAAAGGCTCTTTTTCTCTAGAAGAAAATGTGGGAAAACTTTCTCTTTTATGCTTTGCTAGACCACAAATTTCACAATTACAATCTTTTTCATTCATAACAGGGAGACCAATGACCATTGAATGTTTTCAAAGCATACTTAGACTCTTGAATGGGATGTGGCCATACCTAAAATTCCATAACCGAGACTCATATATTCTTGACACCTTGTGAAAAAAAGACTATGAGAGATTTCAACTTCTAAGAGTCAATGGAAACATCATATTCTTGGTTTTTTCAACCTTTGCTATGAGTCTTCTATTATGAGCTTTTTCATAGATATAACAAGTGTTCCATTAACCATGTTCCATCAATTGTCCTACACTAATGAGGTTATGCTTCAGATGTGGAATATAATAAACATTAGGTATGTATTTGTGTTGATTTTGTTTAGTAAGAATAGGGATAGTACCTTTCCCTTTAGCTTTAATACAAGAACGATCTCCAAGAGTAATTTTTGATATTATGCGAGCATCAAGATAAGAAAACGTAGTTTTGTTACCTATCATATGATTGTTGCATCCACTAACCAACAACCAAAGGTCCTTGTTGTGAGTGTCTTCAAAAAGTTAGCAACAAATAAACATGGTTACATAGGATTCTCCTTCATTGTTGGAGATATGGACACTGCCTTGTTGATCTAACTGTTTCTTTCTGTATTCATGTTCATAATGCCCAATTTCTTGTAGTAATAGCATTGAACATTAAATTTTATCTATGTTCTTCTTCTCTGAGTTTGGTTTTGGGGAGGTTTCCATTGGTTTGCTACATGATGATGTTATGATCTACCTCTGCCTCGACCTCTACCTCGCTTGTTGCTACCTCTATATCCTATGCCTCTGCTAAAAAAAAATTGTACTTTGAAAGCTTGTTCCATGGAATCTTCTAACAAGTTGAGTCTTGTTTCCTATGCCAGAAGTGATCGAGTCAACTTTTCTACTGAGAAAGTTACAAAATCTTTGGATTCCAAAATGGCTATTACAATCACTAAAAAAAAAATTGTACTTCGAAATCTTGTTCCATGGAATCTTCTGCCAAGTTGAGTCTTGTTTCCTGTGCCAGAAGTGATCGAGTCAATTGTTCTACTGAGAAAGTTACAAAATCTTTGGATTCCAAAATGGCTATTACAATCATGTCACATTTCTTAGGCAGGTTACGAAGAACTTTTTCAACAATCTTATGATCTGTAATGGTTTCACCAATGAGTTTGATACTATTCCTATGACTCTAGTCATGAATTGATCCACATTCTCTGTGTCAGTCATCTTCAAGGTTTCGAATTGAGCTCTCAATGTTTGCAATTTAACTATTTTCATTGTATCATTACCTTGATACACATCTTTCAAAATACCTCAAGCTTCTTTGTTGTTGATGCATCAGTTATCTTTTCAAAGATAGAGTCATCGACTAAGTTTTGTATACATCATTTGGCTTTGTGCTCATTCTTTTTAGTTCTATAGACATTCCTCTAATTATTGTTCATGGCTGCTAATTGTTCTTGGATTAGCGCTACATAACAAGAGGATATCCCAACATTCTTAATTTTGCAAAAAAGTATTCATTCTTAAAAAACAAAACTCGTAACATTTACCAAACAAAATCAAGATTTGTGACAAAAAAAAATTGAGAAAGCCATTTCAGAAAATATAAATGTTTGTTTCTTTTAAAAAAAAAAAACTTGAAAAAAAAAATGCATGAACCTTACAAACTTTAGATTCTCAAATCCTTTGAATATTTTTACCATTTTTTTTTAAATAAAGCATCTCTTTTTTAACCCTTTCCATTCTTTTGTTTAAAAAAAAAAAAAAAACAACACTTTTTTTTAATATAACTCCTCTCCTTTCAAATGAAAGTCCCTTCACTATTTTTTATATAAAACATTTTAAAACTATGTTTAAAGAACCCTTTAAAAAATATTTTAAACAAATAGTGGCTTTCGAATTCCTTAAAGGCTCACGTCAAAGCCTTATAAAGTTTAAAATCCATGAACCTTCGTACACAACTTTCAACAGATTCAACGACAACGGGGCCAACTTCGTGGAGCCTTCTCGTATGCTGGTGACTTGCTTGTTTGCGCAGCAGTTTAACCTGTAGGCTTGTGGTTGAGCCCCGCGTTTTTCTTCATTTTCGGAAGTTTGAGTGGATAAACGCATTTGCTCCTCTGAGCATGGGTGCGTTGGTCACCATTTTTTTTTTACTTTTCCCAGCCTTAGCTGAGATAATTAACTTATTTCATCTTTTTCGTTTTTTTTTTTTTTTACTAATTGGTCTATGGTGCTCTCTCTCAAGTCTTATGCAACCTAAAGCTATTATAGCGTGAAGAAGAATGAATAGAAATTGCGGAGCAGAGATTGTTTTTCTCAATATTCAAAATAGCTAAATAGATTACATGAAAAACATAATAAATAAGACTAAGTAAATTCTAGACTGACTACGACACATTTATTGTTCTTCTCAATTTTCAAAATAGCTAAATAGATTACATGGAAAACATCAACAATAAGACTAAACTAAAGTAAATTAACAAACTTAGCAAACGAGAAAATCAAAGGTTATTTCAACATGCTTGAAATGACACTAATTTGAACTCAATGACTTCAGCATTTCTCCTTTAGGTTTTATTCTGCTTTAGGTTTTGTCAAAAGATCTGTTTTGAAGTGGAAATGGAATGTACTAGTAGCATTAATTATATAACTAGCAATTTTCCCAAAAGGTACAAAGAGAGGCCGATAGGATTATTAAATTGGAATTGTTGAATTTTTCTAGAAGAGTTAATTGGTTTGTGGAAAACCTTATTGATTTCAAAAACCAGAAACCAAAATTAGTAATAAGACTTGTTTTCCTATTGTTTATATCCTCTTCCAAAACACATTAAAAAATACAACACAACACAACACATTGATGAAATTGCAACATGGCACATTGATGGAGCGCTCCACCACCCAGACCCATCTTAGCTTTCAATGAGACTACCTAATACAGCTTTACATTAGACTGCCTGAGAGAGAAAGATAACTAATAATCTACCAAAGTTAAGATATCCCTGTTTAACGTGCTCTATAAACAGAAAAACCATTTTTTTCAGATTGCCCCATATATCTCAAGAATGAATTACAAAAAACAAACAAATTAAGGAAACAGAAAATTACCAAACAGATTGTTTATGAGACATTAGTGTCCATAAGTGATTAAATTGTTGAATCACAGTGTCTTCCATGCGAAGCTGTGCTTAAAGCTAACGGAGCAGTACCAAATCTATGGGAATCCTATGATAAATGGGAAAAATGTGAAGGAGGACACGAAAATGCTCTCGGATAGCCACACATCCGAATTTCAAGAGGCTGAAAAACAAATTGTAGCACTGTTAAATCAAGATTCTCATAAAAG